>JARNME010000012.1:40382473-41031906 GCA_030179655.1 Scaptomyza flava | reverse complement strand
ATACTTTCCCCCTCTATCCTTTCCCCCTCTTACACCTTCTCTCTCCAATACTTTCTCCCTATATCCTTTCCCCCTCTCACACCTTCTCCCTCTAACACTCCCCCTCTTTCACCTTCTCCCTCTATCACTTTCTCCCTCTGACTCTTTATAATCTTAATCTACAAGAATCAATACTCTTGTTTAAAACAATGTGTTGATCTTGCTGCTGCTGGTGCGAGAGAAAATTCCCATCCTTGCACACATAACCCCCCACGAAGGTTGTAGTTGATGTTGCTCTTGACAATTACAATGCATGTGTGCAGAGCAACGTATTAAAAACTGAAGCACACTTGACTCTAGCACTAAATGGTTAAATAGCTAAAACTGATCCTGTCATTATTACAACCATAAAATCAATGTTTATGGCCTGCTTGTCAAACAGGAGCACACTTGACTCTAATACATATTGGTTACATAGCCAAAACTGATAGTGTGAACACTGATTTTCACAACTTGACACCCGATCCCTTGCTCACAAACCCACATGAATGTTGTTGTTGTTGGCAAAAACAATGTATGCTGTGGCTTGCTTGCACGTGTTCAAGGCAACGCACTTAAAACAGGAGCACACTTGACACCAGATTCTATGATCACTGATTCTCGCAACCATAACAATGCGGCCTAGGAATGTCATGCCTTTGTCCTTTATACCTAGTCTTATTAAAGCGGGCACGATCATGGGAAAAATAGGGTCATAAATTATAGTATTGGGGGGTAATAAAAGTGTCAAAAAAGGGTCATAAAATTAAGTATTGGGGGTAATAAAACTGTCAAAAATAAAAAGTCATAAATTGTCACAGATCCCCCAGTTCCCTACTACTACATTGTTCGATCAAATTTCCTCCGAATACTTTATAAATCTTTGTACTCGATACCGAAGGTAAAGAGTATATTGGTTTTGTGCAATGTCCGTCATGGTGTCTGTCCGTCTGTCCGTCTGTCCGTCCGTATGTGTGCAAGTTTTTTCAACACCCTTCAAGCTAGAGACTTGAAACTTTCCAATTCTCTTTATCTATGGGATAGTAAATTAAAGTGTCAAGATGGGGGTTCTACGATAACTGGGGGCTGGCAAATCGATAAAATCGATAACTCAAAACCGATAAATCCACATATTTCGCACATCCTTACAGCTAGAACTACCAAATTTGGTAAGAAGATAGCTACTAGCATTCCCCAAAAAACTGCATCAAAAATTTTGGAGCCACGCCCTCCATTCCGCCCCAGCCCCACGGCATTTTAAAGTCAAAAAACCCTATATCTCCCACAGTTTTTGAACTATAGCCACCAAATTTGGTGCCAAGATAGGTGATGAGGACCCCCCAAAAACTGCATCAAAAGTTTGGATGCCACGCCCACCAATACTGCCCTAGCCACCCCCATCCGCTCCAACGCTTCGTCAAAAACGGGAATGCGTGTATCTTCCAGAGTTGTGGAGCTAGAGCCAGCGAATTTGGTAGGAAGATAGCTGGTAACGACCTCCAAAAATCTGTATCAAAGTTTGGAGCCACGCCCACCCATTACGCCCCCAGCCCCCCTCCATATTTTGAAATCAGAAATGGCTATATCTCCCACAGTTTTTGAGCTAGAGCCACCAAATTTGGTGCCAAGATAAGTGATAATGACCCCCCAAAAACTGCATAAAAAGTTTGGATGCCACGCCCACCAATACTGCCCTAGCCGCCCCCATCCACCCCAACGCTTCGTCAAAAACGGGAATGCGTGTATCTTCCAGAGTTGTGGAGCTAGAGCCTCCAAATTTGGTGGGAAGATAGCTGGTAACGACCCCCAAAAATCTGCATCAAAGTTTTGGAGCCACACCCACCCATTTCGCCCCGCCTTCCCCACTTTTTACAATTTTCGAGCTAGAGTCACCAAATTTGGTATGAAATAGCAATTGACATTTCACAAAGATCTCCATCAAAATTTGGATGCCACGCCCACCCATACCGCTCCCAGCCCCCCTTTCCCCACATTTAACAAACTTCGAGCTAGAGTCACCAAATTTGGAAGGAAGGTAGCAATTGAAATTCCACATAGATTCGCAGCAAAACTTTGGATGCCACGCCCACCTATACCGCCCCCAGCCCCCCTTTCACCACTTTTTACAAACTTAGAGCTAGAGTCACCAAATTTGGAAGGAAGATAGCTGGTGGCATCCCCATCTGCATCGGTACAAGGCAGCGTGCATCCCTACCGCATCCGTACCCCTTTGCAATCAGGCCTATTTTTACCTGTTTTAATGCTGGTATCGAGTATGCCGCAGTCGGTTACGTCCGACTGCAACGTTTCCACTTGTTTTTTTTTTTTTTTTTTTGTAGTCGTTACGACCCCTTTAATTTTCTTTGCTTCAATAACCTTTAAGAAGCAACTTATCTCGTTTTTTACACTTAACCCATAAAATGGGTAATAAGGGTATAATGGTTTTGTGCAAAAGTATGTAACAGGCAGAAGGAAGCATCTCCGACCCTATAAAGTATATATATTCTTGATCAGCATCAACAGCCGAGACGATATAGCCATGTCCGTCTATCTGTCCGTCTGTCCGTCTGTCTGTCTGTATGAACGCGTGGATCTCAGAGACTACAAAAGCTAGAGACTTCTGATTTTGTATTTAAGTTCTCCTATACCATGAGCAGAACAAGTTTGCTTCAAATTATCGATAACTATTCTGGTTTCCGATATACACATAATATCAATAACAATAAAATATCGGATTTGGAAAATCTAAAAATGAGGGTTGAAGTAATGGATAATGATAGAACTTTTCTGAAAATTTCGTCCAAATCGGTTGAGAAACACCGGAGATATTGAACTTAATCGATGGAAGCTAAGCCAGTATACCAAAGTCTTATATAAATTAAATATATTTATTGCAACTGGGTTCAGGGTATCTTCTAGTCCAGCTCTCCCGACTAGAGCCTTCTTACTTGTTTCTTTTTTGTTTTTTTTTTTTTTAACTAAAATTGATTCTAGACTATTAACACTTTATGCACTTCTACCAAAACAATAAAATATAACAATATAAATTGATACGTTTTTTTTTTTTCTTTTACTCACCCCTTTGCTGCAACGACGAAGGCCTTCTCGCTGTGCGAGGTGTTGATGTTGTTGTTGTTTTATTGGTGGTTTAATGTTTTGTTAATGTTCGTTTGTTCTTTTTTTTTATACCCTTAACCCATAAAATGGGTAAATAAGGGTATAATGGTTTTGTGCAAAAGTATGTAACAGGCAGAAGGAAGCATCTCCGACCCTATAAAGTACATATATTCTTGATCAGCATCAACAGCCGAGACGATATAGCCATGTCCGTCTGGCCGTCTGTCTGTCCGTCTGTCTGTCTGTATGAACGCGTGGATCTCAGAGACTACAAGAGCTAGAGACTTCTGATTTTGTATTTAAGTTTTCCTATACCATGAGCAGAACAAGTTTGCTTCAAATTATCGATAACTATTCTGGTTTCCGATATACACATAATATCGATAACAATAAAATATCGAATTTGGAAAATCTAAAAATGAGGGTTGAAGTAATGGATAATGATAGAACTTTTCTGAAAATTTCGTCCAAATCGGTTGAGAAACACCGGAGATATTGAACTTAATCGATGGAAGCTAAGCCAGTATACCAAAGTCTTATATAAATTAAATATATTTATTGCAACTGGGTTCAGGGTATCTTCTAATCGGGCTCTCCCGACTAGAGCCTTCTTACTTGTTTTTTTCTTGTTTTTGCTAAATATATTTTATAATAAATTGTTGTGAGGTGGGTGTGTCTTACATTTTAATTCTTAATTTTACCATTTCTTTGCTACTATCTAATATTTTGCTACTTGCATACTTCACGTTAGAATTTATTTTCTCACTTGCAACTACTATTTGCATTTTTTTTTGCTTTTATATTTCTTCCCTGCCTCTTGGTGCCAATTCTTTTGAACTTACTTGCGCTTATGGAAGGTGATTTTTCTGTATTTTTTATACCCTTAACCCATAAAATAGGTAAATAAAGGCATAATGGTTTTGTGCAAAAGTATGTAACTGGCAGAAGGAAGCATCTCCGACCCCATAAAGTATATATATTCTTGATCAGTATCAACAGCCGAGACGATATAGTCTGTCCGTCTGTCTGTCCGTATGTATGAACGCGTGGATCTCAGAGACTACAAGAGCTAGAGACTTCAGATATTGGATATATGTTCTCCTTTACCATAAGCAGAACAAGTTTGCTTCAAATTATCGATAACTATTCTGGTTTCCGATAAACACATAATATCGCTAACAAAAAAAAAACTTCATCGATTGAAGCTAAGTCAGTATACCAAAGTCTTACATAAATTTAATTTATTTATTGCAACTGGGTTCAGGGTATCTTCTAGTCGGGCTCTCCCGACTAGAGCCTTCTTACTTGTTTCTCTTTTTTTTCTTTTTCTTTCCGCATTTTTAATCATTCTGAGAGGCCTATGAAACAATTTTTTAGAGACATTGGAAACAAAAAATATAGCTTAAAAAAACTTAAACTAGGTGTAGGATTTCTGCCGGTAGAGAGAAGTATATAGTTTTAAAACGTTTTTAGGATGCCCTTGCTGGATTTGGGTTTGTTGGACCCCACAGTTTTGTTTTGAACTTTTTGACATGCGTGACATTAGTTGGCGTTAGATTTTGTTTCACTGATTGCACTGCACTTTGGCACGGTTTTTAGGCACTATTGCGTGGTTCTCTTTGTTCTGCTGCGCTGCTACAGGTCTGGCTTGCGTTGATGTGCGATCTGCGCAGATAAAAGCTTCCAAGCTTTTTTCGCCTGCACTGATACTGATCTTGCTTGGGTTGAGGTGCGATCTACGCAAATAGCAGCTGCCAAGCTTTTCGCCTGCACTGAGGCAAAGTTTTCGCTGCAGAATTAAATATTTTTATGTTGCATTAACACAATGCCAACGGTCAGAATTAATTATTCGCGCTTACCAAAAATTGCGACTGCAACCAAATCCGTGTTTGAGTAGATTGCAAATCTAGGCAAATATAATTATATATATTTAAAAAAATACATTTTGCTGACCATGTTCGCCCATATAAAAAAAATATTCTTTTTATATTTCACGCCCCGCGTGCTTCCTGAAGGCTAAAGACGATAAAACGAAATCAAGGTTTGCGTCTGCTGCTTCGTCTGGTCCAAATCGAAAAGATCGGATCTCACCTAACCTTTATTAAAAAAAATTTATTAAAAACGCAAAAAAAAAATGGCAAAACAAAAAGGTAAAAGAGTAATACGGGCACACTTGTGCCTAGAAATAATGTGATGCTCATATTTTCTAGCAGAAATTCAGCTGTTCAATGCCATTCACGATCCACTTCAATGTAATCGATGTGGCAACTCTCAACATCTTTTGAGTATACATTTCTAGCTGCTGCATATACTCATTAGAAATGTCTCTAGAAATTATGTCCAGAAATTATTTCTAGCGTTTTTATACCCTTAACCCATAAAATGGGTAAATAAGGGTATAATGGTTTTGTGCAAAAGTATGTAACAGGCAGAAGGAAGCATCTCCGACCCTATAACGTATATATATTCTTGATCAGCATCAATAGCCGAGACGATATAGCCATGTCCGTCTGTCCGTCTGTCTGTCCGTCTGTCCGTCTGTCCGTCTGTATGAACGCGTGGATCTCAGAGACTACAAAAGCTAGAGACTTCAGATTTTGTATATAAGTTCTCCTATACCATGAGCAGAACAAGTTTGCTTCAAATTATCGATAACTATTCTGGTTTCCGATATACACATAATATCGATAACAAAAAATATCGAATTTGGAAAATGTAAAAATGAGGGTTGAAAGAATGGGTAACGATAGAGCTTTTCTGAAAATTTCGTCCAAATCGGTTAAGAAACACCGGAGATATCTAATTTTATCGATTGAAGTTAAGTCAGTATACCAAAGACTTATATAAATTTAATATATTTATTGCAACTGGGTTCAGGGTATCTTCTAGTCGGGCTCTCCCGACTAGAGCTTTCTTACTTGTTTTTATATGGAGTTTGACACAACTAGAAATATTTCTAGTTCCTGCGTACTAAGCTTTAATGTGCCCATTACAAAGTGTAAAATTTATTGAATTTTTAACTCGCGCGAGAACCTTGTTGAACACTGTCGGAACGCAATTTTCGTATATGTTCACCATATTTTCATTGACATAAACATTAAATACAAATAAAATTAACGGCAAAATAAATCACTTGTGAAGTGTAGAAATAATTGCATTCTTCTTTTGCATTCGGGTTAGTAGGTGAAAGTTAAGTTAGCATAATCATACATAATTTGTTCGGTTGCTTAATCCAAACCTCGCGCACTAGCGGAATTACGACTATACTCTCCTCGCGAGGGCGGTTGGAAACAGGCTCTTGGTTAGGTCATGTCTCTGCCAATGAGTGCTGGCAAATCGTAGTCGGGCGAGAGAAGACAATTCTCCAAATCACCTCAAGCCAAGGTGGAACAGCATACGCCGATGGTTGCGTGGCCGGGGAGAAGCTCGGTCGCTAGTATGCGGACTCAGGGGGAACAGCCGACCCACCCTGTTTTATTTAGGCTTCCCGCGGTACATGGGCTCTGCCGCGGGTGACGATCCCCTTCCCTATTACTCGTTTGAACAAAATATGAATCCGAATACTAATAAAAACAAAGAGGCCGACACTCGCCCAAAGTCGGATGGGACTAACAATCCCTCATCTTCTGCGCTGCCCGGTAAGCCAGCGGGCAGTGCCATTCCAGGTGTACGCGGTAAGGTTTCGGACAGGCAGCCGAGTCGTGGGGCAAGACCTGGATACAAGGTGCCGGCTAGTGATCCGCAGAGCATACATGCTGCGGGCTCAGCCTCCACCCCAAACCGGTCCTGAATCTCGATAAAGCCGAGCATGCCCGGATCTAAGAAACCGTCGTATAACGACAAGAGACGTGCTGCGGGTATCTTGACCCGGAACCTGTCTGGCACAGAAACATCGCCAGAAGGTTCGCAGCTGGTGGAGTGGGCAAAATCAATTTTGCCCGATTTTCATCCAGCTCCAGCGAAAGAGCCAGATGCCGCTAAGCCAAAGTGGCAGCTACCGGAGGTTAGTAGCGCACCACAAGCCAAGCAGTCGCGCCAGCAGCTCGGGACGAAATCCTACGCCGAGGTGACGAGGGGTAAAGTTCTTCTCGGTGTCCTGGATAAGGGCAGCGAGGGGGGCCAAATCCCGAGAAGCCAGTGGCCGTGGGTGGAGAACGAGCTGCAAGAAGCCTTTATGCAGATCATGCTGGCAAATGGAAGACCACTGCCCGTATGCCAAGATGCCGGCTGGCATCAAGGTTGCGTGAAGGTGGTGGCATGCGCTGATATGCACTCAGCCAAAGTCTACAAAGAGGCCATTTCTGCCCTGGGTGAGGTCTACCCTGGGGCTTAGTTGGAGGCTGTGGACTGGAAGGATGTGCCCAGCAGACCTAGGGCTCGAGTATGGGTATCGGCTAAACCCGATGATCCGGCCAAGATCCTAAAGGTCTTCCAATTTTGCAACCCTCAGCTGCCGTCAAGCGACTGGCGGGTGGCAAAATTGGAAAAGGCGGATGGTCCACGGCGCCAGATTCTCTTGGTGTTGAACGAAAAGACTGTCGAGCACCTCGCCGAGTCCGGCGACACCTTACAGTACGGCTTTAAAACCGTGGCTGTTAGGGTGTATCGCTCGGACAAGGCCAACGAGTCTGTCGTGCAAGAGCCGGATCTGGAGATCGACCACAACGAGGATCTAGATGAGGAGGAGCTATTAGGCTAAGCCTCTGAGACATCAGAGCTAGCTCGAGATCTCTCTCCCGGCTAGGCCACAGCGGGGGAGACATAGAGGTGGAAGTCGATGAAGATGCCGACATTACTGTGGTGGAGAAGGATTTGAAGAATGTCTTTGAGACTTCTTCAGATAAATCTACACCACAGTAAGGCAGCATCGGCTGCTCTTCTGCTGTACCTGGAGAGGGGTACGGTGGACATAGTCCTTATACAGGAACCCTGGGTGTGTGGTGGCAGGGTTTCTGGACTGAGGCCACATGAACACAAGCTACTAGTAGCTGGAACCGAAGGTAGATATAGAACCTGCATACTTGCAAAAAGACATTTAAACATATTTTTGCTCCCAAAGTACAGCGGCGCAGACAACACTGCAGCGTGTCTGGAGCTGGAGACGGAACCAATCCGACTAGCCTCTAGCTACTTCGCCCACGACTATAAGGGCGACCCTCCGCAACCGTCGCTTCGCCAGCTGATCTCCGACTGCGAGCTGGGAGGCCTTCGGCTAATAGTGGGCTGCGACGCAAATGCCCATCATCATCAGTGGGGAAGCACTGATACAAACGTAAGGGGTGAGTTGATTTTTGACTACCTTCTCAATACCAACATGCTTATTTGTAATAATGGTAAGGACCCGACCTTTATTATCAAAAACCGCAGGGAAGTCCTTGATATTACTCTTGTCTCTGCCTCTCTATGGGATCAAATCCTCTCTTGGAAGGTGCTGGATGAGCACTCCTTCTCGGATCATAGGTATATTGAAACTATACTACAGATCCAAAGTCCCAAACCAACTCAGTTCAGAAACTTAAGAGCTGATTGGAAGAATTACGCTGTTTCGCTGCAAAGATTGCTCCCTGAAACTCCACCTGAAGGCCCAAATATCGTCGAGTTTACAACTTTTCTCATAAGAAAATTCAGTAAGGCATGTGAAAACGCCCTGAATGCAATCTTGTCCCAGCAGACCAAAAAGGAAGAAGAAACCCCCTTGGTGGACTGCTCAAATCGGACAGTTGAGGGCAGCTGCCAGAAAACTCTTCAATAAGCAAGGCTCAAAATGACGAACAGACATGGCTGACTACAAGGCAGGGCTCTCCGTGTTCAAAAAGGAGCTTCCCAAAGCAAAACGAACTTCTTGGAGAACTTTCTGCTCAGAGGTAGATAGTACTTCCGAAGCAGCCAGACTAAGGAAGCTACTAATTAAAACTCCTCAGAATCTTGGTTTTATTAAGAATGCAAACGATGAGTGGACATCATCCAGTGAAGAATCACTAACCTTACTCCTGGACACACATTTTCCGGGGGAAGTAGATCGCCAAGACCTTGTGATCTGCACGCTAGCGGGGAGACACAGAAGATCTTGCAATTGCTCAGTGAAAGCAATATCCATTGGGCAACTAAGAGACTCAAACCCTATAAATCACCAGGAATAGACAATATCATTCCTGCCCAATTGCAGTCCGCGGAGAAATTAGCCATCAATTGGCTTAAGAACATATTCTCCAGGATTTTTAAAAGTGGTATAATCCCGGGGCCATGGCTGGAATCGAAAGTAGTTTTCATCCCAAAAGCCGGAAAACCCTCGCACACAATAGCTAAAGATTTTAGACCTATCAGTCTCTCGTCTTTTCTACTGAAAACGATAGAGAGGCTGCTCTGTCTTCATTTGAGAAGCACTATTCCCATATCGCTTCTCTCACCAGTTCAGCATGCCTATTCTAAGGGCAAGTCTACCGAGACCGCACTGCATGCACTTATGGTACTGCATACATTGAAAAGTCTATACACAGCGAAAAATATACGCTAGTAGCTTTCCTAGACATAGAGGGAGCTTTCAACAACGTCACTCCTAAGACTATCACCGACTCGCTGATGGATTTGGGGGTTGACTCCCTGACGGTGCACCTGATCGATCAGATGCTCCAATGCAGGATCGTAAGGGCCGCACTGGGGGCAGTGACTGTCACCAAATCCAAGGCGGAGTAATCTCTCCTCTTCTATGGAACTTAGCAGTAAACCAACTGCTGCGGTTCATGGATGGGGAGGGTGCAAAGTGGTAGCCTATGCAGACGACGTTGCCCTAGCCTTTTCAGGCAAGTTCCCGCAGACGTTATGTGACCGAATGACGGAAGCCCTTGCTAGGCTTTCCGGTTCGGCAAAAATATCTGGATAAGGAGTTAATCCTGTTAAAACGGAACTGGTTCTGTTTACGAGGAAATACAAAATTCCGTCTCTACAGCCACCAACTCTAGATGGGTTAAACTGTCCTTTAGTGACTCAGCAAGATACCTAGGTCTAATTCTAGACAAGAAATTAAACTGGAATTTCAATACTGAAGAGCGCATCAGGAAGGCAAATGTTGCTCTATACGCCTGTAGGAAGACAATCGGACTTAAATGGGGCATGACTCCGCAAGTTGTCCATTGGCTCTACACTGCGGTAGTCAGACCAATTTTATTCTATGGTGTTTCTGTCTGGTGGCCTGCACTTGACAAGAAACAGTCACCAGGAAATTAGGAAGGGTGCAGCGAACTGCTGCGCTCTGCATAACAGGAGCTTTACGTACGACCCCGGGTAACGCTTTTGACGCCATACTGCACTTCCTACCTGTCGAAATGATGTGGCGGAAAATAGCAGCTATGTCAGCGCTTCGAATGAGGGAAGCCAAACAGTGGATAGGCCAGGACTTTGGACATTCAAGTATCTTGAAAGACAATCCACTCATACCAGATAATACGGATTATCAGATCCCACAGGTGTATTTAGACACTGCCTTTACCACCCTAATCCCAACTAGAGAGAATTGGAGAAGGCTTGCCCGCAAGACCTGCGGAAGCTATAGAAATTTTCACAGACGGCTCGAAGCTGGACGGTAGAGTAGGAGGCGGCATTTTCTGCGGCAATTTTAACTTACGCAAAGCTTTTCGACTCCCTGACCACTGTAGCGTCTTCCAGGCAGAACTGCTAGCAATTCAGGAGTCACTAAGTTGCATTCCACATAGTGTAATGTCAGTAAATCTGTACCCTCACAGACAGCCAAGCAGCAATTAGATTGCTGGAGTCGAACACGTCAAACTCTAAGGCTGTTCATAACTGTCGCAAATCTCTAAGCGAGATGGCAGAGCAGCTTAGCATATGCCTAGTATGGGTCCCAGGACATAGGGACATAGAAGGCAACTGCACCGCTGATGAACTGGCCAGATTAGGAACTACCATGGAACTCCTTCCAGAGAAAAAGTGCATTGGTATACCTATGGCATCCTGTAGACTCAACCTAAGAGATTTCTTCGAGACGGAAGCCAACAGAGTATGGCAGCTCTCCACTCACAACTCACGTATTGCTCATCAACCTGGCCAACCAGATGCCCGAAAAGATCAAATGAGCTCTGCTTCCTAAGCCGGAACAAGTGCTCTATTGTTACCAGAGTGATGACTGGGCACTGGCTTGTGTAGGCACATGCGGCCAGATTATTGGTCCCACACAACGACTTCTGCAGAAGTTGTAGAGACGAGGAGGAAGAAGAAACAGGTCTTCACCTTCTTTGTACCTGTCCGGCCTTATGCAAAACGAGGCAAAAAATCCTTGGTGACTATTTCTTTGAAGATCTATCTGAACTTGCGAGTAAAAGACCCAAAGATGTAGCAAGGTACATCCAAGTCACAGGATGGACTCATGATGCGGAGTCATACCAAGAGTGATAGAGGGGTCTCAGAGCCTTGGCGGCATCACAACTGGCCGAGAGCGGCCTAAGTGCGCCGAGGGGGTATCCCTCCTTTGTAACCGCCCTCCTTGGTAATCGACTGAGCCGTGTAAAGAGTCTACCTCTGCGCGTAAAACACAACTTTACAAGCAAAGGGCTACTCAAGAAGCTTGAGCTTAATTTCAACTCAATTTACGACCGGATAGAAAAGCTTGATTACGATGAAATTGGGAGTGAGTTGCGTGAAAACTTTGACGTCATGCTTGTAGACGTAATTACTTGTATCCGATCTCACCTCTGCCTCCTCACAAGCATGACGTCAAAGTCTTCACGCAACTCACTCCCAATTTAATCGTAATCAAGCTTTTCTATCCGGTCGTAAGCTGAGTTGAAATAACATGGCGACCGTGCTGCAAATCTTAATCAGAGTGAGTTGAGTTTGTGAAATGGGTAAGCGTGGTGGCATTAAGAATAAAATCAAAAAACAAATAGCCCACATAAAGTGGCTATTGTTCACAAGCACGCCGCCACCAGCGTGGAGAACAGTCGCAAAATTGCAGGCTGAACTTGACTTTCTTAAGTCACTGGAAACACACAAAACCCAAATTTCGAAAACTCACTCGTCTCTTATTAAAGTTATAAATGCACAAATATTAGCAAAGCCTCCAACATCTAGAGAAACACCAGCAGTAAATAAAAGCTGCCCCAAAGACTGCGAAAGACCCCTTGTATCTCCGTTCTGCGAATACACGTGTGCGACCAAGGATCAGCAAGTGCGAAAGGCATAGGACCACCTTTTGCACCAACGTTGGAATACAGAGCGAAAGGCAAACCGTCTTTTACTCAATCGAGGGAGCATCAGCGTGCCACATCCGGCGACGCCCAGCTGATGCAAACGATCAACGGTAGCAGAAATCATCGGAAGCAGGATATATGCATATTATAAATTAATCTCTATATATATAAAAGAGATTGTCGTGATGATAATGGAAGAGCCAAACAATTAAGTGAACAATGCGCTTAAAAATAATTTTCATAATTTTATGTACATGTATCACTTCGCACAGTGCACATTTTTTTATGTGTTAACATCTTTAGCGGTGGTAGGGTTACTTTAAAAAATGTCAATGTATACATATCACACAGCGTTAGCACACAGCGTTACCATTCTTTGGTATTGGTGAACTATGAGTCGATTGTAGAAGCGAACAGATATACAGACAGCAAGACAGCGAGCAAGTAAAATAATATGTATAAGCATGCGAGTGAGGTAGCGAATTTAAAATTTAGCAATACTTTTTATTCATATAATTTTATAAACTAGTTTTATAAACTAGAGTCACAGTATTAACTGAAAAAGTTTTGTGCAAGGGTATATTTATTTTTTTTAATATTATTAGATCATTAATTGGAAAGAAATATCGATTATTTAAGTCTATGAGATTAATGTTTCTATCAGCAATGGACAACGTTGACATTATAGCCATTTTTCGATATTTCGGATAAAATAAAATAAGGTTGATAAAATCTAATAGAAGTTGTTAGATTATTTGCAAAAAATTCGTTTAATATTCCATACATAACAAGCAAATATATTGTTTAATCTAATCTATCAAAGTAAAAATTCATCGATTATCGATTTTTCTGATGATCTTGCCATCGCTAACAATGCCGGGATTTGTCATCGCGAAAATAAACAAAAGCATTGTAGCAAAGTGAAGTGATTTTATATATTGCGCGAACGTAAACTGTTTTAGTGATGTGAGGAGCCATATTCACTTATAGCGCCTCACAAAAGCGATTGCATTTATAGCCGCAGCCGGACCTGAGCTGCGGCGAATTCGCATGCTGTCTCGCTCTGACACAGGATGTCAGCGCTAAGGTACGTGTTTGGCACATGGGAGCCACAAAACACGTACCGCAAAAGTCGTGGCAAAGTGCCGTTGGTGTGCGAGCGGTGCATCCACGAAATATAGTGATCACCGTCACACCAACGACAGGCGTGATCAGCAACGAGGAACCGTTGTTGCTAGGCAAATCTCACTGGAACGATCACGCCACCTTTGCCCTTGGCGCAACATTGGCAGCGTTGACAGGCCCCGGTCCAGCGAGACAGCAGAAGAGTATAAAAGGAGCCGCCTTGGACAGAGCGGCGAGTTAATCAAGTACGAGTTAATCGAGTGCAAGAGTGCGAAGTACGGAGTCAATAAGAAATAAGTGGAAATCAGTGCGAAATATAAAGAAATCCTACGCGAAAGGATTATTTAAGAATTTAAAGGATCCATATCGCAATAAGGACAAAGCTGATCGTGTCCTTCGCGACTAACAAACAATTTACTGTGGAATCGATACGCGAAATTTAACAAGTTCTTGTGGCGCGTTGCACTTGCAAAGCAACCTCGAATTAAAACCCAGTGTCAGACAAGTGAGCCTGGCGAAGAACAGGTGAAGCTAAAGCCAGAGCCGGAGAGTAGGCGGCATTATTGGCGAAATCCTTGTGGTAACAAGGAGGCCATAGTAGAGCCTGGCGAATTCGGCGTTGCTAGCTAAAACCTCGTTTAGTAGGCGTAACATTGACTCTGAATATTTGGTGCAACGAGAGCGCCAGCATTGCAAGTAAAACTACGACACAAGAGCCGTGCGATTCCCTAAAACTCAAATAAGAAATATTATTAGGTGCAAAGCAATTGTAAAACCCAAACGTGAAAACTAGCAGAGAGTGCAGTTTTAAATATATGTATTAAAAATAAAACCAAACTGTGTTCTTATTGCCGCAGCCGCCACAAATATAAATTTGTTGGCACGTACCCTCAACACCGCGAGAGTTAGCCCAGCTAAAAACCGCGTAACTTTTAGGTTCGTTACAACTGGCGCCCAAACTGTGGATCTACGGCTAATATCACATAGTTTGTTTTAATAAAATACATATAAATAATTGACAATATGGTTCGTTCGTGGGTGTACAATCTAAAAAAGGATGCACTAGTGAAATGCGGAGTGGAATTCGGTCTGGAGCTTGAAGGCACTGTCGAAAATATGAGAAGACAATTCGGAGACTGGGTAAGTCAAAATGAAAATACTCTTCCACACAGCGTTCGCATTAGCGAACTGGCAAAAACATACAGCCGACAGTCGCCGAATAAAGAACCCGAATTCATGCGCGAGGAAGGGGAATACGAAGAGGAAAAGGAGTTTGCCGGCATAGACGTAGCAAGGCTGAGCGTCCCATGCACCAGCGCGGCAGCTAGGGCGCGAGATTTACAGGAATCTCGCCGATCGCCCTGGAATACAACCCAACAGCCAGGAGAGCGTAGCCACACCCCACACATGATCAGACCAATGCAAGGGCAAGTGAATACCAAAAGTAGCCAAACAAGTTCGAGAGTGGAGCTTTCGATTCGATGGACTATCGAAGCCTCTCGAATTCTTGGAGCAAGTGGAATGGTCGGCAGACACATATGGATTAAACCTAAATTTAATTCCAAGAGCGATGCCGGAGTTGCTGAAAGGAATGGCACTTAAGTGGTACATAGCTAACAACAGGCATTGGACAACATGGGTGGATTTTGTCGACAGTTTTCAAGAATACTTTTTACCACGAGATAATTTTGAAAATTTGTACGACGAAGTACGCAGACGGCGACAAGCTCTGGATGAGCCCTTTAAAGTCTATATGGTGGAGATGCAGACTCTGATGAGACCCCTACGACTCTCAACAGAGAAGGAAGTGCGCACCATTTACACCAACAGCCTTCCTGACTTGCGCGGATATGCACGGCCAAACCAGTTCTCGAATTTGACCCAGCTTATGCAACTGGCAAAAGAATTCGAAGAACTAGAAAAGGATAGGCTGAAATTGAGGCTACAAAGTGCTACAGCCCAACAACAATACAGCCAACATCAACAACAACAGCTTCAACAACACCGAGATACACAGCAAATGGACGCGATCACAACCAGAGTCGTGGAAATCGTACCCGATTTATGGCCATGGAGGAGCAGAGCCAGCACACTGGAAGAATGGACGAACGGCCAACCCCAACACCTAGGACCCAGCAAATCCTGCCAGGACACACATAAACACCCAGGAAGGGCATGTCGCGTGTGTGGACAGGAGGGACACTGGGCGATAGAGTGCCGAAACCCATGCTGGAGTTCTGCTGGGTCTGTGGCAGAATCGGTCAGCGGACGGCACTATGTTGTCAGTCGGGAAACGGCCAGCGGCGTCCGCCAGCGAAGGGCGAGCGGGAGCCGCCAAGATCCGCCCCGAGACGCTAGTCGGTCACCTGAAAGACGAAGGGACACAGTTGACTGCCACCGTATGGATCGGTGACTGTCAGCATAAGGCTACAGTTGATACAGGGCCTACAAGCAGCTTTGTTAGCGAAGAGCTAGCTTGTAGACTGAACACTGTAGGCCGGAGAAGCGTCGCAAGCAGACAGGTGAAATTAGCAGACGGACATAGCAGCAGGACAACAGAACAAATAACGGTCAAAATAAGACTCGGGCATCGCAGTTTGGAAATAGCGTTGCTAATTATGCCTGGTGTGATAGACGATTTGGTGCTGGGCTGGGATTTTCTGACTGGCATGGGCACAGTCTTGCAGTGTGCGGGATTGGTGGTCACCATCCCAGCACGACGGCACAAGGTTGGAAAGCTGGAAGAGAGACTGTCGGTGGCAGTTGTCCAGAATACAACCGAACAAGACGAAGCAATACACGATGTCAGAAACCCAGCTATTGAAACCAAAAATCTACACGAGGATCAAGAAATTAATGAATTTCTTTTGCGGGAAGTCGCAGCCTTCGAACACCTAAAGGGCACATCACAAATTACAGAACACAAATTGTGATGAGCGACGCCAGGCCTATAAACAACGTTATTTTCCAAAGAATCCAAAAATGCAAGCGGAAATTAACCAGCAAGTAGAGGAACTACTTGCGAAAGGTTGCATAGAGCCATCCAACAGCCAACACAGCGCACCAATCGTGATGGTGAAAAGAAGAATGGAAAATGGCGGTTATGTGTGGATTTAGGCAACTTAACAGCAATTCCGTTAAGGACGCATATCCATTGCCAAGAGTGCACCACATTTTAGACCAGCTACGTGAAGCCCACTTCATCACTAGCTTGGATCTGAAAGATGGGTACTGGCAGATCCCGATGGAGAAAGCGAGCCGACCAATGACAGCTTTTACAGTCCCAGGCAAAGGATTATACCAGTGGAAAGTAATGCCATTTGGGTTACACTCGGCACCGGCAACTTTTCAGAGGGCTTTGGATCGTGTTATTGGACCCGAAATGATGCCACATGCGTTTGCATATTTAGATGACATTATAGTCATCGGAAGAACGCGCGAAGAGCATATGAAAAATCTCAAAGAGGTATTTCGGCGGCTGCGGGAAGCAAATCTGCGTATAAACGTGGACAAATGCGATTTCTTTAAAAAGGAATTGAAATATTTGGGCCACAGAGTCACAGAGGAAGGAATTCGCACAGATTCAGAGAAAGTTGCTGCAATCGCAGAATTGAAGCCGCCAGTAGGACACTAAACGGTGCCGAACGGAACTATTCGGCAACTGAAAAAGAGTGTCTAGCCATAGTGTGGGGAATCAGAAAGCTAAGGCCATACCTGGAAGGCTACCATTTTGGGGTCATAACGGACCACATGGCGTTGAAGTGGCTAAACTCAATTGAGAGTCCATCAGGCAGAATAGCGCGTTGGGCGCTTGAACTGCAACAGTACGACTTTGAAGTCAATACCGTAAAGGCACCTCAATGTCGTAGCCGATGCACTTTCGAGACAGCCACTTCCGGAGACATGCTGCCTAAGGAAAATCGCCACGGAAGGGATGGAGGCAGACAACGCAAATTGCAAATGGATTCAGAAATTAAAAAAGGAAATCACACAAAATGCAAGAAAATATCCGGATTACTTGGAGGAAAATGGCAACCTGTACAGACACATCCCACACCGCGCTGGAGGCGGAGAGGTGGAAGCTTGGAAGCTTTGTGTACCCAAAGGTAAAAGGAAGGATGTATTATTGGAGAACCACGACGCAGCCACAGCCGGTCATTTGGGAAGCCGGAAAACGATAGCAAGAGTAGCGACACGCTACTACTGGCCAGGCTTGTACAGAGACGTGCGCACATATGTGCACAACTGCAAAACGTGTCAACAATATAAGCCAAGTCAAATGGCAGCAGCAGGAAAGATGTTGACACAAATTCCGGAAGAGCCATGGAGTACCGTGTGTGCTGATTTTGTTGGCCCACTGCCAAGATCAAAACACGGCAACACAATGCTATTGGTGATGTTTGACCGGTTCTCTAAGTGGACTGAGTTAGTTCCGCTGAGGAGCGCAACCACAGCCACTTTGCAAAAGGGATTCAGAGAGAGAATTTTGGCACGATTTGGGGTGCCAAAAATTCTCATAACGGACAACGGAACACAATTTACGAGTAAAGCCTTCAAACGCTTTCTTGAAGAATTAGGAGTGCGACACCAATTTACGGCACCATACACACCGCAAGAGAATCCTACAGAACGTGCGAACCGCACGGTAAAAACGATGATTGTACAATTCACAAAAGATAACCAGCGGTGCTGGGATGAATTTTTGCCAGAATTATCGCTAGCCGTTAACACCAGCGTATCGGCGTCTACGGGCTACAGTGCAGCGTTTATCACGCAAGGGCGTGAACCAAGGCTGCCAAATGCGCTATACGACAACGTTACACTCGGCACAGGGCAACCAACACAAACACCCAGCGACAATGCGAAAAAACTTAGAGAAGTTTTTGAATTGGTGCGCAGGAGTTTAGAGAAGGCCGCTCAGGACCAAGCAAGGCATTACAACCTACGGAGACGACAGTGGAAACCATCCGTAGGAGACAAGGTGTGGGTGAAACAACACCACCTGTCAAATGCAGCGGAAGGCTTCGCTGCGAAACTTGCTCCCAAATTTGCCGGACCATATACACTAATAAATTTTGTATCACCTGTAATCTGTAAATTACAAAGGAAAACTGGGGAAAAAGAACGGACCGCGCACATAGGCGACATAAAACCCCACGGAGGTGGAACGGACAACGGGTGAGATAATAAAAAATTTTTTTTGGGGCACAAATTATTTTAAGACCCTGGAACAAAAAGTAATTTTTTTTTGGTGGTGAAAATCTGGAAAAGAAAAGAGCGGTTAATAATTGGCCTTATTAATGACGTATTTCATTTACTCACCTGAATCTCCATCACCTCCTATATAAAAAAAAAAGAGCATTAGTTGATTTGTTTTTTTTTGGGGAAAAAAAAAGGGGTGAATATGTATTAATACATATTAATTATTTTCCCTAATCAAAACATTCAACAGATATAAATAATAAAAATATATATGTAAGGTATTACATATAAATAATAAAAATATATATGTAAGGTATTACATATATAAATAATAAAAATATGTAGGTAAGGTATTACATATAAATAATAAAAATATATATGTAAGGTATTACATATATAAATAATAAAAATATATATGTAAGGTATTACATATAAATAATAAAAATATATATGTAAGGTATTACATATAAATTATATAATAATAAAATATATATGTAAGGTATTACATATAAATAATAAAAATATATGTAAGGTATTACATATATAATAATAAAAATATATATGTAAGGTATTACATATATAAATAATAAAAATATGTATGTAAGGTATTACATATATAAATAATAAAAATATATACGTAAGGTATTACATATAAATAACAAAAATATATATGTAAGGTATTACATATATAAATACTAAAAATATATATGTAAGGTATTACATATTTATTAAAAACCATAAGGCATTACATATAGATAAATAATGAAAATAAATATGTAATAAGAGCCACGGCCCAACCAAGGGCATTACAAAAACCGGACCTGAACGCGGCGAAAGGTGTGCGAAGCAAACGCTGCTAGGAAAACGGTTAATGAAAAAGGTCAGCGACATCGCAAAGAGAGCGCTGACAAAACATGGCGGTCGCATGCGGGAAGGATACCGTAACATGCGCACCTACACTGTTGCACATGCGTAAAGAGTAGGGGTATAAAAGGTGCCGACTACCATGCAGTCGGCCACTTTGCGATATTTTTTCAAAGAAAACACTCACCAGCAGGAATGGAGAATAGGAACAGCAACACCGAGGGAAGGAGGGCAGTCCATGCGTCGAGCCGTGACCCACGTGCGCACTCTCGCACACCAGCGGGGGATGTGTGCGTGGTCGACGCGGCGGCCATGGGTGCCAGCGCCAGAGGGCGCAGAAACGTGGCGCGACGAGGGCGTTGGGCCGGACAGCCCTATGCACGTGTCGAGCCGCAGCGGGAGGCATCACCGGATGTGCTGGAACTGCGGGCATCACCCATTTTTGAGTTCCCGGAAGAGCGAGAGGCGGCCGAGCGTGAGCGTTGTCACCGCCAGGAGCTGGAGGAGGAGCGAGAGTGGGTACGACGAGCATATGGCGAGGACTTCGGGAGCAGCGACTGGGAGGTGGAAAACGACGCTGGTCCAGTGGGCGAAAGGCGAGAGGAGTCGCCGCCGGGCGATTTCGTCGAGATGAATCCCGAATGGGTCCGGATGTGCCACCCGGAGGCACCACCGACGCCGGAGGACGAAAATGTGGGCCCAGCCAGCCCGGAGCGGTTCGCCACACCGCCGCTGCCGGAGACGCCACCGCCAGACTGGCGCCCCGCTAGGCCACCGTCGCCATTCCCACGTGGGGTGGGCACCTCGGAGGATGAGGAGGATGAAGATGACGATATCATCAATATATCGTCCGACGAGGAGGAGGCAACGCCGCAGGCCGAGGAACAGATGCCGCAGGCCGATCCGGGTGAGTCGACACCACCGACGGCAACCATCTCACGAGAGAAACGGTTCGTGGACGGGCGGTGGCACCACACCGCGACGGTTGTCCTGGAATGGACAGAGGAGGTGGCACCGCCCCGCGAGGGTTTTATTAAAGAGTTGACGCCACCACGACCGCGTACGCCAACGCCACCCCGACAGCGTACGCCAACGCCACCACGACGGCATACGCCAACGCCACCCCGACAGCGTACGCCAACGCCACCACGACGGCGTACGCCAACGCCACCCCGACAGCGTACGCCAACGCCACCACGACGGCGTACGCCAACGCCACCACGACCACGACCGCCGACGCCGTCACCAACACACACACTTCAAGCACCAGTCTGCACGGCCACCAGCCCGACAACACGGACAGCGCCGTGGGAATGGCCAACACAGCTGCAGGTGGGCACGCCGCCTCGCCCCGGGACACCGCCTCCGCCACATGCTTGGGCAACCAATCCGGTGCGTCCAGCGTTCGGTCGGCAGGCTTCATGCCCGTATGGGGAACGGCCGGCTCGCCCGGTGCTGCAGCGACAGTCATCCGCACCGTTGGCGACTCCAGGATGGAGAGAGGTGGCACGAGCAGACTGGCCACCAGAAGTAATAGCAGCCACAACAGGAGGGAGTGACAGGCGCACGTCGCGTATCGTTTGGGCGCACGGCCAGAGATACCGCGTGCGAATTTCGACCAGAGGCACGCGGGCCTTTGTGGCAGAGTAAGCGGGAAAAAAAAAGGAAAAAAAAACACTAACACGCACAAAAAAAAAATTAATAAGAAAAAATAGTATTCGCATATTTTTTCGCGTAACCTGGAAAAAAACATAAAGAAACAGGTGGATTAAAACTGCAGGAGGGGGGGGGGGGGGGTGAAGTTGCTGGAAGCATACTCACATAAATATGTGTGTGATCCAGCGTAGGCGTCAAAACGGCATGGCCTGGAAAAAAGAGAGAATGATTTAGGATGGTGGAAATGGCGCAAGGCGCAAAAATATGTTACTTACTTTTGCTTTTAGATTTTTTTTCAGCAACAACAAAACAATTGCAAACTGCAAATTGTATGGCATGGCCGATTAGTGTTGGATAGTTGCGGGTGGCCATATCGATCTGGCCACATCGCAAATATCGTTCTGGCCACATCGCAACTATCGATCTGGCCGGGCGATGCAAAGTCGCTAGATGGCGTTACGCGACCACCAGCTGATCGTTACAGCGTCACTGCTAACGGGCGCCAAAGTTCAAAGCGGAGGCGCGCGATTTGAAAGACGAAAAATTCACCTCTAACGGACGCCAAAAATTCAAAACGTAGGCGCGCGAGTTGAAAGACGAAAAATTCACCTCTAACGGACGCCAAAAATTCAAAACGTAGGCGCGCGATTTGAAAGACACAAAATTAAGTGGAAGACTTCCACTTCCGGAGAAAGAGGGGAGTGTGAGGAGCCATATTCACTTATAGCGCCTCACAAAAAGCGATTGCATTTATAGCCGCAGCCGGACCTGAGCTGCGGCGAATTCGCATGCTGTCTCGCTCTGACACAGGATGTCAGCGCTAAGGTACGTGTTTGGCACATGGGAGCCACAAAACACGTACCGCAAAAGTAGTGGCAAAGTGCCGTTGGTGTGCGAGCGGTGCATCCACGAAATATAGTGATCACCGTCACACCAACGACAGGCGTGATCAGCAACGAGGAACCGTTGTTGCTAGGCAAATCTCACTGGAACGATCACGCCACCTTTGCCCTTGGCGCAACATTGGCAGCGTTGACAGGCCCCGGTCCAGCGAGACAGCAGAAGAGTATAAAAGGAGCCGCCTTGGACAGAGCGGCGAGTTAATCAAGTACGAGTTAATCGAGTGCAAGAGTGCGAAGTACGGAGTCAATAAGAAATAAGTGGAAATCAGTGCGAAATATAAAGAAATCCTACGCGAAAGGATTATTTAAGAATTTAAAGGATCCTTATCGCAATAAGGACAAAGCTGATCGTGTCCTTCGCGACTAACAAACAATTTACTGTGGAATCGATACGCGAAATTTAACAAGTTCTTGTGGCGCGTTGCACTTGCAAAGCAACCTCGAATTAAAACCCAGTGTCAGACAAGTGAGCCTGGCGAAGAACAGGTGAAGCTAAAGCCAGAGCCGGAGAGTAGGCGGCATTATTGGCGAAATCCTTGTGGTAACAAGGAGGCCATAGTAGAGCCTGGCGAATTCGGCGTTGCTAGCTAAAACCTCGTTTAGTAGGCGTAACATTGACTCTGAATATTTGGTGCAACGAGAGCGCCAGCATTGCAAGTAAAACTACGACACAAGAGCCGTGCGATTCCCTAAAACTCAAATAAGAAATATTATTAAGTGCAAAGCAATTGTAAAACCCAAACGTGAAAACTAGCAGAGAGTGCAGTTTTAAAATATATGTATTAAAAATAAAACCAAACTGTGTTCTTATTGCCGCAGCCGCCACAAATATAAATTTGTTGGCACGTACCCTCAACACCGCGAGAGTAAGCCCAGCTAAAAACCGCGTAACTTTTAGGTTCGTTACAGTGAAATACTTTTAAACTTTGTACATAATGGAAGTGAGTATATATCGTATAAGAGCTATTATACACACGGTGCACAATGTTTTGGTATATTTAAAATTCATTATTTAATTTCAATACAAATGAGCAGCAACACGAACAATTGCAACAAGATCAGCAATCTAAAGTTTATGTATCCTATTTCAGTTATCATAGACCAATTTTGTCAGTACTGAAATATGATACATAAACTTGATTCTAAATCAGTTGTGATGCAGTGCGAAAACAGCTTTTGTGCTTTCAAAGGTACAAAATGTCAAAATAAAAAAATTAAATAGTAAACTTATCCAATAAACTTATATAAAAACGTATTCTATTTTGTTTTTATTGAATCATGTAACATTTATACAGTAACAAAATACATATGTTAACACATCTCCCATGTGATCGGACACACATAAATTTTTTTTTTTTCAAATTTGTGTGCCTCTGATAATTGATTTATTTTATTTATTTATTTATTTATTATACCCTTAACCCATAAAATGGGTAAATAAGGGTATAATGGTTTTGTGCAAAAGTATGTAACAGGCAGAAGGAAGCATCTCCGACCCTATAACGTATATATATTCTTGATCAGCATCAATAGCCGAGACGATATAGCCATGTCCGTCTGTCCGTCTGTCTGTCCGTCTGTCCGTCTGTCCGTCTGTATGAACGCGTGGATCTCAGAGACTACAAAAGCTAGAGACTTCAGATTTTGTATATAAGTTCTCCTATACCATGAGCAGAACAAGTTTGCTTCAAATTATCGATAACTATTCTGGTTTCCGATATACACATAATATCGATAACAAAAATATCGAATTTGGAAAATGTAAAAATGAGGGTTGAAGTAATGGATAACGATAGAGCTTTTCTGAAAATTTCGTCCAAATCGGTTAAGAAACACCGGAGATATCTAATTTTATCGATTGAAGTTAAGTCAGTATACCAAAGACTTATATAAATTTAATATATTTATTGCAACTGGGTTCAGGGTATCTTCTAGTCGGGCTCTCCCGACTAGAGCTTTCTTACTTGTTTTTATATGGAGTTTGACACAACTAGAAATATTTCTAGTTCCTGCGTACTAAGCTTTAATGTGCCCATTACAAAGTGTAAAATTTATTGAATTTTTAACTCGCGCGAGAGCCTTGTTGAACACTGTCGGAACGCAATTTTCGTATATGTTCACCATATTTTCATTGACATAAACATTAAATACAAATAAAATTAACGGCAAAATAAATCACTTGTGAAGTGTAGAAATAATTGCATTCTTCTTTTGCATTCGGGTTAGTAGGTGAAAGTTTAGTTAGCATAATCATACATAATTTGTTCGGTTGCTTAATCTAAACCTCGCGCACTAGCGGAATTACGACTATACTCTCCTCGCGAGGGCGGTTGGAAACAGGCTCTTGGTTAGGTCATGTCTCTGCCAATGAGTGCTGGCAAATCGTAGTCGGGCGAGAGAAGACAATTCTCCAAATCACCTCAAGCCAAGGTGGAACAGCATACGCCGATGGTTGCGTGGCCGGGGAGAAGCTCGGTCGCTAGTATGCGGACTCAGGGGAACAGCCGACCCACCCTGTTTTATTTAGGCTTCCCGCGGTACATGGGCTCTGCCGCGGGTGACGATCCCCTTCCCTATTACTCGTTTGAACAAAATATGAATCCGAATACTAATAAAAACAAAGAGGCCGACACTCGCCCAAAGTCGGATGGGACTAACAATCCCTCATCTTCTGCGCTGCCCGGTAAGCCAGCGGGCAGTGCCATTCCAGGTGTACGCGGTAAGGTTTCGGACAGGCAGCCGAGTCGTAGGGCAAGACCTGGATTCAAGGTGCCGGCTAGTGATCCGCAGAGCATACATGCTGCGGGCTCAGCCTCCACCCCAAACCGGTCCTGAATCTCGATAAAGCCGAGCATGCCCGGATCTAAGAAACCGTCGTATAACGACAAGAGACGTGCTGCGGGTATCTTGACCCGGAACCTGTCTGGCACAGAAACATCGCCAGAAGGTTCGCAGCTGGTGGAGTGGGCAAAATCAATTTTGCCCGATTTTCATCCAGCTCCAGCGAAAGAGCCAGATGCCGCTAAGCCAAAGCGGCAGCTACCGGAGGTTAGTAGCGCACCACAAGCCAAGCAGTCGCGCCAGCAGCTCGGGACGAAATCCTACGCCGAGGTGACGAGGGGTAAAGTTCTTCTCGGTGTCCTGGATAAGGGCAGCGAGGGGGGCCAAATCCCGAGAAGCCAGTGGCCGTGGGTGGAGAACGAGCTGCAAGAAGCCTTTATGCAGATCATGCTGGCAAATGGAAGACCACTGCCCGTATGCCAAGATGCCGGCTGGCATCAAGGTTGCGTGAAGGTGGTGGCATGCGCTGATATGCACTCAGCCAAAGTCTACAAAGAGGCCATTTCTGCCCTGGGTGAGGTCTACCCTGGGGCTTAGTTGGAGGCTGTGGACTGGAAGGATGTGCCCAGCAGACCTAGGGCTCGAGTATGGGTATCGGCTAAACCCGATGATCCGGCCAAGATCCTAAAGGTCTTCCAATTTTGCAACCCTCAAAGGCGGATGGTCCACGGCGCCAGATTCTCTTGGTGTTGAACGAAAAGACTGTCGAGCACCTCGCCGAGTCCGGCGACACCTTACAGTACGGCTTTAAAACCGTGGCTGTTAGGGTGTATCGCTCGGACAAGGCCAACGAGTCTGTCGTGCAAGAGCCGGATCTGGAGATCGACCACAACGAGGATCTAGATGAGGAGGAGCTATTAGGCTAAGCCTCTGAGACATCAGAGCTAGCTCGAGATCTCTCTCCCGGCTAGGCCACAGCGGGGGAGACATAGAGGTGGAAGTCGATGAAGATGCCGACATTACTGTGGTGGAGAAGGATTTGAAGAATGTCTTTGAGACTTCTTCAGATAAATCTACACCACAGTAAGGCAGCATCGGCTGCTCTTCTGCTGTACCTGGAGAGGGGTACGGTGGACATAGTCCTTATACAGGAACCCTGGGTGTGTGGTGGCAGGGTTTCTGGACTGAGGCCACATGAACACAAGCTACTAGTAGCTGGAACCGAAGGTAGATATAGAACCTGCATACTTGCAAAAAGACATTTAAACATATTTTTGCTCCCAAAGTACAGCGGCGCAGACAACACTGCAGCGTGTCTGGAGCTGGAGACGGAACCAATCCGACTAGCCTCTAGCTACTTCGCCCACGACTATAAGGGCGACCCTCCGCAACCGTCGCTTCGCCAGCTGATCTCCGACTGCGAGCTGGGAGGCCTTCGGCTAATAGTGGGCTGCGACGCAAATGCCCATCATCATCAGTGGGGAAGCACTGATACAAACGTAAGGGGTGAGTTGATTTTTGACTACCTTCTCAATACCAACATGCTTATTTGTAATAATGGTAAGGACCCGACCTTTATTATCAAAAACCGCAGGGAAGTCCTTGATATTACTCTTGTCTCTGCCTCTCTATGGGATCAAATCCTCTCTTGGAAGGTGCTGGATGAGCACTCCTTCTCGGATCATAGGTATATTGAAACTATACTACAGATCCAAAGTCCCAAACCAACTCAGTTCAGAAACTTAAGAGCTGATTGGAAGAATTACGCTGTTTCGCTGCAAAGATTGCTCCCTGAAACTCCACCTGAAGGCCCAAATATCGTCGAGTATAAAACTTTTCTCATAAGAAAATTCAGTAAGGCATGTGAAAACGCCCTGAATGCAATCTTGTCCCAGCAGACCAAAAAGGAAGAAGAAACCCCCTTGGTGGACTGCTCAAATCGGACAGTTGAGGGCAGCTGCCAGAAAACTCTTCAATAAGCAAAGGCTCAAAATGACGAACAGACATGGGCTGACTACAAGGCAGGGCTCTCCGTGTTCAAAAAGGAGCTTCCCAAAGCAAAACGAACTTCTTGGAGAACTTTCTGCTCAGAGGTAGATAGTACTTCCGAAGCAGCCAGACTAAGGAAGCTACTAATTAAAACTCCTCAGAATCTTGGTTTTATTAGGAATGCAAACGATGAGTGGACATCATCCAGTGAAGAATCACTAACCTTACTCCTGGACACACATTTTCCGGGGGGAAGTAGATCGCCAAGACCTTGTGATCTGCACGCTAGCGGGGAGACACAGAAGATCTTGCAATTGCTCATTGAAAGCAATATCCATTGGGCAATTAAGAGACTCAAACCCTATAAATCACCAGGAATAGACAATATCATTCCTGCCCAATTGCAGTCCGCGGAGAAATTAGCCATCAATTGGCTTAAGAACATATTCTCCAGGATTTTTAAAAGTGGTATAATCCCGGGGCCATGGCTGGAATCGAAAGTAGTTTTCATCCCAAAAGCCGGAAAACCCTCGCACACAATAGCTAAAGATTTTAGACCTATCAGTCTCTCGTCTTTTCTACTGAAAACGATAGAGAGGCTGCTCTGTCTTCATTTGAGAAGCACTATTCCCATATCGCTTCTCTCACCAGTTCAGCATGCCTATTCTAAGGGCAAGTCTACCGAGACCGCACTGCATGCACTTATGGTACTGCATACATTGAAAAGTCTATACACAGCGAAAAATATACGCTAGTAGCTTTCCTAGACATAGAGGGAGCTTTCAACAACGTCACTCCTAAGACTATCACCGACTCGCTGATGGATTTGGGGGTTGACTCCCTGACGGTGCACCTGATCGATCAGATGCTCCAATGCAGGATCGTAAGGGCCGCACTGGGGGCAGTGACTGTCCAAATCCAAGGCGGAGTAATCTCTCCTCTTCTATGGAACTTAGCAGTAAACCAACTGCTGCGGTTCATGGATGGGGGAGGGTTCAAAGTGGTAGCCTATGCAGACGACGTTGCCCTAGCCTTTTCAGGCAAGTTCCCGCAGACGTTATGTGACCGAATGACGGAAGCCCTTGCTAGGCTTTCCGGTTCGGCAAAAAGATCTGGATAAGGAGTTAATCCTGTTAAAACGGAACTGGTTCTGTTTACGAGGAAATACAAAATTCCGTCTCTACAGCCACCAACTCTAGATGGGGTTAAACTGTCCTTTAGTGACTCAGCAAGATACCTAGGTCTAATTCTAGACAAGAAATTAAACTGGAATTTCAATACTGAAGAGCGCATCAGGAAGGCAAATGTTGCTCTATACGCCTGTAGGAAGACAATCGGACTTAAATGGGGCATGACTCCGCAAGTTGTCCATTGGCTCTACACTGCGGTAGTCAGACCAATTTTATTCTATGGTGTTTCTGTCTGGTGGCCTGCACTTGACAAGAAAACAGTCACCAGGAAATTAGGAAGGGTGCAGCGAACTGCTGCGCTCTGCATAACAGGAGCTTTACGTACGACCCCGGGTAACGCTCTTGACGCCATACTGCACTTCCTACCTGTCGAAATGATGTGGCGGAAAATAGCAGCTATGTCAGCGCTTCGAATGAGGGAAGCCAAACAGTGGATAGGCCAGGACTTTGGACATTCAAGTATCTTGAAAGACAATCCACTCATACCAGATAATACGGATTATCAGATCCCACAGGTGTATTTAGACACTGCCTTTACCACCCTAATCCCAACTAGAGAGAATTGGGAAGAAGGCTTGCCCGCAAGACCTGCGGAAGCTATAGAAATTTTCACAGACGGCTCAAAGCTGGACGGTAGAGTAGGAGGCGGCATTTTCTGCGGCAATTTTAACTTACGCAAAGCTTTTCGACTCCCTGACCACTGTAGCGTCTTCCAGGCAGAACTGCTAGCAATTCAGGAGTCACTAAGTTGCATTCCACATAGTGTAATGTCAGTAAAATCTGTACCCTCACAGACAGCCAAGCAGCAATTAGATTGCTGGAGTCGAACACGTCAAACTCTAAGGCTGTTCATAACTGTCGCAAATCTCTAAGCGAGATGGCAGAGCAGTTTAGCATATGCCTAGTATGGGTCCCAGGACATAGGGACATAGAAGGCAACTGCACCGCTGATGAACTGGCCAGATTAGGAACTACCATGGAACTCCTTCCAGAGAAAAAGTGCATTGGTATACCTATGGCATCCTGTAGACTCAACCTAAGAGATTTCTTCGAGACGGAAGCCAACAGAGTATGGCAGCTCTCCACTCACAACTCACGTATTGCTCATCAAACCTGGCCAACCAGATGCCCGAAAAGATCAAATGAGCTCTGCTTCCTAAGCCGGAACAAGTGCTCTATTGTTACCAGAGTGATGACTGGGCACTGGCTTGTGTAGGCACATGCGGCCAGATTATTGGTCCCACACAACGACTTCTGCAGAAGTTGTAGAGACGAGGAGGAAGAAGAAACAGGTCTTCACCTTCTTTGTACCTGTCCGGCCTTATGCAAAACGAGGCAAAAAATCCTTGGTGACTATTTCTTTGAAGATCTATCTGAACTTGCGAGTAAAAGACCCAAAGATGTAGCAAGGTACATCCAAGTCACAGGATGGACTCATGATGCGGAGTCATACCAAGAGTGATAGAGGGGTCTCAGAGCCTTGGGCGGCATCACAACTGGCCGAGAGCGGCCTAAGTGCGCCGAGGGGGTATCCCTCCTTTGTAACCGCCCTCCTTGGTAATCGACTGAGCCGTGTAAAGAGTCTACCTCTGCGCGTAAAACACAACTTTACAAGCAAAGGGCTACTCAAGAAGCTTGAGCTTAATTTCAACTCAATTTACGACCGGATAGAAAAGCTTGATTACGATGAAATTGGGAGTGAGTTGCGTGAAAACTTTGACGTCATGCTTGTAGACGTAATTACTTGTATCCGATCTCACCTCTGCCTCCTCACAAGCATGACGTCAAAGTCTTCACGCAACTCACTCCCAATTTAATCGTAATCAAGCTTTTCTATCCGGTCGTAAGCTGAGTTGAAATAACATGGCGACCGTGCTGCAAATCTTAATCAGAGTGAGTTGAGTTTGTGAAATGGGTAAGCGTGGTGGCATTAAGAATAAAATCAAAAAACAAATAGCCCACATAAAGTGGCTATTGTTCACAAGCACGCCGCCACCAGCGTGGAGAACAGTCGCAAAATTGCAGGCTGAACTTGACTTTCTTAAGTCACTGGAAACACACAAAACCCAAATTTCGAAAACTCACTAATCTCTTATTAAAGTTATAAATACACAAATATTAGCAAAGCCTCCAACATCTAGAGAAACACCAGCAGTAAATAAAAGCTGCCCCAAAGACTGCGAAAGACCCCTTGTATCTCCGTTCTGCGAATACACGTGTGCGACCAAGGATCAGCAAGTGCGAAAGGCATAGGACCACCTTTTGCACCAACGTTGGAATACAGAGCGAAAGGCAAACCGTCTTTTACTCAATCGAGGGAGCATCAGCGTGCCACATCCGGCGACGCCCAGCTGATGCAAACGATCAACGGTAGCAGAAATCATCGGAAGCAGGATATATGCATATTATAAATTAATCTCTATATATATAAAAGAGATTGTCGTGATGATAATGGAAGAGCCAAACAATTAAGTGAACAATGCGCTTAAAAATAATTGTATGTATGTACATGTATCACTTCGCACAGTGCACATTTTTTTATGTGTTAACATCTTTAGCGGTGGTAGGGTAACTTTAAAAAATGTCAATGTATACATATCACACAGCGTTAGCACACAGCGTTACCATTCTTTGGTATTGGTGAACTATGAGTCGATTGTAGAAGCGAACAGATATACAGACAGCAAGACAGCGAGCAAGTAAAATAATATGTATAAGCATGCGAGTGAGGTAGCGAATTTAAAATTTAGCAATACTTTTTATTCATATAATTTTATAAACTAGTTTTATAAACTAGAGTCACAGTATTAACTGAAAAAGTTTTGTGCAAGGGTATATTTATTTTTTTTAATATTATTAGATCATTAATTGGAAAGAAATATCGATTATTTAAGTCTATGAGATTAATGTTTCCATCAGCAATGGACAACGTTGACATTATAGCCATTTTTCGATATTTCGGATAAAATAAAATAAGGTTGATAAAATCTAATAGAAGTTGTTAGATTATTTGCAAAAAATTCGTTTAATATTCCATATATAACAAGCAAATATATTGTTTAATCTAATCTATCAAAGTAAAAAATTCATCGATTATCGATTTTTCTGATGATCTTGCCATCGCTAACAATGCCGGGATTTGTCATCGCGAAAATAAACAAAAGCATTGTAGCAAAGTGAAGTGATTTTATATATTGCGCGAACGTAAACTGTTTTAGTGATGTGAGGAGCCATATTCACTTATAGCACCTCACAAAAAGCGATTGCATTTATAGCCGCAGCCGGACCTGAGCTGCGGCGAATTCGCATGCTGTCTCGCTCTGACACAGGATGTCAGCGCTAAGGTACGTGTTTGGCACATGGGAGCCACAAAACACGTACCGCAAAAGTCGTGGCAAAGTGCCGTTGGTGTGCGAGCGGTGCATCCACGAAATATAGTGATCACCGTCACACCAACGACAGGCGTGATCAGCAACGAGGAACCGTTGTTGCTAGGCAAATCTCACTGGAACGATCACGCCACCTTTGCCCTTGGCGCAACATTGGCAGCGTTGACAGGCCCCGGTCCAGCGAGACAGCAGAAGAGTATAAAAGGAGCCGCCTTGGACAGAGCGGCGAGTTAATCAAGTACGAGTTAATCGAGTGCAAGAGTGCGAAGTACGGAGTCAATAAGAAATAAGTGGAAATCAGTGCGAAATATAAAGAAATCCTACGCGAAAGGATTATTTAAGAATTTAAAGGATCCATATCGCAATAAGGACAAAGCTGATCGTGTCCTTCGCGACTAACAAACAATTTACTGTGGAATCGATACGCGAAATTTAACAAGTTCTTGTGGCGCGTTGCACTTGCAAAGCAACCTCGAATTAAAACCCAGTGTCAGACAAGTGAGCCTGGCGAAGAACAGGTGAAGCTAAAGCCAGAGCCGGAGAGTAGGCGGCATTATTGGCGAAATCCTTGTGGTAACAAGGAGGCCATAGTAGAGCCTGGCGAATTCGGCGTTGCTAGCTAAAACCTCGTTTAGTAGGCGTAACATTGACTCTGAATATTTGGTGCAACGAGAGCGCCAGCATTGCAAGTAAAACTACGACACAAGAGCCGTGCGATTCCCTAAAACTCAAATAAGAATATTATTAAGTGCAAAGCAATTGTAAAACCCAAACGTGAAAACTAGCAGAGAGTGCAGTTTTAAAATATATGTATTAAAAATAAAACCAAACTGTGTTCTTATTGCCGCAGCCGCCACAAATATAATTTGTTGGCACGTACCCTCAACACCGCGAGAGTTAGCCCAGCTAAAAACCGCGTAACTTTTAGGTTCGTTACAACTGGCGCCCAAACTGTGGATCTACGGCTAATATCACATAGTTTGTTTTAATAAAATACATATAAATAATTGACAGTATGGTTCGTTCGTGGGTGTACAATCTAAAAAAGGATGCACTAGTGAAATGCGGAGTGGAATTCGGTCTGGAGCTTGAAGGCACTGTCGAAAATATGAGAAGACAATTCGGAGACTGGGTAAGTCAAAATGAAAATACTCTTCCACACAGCGTTCGCATTAGCGAACTGGCAAAAACATACAGCCGACAGTCGCCGAATAAAGAACCCGAATTCATGCGCGAGGAAGGGGAATACGAAGAGGAAAAGGAGTTTGCCGGCATAGACGTAGCAAGGCTGAGCGTCCCATGCACCAGCGCGGCAGCTAGGGCGCGAGATTTACAGGAATCTCGCCGATCGCCCTGGAATACAACCCACAGCCAGGAGAGCGTAGCCACACCCACACACATGATCAGACCAATGCAAGGGCAAGTGAATACCAAAAAGTAGCCAAACAAGTTCGAGAGTGGAGCTTTCGATTCGATGGACTATCGAAGCCTCTCGAATTCTTGGAGCAAGTGGAATGGTCGGCAGACACATATGGATTAAACCTAAATTTAATTCCAAGAGCGATGCCGGAGTTGCTGAAAGGAATGGCACTTAAGTGGTACATAGCTAACAACAGGCATTGGACAACATGGGTGGATTTTGTCGACAGTTTTCAAGAATACTTTTTACCACGAGATAATTTTGAAAATTTGTACGACGAAGTACGCAGACGGCGACAAGCTCTGGATGAGCCCTTTAAAGTCTATATGGTGGAGATGCAGACTCTGATGAGACCCCTACGACTCTCAACAGAGAAGGAAGTGCGCACCATTTACACCAACAGCCTTCCTGACTTGCGCGGATATGCACGGCCAAACCAGTTCTCGAATATGACCCAGCTTATGCAACTGGCAAAAGAATTCGAAGAACTAGAAAAGGATAGGCTGAAATTGAGGCTACAAAGTGCTACAGCCCAACAACAATACAGCCAACATCAACAACAACAGCTTCAACAACACCGAGATACACAGCAAAATGGACGCGATCACAACCAGAGTCGTGGAAATCGTACCCGATTTATGGCCATGGAGGAGCAGAGCCAGCACACTGGAAGAATGGACGAACGGCCAACCCCAACACCTAGGACCCAGCAAAATCCTGCCAGGACACACATAAACAACCCAGGAAGGGCATGTCGCGTGTGTGGACAGGAGGGACACTGGGCGATAGAGTGCCGAAACCCAATGCTGGAGTTCTGCTGGGTCTGTGGCAGAATCGGTCAGCGGACGGCACTATGTTGTCAGTCGGGAAACGGCCAGCGGCGTCCGCCAGCGAGGGGCGAGCGGGAGCCGCCAAGATCCGCCCCGAGACGCTAGTCGGTCACCTGAAAGACGAAGGGACACAGTTGACTGCCACCGTATGGATCGGTGACTGTCAGCATAAGGCTACAGTTGATACAGGGCCTACAAGCAGCTTTGTTAGCGAAGAGCTAGCTTGTAGACTGAACACTGTAGGCCGGAGAAGCGTCGCAAGCAGACAGGTGAAATTAGCAGACGGACATAGCAGCAGGACAACAGAACAAATAACGGTCAAAATAAGACTCGGGCATCGCAGTTTGGAAATAGCGTTGCTAATTATGCCTGGTGTGATAGACGATTTGGTGCTGGGCTGGGATTTTCTGACTGGCATGGGCACAGTCTTGCAGTGTGCGGGATTGGTGGTCACCATCCCAGCACGACGGCACAAGGTTGGAAAGCTGGAAGAGAGACTGTCGGTGGCAGTTGTCCAGAATACAACCGAACAAGACGAAGCAATACACGATGTCAGAAACCCAGCTATTGAAACCAAAAATCTACACGAGGATCAAGAAATTAATGAATTTCTTTTGCGGGAAGTCGCAGCCTTCGAACACCTAAAGGGCACATCACAAATTACAGAACACAAAATTGTGATGAGCGACGCCAGGCCTATAAAACAACGTTATTTTCCAAAGAATCCAAAAATGCAAGCGGAAATTAACCAGCAAGTAGAGGAACTACTTGCGAAAGGTTGCATAGAGCCATCCAACAGCCCACACAGCGCACCAATCGTGATGGTGAAAAAGAAGAATGGAAAATGGCGGTTATGTGTGGATTTTAGGCAACTTAACAGCAGATCCGTTAAGGACGCATATCCATTGCCAAGAGTGCACCACATTTTAGACCAGCTACGTGAAGCCCACTTCATCACTAGCTTGGATCTGAAAGATGGGTACTGGCAGATCCCGATGGAGAAAGCGAGCCGACCAATGACAGCTTTTACAGTCCCAGGCAAAGGATTATACCAGTGGAAAGTAATGCCATTTGGGTTACACTCGGCACCGGCAACTTTTCAGAGGGCTTTGGATCGTGTTATTGGACCCGAAATGATGCCACATGCGTTTGCATATTTAGATGACATTATAGTCATCGGAAGAACGCGCGAAGAGCATATGAAAAATCTCAAAGAGGTATTTCGGCGGCTGCGGGAAGCAAATCTGCGTATAAACGTGGACAAATGCGATTTCTTTAAAAAGGAATTGAAATATTTGGGCCACAGAGTCACAGAGGAAGGAATTCGCACAGATTCAGAGAAAGTTGCTGCAATCGCAGAATTGAAGCCGCCAAGCAACGTAAAGGAATTACGACAATACCTGGGCGTAGCATCATGGTACAGGCGCTTCGTACCAGATTTTGCAACGAAAGTAGCACCTCTGAACGCATTGATGAAAAAAGGCGTAAAATGGGAGTGGACTGAGGAGCGGCAAGTAGCTTTTGACACGGTCAAAGAGAAGCTGACTCAATCCCCAGTATTGGCATGCCCAGATTTTTCAAAAACATTTTGCTTGCAGACGGATGCAAGTAACTATGGCCTGGGTGCGATATTGACCCAACCTTCGGAGCAAGGTGAAAGGGTAATATCGTACGCCAGTAGGACACTAAACGGTGCCGAACGGAACTATTCGGCAACTGAAAAAGAGTGTCTAGCCATAGTGTGGGGAATCAGAAAGCTAAGGCCATACCTGGAAGGCTACCATTTTGTGGTCATAACGGACCACATGGCGTTGAAGTGGCTAAACTCAATTGAGAGTCCATCAGGCAGAATAGCGCGTTGGGCGCTTGAACTGCAACAGTACGACTTTGAAGTCAAATACCGTAAAGGCAACCTCAATGTCGTAGCCGATGCACTTTCGAGACAGCCACTTCCGGAGACATGCTGCCTAAGGAAAATCGCCACGGAAGGGATGGAGGCAGACAACGCAAATTGCAAATGGATTCAGAAATTAAAAAAGGAAATCACACAAAATGCAAGAAAATATCCGGATTACTTGGAGGAAAATGGCAACCTGTACAGACACATCCCACACCGCGCTGGAGGCGGAGAGGTGGAAGCTTGGAAGCTTTGTGTACCCAAAGGTAAAAGGAAGGATGTATTATTGGAGAACCACGACGCAGCCACAGCCGGTCATTTGGGAAGCCGGAAAACGATAGCAAGAGTAGCGACACGCTACTACTGGCCAGGCTTGTACAGAGACGTGCGCACATATGTGCACAACTGCGAAACGTGTCAACAATATAAGCCAAGTCAAATGGCAGCAGCAGGAAAGATGTTGACACAAATTCCGGAAGAGCCATGGAGTACCGTGTGTGCTGATTTTGTTGGCCCACTGCCAAGATCAAAACACGGCAACACAATGCTATTGGTGATGTTTGACCGGTTCTCTAAGTGGACTGAGTTAGTTCCGCTGAGGAGCGCAACCACAGCCACTTTGCAAAAGGGATTCAGAGAGAGAATTTTGGCACGATTTGGGGTGCCAAAAATTCTCATAACGGACAACGGAACACAATTTACGAGTAAAGCCTTCAAACGCTTTCTTGAAGAATTAGGAGTGCGACACCAATTTACGGCACCATACACACCGCAAGAGAATCCTACAGAACGTGCGAACCGCACGGTAAAAACGATGACAATTCACAAAAGATAACCAGCGGTGCTGGGATGAATTTTTGCCAGAATTATCGCTAGCCGTTAACACCAGCGTATCGGCGTCTAACCAAGGATGCCAAATGCGCTATACGACAACGTTACACTCGGCACAGGGCAACCGACACAAACACCCAGCGACAATGCGAAAAACTTAGAGAAGTTTTTGAATTGGTGCGCAGGAGTTTAGAGAAGGCCGCTCAGGACCAAGCAAGGCATTACAACCTACGGAGACGACAGTGGAAACCATCCGTAGGAGACAAGGTGTGGGTGAAACAACACCACCTGTCAAATGCAGCGGAAGGCTTCGCTGCGAAACTTGCTCCCAAATTTGCCGGACCATATACACTAATAAATTTTGTATCACCTGTAATCTGTAAATTACAAGGGAAAACTGGGGAAAAAGAACGGACCGCGCACATAGGCGACATAAAACCCCACGGAGGTGGAACGGACAACGGGTGAGATAATAAAAAAATGTTTTTTGGGGCACAAATTATTTTAAGACCCTGGAACAAAAAGTATTTTTTTTTTGGTTGTGAAAATCTGGAAAAGAAAAGAGCGGTTAATAATTGGCCTTATTAATGACGTATTTCATTTACTCACCTGAATCTCCATCACCTCCTATATAAAAAAAAAGAGCATTAGTTGATTTGTTTTTTTTTGGGGAAAAAAAAGGGGTGAATATGTATTAATACATATTAATTATTTTCCCTAATCAAAACATTCAACAGATATAAATAATAAAAATATATATGTAAGGTATTACATATAAATAATAAAAATATATATGTAAGGTATTACATATATAAATAATAAAAATATGTAGGTAAGGTATTACATATAAATAATAAAAATATATATGTAAGGTATTACATATATAAATAATAAAAATATATATGTAAGGTATTACATATAAATAATAAAAATATATATGTAAGGTATTACATATATAAATTATATAAATAATAAAAATATATATGTAAGGTATTACATATAAATAATAAAAATATATATGTAAGGTATTACATATATAAATAATAAAAATATATATGTAAGGTATTACATATATAAATAATAAAAATATGTATGTAAGGTATTACATATATAAATAATAAAAATATATACGTAAGGTATTACATATAAATAACAAAAATATATATGTAAGGTATTACATATATAAATACTAAAAATATATATGTAAGGTATTACATATTTATTAAAAACCATAAGGCATTACATATAGATAAATAATGACAATAAATATGTAATAAGAGCCACGGCCCAACCAAGGGCATTACAAAACCGGACCTGAACGCGGCGAAAGGTGTGCGAAGCAAACGCTGCTAGGAAAACGGTTAATGAAAAGGTCAGCGACATCGCAAAGAGAGCGCTGACAAAACATGGCGGTCGCATGCGGGAAGGATACCGTAACATGCGCACCTACACTGTTGCACATGCGTAAAGAGTAGGGGTATAAAAGGTGCCGACTACCATGCAGTCGGCCACTTTGCGATATTTTTTCAAAGAAAACACTCACCAGCAGGAATGGAGAATAGGAACAGCAACACCGAGGGAAGGAGGGCAGTCCATGCGTCGAGCCGTGACCCACGTGCGCACTCTCGCACACCAGCGGGGGATGTGTGCGTGGTCGACGCGGCGGCCATGGGTGCCAGCGCCAGAGGGCGCAGAAACGTGGCGCGACGAGGGCGTTGGGCCGGACAGCCCTATGCACGTGTCGAGCCGCAGCGGGAGGCATCACCGGATGTGCTGGAACTGCGGGCATTACCGTGCGGTTCGCACGTTCTGTAGGATTCTCTTGCGGTGTGTATGGTGCCGTAAATTGGTGTCGCACTCCTAAATCTTCAAGAAAGCGTTTGAAGGCTTTACTCGTAAATTGTGTTCCGTTGTCCGTTATGAGAATTTTTGGCACCCCAAATCGTGCCAATTTACGGCACCATACACACCGCAAGAGAATCCTACAGAACGTGCGAACCGCACGGTAAAAACGATGATTGCACAATTCACAAAAGATAACCAGCGGTGCTGGGATGAATTTTTGCCAGAATTATCGCTAGCCTTTAACACCAGCGTATCGGCGTCTACGGGCTACAGTGCAGCGTTTATCACGCAAGGGCGTGAACCAAGGCTGCCAAATGCGCTATACGACAACGTTACACTCGGCACAGGGCAACCGACACAAACACCCAGCGACAATGCGAAAAAACTTAGAGAAGTTTTTGAATTGGTGCGCAGGAGTTTAGAGAAGGCCGCTCAGGACCAAGCAAGGCATTACAACCTACGGAGACGACAGTGGAAACCATCCGTAGGAGACAAGGTGTGGGTGAAACAACACCACCTGTCAAATGCAGCGGAAGGCTTCGCTGCGAAACTTGCTCCCAAATTTGCCGGACCATATACACTAATAAATTTTGTATCACCTGTAATCTGTAAATTACAAGGGAAAACTGGGGAAAAAGAACGGACCGCGCACATAGGCGACATAAAACCCCACGGAGGTGGAACGGACAACGGGTGAGATAATAAAAAAATTTTTTTTGGGGCACAAATTATTTTAAGACCCTTGAACAAAAAGTAATTTTTTTTTGGTGGTGAAAATCTGGAAAAGAAAAGAGCGGTTAATAATTGGCCTTATTAATGAAGTATTTCATTTACTCACCTGAATCTCCATCACCTCATATATAAAAAAAAAAAGAGCATTAGTTGATTTGTTTTTTTTTGGGGAAAAAAAAAGGGGTGAATATGTATTAATACATATTAATTATTTTCCCTAATCAAAACATTCAACAGATATAAATAATAAAAATATATATGTAAGGTATTACATATAAATAATAAAAATATATATGTAAGGTATTACATATATAAATAATAAAAATATGTAGGTAAGGTATTACATATAAATAATAAAAATATATATGTAAGGTATTACATATATAAATAATAAAAATATATATGTAAGGTATTACATATAAATAATAAAAATATATATGTAAGGTATTACATATATAAATTATATAAATAATAAAAATATATATGTAAGGTATTACATATAAATAATAAAAATATATATGTAAGGTATTACATATATAAATAATAAAAATATATATGTAAGGTATTACATATATAAATAATAAAAATATGTATGTAAGGTATTACATATATAAATAATAAAAATATATACGTAAGGTATTACATATAAATAACAAAAATATATATGTAAGGTATTACATATATAAATACTAAAAATATATATGTAAGGTATTACATATTTATTAAAAACCATAAGGCATTACATATAGATAAATAATGAAAATAAATATGTAATAAGAGCCACGGCCCAACCAAGGGCATTACAAAAACCGGACCTGAACGCGGCGAAAGGTGTGCGAAGCAAACGCTGCTAGGAAAACGGTTAATGAAAAAGGTCAGCGACATCGCAAAGAGAGCGCTGACAAAACATGGCGGTCGCATGCGGGAAGGATACCGTAACATGCGCACCTACACTGTTGCACATGCGTAAAGAGTAGGGGTATAAAAGGTGCCGACTACCATGCAGTCGGCCACTTTGCGATATTTTTTCAAAGAAAACACTCACCAGCAGGAATGGAGAATAGGAACAGCAACACCGAGGGAAGGAGGGCAGTCCATGCGTCGAGCCGTGACCCACGTGCGCACTCTCGCACACCAGCGGGGATGTGTGCGTGGTCGACGCGGCGGCCATGGGTGCCAGCGCCAGAGGGCGCAGAAACGTGGCGCGACGAGGGCGTTGGGCCGGACAGCCCTATGCACGTGTCGAGCCGCAGCGGGAGGCATCACCGGATGTGCTGGAACTGCGGGCATCACCCATTTTTGAGTTCCCGGAAGAGCGAGAGGCGGCCGAGCGTGAGCGTTGTCACCGCCAGGAGCTGGAGGAGGAGCGAGAGTGGGTACGACGAGCATATGGCGAGGACTTCGAGAGCAGCGACTGGGAGGTGGAATACGACGCTGGTCCAGTGGGCGAAAGGCGAGAGGAGTCGCCGCCGGGCGATTTCGTCGAGATGAATCCCGAATGGGTCCGGATGTGCCACCCGGAGGCACCACCGACGCCGGAGGACGAAAATGTGGGCCCAGCCAGCCCGGAGCGGTTCGCCACACCGCCGCTGCCGGAGACGCCACCGCCAGACTGGCGCCCCGCTAGGCCACCGTCGCCATTCCCACGTGGGGTGGGCACCTCGGAGGATGAGGAGGATGAAGATGACGATATCATCAATATATCGTCCGACGAGGAGGAGGCAACGCCGCAGGCCGAGGAACAGATGCCGCAGGCCGATCCGGGTGAGTCGACACCACCGACGGCAACCATCTCACGAGAGAAACGGTTCGTGGACGGGCGGTGGCACCACACCGCGACGGTTGTCCTGGAATGGACAGAGGAGGTGGCACCGCCCCGCGAGGGTTTTATTAAAGAGTTGACGCCACCACGACCGCGTACGCCAACGCCACCCCGACAGCGTACGCCAACGCCACCACGACGGCGTACGCCAACGCCACCCCGACAGCGTACGCCAACGCCACCACGACGGCGTACGCCAACGCCACCACGACCACGACCGCCGACGCCGTCACCAACACACACACTTCAAGCACCAGTCTGCACGGCCACCAGCCCGACAACACGGACAGCGCCGTGGGAATGGCCAACACAGCTGCAGCTGCCACACGCTTGGGCAACCAATCCGGTGCGTCCAGCGTTCGGTCGGCAGGCTTCATGCCCGTATGGGGAACGGCCGGCTCGCCCGGTGCTGCAGCGACAGTCATCCGCACCGTTGGCGACTCCAGGATGGAGAGAGGTGGCACGAGCAGACTGGCCACCAGAAGTAATAGCAGCCACAACAGGAGGGAGTGACAGGCGCACGTCGCGTATCGTTTGGGCGCACGGCCAGAGATACCGCGTGCGAATTTCGACCAGAGGCACGCGGGCCTTTGTGGCAGAGTAAGCGGGGAAAAAAAAAGGAAAAAAAAACACTAACACGCACAAAAAAAAAATTAATAAGAAAAAAATAGTATTCGCATATTTTTTCGCGTAACCTGGAAAAAAACATAAAGAAAACAGGTGGATTAAAACTGCAGGAGGGGGGGGGGGGGTGAAGTTGCTGGAAGCATACTCACATAAAATATGTGTGTGATCCAGCGTAGGCGTCAAAACGGCATGGCCTGGAAAAAAGAGAGAATGATTTAGGATGGTGGAAATGGCGCAAGGCGCAAAAATATGTTACTTACTTTTGCTTTTAGATTTTTTTTCAGCAACAACAAAACAATTGCAAACTGCAAATTGTATGGCATGGCCGATTAGTGTTGGATAGTTGCGGGTGGCCATATCGATCTGGCCACATCGCAAATATCGTTCTGGCCACATCGCAACTATCGATCTGGCCGGGCGATGCAAAGTCGCTAGATGGCGTTACGCGACCACCAGCTGATCGTTACAGCGTCACTGCTAACGGGCGCCAAAGTTCAAAGCGGAGGCGCGCGATTTGAAAGACGAAAAATTCACCTCTAACGGACGCCAAAAATTCAAAACGTAGGCGCGCGAGTTGAAAGACGAAAAATTCACCTCTAACGGACGCCAAAAATTCAAAACGTAGGCGCGCGATTTGAAAGACACAAAATTAAGTGGAAGACTTCCACTTCCGGAGAAAGAGGGGAGTGTGAGGAGCCATATTCACTTATAGCGCCTCACAAAAAGCGATTGCATTTATAGCCGCAGCCGGACCTGAGCTGCGGCGAATTCGCATGCTGTCTCGCTCTGACACAGGATGTCAGCGCTAAGGTACGTGTTTGGCACATGGGAGCCACAAAACACGTACCGCAAAAGTCGTGGCAAAGTGCCGTTGGTGTGCGAGCGGTGCATCCACGAAATATAGTGATCACCGTCACACCAACGACAGGCGTGATCAGCAACGAGGAACCGTTGTTGCTAGGCAAATCTCACTGGAACGATCACGCCACCTTTGCCCTTGGCGCAACATTGGCAGCGTTGACAGGCCCCGGTCCAGCGAGACAGCAGAAGAGTATAAAAGGAGCCGCCTTGGACAGAGCGGCGAGTTAATCAAGTACGAGTTAATCGAGTGCAAGAGTGCGAAGTACGGAGTCAATAAGAAATAAGTGGAAATCAGTGCGAAATATAAAGAAATCCTACGCGAAAGGATTATTTAAGAATTTAAAGGATCCATATCGCAATAAGGACAAAGCTGATCGTGTCCTTCGCGACTAACAAACAATTTACTGTGGAATCGATACGCGAAATTTAACAAGTTCTTGTGGCGCGTTGCACTTGCAAAGCAACCTCGAATTAAAACCCAGTGTCAGACAAGTGAGCCTGGCGAAGAACAGGTGAAGCTAAAGCCAGAGCCGGAGAGTAGGCGGCATTATTGGCGAAATCCTTGTGGTAACAAGGAGGCCATAGTAGAGCCTGGCGAATTCGGCGTTGCTAGCTAAAACCTCGTTTAGTAGGCGTAACATTGACTCTGAATATTTGGTGCAACGAGAGCGCCAGCATTGCAAGTAAAACTACGACACAAGAGCCGTGCGATTCCCTAAAACTCAAATAAGAAATATTATTAAGTGCAAAGCAATTGTAAAACCCAAACGTGAAAACTAGCAGAGAGTGCAGTTTTAAAATATATGTATTAAAAATAAAACCAAACTGTGTTCTTATTGCCGCAGCCGCCACAAATATAAATTTGTTGGCACGTACCCTCATCACCGCGAGAGTTAGCCCAGCTAAAAACCGCGTAACTTTTAGGTTCGTTACAGTGAAATACTTTTAAACTTTGTACATAATGGAAGTGAGTATATATTTATATATATTTATATATATATTTAAAATTCATTATTTAATTTCAATACAAATGAGCAGCAACACGAACAATTGCAACAAGATCAGCAATCTAAAGTTTATGTATCCTATTTCAGTTATCATAGACCAATTTTGTCAGTACTGAAATATGATACATAAACTTGATTCTAAATCAGTTGTGATGCAGTGCGAAAACAGCTTTTGTGCTTTCAAAGGTACAAAATGTCAAAATAAAAAAATTAAATAGTAAACTTATCCAATAAACTTATATAAAAACGTATTCTATTTTGTTTCTATTGAATCATGTAACATTTATACAGTAACAAAATACATATGTTAACACATCTCCCATGTGATCGGACACACATAAATTTTTTTTTTTTCAAATTTGTGTGCCTCTGATAATTGATTTATTTTATTTATTTATTTATTTATTATACCCTTAACCCATAAAATGGGTAAATAAGGGTATAATGGTTTTGTGCAAAAGTATGTAACAGGCAGAAGGAAGCATCTCCGACCCTATAACGTATATATATTCTTGATCAGCATCAATAGCCGAGTCGATTTAGCCATGTCCGTCTGTCCGTCTGTCTGTCCGTCTGTCCGTCTGTCCGTCTGTATGAACGCGTGGATCTCAGAGACTACAAAAGCTAGAGACTTCAGATTTTGTATATAAGTTCTCCTATACCATGAGCAGAACAAGTTTGCTTCAAATTATCGATAACTATTCTGGTTTCCGATATACACATAATATCGATAACAAAAAAATATCGAATTTGGAAAATGTAAAAATGAGGGTTGAAAGAATGGGTAACGATAGAGCTTTTCTGAAAATTTCGTCCAAATCGGTTAAGAAACACCGGAGATATCTAATTTTATCGATTGAAGTTAAGTCAGTATACCAAAGACTTATATAAATTTAATATATTTATTGCAACTGGGTTCAGGGTATCTTCTAGTCGGGCTCTCCCGACTAGAGCCTTCTTACTTGTTCATGTACGATTCTTAGTGCTACAGTATCGCTACTATAAATTTATGCACTAATCACTAAGTGTCAACATTCTTGAAATCAAACTTAAGCTATACATTTAATTCTTAAGGAATAATTTTAACATGATTTATTATTTTATTTCTATTAAATTAATTATACGATTATTACATTTAAGTTTTTAATTACCAAAATGTGCTTTTAACTTATTATTAAATTGATGTGCGCTGGAGATGGATTTTAAATCTGACGGCAGGTTATTCCATAGCCGAACAGCGTAGATGTAAAATTGCCTATCGGAGCATGCTAGCTTGGTTCTCATACAAGTAAGGTTAAGGACTCGCGGTGATGTGGCGAATTTAAGTTGATCAAACAAGTACTCAGGCTTTTTCGTGTAAATTACTTTATGTAAGAAGAGGAGGACTCTGACATTTATTAAAGACAACAGGTCTAGGCCAAATAGTTGCTTAGCAAAGCTAGTTATATGGTCGCCCCTTTTCAGACCAAACACATATCGAGCTATACTATTAAATTCAACTTGGAGTTTGTTGTAGCTGCTTGCATCACACTTTGCAAAAATCTCTATTCCATAAAATAGTACTGGTATAGCTAGCGCCTTTGCTATCATCGACCTGATCTCTATAGTTGAAAATTGTTGGGTTAAGGACAGTTGTCTAAGAACACCGTAGCATTTACCCACAACTTTATTTATATGGTCGCTCCATGATAGTGTCCTGTTAAATGTTATTCCTAGGTTTTCGGCTTTATCTACATAACTTATTTCTACATTGTCAATACTAAGCTTAATAAAACTGTCAATATTCAGGTACTTTTTGTATATCACTATACACTTAGACTTTGACGGGTTGATACACAGACCATTACGAGACGCCCATTTACTGACACATAAAAAATCATCGTTACAGATACGGATACATTCATTGATTAGACTTACAGGACGACTGACATACATTTGGACATCATCAGCATATAAGTGAACATTACAGTTTGACAATACACTAGGCAGGTCATTTATATATATCGTGAAGAGGAGAGGTCCCAAAATAGATCCTTGTGGGACACCACGAGAGACTGATAAAAGATCAGAGATTTTGTTATGGGCAACAACGGCTTGTCTGCGATTACATAAATATGTGGACAATAATTTGGTTGCGGTTTGACTAAAATTATACATCCTCTAAAATTATACATTACGACCCAAGTAGCGTTTGTTGTTGTTGTCAGTGTTGTTTTTTGGCCCGCAATGCTACTGTTTAGGCGTATATACATTTAAGTCACAACCCACATAAATGACACACAATAAAAAGTACAATTTAACTATGTCAAATACTGACCTATGTTTTTATAAATTACAGCACACACAATATATGACAGACAATTATAATTTAACGAGGTCAATTAAATGCAACACCATACGTATTATTGTCTTAGCTACAAAAAACTGCTGATCACAGCGAAACCGACACTTATACCTAGTTACCAAAACAGCGGTCAGTCAACGCGGAAATTGCCAATATGCAATTCAAAAACTCTAAGTTAGAGTAGTCTCACCCATACCACAAGTTCTCCGAAGAGGTTCATGATTTGGTTCAAAAAACCAGAACTTACTTAAAAGAACAAGCTGATATTGCAGATCAGTCTACCAGCAATAGGGCGGAGCCAAGGACCGCCATTGCTGCAGGAATTGTTGATGCCAAAGCAAACACAAATGCCAAGCTAGTTGCATTGTGCCGTCGGCAAAAGGCGATGATTGAGTCATTAAATCGCGCCATTCAACACAAGCCCTTTAATGCAGAAATTGTAAACTCATTATGGGCAAAACTTCAAGAGGTCCACTTCCAAATATACGAGGAGCTTGAGGACCCGGAGGAAGCAGGCTATGACGCCACTGACTATCTCAAAGCAGAAGCTGAGGTTAGGAACGTACTGACAGACAAGTCAAATAGTACGGTGTCCGATAACATGAACTTGCCACGCATCTCCATTCCAAAATTTTATGGTGATATACCCAAGTGGTCTCAGTTCTTTGATATGTTCTCATGTATGATACATGAAACTAGAATGCCAACCATACGTAAAATGTGGTACCTCAAGACCAGCGTAATCGGAGAGGCGGAAAAACGTATCCGTCACATTGATCTCAAGGAGGAAAATTACCTCTTCGCATGGGAAATATTAGTTGATGCGTACAATAATCCTAGAGATATTGCTTCTAGGATATTCAATTGTCTTCTGCTGTAACAAACCTGCGGCGACGATGTGAAGTCTTTATAAGAACTGCACATCACAACAGTTGAGTCATTAGCTTCGTTGAAAGGACTCGGGATTGACATCTCAACATGGGATCCAATCATTATTGCCATCCTAAGGAACAAACTGGATGGCACAAACAAAACCCTATATGAACAATCATTGGGTAACACAAAGGAAAGCCAGCCACTGGACACCATGCTCCAGTTCCTCGAACAGCGAGTTCGATTCATGGCTACTGGAAAAAAGGCATCTGCGACTTATAAGAAGGAGCCTAAAAATACAACATGTGCCTCGACTTCAAGTGCACCCAAAGGATGTCTTTATTGTAAAAAGACAGGTCACTATTTATCCAAATGTGACGACTTTCGCGCTAAAACAGTTAGCGAACGTCTTAATTGGGTGCAACGACAAAGGTTATGCGTCAACTGTTTTAAAAAGGACCATAAGACGAATGCTTGCCCAAGCAAGCTCAGTTGTTTTAAATGCAACAAGAAACACCACACTGTGCTACATTTGGAGAACGCTAATGCTTCAGCAGCAGAGCCACACGCACAAGTTGTGGCATCTGCTAACAACCAAAATTACAACTTACTTGCAACAGCCAAGGTAGTTTTACAATCCAATAATCAGCAGGCAACATTCAAGGCACTCCTGGACTCTGGATCACAGATCAACGTCATTTCCGAAAGGCTAGTGACAATGCTGGCACTAAAACGTCATGAAACAACTCTCCGGATTGAAGGCATCGGAGGAAATACAAGGATCAGCAAAGCTCGTGTAAATGTGACAATTAAGTCACGACACAGCAATTTTACAATGCGAATGGAAGCATTTGTACTACCAAATATAATATCGGATCAACCTGCCCAAGCGATCATCAATTCGAGTTGGATCATACCGAGCAATTTAACACTTGCTGACCCGTACTTCAGCAAACCAGGCAAAATCGATCTGTTGATTGGAGCAGAGCATTATTACTCAATACTGCTCCCTCAGCAACACAGAATATTACATTCTGGACCAATTATGCATAAGACCGAATTCGGTTGGATTGTTGCAGGAAAAGTTAAGGCAGCAAATGAATCATCAGTCATTTTTGCGGCAGCAACTAATGAGGAAACTAATGAACTATTAGAGCGATTTTGGACACTGGACAACATGGAAACAGCAGAGAAACACCGAACACCTGTTGAGGCCCATTGCGAAAAGCATTTTTTGGAGAATTTGCAGTTAGCAGTGGACGGCCGACTCATTGTGAAGCTTCCATTTTCTGAACACTATTCAGCCCTGGGAGATTCCATGGAGATTGCGACAAGACGATTTTTATCTTCGGAGCGCAGAGCTTCTGCAGATACTTGGAAGCAATATGCAGCGTTCATGTCGGAATATGAGGATCTAGGACCCATGAAAGCAGTGTCACCACAACAGATTCCCAGAAGTCATTACTTCATCCCTCATCATTGTGTGCAAAAACCAGATAGCAGCACTACAAAGCTACGAGTAGTTTTTGATGCATCCTGCAAGACATCGACAGGAAAGTCACTTAACGACATATTGCATGTAGGACCCACGGTGCAAAGTGGCCTAATGTCAATCTTGTTAAGATTCAGAACACACAAATATGTGTTCACTGCGGACATTGAAAAAATGTACCGCCAGATTTGGATCAATCCAGAGAACCAATTTCACCAGATGATTGTTTGGAGGAACAATCCCAAGGAGCAGTTAAGGTACTATAGACTCAAAACAGTTACATACGGCACGGCCTCAGCTCCATTTTTAGCAACAAAGTTTCAAGTGAATCACTTGGGCGCAATTCATATGGACAAATCACAAGTAGGAGCCACTAAATTAGTAAATGACTTCTACGTAGACGACTGCGAGCAGACTCAGTCCAAGAAGCGGTCCAAATTCGAGAAGAGTTGTTAAAGATCCTGCGTCCCTATGGATTTAACTTACGAAAATGGTGCTTAAACAACGAGCAACTGTTGCAAGGGATACAAAAGGACGACATTGCAAGCGAAGTAAACTTCGAGGATACAGTGGAAAGTTACAAGATCAAGACATTGGGTCTTATTTGGATGCCCAAAGGAGACCAACTTTGTGGCCGCGCTCAGAGCAGCACAGCTACGAAAATAACTAAGCGTGTCGTTTGCTCTGAGCTGGCACAAATCTTCGATCCCCTAGGCTTATTCGCTCCCGTCGTTGTGAAAGCCAAAATCTTCATGCAACGACTCTGGGAAGACAAACTCGACTGGGATGACGAATTACCCACATCCCTTCAGAACGACTGGAAGGACTATGGAGAGGACTTGAAGAGCCTTAATTCGATGCAAATTCCCCGACATTTATACGACGGAAAGATTCCAGTCACAAAGGAACTGCACACATTTGTGGATGCATCGGAACGCGCTTATGGCGCAGCAATATACGTTCGCTCAACGTACAAGAATAAACAAATTTCTGTGCGGTTGCTATGCTCAAAATCTCGAGTAGCCCCAACGGCAAAGCAGTCACCCCCGCGACTAGAACTTTGTGCTGCACTATTGGGTGCTGAGCTCGCGGACACAATTCGACGGGACCTCAACTTGAACTCCAACACAGTACCAGGATACTTTTGGTCAGATTCTACGGTCGTCCTGTCATGGATCAATGCAGCTGCCTCCACATTCCATACATTTGTGGCCAACCGGATAGCTAAGATCCAAGCACTAACAAACCAAAATCAATGGCGTCATGTGTCATCCGCTAACAACGCAGCGGATGTTCTTTCAAGAGGAATATCTGCACGTAGATTACCTGAGCATAATCTATGGCTATATGGACCACTGTTCCTGCATGGGCCTCCAGATAAATGGGCAACCATACCCAACATCATTCCGAGCAACCTGGAAATTAAAACTAAACATATATGCCTGGCAATATCCCCATCTACAATAGGTGAGGAATTGTACACTTGCAGACACAGTCATTCGTTCCACAAGTTACAACGCATTGTGGCTTACATGTTACGCTTCTGCTTCAACAAACAAAGATCAGCAACTGTCACTCTAAGCGTCGAGGAATTGAATCACGCTCGCAACGTAATTTTGAGGACAATACAACAAGTGGAATTTGCTGCTGAGCTAATATCGCTGCAGCGTCACAATATGGTGGAAAAAAGGAGTTCTATTTCATCGCTGTCACCCCTACAATGATCCGACGGACTTATACGAGTTGGTGGCAGATTGGATCAAGCCCCACTCCCTTACAATGCAAGGCACCAGATTCTGCTGCCCTACAATGATCCAATAGTAAAAATGCTGTTGAAAGATCTCCATGAGGACAATATGCATTGCGGTGCCCAAGCCTTACGAGCAACCGCTAGACAACAATATTGGATCCTCAACGACAAAACAATGTCAAGGAATATCATTCACAATTGCGTGACATGCAACAAGGCAAGGCCCAAGTTAATGAACTAAATTATGGGTAATTTGCCAGCCGATCGAGTAACACCAACACGCCCATTTCTTACAACAGGCGTAGATTACTGCGGACCAATATGGATTCATCATAAGCTTCGAGGAAAGCGACCAGACAAAGCATACATAGCTGTTTTCTGTTGCTTCGCCACCAAGGCAGTACACCTTGAGCTGCTTAGTGATCTGACAACAGACGCCTTTTTGGGAGCCTTACGACGCTTCTTAAGCCGTCGAGGCAAGTGTCAAACAATTCATTGTGACAATGCAACTAACTTCGTTGGAGCAAACAACCAGCTGAAGGAACTGGAAGGATCAATATTTGGCGAAAAGAGCCAAGCCGAGATCATCAATCAGTGCAACAAAAAACAAGTTGCCTTCAAATTTATTCCACCACGCGCGCCATCGTTTGGAAGGCTATGGGAGGCTGCGGTCAAGTCTGCAAAAAGACTTTTGGTCACCACAACCAATACCGCATCTCTAACATTTGAAGAATTAAATACGGTGATTATCGAAATTGAAGCAATCCTCAATTCTCGCTCAATCACACCCATGTCAAACGATCCAACGGACACAACCGCCCTCACTCCATCCCACTTTTTGATTGGGCAAACGTTGACTGCTCCCCCTGATGTAAACACGGACCGCAATGAAAAATCCTTGGTAAAGCGCTGGAAGTAAGTATCCAGACTAAAGCAAGGATTCTGGAAGCAATGGTCGGAAGAATACTTGCAAGAACTGCAGGCCAGGCACAAGTGGAAATCCGTCAACTCCAACATAAAGGAAGGCATGCTGGTGTCAAAGAAGACAACATACCTGCGATGAGTTGGCCTATGGGACGCATTTTCAAAACATACCCAGGACAAGACAATTATGTCAGGGTGGTTGACGTTAAAACTGCCTCAGGCACAAGCGCCTAATAAACAGAATTGCGCCACTATTTCCAGAAGACATGGCCAAAAAACGAACTATTAACGAAACAGAGGACACAGAAAACTATGATGCGCAAACAGCGAAAAAGCCTTATGTCGCCAACAATCACATCATCCATTCTAAGTCTTCTTCTCATGTTGCCCTTGGTGCTGACACAGTCGTTGTCCGTGGAAAGGTTCGACACAAAGCCTGGAATATTTTATGAAAAAATTGGAACAACAAAGAGAGCAATTTCCGACTGGACCATAATTATATATTATGAATTGGAACCTTACTGGCGCGATATGAAGACATTCGATTTGGGAATAAAGGAGTTCAAATACATTTGTCCAGAACTAAATAATGTGCACACATGTGATTCCATATCACAGCAGCCACTCTTCAGCGCATGCAATCAGAAATAGTGGACGTTCTGACAGGAATTCGCCACCATACAATCAGCCCAACGTTGATTTCTCCTAATCAACTAAAGGATCAATTGGATCAAATACGGGATCATTTGCCACCAGATCAAACGCTGCCTGTGACATCATCCAATGTAATTCAACTATACAGAATAATGCGAGCAGAAGGAACAGCTACCGACACTCAGGTAATATTCAGAGTAATATTACCGCTAGTATCAACATCAAAATTAGAGCTGTTTAATATCGTGCTAATTCCGGTGTGGGACTCAACAAATTGGAGATTGTTTGAGCTTAAAACACCTATAATAGCAGTTAACAACCACAGGGATCAATTCATGGGATTGACTCAATATGATCTACGACGCTGCCTCACACTACCAAATGAAGAATACATATGTTTTGACCACCAAGCTGTTTTCAATGTAAACAATCGTTGTGAGTTTCAGCTCTTTAACAACAAGACACCAACAGTGTTTCAAACAACTCACAGAACCACCAAGATGGTTTGGGAAAAGACACACCAACCTAACAGGTGGATCTTTGCAACACATTCTGCAATGGAACTGCAAGCCGTATTCAACGGAACACCATCAACAATACAGCTAGAAGACACTGGAATACTCTCATTATCATCTGGTTGTACTGCACGCAACTTGGAGATTAGCATCAGTACGTTTGGCACTATCATAAGTCAAGTGAGGCCAAGTTACGCACACTTTGGCGAATTAATCAAGCCAAACATCACCCATGTACCTGCGACAAATATGAACATCTCAGACTACAAGGTTCAAGAAGACAAGAATCTGGACTAATTATATCATTTACACAGCAACTGTCGTCGAATGCAGACGTGTTTTCTCATCGTGGTCCGGTTAATTAATTCCCATACGCAAAAGTGCAGTGATATAGAAGCTTATAAAATATATATTTTATGCGAAAAGACGCTAAGTGCAATGTATCTGCACAAATTGCTTTTTAAAAAATCTGTAATTCAAACAAAACAATTGACTTTTAACAAATAATAACATATAAAACAAAAGGCACTAACAAATTCTTCACCTCGCTCAAGACAATGAGTCAACGCGAGAATTGTGGCCAGCGACAACGCGAGCAAGACGAGCGTCGTCGGCTGAGCAACGCTTACTTTTCCGTAGTTTCAGAGCAGCCCGAGCGGTCAATTACCCCCAACCCGCAAATCGAACTCTCTTACACAGCGCGTGCCAGAGAACGTTCTTGCTCACCGTCTCCGTCCCTGTTATCTATCGAGTCAACGCAATCCGACCGCGCGCGGTCGGCAACACCCAATCCGACAAATGAAGTATTGCACACAGCACGCGACCGAAAGTTTTCGTGCTCCCCGTCTCTCTTAGCAACGACTGCAAGTGCCGCGGCCTCTCTAGGTACCGCAACAGCGACTACAACCACAACTGCACCGATACCTACTTCCCGTTCAACAAGCACAACGACTGCTGCGCCGTCAGCAAATCAAACTGCAAACAGCAAAAATGTTAAGCCGGCTACACAGACTGGTATGGATCGCTACATTTATATCAAAAGAAAGCTAAGTCCGCAAAATTCTACGAATAAACCAAAAATGACCCGTAGCAATTTAAATAGACCCTCGAATGATACTACATACAATAGCAATAGATTTCACATCTTGGCAGAAAACACAGATGATCTGCCTTCTGAAGCCGTTGGGGTTGTCACGAAAAAGCCGAAGCCACCCCCAGCTCCAGTGCTTTTGTTAACAAAGTTATCGAGCTCATAGGCAAAGATAGTTTCTACATAGTCCCTCTCGTACAGGGTAAAATTCAAGAAATTAAAGTCCAGACAAAGTCGGAAGATAATTACAGAGTTCTCATAAATTATCTAAACGAAAAAAAAATGAATTATTATACGTATCAATTAAAAAGCTGCAAGGGCCTGCAGGTCGTAATAAAAGGCATAGAACCTGATGTAACACCAGAAGAAATAAAACAGGCGCTGCAGGAAAAAGGATTTCGAGCAAAAACCGTCATAAACATCTTAAACAGGAATAGGATGCCGCAACCACTTTTTAAAATAGAACTTGAACCAGAAACGAAGATGCTTAAAAAAAACGAGGTGCACTCAATATACAAACTTCAGCTTTTACTTCACCGAAGAATCACCGTAGAAGAACCGCACAAACGAAACGGTCCGGTACAATGTATGAACTGCCAAGAGTACGGCCATACAAAAGCCTACTGTACACTGCGCTCGGTATGCGTATACTGTGGGGAACTGCACAGCTCCGCAAGTTGCCCAGTAAGCAAAGAAGACTCTAGCAAAAAATTCTGTAACAACTGCGAAGGCAAGCATACAGCCAACTACAGAGGCTGCCAAGTCTACAAGGAACTTAAAAATCGTATCCATCAGCGCTGTACCACTGCACGCTCGCAACACGCACCGACTACCTTCACTCCATCGAAACACAACCCAGACGTCTTCTTTTCATCTGCAGCCAGATCCTCACTTGGCCCCGAGTTCTCAACCAATAACGCAACTTATGCAAGCGCCCTAAGATCCGGACTGGCTCTTCCTGCCTCAAACACACCGTACTTACAACCAAAACAAGTGAGCACAAACGCTGCACAGGAGCAGCAACAAAGTAACCTCGAAGCACTCGTATGTACCCTGCAGCAGAGCATGAACGAGTTTATGTCATTCATGAAAACAACTATGCAGGAACTAATGCGTAATCAAAATCTCTTGATACAAATGCTTGTATCACAACAGTCAAATAATCAATGGCTGAGATACGAATATCTACGTGGAACGCTAATGGCGTCTCACAGCATAAACTTGAATTAGCTCAATTCCTACTCGATAAGCACATCGACGTAATGCTACTTTCCGAAACACACCTTACAAACAAATATAACTTTAACATAAGTGGATACTTATTCTATGGTACAAATCATCCCGATGGTAAAGCACACGGTGGAACTGGTATTTTGATCAGAAGCCGCCTCAAGCACCACTACTATAAAGAGTTTGCTGAAAACTTTCTACAGGCCACATCTCTAAAAATACATTTAAACAGTGGGAACCAACTTACTCTTGCTGCTGTATACTGCCCTCCGCGTTATACCATATCTGAAGACCAATTTATGGAATTTTTTAACTCACTAGGAGAATGCTTTATAGCGGCAGGAGACTACAATGCCAAGCACACACACTGGGGATCTCGTCTAGTGAATCCAAAAGGAAAGCAGCTCTACAATGCAATTATAAAAGCTAACAACAAGCTCGACTACGTTTCTCCTGGCAGACCAACATACTGGCCGACAGATCCCAAAAAACTACCCGATTTGATTGACTTTGCAGTTACCAAAAACATTTCGCGTAGACTGATAAGTGCAGAGTGCCTTTCGGATCTATCATCCGATCACTCCCCAGTCCTAATAAATCTGCAACGACACCCTGAATACATAAATCGACCCAGTAAGTTAACTTCACATAAAACTAACTGGCTCAGATACAAAAAATTTATAAGCTCACACATTGAGCTTAAGCCACGTCTCGTTGATGTAGCTGACATTGACAGTTTTGTTAACACTCTGGAGACTGTCTTCGTCGCCGCAGCTCGCGCCGCTACGCCTCAAATACCAAAAACAATACACAACCAAAGGACAACAAATCTACAAATTGAACAGCTCGTTCTTGAAAAGCGGCGCTTACGACGTGATTGGCAATCGAACAGATCGCCATCGGCAAAGCAAAAACTAAAAGACGCCACACGTAAACTCACCAAAGCGTTAAAAATCGAGGACGAGCGCGTTCAACGCCGTTACATCGAGCAATTATCAACCACCAGTACGAAAAACTCATTGTGGAGAGCTCACCCAACTCTAAGCTCACCAACAGAAACAGTAATGCCTATAAGAAACTTCGCAGGCGGCTGGGCTCGCAGCGATGAAGAAAGAGCTAACACATTTGCTACTCATCTCCAAAAAGTGTTCCAACCTAACGCTGCAACAAATACGTTTGCACTACCGACTTCTTCAAACGGCTCTCAGCTTCAAGATGATCCAATCAAGTTTCGCCCGAATGAAATCGTTAGAATCATTAAAGAGCAACTGAACCCAAAAAAATCTCCAGGAGGTGACCAAATAACCCCAAAGATGATTATTGAGCTTCCTTACTGTGCAATATGCATAATTGCCCAGCTCTTCAATGCTATCACCAAACTTGGCCACTATCCAGACAGATGGAAAAAGTCAATTATCATTATGATACCAAAGCCTGGAAAAGATCACACAGTTCCCACGTCGTATAGACCTATAAGCTTATTACCGTGTCTATCAAAACTTTTTGAAAAATGTTTGCTGTCCCGGATAAATCCATTCCTGAATCTTCATAACATAATCCCGTCACACCAATTTGGCTTTCGTGAAAAGCATGGAACAATTGAGCAGGTTAACAGAATAACATCAGAGATACGAAGCGCGTTCGAAAATAGAGAATACTGCACTGCAATATTTCTGGATGTTTCTCAGGCATTCGACAAAGTTTGGTTGGAAGGTCTAATGCATAAGATCAAAGCAATGCTCCCAAACAACACACATAAGCTGCTTAAGTCGTACCTATACGACAGGAAGTTCGCAGTAAGATGTAACACTGCAATGTCTGACGAACACAGTATCGAAGCTGGTGTTCCACAGGGCAGCGTACTGGGACCAACACTGTACGTGCTTTTCACAGCAGACATCCCAATAAGCAGCCGATTGACAACATCTACCTTTGCTGATGATACAGCTATTCTCAGCCGCTCCAGATGCCCAATACAAGCAACAGCGCAACTAGCCCTTCATCTGGTCAACGTGGAAAAATGGTTATCAGATTGGCGAATTAAGGTAAACGAACAAAAATGTAAGCAAGTAACTTTCACCCTTAACAGGCAAGATTGTCCACCGCTCACGTTAAACAACACCACACTTCCAAAAACAAACGATGTAACGTATCTGGGCGTACACTTAGACAGAAGACTAACATGGCGGCGACACATTGAAGCTAAAAGAACACATCTCAAACTGAAAGCCAATAGCCTCCACTGGCTCATCAATGCTCGCTCTTCCATTAGTTTGGACTACAAGGTCCTGCTTTACAACTCTGTTCTAAAACCAATCTGGACCTATGGTTCCCAGTTATGGGGGAACGCTAGCAACAGCAGCATTGACATTGTCCAGAGAGCCCAGTCAAAAATATTGAGAACCATTACCGGGGCACCGTGGTATGTTCGAAACGAAAACATTCATAAAGACTTAAACATCTCAACAGTCAAGGAGGAAATAGAGGAACAAAAGTAAAATATCTTATCAAGCTCTCATCGCACACAAATCATCTCGCGAGAGGTCTCACAAGGCTGCGCAGCCGATCCCGTCTTCGTCGTAACGACTTACCAACCCAGCGATGATTTTTAGGGACGCGCACTCAGAATACAGTCAAAAACAAAAATGAACTGTTAGCTAAGATTTATTTATAAGATTTGTATACTTATTGCTAGTTTTCTAATTCACTAGAAAAGATTCAATAAATAAGACCAGCAATTTAAAAAAAAAAAAAAAAAAAAATTATAGCAGAAGTTGGCAACACTGAACGATCTAGAGTTGCCTTATCAATCAAGTTCAGTCCTACATAATCATACAGCATCGTATGCTGCCTTAGCTATCTCTATCATATTGCTTTGTGCCTATGCAATGCGAAAGAAACGCCTATGGACTGTGCAACCAACAGTTCCCAGGAATGAAGTCATCAATACACCTGATCCAGCCGCATCACCAAGACGATTCACAATAGGACAAGATGATGGTTGAACACCTGTTCAACGGCCGGGAGAATGTTTAGGCGTATATACATTTAAGTCACAACCCACATAAATGACACACAATAATAAGTACAATTTAACTATGTCAAATACTGACCTATGTTTTTATATATAAGTTATCCCATAACGAGTGTTCATTGTGTGGGCGCATCACTCCATGCGGCTGCCTACCGATAAAACGCTGATCTAGGCGAATTATCGGTCAGCAACAGCGGGTGCAGCGCATGAGCAAGCCAGCTGCACAGGATGCAACCCGACACTACACACGCGCAGCCAGCTTGCAGAGCGACAGCGACGATGACGCCGACTGCGCGGCGGACGACTTGTAGGGCTAGGTTAAGCTTGTCATAAATGTAATAATGAGTCTAAATATATTACTTGAATAAAGTGCGACGTATCGTCCGCGAAACATCAGTTGTTCGTTTAGTTAACTCAGCTGCATTCGCTAATGCAATGCTTATTATTGGTACCTCCAATAACAATTCATAAAATAGATTACAAAATATAATTAATTGGCACCCGACGTTAATGAAACCCAAAGCAACCCATTTAAACGCGTAATACGCAAAAATATCGATTTAAGAAATTTCCACCGTGAGGAAACGTGGATATCACAACAAGAGCAAATCTTCAGTGAAAAGTGAAAATTAAGAATAACTACAAGTTTAAAAAAAAAAACAAAAAAACAATAGATTGTTTGCAAAAAAAAATAGACATAAAGTTAAAACGATCGTAAAAGTGAAGAGAAAACACGAACCAACAAGAAAAAGTATACTACATACTACATTACTTGATTGCTCGTGCCAGTTTTGCTATCTTAAACAACCAATGTTATAAGAACTACCTGACTCGGTGTAGATTACAGTTTCAGCAGGATCCAAAGCGGTTTTTTGATTTTGTTAATGCGAAGCGTAGGTCATCGACACTCCCAACGGAGGTATTCTTTGAGGAAACGAAGGCCAATTCTGAACAGGAGATTGCAAATATATTTGCCCAATTTTTTCAAACGACGTATAGTTCTTTTCAATCTCAAGTCGGTTTGCCTTACCCTTATCAGGTTAATGGCTCGAATCGCATCTTTGGACTGAAAATCACTGAGAACTCACTTTTAAATAATCTTCATGTTTTGAAACCTATATTTTCCCCAGGACCTGACGGAGTGCCAGGCTGTGTGCTTAGACACTGCGCTCTTGGTCTTTTAAAGCCGTTGCTTAAAATGTTTAACTTGTCCCTGGAGTTAGGCTCCTTTCCAAAAATTTGGAAAGAGTCATTTATTATTCCTCTCCATAAAAAAGGAAACAAATCTAATGTTCAAAATTATAGGGGTATCTCCAAGTTAACTGCTATTCCTAAGATTTTTGAAAAATTAATAACCTCCCATCTTCAACACCTTTGTAAATCTATTATTTCACCGTGCCAGCACGGATTTATGAAACAAAGATCTACTACCACTAACTTGTTAGAATTTACTTCGTTTGTTATCAAGGGTTTTCAGGACAAATTGCAGACTGATGTTATTTATACTGATTTTAGTAAGGCTTTCGACTCTGTAGATCATCATCTCCTAATACATAAACTAGAACTCTTGGGCTTTTCAAATATTCTAGTTCTTTGGATTAAAGACTACCTAACTCTTAGAACTCAGAGGGTTTTATTTAAAGCAGCGACCGGCAAACTCACACATCTATACTTTTATTGCTCTTTGCTTGTATTGAAAACTGTGTTCGCGCACGAAGAAAACAGTGCACTGGGAAAAATGAAAAAGTTGGCAAATCAAAAAAAGGTTCAAGTTATTTTTTATTCTAATTCTTCAACTATGTGGTCCTTTTTAAAAAATATATATTGTTACGATCTAAAATTTTGTAGCAAATTAAACATTGGGACTCGCCATCCATATGTTCACTGAAAAAAATTCATTCATTTTTTAGTTGTTTTTTTTTTGCAGTGTTTAATATTTAACATTAAGAAAAATTGCGCAGCGTGGTCTTGCCTTTGTGAATGCTGAACAGCAACTGACTTAAGGGCTATTTACTCTCGACATAACTTAACATAACATAACTTAATTTAATTTAACTTAATTTATAGAAAATATGCGTTTACTCTCAACATAACTTAACATAAGAAATCAACGTGTCAGTGCTGTAGAATTATGTTAGCAGTGTTGTTAAACAAAGGAAAATAAACAGCTGTTATCACATATCAACAACATCTGCATTCAACTTATTTTGCGCTCGTTGGCTTATTTTTAAAAAAATTAATCATGGATGAAGTTGCAGTGGTATTTGGTATGTACCTAAACATCGTAGCTTTATATAAAAAGCAGAAAGACCAAGAAAAAAAAAAGCGGCGTTGGGCAGTACGTCCAATAAATCGGAACTGGCACACGAGTGGGTACTTCACCAAAACTTTTACAGCCATCAGAGATTTGGATGAAGAACAGTTTTTTATTCATACCCGAATGTCTAAAAAACTGTTCCAGTTAATAATAAGTTTGTTGCGAGACAAACTCAGGAAGCCGCGACATATATTGGGTGGTTGGCGAACAGAAATGCAGTCCTGCAACAGCGTTCGTGAATACATATCGCATAGCCGCAGAAGCTCCAATTATGCTTTGTCACTCAGGAACAAATTGCGTACTTATTTAATGAATGAAGGAGCAGTACCTTTCCAACCGAAATAAAATATTTTAACATTAAAACAATGATAATTAAATTTTTTCTATTTATTGGTTGTCGGTTAGCAATTGCATAATTTTCGACGCAACATACATTTTTTTTTTTGGAGACATTGCCGACAACGACTTTTTAACAATGTTTCCCATGTTGGCTGCCACCTCATCCTCAGCTTCTTTATGCTTTAAGGACTCGATATATTCTTTGAATGCTGCTGTTGCCTGTGACATTTCATTGTCCGCGGTGTTGTCTGTCCTTCGTTTCTTAGACGGATGTAGCGATGCCGCAGGTTCAGTTTCGTGCGCATCAGCTGCAAATGATGATGACGTTTCCATTATTATGTCATCGACATCTAATGTTGTTGAAAAAACGTCATCACTTTCCCATAATAGTGTGGGCGACTCCTCTGACGCATTGAAATTTGACCTTTGCCTAAACAATAAAAGCATTTTTATTGTACAAATATAACAAATTGTAAATAAGTAATTACCGGCGTTTTTGCAAATGTTTTTTTAAAAACTGCAAACTTTGGAAATGCAGCCATTCCGATGCCATGCCAACTCCACTACCTGAAGGCTCCACAATCCTCAACTCCCTCGTAAACCGCTGCCTCAGGCTATTCCAACGCGTTTCACAGACATCAACTTTAACAAACAAACATATCAATGCAAAATCAAATTCAACAATTTCTATCAATATACTAACCATTGCAACCAAGTTCTTTGGCAATTGCAGCCCAAACTTCTCTTTTTTTATTTATATTTTTATAGTCTTTTGACTTCTTGTCATAAATTAAAGCATTCGCTTCAACTAAAATAATTAGCGCGTGCTCATCCATTTCCAAAGTTGAATTTGTAAACAATTGGTAAAGAGCGCCTAACGTTTTGTAACACAGTTTTTGATCAGCTGTTTGACTTTCATGTTAATGAACACTGCTCAGCTTAAAAAAATTATGTTGAAATCTGCAATCTGCAGGTTCCAAATTAAGTTATGTTATGTTATGTTGAGAGTAAACGCTAACATTGAGAACCATAAGGTAGATTGAGTCAGCTGACTCTTATGTTATGTTATGTTAAGTTATGTCGAGAGTAAATAGCCCTTTAATTTGCTTTGCGTAAGTGGAAGCAACACAACTACCGAAAGCCGAACAGAGTGCGCTTGTATTAGTTTTTTTTATAGCGTACAGAGTAAAACGAAAAAATTGCTGCCCTATAGCCAGCTATAGGAAACGCTAACTTTGCCGGTCGCTGATTTAAAGGTTCCGTTTCCAAGACGGTTCAGGTCACTTCAGGCGTTCCTCAGGGTAGTCATCTTGGTCCTTTATTATTTATTTTGTTTATAAACGATCTTCCATCGGTTATAAAGTTCTCTCGGGTTTTGATGTACGCTGATGATGTAAAGTTATGCACGTCAGCTGCAACTCCCCTAGCTGCTCAACAGCTTCAAAGAGATTTAGACAACTTTCAAATGTGGTGTAAAGTAAATTTTTTAAATCTTATTTACAGTAAATGTAAAGTAATGTAATTTTTTAGATGTTTGCCCTTTTTTAATATTTATTTTCTTGACAACAAACCACTAGACAGAATTGAATGGGTTGACGATTTGGGCATTGTTATGGACCCAAAGCTTAAGTTTGACAAGCATATTTCTTCAATTTCTAATCGAGCATCTGGTGTCTTGGGCTTCATTAAGCGCTGGTCGAAGGAGTTGAACGATCCCTACTTAACAAAAACTCTGTATACTTCTCTTGCACGACCGATTCTGGAATATGGATCTTGTATATGGTTTCCCAAATACGAAATTCATCAGAATAAAATAGAGTCGGTACAAAAACAATTTCTGCTCTTCGCACTTAGAGGTCTTAACTGGGACACTAACAATAATTTGCCATCTTATCGTAGTAGACTTTTACTAATAGATCATCCTTCTCTTAATGATCGAAGAGTAATTCTAGCATTTTCCTTTTTTCACAAATTAATTAATGGTGAAATTGATTCTTCTGAATTAATTAACCAAATTAACTTTGCTGTTCCTATTAGAAATACTAGAAATTTTGTACCTATATCTCTTCAAACTTGTAATTCTAATTATGATCTTCATAACCCTTTTCGTATTCTGTGTTCTATTTATAACGATCTTTCCCACTTAATACACAGTGCCACTCCTACTTGCTCTATAAAAAAGTTAGTTTTGTGTCATTTGTCTGCATGTTCGCGATCATCGTAACCGCACGTTAAGCGGAGCGCCCCTCGGTCGGATGGGCGGTAGGTGGGTCGCTTTGTGCGTGGGTCCGCGCGTTAACAAGCCGGTGCTTGGTATCGTTGGGCCACTTGACTGTACTGTTCGTTAGTACATCTACGTCCAATAATAATATAAAGTGAAGATAAGACACAAACCAACAAAAAAAGTATACTACATAATAAGTAAACCAAAGACAATAACCAAACAACGAGTGAGGATTGGATAGAACACAAGACGCAAGCCTACAGCAGCATCAACAAGGCCCACGGAATTAAAATATAATGGAATTATTCATTTAAGTGTTTTGATTAGTGAGAAGTAAAAAGTAATATTTTGTGCCAAAATTCGTACTCCGTTCATAACTTAATTCCAAGGTGAAGTTTAAGTAAGGGGACTGTTAGTTTTGAGAAACGCCCTTGAATAAAAAAAACAAAAAAAAAAAAAAAGTTCCTGCTATCAAACAATTATGGCGTAAGCGTCGTAAACGCGCCCCCTCTCCACAGCACGTCCAATGGGCAAGTAGAACGCTTTCATAGCACACTTTTTGAGATTTCCAGGTGCTTGAAACTTCAAAGGGGGATCGTCGGCACAGTCAACCTGATTTTGCAGGTGACAATCGAGTATAATGGTTCCATTCAATCGGTCGTCAAGAAAAGACCAAGAGACATATTAGTCTCCCCTTCACCGGAATGCATCCGCGATGTCGGTGACAGAATTGAAAAGGCCCAAATTGAACAAAACGCGAGGGAGAAAAAAAAAACGTCAAAACAGAATCTTTGAGGCAGGCGAAAAGGTTTTGTTAAAAACCAATCCGAGACTGGGTAAGAAATTGACACCCCTTTGCGTAGAAAAAAAAGTTGAGGCGGACTTGGGGACAACAGTCCTCGTTGAGGGGAGGGTGGTCCATAAGGACAACCTCCGTTGACATTTTACATGCACTCTTTTAATTAGAATTTAACTTTTTTAGGATTACACTTTATATGCTTTTAATATTGGCAACAGCAACGGCACGGGTGACAGACTACACGCACGCGGACTACATACCGATCGAGGACGGAAAAATACTTCTATGGGACAGTTATGGGTACCTGCGACATACTACTAACCTCACGGATTACAGGACAATGGCGAATGAAACAGGGAAACTGACGAATTTATTCCCGCATTCTCATATGAGGAAATTATTCGAAATTGACACTGGACACGTATTAGACATGTTGTCCGCTCTTGATGTGCATCATCGCAGGGTAAGGAGCCTTGATTTCTTAGGCACAGCCCTTAAGGTTGTAGCTGGCACTCCGGACGCAAATGACTTTAGGAGACTCGACATAAAACAGACGCAGCTGGTCACTGCAAGCAATAGACAGTATCAGATAAACTCAAAGCTACAAGACAAAATAAATCAGCTCACAGATACCGTAAGCAAAATCTTAAACTCTACGAAGAATAATCAGGCCGACACTAGCCGGCTCTTTGAAACACTCACAACGCGAAATAGAATTTTGATAACTGAATTAGGTAACCTCATGCTTACATTAACCTTGGAAAAAATTAACGTAATTAACCCGGCCATCTTGGATCATTCGGATCTTGCAAACATTCTCACTAACCAAATCACAGGGACCACTGTTACAGACATATTAATAGTATCTAGCATTAAAGTAGATCGTAAGAATAACATAATAAACTTTGTAGTCCGTTTTCCTTTGATAAGCAAGCTCTGCAAGAAGATCACGATATTCCCAGTCGCCCACAACGGTACCGTACTCCAACTTCACGATAACCTAGTGGCTGATTGTGACGGTCAGATGCTGGCCGTGTCAAGCTGCTCTCCAACAGCGATGGCGACATTCTGCAAGCAGGCGGTTACTAGTAGCTGCGCGCAAGGCCTTCACTCGGGAAGCACCGCCCACTGCCAAACGCAACCCAGTCACCTCGATACTCCAGCATAATTGACATAATTGCTCATTTATCACTGACTTATACTGACATCATACTGACTGGGGACTTTAATAGTAATATAATTAAGGAGAAACATCTTTCGAATGAAATGGAGTCACTTGGCTTAATGCTTGTTAACTCCTCCACACCGACACACTATACAGCTACATCGAATACCTTATTAGACTTATTTTTTGTTAATAATTGTGAACGTGTCATATCGTTTGACCAATTTTCTGTTCCTTCGTTTTCCAAGCATGACCTTATTTTTCTAGCCTACAACATCTCTCCCAATTACAATGACCTAACCGTGACGTATCGTGACTTCAAAAATATAGACTACACTAGCCTTTACGAAGAGTGCCAAGGCTCTTCGTCTTCCCTCAGTCGACACCCAAATTAGTCATGTGCAACATAGTATCGGTTACCTGTACAATAAATATGTACCACTTAGGTCTAAAAAAGTTAGGCCTAAAATTAAGTCATGGTTTAATAATGACATCAAGTTTGCCATACAAATAAGGGACGAGGCCTACGAAAGATGGAAACGTTACAAGACTGATAGACTGTACACTACATTTAAGTTACATAGACGTAGTGTAAACCAAATGATCAGCAGAGCCAAAAGCCTGTATTTTAACTCAAAATTTAAGAATGCGCTGACCACCAGTAGCATTTGGAAAGATATAAAAAGAATGGGGATTGGTAAGGTGACTTCTGTTTTAGATAGTAATGTAGATGTTAATGTTCTAAACAACAAATTTGTAAACCTTAATGTTCCGGTAACAGTGTGTAATCCGTATGTGTGCTCCCAGTCTCTTAGTAACTGTAGTAATAGTTTTGATTTTAGTATTGTCAACCAATGTGATGTTTTGCAGTCTATTGGTAAAATAAAATCCAATGCTACTGGCTTGGATCACATAGATCCGATATTTATAAAAATAATTCTACCACTTATAATTGGTCACATTACTCATATTTTTAACACAGCGATCACAACATCCCATTTTCCTGACCAATGGAAAGTTGCCAAAGTATTGCCTATACCTAAGGTAAATCAAGATTTTAGGCCCATATCAATACTGCCTTACATTTCAAAAATTTTCGAACACATACTGGCTTCGCAAATAAATTTCTTCCTAAATGCAAATAGACTTCTCAATCAAAAGCAATCTGGGTTCCGAATGGGTAGAAGCTGTACAACGGCGCTAGTAAAAGTTATCGAAGACATTCGACACCACATGGACAATAGTGAAGTTACTTTCTTGACACTCCTTGACTTTAGTAAAGCATTCGACCCGGTTAACCACGATATATTACTGACGAAGCTAAGAAGGATGTATAATTTTAGTCAAACCGCAACCAAATTATTGTCCACATATTTATGTAATCGCAGACAAGCCGTTGTTGCCCATAACAAAATCTCTGATCTTTTATCAGTCTCTCGTGGTGTCCCACAAGGATCTATTTTGGGACCTCTCCTCTTCACGATATATATAAATGACCTGCCTAGTGTATTGTCAAACTGTAATGTTCACTTATATGCTGATGATGTCCAAATGTATGTCAGTCGTCCTGTAAGTCTAATCAATGAATGTATCCGTATCTGTAACGATGATTTGTTATGTGTCAGTAAATGGGCGTCTCGTAATGGTCTGTGTATCAACCCGTCAAAGTCTAAGTGTATAGTGATATACAAAAAGTACCTGAATATTGACAGTTTTATTAAGCTTAGTATTGACAATGTAGAAATAAGTTATGTAGATAAAGCCGAAAACCTAGGAATAACATTTAACAGGACACTATCATGGAGCGACCATATAAATAAAGTTGTGGGTAAATGCTACGGTGTTCTTAGACAACTGTCCTTAACCCAACAATTTTTAACTATAGAGATCAGGTCGATGATAGCAAAGGCGCTAGCTATACCAGTACTATTTTATGGAATAGAGATTTTTGCAAAGTGTGATGCAAGCAGCTACAACAAACTCCAAGTTGCATTTAATAGTATAGCTCGATATGTGTTTGGTCTGAAAAGGGGCGACCATATAACTAGCTTTGCTAAGCAACTATTTGGCCTAGACCTGTTGTCTTTAATAAATGTCAGAGTCCTCCTCTTCTTACATAAAGTAATTTACACGAAAAAGCCTGAGTACTTGTTTGATCAACTTAAATTCGCCACATCACCCCGAGTCCTGAACCTTACTTGTATGAGAACCAAGCTAGCATGCTCCGATAGGCAATTTTACATCTACGCTGTTCGGCTATGGAATAACCTGCCGTCAGATTTAAAATCCATCTCCAGCGCACATCAATTTAATAATAAGTTAAAAGCACATTTTGGTAATTAAAAACTTAAAAACTTAAATGTAATAATCGTATAATTAATTTAATAGAAATAAAATAATAAATCATGTTAAAATTATTCCTTAAGAATTAAATGTATAGCTAAAGTTTGATTTCAAGAATGTTGACACTTAGTGATTAGTGCATAAATTTATAGTAGCGATACTGTAGCACTAAGAATCGTACATGAATAAATAAATTTCCCGTGACCGTAGAGGACGATGGTATCGTGATCATCAATGACCGCGATGCAAAAATCTCCTACGACGATCATTCAGCGTTTAGAGTTGAAGGAACGAGCCTCGTCACTTTCGAGACGCACGCCGAGATTAATGGCACGCGTTTCTTCAACCGCAACAGTGTACAGAATCGGTTTCCTGTAGTTGCTGCATCCCCGCTACTAAACATCAGCGGAAACAATGCAGTGCTTAGCTTACCCTACATTCATCGACTGAGCGAAGAGAACCTAAACTACATAAAGGAGGTTCGTAACAACGTCGACACTGAAAATAAAATAGCACTCTCCTTGGGCGTAATCGTATTTGCATGCATCACTGGAGCGGGAATTTTCTGGCTCCATCGACTGTTCATGACTCGCCGTAACGCCGAAAAAATCTCGGAAATCATCAAGAACTTAAAAACGACCGAGGACGGTCTGTCTTCAAGAGGGGGAGTAGTTATCCCATAACGAGTGTTCACTGTGTGGGCGCATCACGCCATGCGGCTGCCTACCGATAAAACGCTGATCTAGGCGAATTATCGGTCAGCAACAGCGGGTGCAGCGCATGAGCAAGCCAGGATGCAACCCGACACTACACACGCGCAGCCAGCTTGCAGAGCGACAGCGACGATGACGCCGACTGCGCGGCGGACGACTTGTAGGGCTAGGTTAAGCTTGTCATAAATGTAATAATGAGTCTAAATATATTACTTGAATAAAGCGCGACGTATCGTCCGCGAAACATCAGTTGTTCGTTTAGTTAACGCAGTTGCATTCGCTAATGCAATCCTTATTATTGGTACCTCCAATAACAATTCATCAAATAGATTATAAAATATAATTAATTTATACATTAAAATTACAGCACACACAATATATGACAGACAATTATAATTTAACGAGGTCAATTAAATGCAACACCATACGTATTATTGTCTTAGCTACAAAAAACTGCTGATCACAGCGAAACCGACACATATACCTAGTTACCAAAACAGCGGTCAGTCAACGCGGAAATTGCCAATATGCAATTCTGCATTGGCAAGCAATTGCTGCGTTTACAATAACCCAATTTATATTGATATTACACTAATGCAAACTAAGGTATTTTTTCCTATAAATATTGTTACTTTCATGAATAAAATTCAGTTTTTTACTTTGTACCAACAAACCAAGTATTTTACTCATTATCAAGGAATTCCCCCTCCGTAGTCCACCTAGTTACAAGTGCTAGTTTCGACGCCTTTTTAGCAGTCAGTTTATGTACTGAATGCTTACAAAACAAATTTACACAAACAGCTACTTTTCGTTGGTGTCATTGATTTTAAAAAACAACAACAATATAACAAAACTTGGTGCGTCCAGAAAAATTTCCCACACCAGAATATGTTATGGGGGTGGATTTGCCTAATTGCTGCTTATATAACTTCGACAAAACGTAACACACTAACATTATTGATAGTTTATTGATATACAATTTCGAATAAGCACTGGGCGTTCACATAAGCGCGCGTGTTGCTCTTATGATAATCAGATAATTTGAAATCTCGCTCCGATCATGCTCCTTTGTTGTTGCTCATTTACGTTCACTCTCTATTTTATTTTCAAACATAAATCTTAATATCCCTATCTCCTCCGCACTCACTAAGCTAAGCTAACCATAACTAACAGGCTGCTGTTTAAGGAATTGCATTGCCTAATTTGCACCATCCATACCTAGCTCTAAAGTGCAAGCTTTGTATGTATGAGCTCGGGATCTGCTCCTTAGAGGAATAACTGTTATGCTCTTTCCAACAGTATGTTTTTACATACAATGGTAAGGGAATTGGTTATGCATTTTATTTCATATTTAATGTGAACAAAGAAAGTTACTTTTTATTTCAGTGAATTTTTTAATATTTTTTATATTAAGGATAATAATAACATCGAAAGTTACATTTTGAAGCGGTTACCAAGGAGGGATACCCCCTCGGCGCACTTAGGCCGCTCTCGGCCAGTTGTGATGCCGCCCAAGGCTCTGAGACCCCTCTATCACTCTTGGTATGACTCCGCATCATGAGTCCATCCTGTGACTTGGATGTACCTTGCTACATCTTTGGGTCTTTTACTCGCAAGTTCAGATAGATCTTCGAAGAAATAGTCACCAAGGATTCTTTGCCTAGTTTTGCATAAGGCCGGACAGGTACAAAGAAGGTGAAGACCTGTTTTTTCTTCCTCCTCGTCTCTACAACTTCTGCAGAAGTCGTTGTGTGGGACCAATAATCTGGCCGCATGTGCCTACACAAGCCAGTGCCATCAGTCATCACTCTGGTAACAATAGAGCACTTGTTCCGGCTTAGGAAGCAGAGCTCATTTGATCTTTTCGGGCATCTGGTTGGCCAGGTTTGTTGAGCAATACGTGAGTTGTGAGTGGAGAGCTGCCATACTCTGTTGGCTTCTGTCTCGAAGAAATCTCTTAGGTTGAGTCTACAGGATGCCATAGGTATACCAATGCACTTTTTCTCTGGAAGGAGTTCCATGGTAGTTCCTAATCTGGCCAGTTCATCAGCGGTGCAGTTGCCTTCTATGTCCCTATGTCCTGGGACCCATACTAGGCATATGCTAAACTGCTCTGCCATCTCGCTTAGAGATTTGCGACAGTTATGAACAGCCTTAGAGTTTGACGTGTTCGACTCCAGCAATCTAATTGCTGCTTGGCTGTCTGTGAGAATATAGATTTTACTGACATTACACTATGTGGAATGCAACTTAGTGACTCCTAAATTGCTAGCAGTTCTGCCTGGAAGACGCTACAGTGGTCAGGGAGTCAAAGCTTTGAGCCGTCTGTGAAAATTTCTATAGCTTCCGCAGGTCTTGCGGGCAAGCCTTCTTCCCAATTCTCTCTAGTTGGGATTAGGGTGGTAAAGGCAGTGTCTAAATACACCTGTGGGATCTGATAATCCGTATTATCTGGTATGAGTGGATTGTCTTTCAAAATACTTGAATGTCCAAAGTCCTGGCCTATCCACTGTTTGGCTTCCCTCATTCGAAGCGCTGACATAGCTGCTATTTTCCGCCACATCATTTCGACAGGTAGGAAGTGCAGTATGGCGTCAAGAGCGTTACCCGGGGTCGTACGTAAAGCTCCTGTTATGCAGAGCGCAGCAGTTCGCTGCACCCTTCCTAATTTCCTGGTGACTGTTTTCTTGTCAAGTGCAGGCCACCAGACAGAAACACCATAGAATAAAATTGGTCTGACTACCGCAGTGTAGAGCCAATGGACAACTTGCGGAGTCATGCCCCATTTAAGTCCGATTGTCTTCCTACAGGCGTATAGAGCAACATTTGCCTTCCTGATGCGCTCTTCAGTATTGAAATTCCAGTTTAATTTCTTGTCTAGAATTAGACCTAGGTATCTTGCTGAGTCACTAAAGGACAGTTTAACCCCATCTAGAGTTGGTGGCTGTAGAGACGGAATTTTGTATTTCCTCGTAAACAGAACCAGTTCCGTTTTAGCAGGATTAACTCCTAATCCAGATCTTTTTGCCCAACCGGAAAGCCTAGCAAGGGCTTCCGTCATTCGGTCACATAACGTCTGCGGGAACTTGCCTGAAAAGGCTAGGGCAACGTCGTCTGCATAGGCTACCACTTTGCACCCTCCCCCATCCATGAACCGCAGCAGTTGGTTTACTGCTAAGTTCCATAGAAGAGGAGAGATTACTCCGCCTTGTGGGGTTCCACGATCAACGGATTTGGTGACAGTCACTGCCCCCAGTGCGGCCCTTACGATCCTGCATTGGAGCATCTGATCGATCAGTTGCACCGTCAGGGAGTCAACCCCCAAATCCATCAGCGAGTCGGTGATAGTCTTAGGAGTGACGTTGTTGAAAGCTCCCTCTATGTCTAGGAAAGCTACTAGCGTATATTTTTCGCTGTGTATAGACTTTTCAATGTATGCAGTACCATAAGTGCATGCAGTGCGGTCTCGGTAGACTTTCCCTTAGAATAGGCATGCTGAACTGGTGAGAGAAGCGATTATATATACAAATATACATTCCTTTAAAATACGTATTTTATGATAAGTTATAATAAAATGTAATTGCTATTATATAAATAATTAAATAACGATCAACGTATTTTAATTTCTTTTGTAGTTTTTTAAACACAAGAAAATTAAGTCGATTTTCGACTTAATAATTGAAGCAACATTATAAAACTAAGCAGTCTGAATATTCTATTAAATTAATATAAGTTAGTATATTCAATTTTATTGAATTCTATACTTACGTATAGACACTGTAACGTTGTAACAATCGTTTTACAATGAAGTCAATTGACTCACAGCCAAATTATAATATGTCTATTGAAACTTTAGATATTAGTGGTGTTTTGGTGCCGCATTCAGTTGTTGCCATAATTGGTTATTGAGCCTGCCTTTTTAAATCTATTTCCTAAATTTTAATTGGTAGGCTAGACTTCCATGAAACCAAACGCCAAAATATTGTTGAACATGTTGTAACCAACTGGGAAATTATAGCTCTTCTGAACAATATGAGTGCGATATGTCCAATTGAAATAATTATGGTACTGCATGTGAGCTTCAAGCAGCAGCAGAAATTTATGTTGTAAATTTTCAAGTTTTTTAGAATGTAAATTTATTACAACCATTCGGAAATAATATGCGTCCTGTAAAAAGATTGTGTTTTACCGGTCCATTAATGAATGGACATTTTGATGTTTATATTCCTTTAGAGGAAGTATTAACTCATGGTTCTGATACGTCAAGTAAATGTATGTTAAAAGACGGAAAAACAGAAAAAAATATAAAAAAAAACGTTAATTTGAAAAAAAAAACTGATATCAATAGGGGTAAGCGCATAGAAGCATCAAAAAGATATCGTGTTAATAATCCTGATGTTATTAGAGTTATAGTGAGACGATATCAGGCTAATAATCCTGAAGCTCATAGAGTTGCAGTGAGAAGACATCAGGCTAATAATCCTGATGCACGTCAAGAAAGGCGTTTGCGTGCATGGAGTGTTAAGGCCATTTTTGGCTTAAACTATGATTTTGAAATAGCTTACAAGTCAGATAAAATTACGCAACTTGGTAGTATGAATTTGATATGAGAACACTGTGATGCTTTAAAATGGAAAAATGAGCCCCTGGGTATCTGTTGCAAGGCAGGAAAAGTTAAGCTTTCCCAAAATGAAAGTTTGCCTGACCTACTTAAAAGCTTAATAATTGGTGGACATCCCAAGCATGATCATTTCATTGATCGAAGAAGGTATAACAGCTGCTTTCAAATGACTTTTTTTGGTAGTACAAAAATTGTAAATGAAAGTTGGTCAACCTTTAGGCAGCGTTTACAATGTCAGCGTGAGATTGGAAAATGTTTTGTTCCTTTCTGACACACATATTTATACTCGATACCGAAGGTAAAGAGTATATTGGGTTTGTGCAATGTCCGTCATGGTGTCTGTCCGTCTGTCCGTCTGTCTGTCTGTCCGTCTGTCCGTCTGTCCGTCTGTATGAAAGCAACATTTTTCCACACCCTTCAAGCTAGAGACTTGAAACTTTCCAATTCTCTTTATCTATGGGATAGTAAATTAAAGTGTCAAGATGGGGGCTCTACGATAACTGAGGGGCTCGCAAATCGATAAATTCGATAACTCAAAACCGATAAATCCACATATTTCGCACATCCTGACAGCTAGAACTACCAAATTTGGTAGGAAGATAGCTACTAGCAACCGTCAAAAAACTGCCTTTTGGAGCCCCGCCTACCCATTCCGCCCCCAGCCCCCCCGCATTATAAAGTCAAAAAAGCCTATATCTCCCACAGTTTTTGAGCTATAGCCACCAAATTTGGTGCCAAGATAGGTGATGATGACCCCCAAAAAACTGCATCCAAAGTTTGGATGCCACGCCCACCAATACCGCACTAGCCACCCCCATCTGCCCCAACGCTTCGTCAAAAACGGGAATGCGTGTATCTTCCAGAGTAGTGGAGCTAGAGCATCCAAATTTGGTGGGAAGATAGCTGGTAACGACCCCCAAAAATCTGCATCAAAGTTTTGGAGCCACGCCCACCCATTTCGCCCCCCCTTCCCCACTTTTTACAATTTTCGAGCTAGAGTCACCAAATTTGGTATGAAAATAGCAATTGACATTTCACAAAGATCTGCATCAAAAATTTGGATGCCATGCCCACCCATACCGCTCCCAGCCCCCCTTTCCCCACATTTAACAATTTTCGAGCTAGAGTCACCAAATTAAGTATGAAAATAGCAATTGACATTCCACACAGATCTGCATCAAAACTTTGGATGCCACGCCCACCCATACCGCCCCAGCCCCCCTTTCCCCACATATAACAATTTTCGAGCTAGAGTCACCAAATTAGGTATGAAGATAGCAATTGACATTCCACAAAGATCTGCATCAAAAATTTGGATGCCACGCCCACCCATACCGCCCCCAGCCCCCCTTTCCCCACATTTAACAATTTTCGAGCTAGAGTCACCAAATATGGTATCAAGGTAGCAATTGACATTTCGCAAAGATCTGCAGTAAAATTTGGATGCCACACCCAACCATACCGCCCCCAGCCCCCCTTTCAACAGCTCTTACAAACTTTCAGCTAGAGTCACCAAATTTGGAAGGAAGATAGTTGGTGGCATCGGAGAATCTTTAAGGCAGCGTACACCTTTGTCCCATCCGTACCCCTTTGCAATCAGGCCTCTTTTTACCTGTTTTAATACTGGTATCGAGTATGCCGCAGTCGGTTGCGTCCGACTGCAACGTTTCCACTTGTTTTCACATAAGTTTGTCTCCCTCATTTCCAATCTGTAACCGGTCTCGCTTGCATCCCAGCTTGGAGTGGAAAAAAGCTATTCGAAAATTGAGTTTCAATAGCTGTCAATAGGTGTCGCATTTTCGAAATTAGCAACATGTGCTTGAAATCACCAAAGCTCCAACCTCTATTTTACTCTAAATGGCTGTCAATAGGTGTCGCATCTTCGTAAGCTCCAATGTTTTAACACTATTTTACTCAATACAGAGGTAAATGTTAATATAATTCACTATTTAATATTTATTAAGTACATATGAACGCATATATAACAATAAAATCATTGTTTTGTAAGAAAAGCAAATCGTTTAATTTTCGCGCCATTTCACATGTGCAAGCCGAGTTCGAATCAATAAAATAAATCATTGTTTTGTAAGAAAAGCAAATCGTTTAATTTTCGCGCCATTTCACATGTGCAAGCCGAGTTCGAATCAGCTGATTGCATTGTTCGAATTGCGTTTATTTCACAATTTAGCTGACATTGTACACGCGCCGTTACAATTTAGTTGCAATTTTTTTAATTCTCGCAAATTAAAAAAAAATGGACGAGCAAACAACAGCACGCTTTATTGAAGCGGTGCAGAGTCATGACTGCTTATGGTTTGCCACAAACATGAAACAAGCATCAGCTGTTCAAAGCAGCTGTAATTCAATTTCGAAAATTCGAACTGGTTTCCACGCTGACATTGTAAACTACCAGCGTGGATTTCAGATTTTTAAAAGCTTCAATCCAAGCTAAGCTGACATTGTAAACGCTGCCTTAAAGTCCAAGGACAAGTGTATCACTTAATAAGTAGTGTCCGCCCTTTGCCAAAAGAAGAAATTCAGTTTCTTCAAATTTATTTTGTTGGTAATGAAGGAAGGAAGCCCAACTACGTTGCAAAAAATATTTCAAATGTTGATTGTAGCATACTAAAGGATCTACAATGTATGTTTCATCAGCATAATCGTTATGGTAAAGATCTAAAAATGGCTCTCAATAAAATACCAACAAGTACTAAAGACTATAAATTGATTATACATGCTGATGGAACACCCGCCGGTGCCCACAAAGGGCTTTACAATGCACCTCAATCAAGCCAAGTAGCTTTAGTTATTGTTGGTCAGCAATTTGAAAAGCGTGATATTATTATTGAAAGCCATAATTTCACCATTTTCTTTTACAAGCTCTGCACGATATATGCATGAAAAGACTCAAGATGCTATGACATATGTTCGCCTTTATGGGCGACCAGATATTTTCATAACATTCACATGCAATCCACAATGGTATGACATAAAAAGTGTTTTATTACCGGGTCAAAAACCGCATGATCGTCACGATATTATAGCTCGAGTTTTTCATTTAAAAGTTAAAGGTTTAATGTCACTATTGATAAAAGGTTCTTTGTTTGGAAGCGTGCAATGTTTCATGTACTCTGTGGAATGGCAAAAGCGGGGCTTACCACATATTCATATTTTACTTTGGTTAGAAAATAAAATAAGATATCTGTGCCGAAATACCAAACGCAGATGAGGATCCTTTGTTATTTAACATTGTTAAGTCAAATATGATTCATGGTCATGAAAAATGGAAAGTGTACCAAAAAGACAACTACTTAAAGAAACTGTGACTGGAAAAGATAGTTACCCTCTATATCGTAGAATAGCGATAGAAGATGGTAGAAATGCAATTAATATAAATGGTAATTACATAGATAATCGTTGGGTTGTGCCTTATAACTGTATACTATTGAGAACATTTGAAGCTCACATAAGTGTTCAGTATAAATAAATACATTTGTAAATATGTTAACAAGGGCAGTGATCAAGCATCATTTACTCTTGAAGACCAACGTAATGAAATTAATTTGTACGAAAGTGGCCGTTATATAAGTATCTCAGAAGCAGTATGGAGAATCCTTGCATTTCCCATACATGAACGTTTTCCGGCTATTACACACTGAGCTGTTCATTTAGAAAATGATCAACGGATATATTTTAACCCCAATAATCCGCTACAATTACTTGACAGATTAAGCATTACACCAAAAACCACTTTGATAGCCTTCTTAGAGCTATGCACACGTGATGAGTTTTCAAGAACGCTTCTATATTGAGAAGTTCCATCGTATTTTACATGGAACAAAAAGGAATTTCAAAGAAAAAAAAGGGGGCATGATGTGTCGAATTTTCCTGGAGTTAAAAGAGATTCAGCTTTGGGAAGAGTTTACAGTATTCATCCCAATAATACAGAATGTTTTTATTTAAGACTTAATTTTAAAACCGTTAATGGTAAGGCATAAGCATCATTTCAAAATGTCAAAATCCTTCAAAACTGAGAGAACTTTTTGCAATAATGTTAGTATTTGGTCAAATTTCAGATGCTCTAAAACTTTAGAATACTTATGAAGAGAGTTTCTCAGAAGATATTTTAAGAGCCTTTCATTTTTCACAACACAGAAATATTGATGAAAGTATTGTGAACAATGTGTTAAATAAATGTCTTATTTACATTGAAGATATTGTACTGTCTATTGGTGGTCAAAACTTGACTTATTATGGACTTCCACTACCAATTAGATCCAATGAAATTTTTCCATATGTTGAATATCATAGAGAAACAAATTATGAAATTTGCGATAATTTTGTTGTTAATAATGAGCTACTCCTTACTGCTGAGCAAAAACAAGTATACGACAAGATACTACATAGCGTTGAAGCAGAAGAGGGAGAAATCTATTTTTTAGATGCACCTGGTGGAACAGGTAAAACGTATCTTTTAAATTTATTACTGGCAAAGGTACGGCAAAGTAAAAAAATTGCATTGGCCGTTGCTTCTTCCGGTATCGCAGCCACTCGAATGGTTTTCAGAACGTGCTATTTTGACTGCGAGAAATGACAATGAATTGGAAATAAACGAGTTTTTATTAAAATCATTTCAAAGTGAAAAAATGACATGTAACTCTATTGATTCTGTGACTGAAATCGAAGATGCAGTTCATTACCCCGTCGAGTTTCTTAATTCATTAAATCCGACTGGCCTGCCTCAACATAAATTAACTTTAAAGATTGGTTCACCTGTAATGTTGATTCGCAACTTGAAGCCGCCAAAACTGTGCAATGGTACAAGATTGCAAGTTAAAGTCCTTCATAAGAATGTTGTCGAAGCAATTATCTTTACTGGCAATGGTATAGGGAAAACGGTTTTTATACCGAGAATTCCATTAATACCTTCTTATTCTGAATTGCCAATTCAATTTAAAAGATTGCAATTTCCTTTAAAAGTTTGCTTTGCCTTAACAATTAATAAATCACAGGGACAAACTCTTAATTTAGCCGGACAAGACTTAAGACACGATTGTTTTTCTCATGGCCAATTTTATGTCGCCTGCTCAAGAGTCAGTTCACCAAAAAGTTTATTTGTATTAGCACCTGACGGAAAAACAACCAATGTCGTTTATAAAGAAGCTCTTAAAAGTTGTTAATAATTGCAAATTCAATTCAATAAGTTGATAAGGCCTGCTGGTGAAACTACATTAAAAAATGACGCGCCTGATTCTCTACCTATTGCTTAAACTTATATAAACTATCCGCGCAGCGAAGTAAGCGGGCCACTTACTAGTACTCATATATTTGGCAAAAGTGTTAGCGCAGCGTTTCCCGTTGGTCAACGGTCTCACGCTGGCTTGGCCTTCTAAAGAGGCTTCATATTACTTATACGCGCATACCATATGAATGTATTTGCTTTGAGCGTATTTATGTTTATTTACACTTGCAACAAAGTGTTACAAGTTGTATTAAATATGTGTTTTGAATTTACATATATGAATATACTACAAAACGAATCAAAGCCAAATATTGACCCTGGAGCTTGCGAACATCTGTGTTCTGATTCATACAATAGCATTGAAGAGGATTTTGAAAACAAAGAACGAATAACCATGACAGATCAGGCAGCCGCCCAAAAGGCGTATATAACAGAAATTTCAAGTGCAGTGCCAGAATTTGATGGAAAAAAGATTTATCTACCAAGATTCATAACGGCAATAAAATTGGTCCATATGACAAAGGGATCGTATGAATCAATATCAATAGAAGTAATTAAATCCAAAATAATTGGCTCAACACTTTGTAAAGTTCAGAATGAGACCACCATTAGTGCAATCATAAAAAAATTGCAAAATACAATTGTCGGTGAAACATCCGACGTTATCAAAGCAAAAATGGTGAATGCCTACCAAAAAGGCAAACCAGCCACGCAGTTCACTAATAACATCGATAATCTACGAATATTACTTGAATCTTCGTATATCGATGAAGGATTACCTTCAGAGCATGCTGATAAGTTCAAGCTAAAGACAATAATGGAAGCGGGTACATTTACAACTATGAATGACGCCGTTAGTAATTACATCAATTGTAGTACTGAAATGACGGGCAATGCAAACTCCATTCCTTACACCCAGAGAGGTCACGGCCAACGAGGAAATTTCAATAGAGGGGATTACCTTAGTAGAGGCAACGGTCAACGATCAATAATAGTAGCAACAATTATTATCGCAATAATGGCCAAAATATTAACAATAATTATGGAAGAGGACGTGGAAGTTATAGAGGAAACAACCATCAACGCGGAGATAACAATTATAACAACCACCCAAACAATTGCGATTATAGACAAAAGCAAAAAAGCACAAAGCACGAAAGAAAACCAACAAGCCCCATTAAGTACTTTAACCCAATAAAAACAACAGTTCAGACTATCAACCTTAATTTAAATATATTTGTGAAAATACAAAATGAACATACTGGTAGGAAGTTAACATTTTTAATTGATACAGGAGCTGACATTTCAGTCATTAAAGAAAATCAATTATATATATTGATTATGATAACATAACACAAATTACAGGAATTGGTAAAGGATCATTAAGCTCATTCGGTTTAGCGTTCCTCGAAATGCGAACTAGTAACTTCATTATACCGCATAATTTACACATGCTACAAAACGATTTTCCGATTCCAGGAGGCGGAATAATTGGAATAGACCATATTAAAAAATTCAATTGCCAATTAGATTTCACTACAGAAAGTGACTGTTTCATTCTTAGACCCAATAATATTACACATTCGATACACATACCAATTTTCCATAGTATCAACAATAACGAGATAATAATACCATCACGTTGTAAGATAGTTCGAAAAATTAACGTAAATACTAAACACAACCAAATTCTAATTCCCAATTAGGAAATAGGAGATGGAACATTTGTTGTTTATTCAATATCAGATTCAAACAATTAAGAAGGCTCTAGTCGGGAGAGCCCGATTAGAAGATACCCTGAACCCAGTTGCAATAAATAAATTAAATTTATGTAAGACTTTGGTATACTGACTTAGCTTCAATCGATTAAGTTCGATATCTCCGGTGTTTCTCAACCGATTTGGACGAAAAGTTCTATCATTACCCATTACTTCAAACCTAATTTTTGATTTTCCAAATCGATATTTTAATGTTATCGATATCATGTGTATATCGGAAACCAGAATAGTTATCGATAATTTGAAGCAAACTTGTTCTGCTCTTGGTATAGGAGAACTTATATCCAAAATCTGAAGTCTCTAGCTTTTGTTGTCTCTGAGATCCACGCGTTCATATAGACAGGCAGACGGACAGACAGACGGACAGACAGACGGACAGACGGACATGGCTAAATCGACTCGGCTATTGATTCTGATCAAGAATATATATACTTTATAGGGTCGGAGATGCTTCCTTCTGCCTGTTACATACTTTTGCACAAAACCATTATACCCTTATTTACCCATTTTATGGGTTAAGGGTATAAAAACGCATACGTACGAATATTAAACACAACCAACAGTAATAAAGTTTTAAATATACAAGAAATAAATTTTGAACAATGGTCCGATTATCAAAAAGCAAAAAAAAAGCACAATTAATCATCAATAAATTAAGAAAACACTTCCTACCAAAATATAAAAAATTATTGACAGAATTATGTTCAAAGCACACTGATACCTTTGGATTGGAAACAGAACCAATCACAACTAATAAATTTTACGCACAGAAATTAAGATTAAAAGATGATGAACCAAGCTGTATAAAAAACTATAGGACTCCTCATTCACAACAAGATGAAATAGCTAGACAAGTAACTAAGCTCCTTAATGATAATATAGTAGAACCCTCTGTGTCTGAGTATGATAGCCCGTTACTTTTAGTACCAAAAAGATCCTTACCGGATTCAACAGAAAAAATATGGCGTTTAGTAGTAGACTATCGTCAAATTAATAAGAAATTACTAGATGATAAATTTCCACTTCCAAAAATAGATGATATTCTTGATCAACTAGGCCGAGCAAACTACTTCTCGTGCTTAGATTTAATGTCCGGATTCCACCAAATAGAACTTGAAGAAAACTCAATAAATATAACGTTTTTTTCAACGGGCAATGGCTCTTATCGTTTAACGCGATTACCTTACGGCTCAAAATGAGCACCAAATTCTTTCCAAAGAATGATGACAGTTGCATCACCATCACAGGCATTCCTATACATGGATGACCTTATTGTCATCGGTTGTTCAGAAAACCACATGATCAAAAACCTGAGAAATGTTTTTGACTTATGCAAAAAAAAAAAACCTAAAACTACACCCTGATAAATGTACATTCTTCATGCATGAAGTGACATTCTAGGTCATAAATGTACTGTTAAGGTATCCTCCCAGATGACAAAAAGTATGATGTCATTGAGAAATACCCCGTCCCTACGGACGCAGACAGCGCTTGAAAATTTGTTGCATTTTGTATCTATTACAGACGTTTCATTAAAAATGTTGCCGGTTATTCTCGTCACATAACAAGATTACGTAAAAGGATGTAAAATTCGAATGCACAGCTGATTGCCAGCAAGCCTTCAAACACCTTAAAATGGCTTTAATGAATCCAACTTTACTGCAATACCCCGATTTTAGCAAAGAATGTTGCATAATCACAGATGCCAGCAAAGAGGCATGTGGAGCAGTATTAGCACACAACTTTAATGTTATTCAATTACCTGTAGCATATGCATCTCGAAGTTGAAAGTAGTAAATCAACAACTGAACAAGAGCTATCAGCAATTCATTGGGAAATTGATCACTTCAAACAATATTTATATGGTAGACATTTCACAGTCTCTTGCATCTCTGTACTTTTGTTGACGACAACCTCGCAGTTGCAGGTGCTGGCTTGGCTCCATGGAAACAACACGGGTTCGCTGTGCCGCCCGCTGAGCGACATCGCCTCCTCTTTGGTTACGGCTGCCTGGGGCCTGGCTTTTATTAGGCTTTGGATCGACCGGACGATAATATTTTGCGGTTTTCGGTTTTGGTACGCTCAATGGGATAAGCAAACAGCTCACCTGCAACTTGACATTTATGGCGCCAAAGAGGTCCAAGCCGAGTAACACATCGGGCTGATGGTAAAACCAGCATCAGAATGCTTGTCCGTGCCTGTCCGAGTCGTACGTCTGCTTGAATTGCCCGCGTTAGCTCCATCCTCGTCCCATTTGCCAAAACTATTACCGTCTTCGCTGCTCGTCTGTTCGCTGGGGTCTCGATGAGTCGTATCTTCTAAACGCGGAGGTAACTCCGTGTGGCACCCGTATCCAGCTCAGCTCCCATCACTTCATCCTCGACAATTGTCTCCGCAGCAAGCAAACCATCCCGCAAACGGATAACACCCGCTAGTCCCAGGACTTGCTCGTCTCCTCTCTCACCTTTCCCGGATTTTATGAGAGGTGATGGGTGTTTCCCGGCCCCTGTGTCTGGCAACAGTCGACGGTCCTCACTCCTCGGCTACCATAATTCCAGCAGAATTAAATGCGAGTCCCACGAAGTGCCCCTGCGCGACCGCCACGTGTAAGGTAGCTTTTCCTAAATCTGAGGAAGCTCAGCCTCTCCAGGGCCACCTTACAATAAATTTTTTAAACTGCTGGGATCGTGGGATTGGGAAAATGACACGCCGTGTTCGGAAAGGTGATGGAGCGGAGACTTGGGTCCACACCGGCGATCCACTGGTTAGCTGAAGAGCCTTCTGGCAGTATGGCCGTCCCCACGTGTTCCGGCTTGAATGCCCCTGGTAGTAACCTAGGCTGCACCAAGTTCGGAGGCAGGTATGTGCCGCTTGAAATTGCGCGGACTGTCGCGGTATTGACTTGCGGCCAGTCAACGGAGCCTCAAGCGGTAGGCGAGTCACACGTACCGTTTTGCACTGTCATTCAGCCAGACTCATTTCAAATAATTTCCAAAACAGAAGCCAATGTGTTTGTCGCAGCACCTCGTTTTTGTGCAAGTTTAAACAAAAAAAAAGTCTCGCAACATGCTATTATTATTTACATTAACATTTACAAAATTAATATGTGCATAGTGCATATGCGATAACATATATATATTTCATCACATGCATTTATATATATATTAATCCACAATTATGTGCGCGGATCGTACAGTGTATTTAACCCACCAATTTGTCAATCACTTTCGCTTTGTGCAGTGCTTTACATTCTGCAATCGGCAGAAAATTTTGCACCTGCAAACATACGCACACTTAAGAACATACCCGCTCCTTTTGTGCAATCGGCACAAGACAAGTGAACATTTTTTTCTATTACCCTTTGATGACGATCTTTGAATATAACAAGTAAGAAGGCTCTAGTCGGGAGAGCCCGACTAGAAGATACCCTGAACCCAGTTGCAATAAATATATTTAATTTATATAAGACTTTGGTATACTGGCTTAGCTTCCATCGATTAAGTTGAATATCTCCGGTGTTTCTCAACCGATTTGGACGAAATTTTCAGAAAAGTTCTATCATTATTCATTACTTCAACCCTCATTTTTAGATTTTCCAAATTCGATATTTAATTGTTATCGATATTATGTGTATATCGGAAACCAGAAAAGTTATCGATAATTTGAAGCAAACTTGTTCTGCTCATGGTATAGGAGAACTTAAATACAAAATCAGAAGTCTCTAGCTCTTGTCCCAAATCGTCAACCCATTCAATTCTATCTAGTGGTTTGTTGTCAAGAAAATATATATATTCAACAAGTAAGAAGGCTCTAGTCGGGAGAGCCCGACTAGAAGATACCCTGAACCCAGTTGCAATAAATATATTTAATTTATATAAGACTTTGGTATACTGGCTTAGCTTCCATCGATTAAGTTCAATATCTCCGGTGTTTCTCAACCGATTTGGACGAAATTTTCAGAGAAGTTCTATCATTATCCATTACTTCAACCTTCATTTTTTGATTTTCCAAATTCGATATTTTATTGTTATCGATTGCATGTGTATATCGGAAACCAGAATAGTTATCGATAATTTGAAGCAAACTTGTTCTGCTCATGGTATAGGAGAACTTAAATACAAAATCAGAAGTCTCTAGCTCTTGTAGTCTCTGAGATCCACGCGTTCATACAGACGGACGGACGGACAGACGGACAGACGGTCAGACGGACAGACGGACAGACGGATAGACAGACGGACAGGGCTATATCGTCTCGGCTGTTGATGCTGATCAAGAATATATATACTTTATAGGGTCGGATATGCTTCCTTCTGCCTGTTACATACTTTTGCACAAAACCATTATACCCTTATTTACCCATTTTATGGGTTAAGGGTATAAAAAGGGCAAATATCTAAAAAATGACATTACTTTACATTTACTGCAATTAAGGTTTAAAAAATTTACTTTACACCACATTTGAAAGTTGTCTAAATCTCTTTGAAGCTGTTGAGCAGCAAGGGGAGTTGCAGCCGACGTGCATAATTTTACATCATCAGCGTACATCAAAACCCGAGAGAACTTTATAACTGATGGAAGATCGTTTATAAATAAAATAAATAACAAAGGACCAAGATGACTACCCTGAGGAACGCCTGAAGTGACCTGAACCATCTTGGAAACGGACCCTTTAAATAAAACCCTCTGAGTTCTAAGAGTTAGGTAGTCTTTAATCCAAAGAACTAGAATATTTGAAAAGCCCAAGAGTTCTAGTTTATGTATTAGGAGATGATGATCTACAGAGTCGAAAGCCTTACTAAAATCAGTATAAATAACATCAGTCTGCAATTTGTCCTGAAAACCCTTAATAACAAACGAAGTAAATTCTAACAAGTTAGTGGTAGTAGATCTTTGTTTCATAAATCCGTGCTGGCACGGTGGAATAATAGATTTACAAAGGTGTTGAAGATGGGAGGTTATTAATTTTTCAAAAATCTTAGGAATAGCAGTTAACTTGGAGATACCCCTATAATTTTGAACATTAGATTTGTTTCCTTTTTTATGGAGAGGAATAATAAATGACTCTTTCCAAATTTTTGGAAAGGAGCCTAACTCCAGGGACAAGTTAAACATTTTAAGCAACGGCTTTAAAAGACCAAGAGCGCAGTGTCTAAGCACACAGCCTGGCACTCCGTCAGGTCCTGGGGAAAATATAGGTTTCAAAACATGAAGATTATTTAAAAGTGAGTTTTCAGTGATTTTCAGTCCAAAGATGCGATTCGAGCCATTAACCTGATAAGGGTAAGGCAAACCGACTTGAGATTGACATGAGCTATAAGTCGTTTGAAAAAATTGGGCAAATATATTTGCAATCTCCTGATCAGAATTGGCCTTCGTTTCCTCAAAGAATACCTCCGTTGGGAGTGTCGATGACCTACGCTTCGCATTAACAAAATCAAAAAACCGCTTTGGATCCTGCTGAAACTGTAATCTACACCGAGTCAGGTAATTCTTACAACATTGGTTATTTAAGATATCAAAACTGGCACGAGAAATCAAGTATGCAGAATAGGTTACCGATGAGCCGTTTTTCCTAAATCTCTTGTAGAGTTTAGATTTTCGATTTTTAAGAATTGTCAACTCTCGGGTAAACCACACAGGTTTATTAGACCTGTTTAGCTCACCAACCGGGACACATAAATCAAATAAAGAATATAAGGTATTATAAAAAATACTGTTTGCCACGTCCAAGTCGTCAGACTCGTAGAAGGGAGACCAGTCGGTTTGGGATAAAAGCAGAGCGAGTCCCTCAAAATCAGTTTTCCGAAAATGACGAACTCGACTCAAAGGCATCCTGATATTGCAACGCGTTCGGGAAGGTAAATTAATCAACAGCTCCAACGTAGGATGGTATAAGTCTTCGGGATAAAATATAGGCTGGGAACGGGAATCGGATGAAGATGATGAATCCAAAACAAAAATCAGATCAAGCATTTTATTGAGAGAATTTGGGATAGCATTAATTTGACTCAATGACATCCCAAGTAGGTCGATTAAAAATTCATTCGGGGCCGTGGGAGTCAGGGCACCAGAGTCAGGACAAGAAATCCAAGTAGCTTCAGCAATGTTGAAATCGCCAAGAACTACAAGAAAATCACGATCAGAAAGCAAGGCAGAGACACAATGAATAGCAGATAGATGTGTCTCATAGATAGAGAGATCAGAAGAAGGAGGTACATACAAACAAGTGATAAAAATGTTAATACCGCAAATGTTTAGCTTTACAGCAATAAACTCTATATCAAAAGAACTATCTAATACGACTGTTTCAGAAGGAAAGTCTACATTCACAGCAATAAGCACTCCACCACCACGCCGAAGAGTACGGTCCTTTCTGTAAATAGAATATGTACTACATAGAATTTCGGAATTGAGAATGTCTTGCCTTAACCACGTTTCAGTAAAGGCAATGACATGGAAGGGGAAAGAAAGACTATTAAGGTATAAACTAGTGAGTTTACTACAAAGACCTCTTACATTCTGATAGCCAAGTAAGAAGGAGGATGTTAGTTTTTTGAACTATCAGTTATTGGGAAAGTTACCTTAGAACCAACCACCGGAAGGGTAGATACAATCGGGGGCCGATTTTTTTTCCTTGCAGTATACTCTTTCACAATTATGTGTTCTGGCCAAAATTCTTTGCAGCATATAGTGCAAAAATCTAGATTCGGAACACTGATTTTAAAAGACGAAATGTTCCGATCATAAGCAAATTTGAATTTCTCCACCGTGAAATTGGCATTCGATTTGGCCTTGATATAGACCTTGACATCATCTGATGTTAAATCAGGGGGAAGCCTTGAGACAAATATTTGTTTTTTAGGTGGAACAGCAACAAATTTTTTAATTATATCCTCCACTGAGGCTGGTTTGGAAGACTCAGTCTCGGATAACTGAATATTTGGCTCTTTAAGTTTGATAGAGTTTTTTTGTTGATTAACATCAACACTACTAACCACCAAAGAAACCGAAGGATCGGGATCAGATAACACAATATCCATGGGAGTTATTGGTATATCATCTAAGTTCTCGATAATTTTAGTTGGAGGGACATGAAGATTTTTATTTACTTTATTTACTTTATTTACTTTACCCTGCGGTATCGGAGCGTTTGGAGTATTTTCCGACATCACAGAGCCCGATAACTGCCCAACGTTGGCCTTTTTACGCTTTGGAGAATACATTACGAGATTTTTCTCGTTAAGGTTTCTTTGAACCGATGAGAACTTTTCACACAGTTTATTCAACTGGCAGAAAATGCCCTCTAAGCCAAGTTGAGTATTTATAAAGCTTGCAATGTCTTTTTTTTCTCCAAACATGACCAACACGGCCACTCTAAATTAGTATCCTTCATGAGGTCTGAGACACGGCCAGTAATGCCGGCACATTGCTCATGAGCAACATTTGTGCACATCCAGCAGCAGACAAAACCCATTTTTGAGTTTGCGCGGACTTGACAATTCGGATAGCAGCAGACAGACATTTTTATTTAATTTATTAAAAGAAAAGAAAAGTACAAATAAAAAATAAAAAAAATATCGCTGCAGAAAATTGTTATGATTAAAATACAGGTCCACCCTAAAGTGCAAATAGTAAAGCTACAAACAAAACTTACTTCACAGCTTCACAAACAAAAACGGCGTGAGCGCGACCACCGAAAGCAACAAGCAACGGAGAAGAGTTTGACCGCGACCAACACCAACACAAAAGTGCGCGTTAGAGTAAACGATCAAGAAACGGTTTAATGCACTGGGAGCGAAGCGCTTGAAAAAAAGAGAGAGAGAGAGTGAGCGTAAAAACACAAAAACAAAACAAAAGCAGGCGGCAGCAAGTTGAGCAAATTTTTCAGTATGCTGGACTGCAGTTTGTTGTTGTGTTTGGAATCACTTTAAAACAAATGCAAATTAACTTGTTAATTTACTGTCCACTTTGGGTTTAGGCAAACCGGCAAAACACAAAGTCACAAAACTATTAGTTTACACAAAGACGCGAAATTAATAGCAGAAATAAAACGCACAATAGTAAAAAAGCGAAGCGCATAAAAAAAACACGTCCGTTGCGATGCCAAGCGAATGACGAGAAGGATAGCAACAAGGATAACAACTTCAATTCCACACACAGCTTCAACAACAGCAGCAACAATACAACAAACGGACATGGAGAAAGAAACTAATCAGAGTGAGTTGAGTTTGTGAAATGGGTAAGCGTGGTGGCATTAAGAATAAAATCAAAAAACAAATAGCCCACATAAAGTGGCTATTGTTCACAAGCACGCCGCCACCAGTGTGGAGAACAGTCGCAAAATTGCAGGCTGAACTTGACTTTCTTAAGTCACTGGAAACACACAAAACCCAAATTTCGAAAACTCACTCATCTCTTATTAAAGTTATAAATACACAAATATAAGCAAAACCTCCAACACCTAGAGAAACACCAGCAGTAAATAAAAGCTGCCTCAAGCACTGCAAGAGACCCCTTGTATCTCCGTTCTGCGAATACACGTGTACGACCAAGGATCAGCAAGTGCGAAAGGCATAGGACCACCTTTTGCACCAACGTTGGAATACAGAGCGAAAGGCAAACCGACTTTTGCTCAATCGAGGGAGCATCAGCGTACCACATCCGGCGACGCCCAGCTGATGCAAACGATCAACGGTATCAGAAATCATCGGCAGCAGGATATATGCATATTATAAATTATTAATTTTATAATATTGTTAAATCGAGCGGAACCTTTTCTGCCCGACTAGAAGCATAGCCCGTAAAGCTATGCGACCCATTAGGCAGGAGATCAATGTAAAGATCACAGTAGGGACAATACAATAATATAATAATCTATATATACAAAAGAGTTTGTCCTGATGATAATGGAAGAGCCACATCCTAAACGAAAAGAGCTAGAAGGCTGAAATTTTCACACAATTTTCCATGCAGGTAAGAGGTGAGCACTAAGAAGGGAATTTTTATTTGGACAACTCCTTCAAGTACCTCCCATACGATTTGGAGCACTTTTTACCCATTTTAAAAAACAAATTACAATTACAACAAGTACCCATTCCACTACTGTCGCCTGATTGTCGCACAAGCTGAGGGTTTGATCGCGAGCGAGAATACAAAAACAAAACAAATGCGCAGTGACGCCTTCGCGTCGCACAAGCAAAGTCATAAAACAAGTAAGAAGGCTCTAGTCGGGAGAGCCCGACTAGAACATACCCTGAACCCAGTTGCAATAAATGTATTTAATTTATATAAGACTTTGGTATACTGGCTTAGCTTCCATCGATTAAGTTGAATATCTCCGGTGTTTCTCAACCGATTTGGACGAAATTTTCAGAAAAGTTCTATCATTATCCATTAATTCAACCCTCATTTTTAGATTTTCCGAATTCGATATTTTATTGTTATCGATATTATGTGTATATCGGAAACCAGAATAGTTATCGATAATTTGAAGCAAACTTGTTCTGCTCATGGTATAGGAGAACTTAAATACAAAATCAGAAGTCTCTAGCTCTTGTAGTCTCTGAGATCCACGCGTTCATACAGACAGACAGACGGACAGACGGACAGACAGACGGACAGACGGACATGGCTATATCGTCTCGGCTGTTGATGCTGATCAAGAATATATATACTTTATAGGGTCGGAGATGCTTCCTTCTGCCTGTTACATACTTTTGCACAAAATCATTATACCCTTATTTACCCATTTTATGGGTTAAGGGTATAAAAAGGTTCGACACTTGCAAAAACGAAACGGATTTCTGCTTCTTAATGAATATGTGCATACACAATTAGTTGAAAAATGCGCTTGAAAATAATTTTCATAATTTTATGTACATGTATCACTTCGCACAGTGCATATTCTTTTTTTTTTTTAATTTGTGTGCCTTTGACAATTGATTTACGACCCAAGTAGCGTTTGTTGTTGTTGTAAGTGTTGTTGTTGGGCCCGCACTGCTACTTTTTGTTGGTGTCATTGATTTTAAAAAAACAACAACAACATAACTAAACTTGGTGCGTCTAGAAAAATTTCCCACACCAGAATATGTTATGGGGGTGGATTCGCCTACTTGCTGCTTATATAACATAGACAAAACGTAACACACTAAAATTATTGATATACAATTTTGAATAAGCAAAGGGCGTTCACATAAGCGCGTGTGTTGCTCTTATGATAATCAGATAATTTGAAATCTCGCTCCGATCATGCGCCTTTGTTGTTGCTCATTTACGTTCACTCTCTATTTTATGTGCGCACTTTGCATGTCAGTAGTAGGTAACTGGTGGTTCTACCCCAAAGGGATGCCGACAATTTATGACCCCATTAAATTTTATGACCCTTTTATCGCCCCCTTGTTTTTTGACCCCTTGATTTTTGACACCCTACCATATTATAATATATGACCCTTTTTTCCCATGATCGTATCCCTCCTTTGATAAGACTAGGGTGGAGAACAAAGGATTAACATTCCTAGGCCACCACTTTACCAGCAGTATCTGTGAGAATTAGTGATCAAAGGATTTTGAGTCAGAGGAACAGATGACAGAGGAACAGATTTGGCTATTTACCTAACTAGTGTTAGAGTCAATTGTGCGCCTCTTTGACGTGCGTGGCATTGTAAACCTGTTTATGGTCACGAGGTGCAGTGTGCACAGGAAGAAAGGATAGATAAGAGAGAGTCGAGAGGGCGCCTGTTTGACGTGCGTTGCATTGTTAACCTAAAAGCAAGCAATCATGAATGAATGTTTATGTTCATGAGTAGTAGTGATCAAAGGATCTGGAATCGAGAGGGCACCTCTTTGACGTGCGTGGCATTATAAACCTGCAACACACGTCAAAAAATGAATGTTTATGATTGTGATAACCAGTGATCAAAGGAAGTAAGGATAGAGAATAGAGAAAAGCGAACGCTTGTTCGATGTACTGGGGCTCTGTGAACAAGAGATGAGAATTTTCCTACGCAGCAGCAGCAGCAGCGGCAGCGGCAGGATCAATACATTGCTTCTAAGCAAGAGTATTGATACTTGTTGATTAAGATTAAAATGTGTTAGAGGGGGAAAGTGTTAGAAAGAGACTGTGTGCAAGAAAGTGTTGGAGGGAGGAAGACTTAGAGACAAGTTTGTGCATGCTTGAAGTGCGCTAGTCAAAGGTCAAGTACATTAGTTGGCTAATGTGTTATATGTATCACCGTCCGTGAGGTTCAGTGAGCAAAGTACATTGCCTATGAAACTATTAAATGCTAGAGTCAAGTGTGCACAGGTTTCTTAGCTACAAGTTAGTAGATAAGAGAGAGAGAGAGTCAACTGTGAGCAGGTTTCTTAGCTACGAATAAGTAGATAAGAGAGAGTCGAGAGGGCACCTGTTTGACGTGCGTTGTCTTGCACACCTGCAGGCAAAACATTAACAATGAATGTTTATGATTGTGAAAACCAATGATCAAAGAATAAAAGGATTGAGACAAGATTGTGCTTTTTTGAAGTACGCTAGTCAAAGGGCAGTACATTCGTAGGCCGCATTGTTATGATCAAAAGCAACACCATCAGCAACAACAACTACAACCTTCGTGGGGGCGTTATGTGTGCAATAATGGGAATTTTCTTTCGCAGCACTGTTTTTAAACAAGAGTATTGATACTTGTACATTTAGATTATAAAGAGTTAGAGGGAAAAGGTGTAAGAGGGGGAGTGTTAGAGGGAGAAGGTGTAAGAGGGGAAAAGTGTTAGAGGGAGAAGGTGTTAGACACGAATAAGTAGATAAGAGAGAGTCGAGAGGGCGGCTGTTTGACGTGCAGGCAAAACATAAACAATGAATGTTTGTGAAAACCTGTGATCAAAGAATAAAAGCATTGAGACAAGATTGTGCTTGTTTGAAGTACGCTAGTCAAAGGGCAGTACATTCGTAGGCCGCATTGTTATGATCAAAAGCAAAACCAACAACAACAAGAACTACAACCTTCGTGGTGCTCTTTGAACAAGGGGTGGAACTTTTCTTACGCAGCAGCAGCAGTAGCAATGTCAATACGTTGAGCCTTATGGTTGTGATAATGACAGGATCAGTTTTTGCTATTCAACCAATTAGTGTTAGAGCCAAGTATGCTACTGTTTTAAATACATTGCTCTGCACACGTACATTGATATTGTCAACAGCAACAACAACATCCTTCGTGGGGGGGTTATGTGTGCAAGGATGGGAATTTTCTTTCGCAGCAGCAGCAGCAGCAAGATCAACACATTGTTTTTAAACAAGAGTATTGATACTTGTACATATAGATTATAAAGAGTTAGAGGGAGAAGGTGTGAGAGGGAGAGTGCTAGAGGGAGAAGGTGTAAGAGGGGGAAAGTGTTAGAGGGAGAAGGTGTTAGTTACGAATAAGTAGATAAGAGAGAGTCGAGAGGGCGGCTGTTTGACGTGCGTTGCCTTGCACACCTGCAGGCAAAACATAAACAATGAATGTTTGTGAAAACCTGTGATCAAAGAATAAAAGGATTGAGAAAAGATTGTGCTTTTTTGAAGTACGCTAGTCAAAGGGCAGTACATTCGTAGGCCGCATTGTTATGATCAAAAGCAAAACCAACAACAACAAGAACAACACCATTCGTGAGTGTTATGTAAGAAAGGGATGGGAATTTTTTCGCAGCAGCAGCAGCAAGATCAACACAAGAGTATTGAGACTTGCAGATTTAGTTTGAAATATTATAGGGGGAAGTTGTAAGAGGAGGAAAGTGTTAGAGGGAGAAAGAGAGGTTAGTATTAGAGAAAGTAGGTGTTAGAGGGGGAAAGTGTTATAGGGGAAAGTGATCCTGCTTGTATTATTATATTAAAACACGCTCCCTTATGCGATTCTATACACGAGCGTCTATGAAATGCAGGTGGTATGTTTATTGATTGTCCCTCCTTCTAACGCACACCCAACTTATTCGCTACTTACGTTTCTAACCTTTATTGGCATATATCTGTTTTGATTATTGCAGTATAATTTTTTAATAAACCAATGAACATTGTTTAAGTTGGTGTACTTTGTTAAGAAACTATCAAATTATGTTTTTCTTATGGGTATGCTTTAATTTTATTTCATATATATATATATTTTTATTTTATTTTTTATAGATTTTTGTAGTATGTTAAATTTAAGATTTATATTAAGCTTGTTCCGTTGAGGGATTTAGCAAACACAAACACCGAACATTAAGATTAATGACAAGCCGGTAGAACACACAAGTCATACTCCATGATTTTGTTTCGGCTTTATAAAAAGCTTTTTTAAGTCAATATTATAAGCCTTAGTTCTAGTACTCACTTGAAAGCTTAACGAAGTTCGTGTAATTTTGATCTTAATATTTATACTTCATCGTTTATTGAGATTATTGTTATTATTAGTTTTTTAATCCCCATATATTGGATTTCGTTCTATCTCAGTAATAATTTATTTTGCTTATACATTCTTTAAATTCCTTAAGGTAATCTTTTAGGCTTATTAAATAATCTTTTCCTTAACTTTCCCTCTGCTCGCTTTAAGATTTTCATCAAATGACACTTTTCATATTAAAGATATCCGTCAAACTATTTCTTATACTCAACTAAAATTATTTCATCAAACTCACATATCAAATCAATTTCTAAAATAAAGAAAATGAAAACTAAAATTATTTCATCAAACTCACATATCAAATCAATTTCTAAAATAAAGAAAATGAAAACAGTAAGATGTTCTTAGCAGCTTGATTTTTTTTTTATAAACGGGTTTTTTCAACTCTTTCTCAGTATGCTACCTACGATAAAAATGTATAAAGAATGTGTTTTGTACACATTTACTGACTTCAAAAATTCTTCTATTGACGTTGTATGATACTCTATCTTCATTTGTGTTATATTTAATCGTTTTCTTCAACTAGTATTCTACAGATTTTTAAACATTTTATGTTATGTAGTTAGCTATTTTGACTAGGCTTTACGCTTAAAACGAGATAGATTGTATTATTGTCCTTAACAAGTTAACTTAATTTTAACAGGGAAATCGATCGGACATTGATTTTTCACTTTATAATTGATTGCTTTAATATATTTCAACTGTCAACCTATGTACATTTCTACTTTTTTAGTGATTATGTTAGATTTTTATATTTCCAAACTCATTGCTTGAACTTACAAAGTTTCGTTACTAATTTCTTATAATTGATGGATGGTAATATTTTATTTCATTATTCTCCCCATTTTTCTTGCATTTAATAAGGAAGTGCATTGAACTAGCTTATCAGTTCGAGATATGAGTCTTACACTGTTTCGAAAAGTATGAATACGTTAAGTGTTTTAATTTAAGGGTTAAGTATCTATTAGATGCCATGTTATTAGGGCGTATTTATTTATATAACTATTATAATTATTTCTTAAGGAGACTTATTTTCTTTAGTGCTCAAAACTTATTGTCGCTAAAGGATTTATTTTTTCATGATCTGAGTTATTTATTTAATTCGTGAAACCATTGTATTGTGTTTTATTATTCTTGAACCTTTGCATTAATATTGAATTTGGATGGCAAAATACGGTTGTGATGTACTAAAGCTCGAGATGACTTGAGAGTCGGTATTTTGCAAAACGGGCGGTAGAGTACTTAAAATTTTTAATTGTAGTGTGTTTTTAAAATAATGTACTTTAACTATCACCGGATTCGTTTATACTCGCTAAATATTTGTATTTTCGGTTTTTCTTCCTTTGTATTATTTATACACCCTAGCTCTTGATCCATTTTTTTATACCCTTAACCCATAAAATGGGTAAATAAGGGTATAATGGTTTTGTGCAAAAGTATGTAACAGGCAGAAGGAAGCATCTCCGACCCTATAAAGTATATATATTCTTGATCAGCATCAACAGCCGAGACGATATAGCCATGTCCGTCTGTCCGTCTGTCTGTCCGTCTGTCCGTCTGTATGAACGCGTGGATCTCAGAGACTACAAGAGCTAGAGACTTCTGATTTTGTATTTAAGTTCTCCTATACCATCAGCAGAACAAGTTTGCTTCAAATTATCGATAACTATTCTGGTTTCCGATATACACATGCAATCGATAACAATAAAATATCGAATTTGGAAAATCAAAAAATGAAGGTTGAAGTAATGGATAATGATAGAACTTTTCTGAAAATTTCGTCCAAATCGGTTGAGAAACACTGGAGACATTGAACTTAGAGAACAGTCGCAAAATTGCAGGCTGAACTTGACTTTCTTAAGTCACTGGAAACACACAAAACCCAAATTTCGAAAACTCACTCATCTCTTATTAAAGTTATAAATACACAAATATAAGCAAAACCTCCAACACCTAGAGAAACACCAGCAGTAAATAAAAGCTGCCTCAAGCACTGCAAGAGACCCCTTGTATCTCCGTTCTGCGAATACACGTGTACGACCAAGGATCAGCAAGTGCGAAAGGCATAGGACCACCTTTTGCACCAACGTTGGAATACAGAGCGAAAGGCAAACCGACTTTTGCTCAATTGAGGGAGCATCAGCGTACCACATCCGGCGACGCCCAGCTGATGCAAACGATCAACGGTATCAGAAATCATCGGCAGCAGGATATATGCATATTATAAATTATTAATTTTATAATATTGTTAAATCGAGCGGAACCTTTTCTGCCCGACTAGAAGCATAGCCCGTAAAGCTATGCGACCCATTAGGCAGGAGATCAATGTAAAGATCACAGTAGGGACAATACAATAATATAATAATCTATATATACAAAAGAGTTTGTCCTGATGATAATGGAAGAGCCACATCCTAAACGAAAAGAGCTAGAAGGCTGAAATTTTCACACAATTTTCCATGCAGGTAAGAGGTGAGCACTAAGAAGGGAATTTTTATTTGGACAACTCCTTCAAGTACCTCCCATACGATTTGGAGCACTTTTTACCCATTTTAAAAAACAAATTACAATTACAACAAGTACCCATTCCACTACTGTCGCCTGATTGTCGCACAAGCTGAGGGTTTGATCGCGAGCGAGAATACAAAAACAAAACAAATGCGCAGTGACGCCTTCGCGTCGCACAAGCAAAGTCATAAAACAAGTAAGAAGGCTCTAGTCGGGAGAGCCCGACTAGAACATACCCTGAACCCAGTTGCAATAAATGTATTTAATTTATATAAGACTTTGGTATACTGGCTTAGCTTCCATCGATTAAGTTGAATATCTCCGGTGTTTCTCAACCGATTTGGACGAAATTTTCAGAAAAGTTCTATCATTATCCATTACTTCAAAACTAATTTTTAGGTTGTCCGAATTCAATATTTTATTGTTATCGATATTATGTGTATATCGGAAACCAGAATAGTTATCGATAATTTGAAGCAAACTTGTTCTGCTCATGGTATACGAGAACTTAAATACAAAATCAGAAGTCTCTAGCTTTTGTAGTCTCTGAGATCCACGCGTTCATACAGACAGACAGACGGACAGACAGACGGACATGGCTATATCTTCTCGGCTGTTGATGCTGATCAAGAATATATATAGTTTACAGGGTCGGAGATGCTTCCTTCTGCCTGTTACATACTTTTGCACAAAACCATTATACCCTTATTTACCCATTTTATGGGTTAAGGGTATAAAAAGGTTCGACACTTTCAAAAACGAAACGGATTTCTGCTTCTTAATGAATATGTGCATACACAATTAGTTGAACAATGCGCTTGAAAATAATTTTTATAATTTTATGTACATGTATCACTTCGCACAGTGCATATTCTTTTTTTTATACTCGATACTGAAGGTAAAGAGTATATTGGGTTTGTGCAATGTCCGTCATGGTGTCTGTCCGTCTGTCCGTCTGTCTGTCTGTCCGTCTGTCCGTCTGCCCGTCTGTATGAGCGCAAGTTTTTTCCACACCCTTCAAGCTAGAGACTTGAAACTTTCCAATTCTCTTTATCTATAGGATAGTAAATTAAAGTGTCAAGATTGGGGTTCTACGATAACTGGGGGGCTGGCAAATCGATAAATTCGATAACTCAAAAACGATAAATCCGCATATTTCACACACCCTTACAGGTAGAACTACCAAATTTGGTATGAAGATAGCTACTAGCAACCCCCAAAAAACTGCATCAAAAATTTTGGAGCCACGCCCCCTTATTCCGCCCCCAGCCCCCTCGCATTTTAAAGTCAAAAAAGCCTATATCTCCCACAATTTTTAGCTAGAGCCACCAAATTTGGTGCCAAGATTGGTGATGATGACCCCACAAAAACTGCATCAAAAGTTTGGATGCCACGCCCACCAATACCGCCCTAGCCGCCCCCAGGTGCCCCAACGCTTCGTCAAAAACGAGAATGTGTGTATCTTCCAGAGTAGTGGAGCTAGAGCCACCAAATTTGGTAAGAAGATAGCTGGTAATAAACCCCAAAAAACCGCATCAAAGTTTTGGAGTCACGCCCACCCATTCCGCCCCCAGCCCCCCCGCATTTTAAAATCAGAAAAGCCTATATCTCCCACAGTTTTTGAGCTAGAGCCACCAAATTTGGTGCCAAGATAGGTGATGATGACCCCCCAAAAACTGCATCAAAAGCTTGGATGCCACGCCCACCAATACCACCCTAGCTGCCCCCAGCTTCCCCAACGCTTCGTCAAAAACGAGAATGCGCGTATCTTCCAGAGTTGTGGAGCTAGAGCCACCAAATTTGAGAGGAAGATAGCTTGCAACGACCCCCAAAAAACTGCATCAGAGTTTTGGATCCACGCGCACCCCTTCCACCCCCTTTCCCACTTTTTACAAACTTTGAGCTATAGTAACCAAATTTTGTATGAACGTAGCAATTGACATTCCACATAGATCTGCAGCAAAAATTTGGATGCCATGCCCACCCATACCGCCCCCAGCCCCACTGTCAACAGCTCTTACAAACTTTCAGCTAGAGTCACCAAATTTGGAAGGAAGATAGTTGGTGGCATCCCCATCTGCATCGGAGAATCTTTAAGGCAGCGTACACCCCTGCCCCATCCGTACCCCTTTGCAATCAGGCCTCTTTTTACCTGATTTAATACTGGTATCGAGTATGCCGCAGTCGGTTGCGTCCGACTGCAACGTTTCCACTTGTTTTTTTTAAATTTGTGTGCCTTTGACAATTGATTTACGACCCAAGTAGCGTTTGTTGTTGTTGTAAGTGTTGTTGTTGGGCCCGCACTGCTACTTTTTGTTGGTGTCATTGATTTTAAAAAAACAACAACAACATAACAAAACTTGGTGCGTCTAGAAAAATTTCCCACACCAGAATATGTTATGGGGGTGGATTCGCCTACTTGCTACTTATATAACATAGACAAAACGTAACACACTAAAATTATTGATATACAATTTTGAATAAGCAAAGGGCGTTCACATAAGCGCGTGTGTTGCTCTTATGATAATCAGATAATTTGAAATCTCGCTCCGATCATGCGCCTTTGTTGTTGCTCATTTACGTTCACTCTCTATTTTATGTGCGCACTTTGCATGTCAGTAGTAGGTAACTGGTGGTTCTACCCCAAAGGGATGCCGACAATTTATGACCCCATTAAATTTTATGACCCTTTTATCGCCCCCTTGTTTTTTTACCCATGTTTTTTGACCCCTTGATTTTTGACACCCTACCATATTATTATTTATGACCCTTTTTTCCCATGATCGTATCCCTCCTTTGATAAGACTAGGGTGGAGAACAAAGGATTAACATTCCTAGGCCACCACTTTACCAGCAGTATCTGTGAGAATTAGTGATCAAAGGATTTTGAGTCAGAGGAACAGATGACAGAGGAACAGATTTGGCTATTTACCTAACTAGTGTTAGAGTCAATTGTGCGCCTCTTTGACGTGCGTGGCATTGTAAACCTGTTTATGGTCACGAGGTGCAGTGTGCACAGGAAGAAAGGATAGATAAGAGAGAGTCGAGAGGGCGCCTGTTTGACGTGCGTTGCATTGTTAACCTGAAAGCAAGCAATCATGAATGAATGTTTATGTTCATGAATAGTAGTGATCAAAGGATCTGGAATCGAGAGGGCGCCTCTTTGACGTGCGTGGCATTATAAACCTGCAACACACGTCAAAAAATGAATGTTTATGATTGTGATAACCAGTGATCAAAGGAAGTAAGGATAGAGAATAGAGAAAAGCGAACGCTTGTTCGATGTACTGGGGTTCTGTGAACAAGAGATGGGAATTTTCCTACGCAGCAGCAGCAGCAGCGGCAGCGGCAGGATCAATGCATTGCTTCTAAGCAAGAGTATTGATACTTGTTGATTAAGATTAAAATGTGTTAGAGGGGGAAAGTGTTAGAAAGAGACTGTGTGCAAGAAAGTGTTGGAGGGAGGAAGACTTAGAGACAAGTTTGTGTATGCTTGAAGTGCGCTAGTCAAAGGTCAAGTACATTAGTTGGCTAATGTGTTATATGTATCACCGTCCGTGAGGTTCAGTGAGCAAAGTACATTGCCTATGAAACTATTAAATGCTAGAGTCAAGTGTGCACAGGTTTCTTAGCTACAAGTTAGTAGATAAGAGAGAGAGAGAGTCAACTGTGAGCAGGTTTCTTAGCTACGAATAAGTAGATAAGAGAGAGTCGAGAGGGCACCTGTTTGACGTGCGTTGTCTTGCACACCTGCAGGCAAAACATTAACAATGAATGTTTATGATTGTGAAAACCAATGATCAAAGAATAAAAGGATTGAGACAAGATTTTGCTTTTTTGAAGTACGCTAGTCAAAGGGCAGTACATTCGTAGGCCGCATTGTTATGATCAAAAGCAACACCATCAGCAACAACAACTACAACCTTCGTGGGGGCGTTATGTGTGCAATGATGGGAATTTTCTTTCGCAGCGGCAGCAGCAGCAAGATCAACACACTGTTTTTTAACAAGTGTATTGATACTTGTACATTTAGATTATAAAGAGTTAGAGGGAAAAGGTGTAAGAGGGGGAGTGTTAGAGGGAGAAGGTGTAAGAGGGGGAAAGTGTTAGAGGGAGAAGGAGTTAGATACGAATAAGTAGATAAGAGAGAGTCGAGAGGGCGGCTGTTTGACGTGCGTTGCCTTGCACACCTGCAGGCAAAACATAAACAATGAATGTTTGTGAAAACCTGTGATCAAAGAATAAAAGGATTGAGACAAGATTGTGCTTTTTTGAAGTACGCTAGTCAAAGGGCAGTACATTCGTAGGCCGCATTGTTATGATCAAAAGCAAAACCAACAACAACAAGAACTACAACCTTCGTGGTGCTCTTTGAACAAGGGGTGGAACTTTTCTTACGCAGCAGCAGCAGCAGCAATGTCAATACGTTGAGCCTTATGGTTGTGATAATGACAGGATCAGTTTTTGCTATTCAACCAATTAGTGTTAGAGCCAAGTATGCTACTGTTTTAAATACATTGCTCTGCGCACGTACATTGATATTGTCAACAGCAACAACAACATCCTTCGTGGGGGGGTTATGTGTGCAAGGATGGGAATTTTCTTTCGCAGCAGCAGCAAGATCAACACATTGTTTTTAAACAAGAGTATTGATACTTGTACATATAGATTATAAAGAGTTAGAGGGAGAAGGTGTGAGAGGGAGAGTGTTAGAGGGAGAAGGTGTAAGAGGGGGAAAGTGTTAGAGGGAGAAGGTGTTAGTTACGAATAAGTAGATAAGAGAGAGTCGAGAGGGCGGCTGTTTGACGTGCGTTGCCTTGCACACCTGCAGGCAAAACATAAACAATGAATGTTTGTGAAAACCTGTGATCAAAGAATAAAAGGATTGAGAAAAGATTGTGCTTGTTTGAAGTACGCTAGTCAAAGGGCAGTACATTCGTAGGCCGCATTGTTATGATCAAAAGCAAAACCAACAACAACAAGAACAACAACATTCGTGAGTGTTATGTAAGCAAGGGATGGGAATTTTTTCGCAGCAGCAGCAACAAGATCAACACAAGAGTATTGAGACTTGCAGATTTAGTTTGAAATATTATAGGGGGAAGTTGTAAGAGGAGGAAAGTGTTAGAGGGAGAAAGAGAGAGTTAGTATTAGAGAAAGTAGGTGTTAGAGGGGGAAAGTGTTATAGGGGAAAGTGATCCTGCTTGTATTATTATTAAAAAAACACGCTCCCTTATGCAGGTGGTATGTTTATTGATTGTCCCTCCTTCTAACGCACACCCAACTTATTCGCTACTTACGTTTCTAACCTTTTTTTGCATATATCTGTTTTGATTATTGCAGTATAATTTTTTAATAAACCAATGAACATTGTTTAAGTTGGTGTACTTTGTTAAGAAACTATCAAATTATGTTTTTCTTATGGGTATGCTTTAATTTTATTTCATATATATATATATTTTTATTTTATTTTTTATAGATTTTTGTAGTATGTTAAATTTAAGATTTATATTAAGCTTGTTCCGTTGAGGGATTTAGCAAACACAAACACCGAACATTAAGATTAATGACAAGCCGGTAGAACACACAAGTCATACTCCATGATTTTGTTTCGGCTTTATAAAAAGCTTTTTTAAGTCAATATTATAAGCCTTAGTTCTAGTACTCACTTGAAAGCTTAACGAAGTTCGTGTAATTTTGATCTTAATATTTATACTTCATCGTTTATTGAGATTATTGTTATTATTAGTTTTTTAATCCCCATATATTGGATTTCGTTCTATCTCAGTAATAATTTATTTTGCTTATACATTCTTTAAATTCCTTAAGGTAATCTTTTAGGCTTATTAAATAATCTTTTCCTTAACTTTCCCTCTGCTCGCTTTAAGATTTTCATCAAATGACACTTTTCATATTAAAGATATCCGTCAAACTATTTCTTATACTCAACTAAAATTATTTCATCAAACTCACATATCAATTCAATTTCTAAAATAAAGAAAATGAAAACAGTAAGATGTTCTTAGCAGCTTGATTTTTTTTTATAAACGGAGTTTTACCAACTCTTTCTCAGTATGCTACCTACGATAAAAATAGATAAAGAATGTGTTTTGTACTCATTTACTGACTTCAAAAATTCTTCTATTGACGTTGTATGATACTCTATCTTCATTTGTGTTATATTTAATCGTTTTCTTCAACTTAGTATTCTACAGATTTTTAAACATTTTATGTTATGTAGTTAGCTATTTTGACTAGGCTTTACGCTTAAAACGAGATAGATTGTATTATTGTCCTTAACAAGTTAACTTAATTTTAACAGGGAAATCGATCGGACATTGATTTTTCACTTTATAATTGATTGCTTTAATATATTTCAACTGTCAACCTATGTACATTTCTACTTTTTTAGTGATTATGTTAGATTTTTATATTTCCAAACTCATTGCTTGAACGTACAAAGTTTCGTTACTAATTTCTTATAATTGATGGATGGTAATATTTTATTTCATTATTCTCCCCATTTTTCTTGCATTTAATAAGGAAGTGCATTGAACTAGCTTATCAGTTCGAGATATGAGTCTTACACTGTTTCGAAAAGTATGAATACGTTAAGTGTTTTAATTTAAGGGTTAAGTATCTATTAGATGCCATGTTATTAGGGCGTATTTATTTATATAATTATTATAATTATTTCTTAAGGAGACTTATTTTCTTTAGTGCTCAAAACTTATTGTCGCTAAAGGATTTATTTTTTCATGATCTGAGTTATTTATTTAATTCGTGAAACCATTGTATTGTGTTTTATTATTCTTGAACCTTTGCATTATTATTGAATTTGGATGGCAAAATACGGTTGTGATGTACTAAAGCTCGAGATGACTTGAGAGTCGGTATTTTGCAAAACGGGCGGTAGAGTACTTAAAATTTTTAATTGTAGTGTGTTTTTAAAATAATGTACTTTAACTATCACCGGATTGGTTTATACCCACTAAATATTGGTATTTTCGGTTTTTCTTCCTTTGTATTATTTATACACCCTAGCTCTTGATCCTTTTTTAACCCTTAACCCATAAAATGGGTAAATAAGGGCATAATGGTTTTGTGCAAAAGTATGTAACAGGCAGAAGGAAGCATCTCCGACCCTATAAAGTATATATATTCTTGATCAGCATCAACAGCCGACACGATATAGCTATGTCCGTCTGTCCGTCTGTCTGTCCGTCTGTCCGTCTGTATGAACGCGTGGATCTCAGAGACTACAAGAGCTAGAGACTTCTGATTTTGTATTTAAGTTCTCCTATACCATGAGCAGAACAAGTTTGCTTCAAATTATCGATAACTATTCTGGTTTCCGATATACACATAATATCGATAACAATAAAATATCGAATTTGGAAAATCTAAAAATGAGGGTTGAAGTAATGGATAATGATAGAAATTTTCTGAAAATTTCGTCCAAATCGGTTGAGAAACACCGGAGATATTGAACTTAATCGATGGAAGCTAAGCCAGTATACCAAAGTCTTATATAAATTAAATATATTTATTGCAACTGGGTTCAGGGTATCTTCTAGTCGGGCTCTCCCGACTAGAACCTTCTTACTTGTTGATTTAAGATTAGGGTTTGATTTTATTGTATACTGTTTGTGGAGGAGGCTCCATATAATAAGATTTGGTTAAATAATTGTATAGTAAGATTTAGTTTTCTTTTTTATGTTGGTAAAGCAATAGTTGTATGTTAAACTAATAAGAAGAGCGCAAGCAAGTCACTTACAAAAATTTTCACTAACTTTGGATTCATGGTCTTAAGAACGTTTAGACTTCAAGTAGTAAGTAGTAAGTAGTTTTGCTAGACTATATTCTATTATGATTCTTGTGGGTTATAATTCGTACATTGAAAGAGCGAGATAAAGCTGTTCTTGTTTAGGTCCACAATCTATTTTCTTGGTCCATTTTCCTTTACATATAATACGAAAGGGAGTAAGATTTAAAAGTAGTATGTCATTCCATTCTAATAATATTTGTATATTGTTTTTATTATTTTGCTAATTAATTTTTATTTTATTCTTTTATGTTATTTGACTTTATATATTGCCTTTAAAATTAAGGGTTTTGCCTCTCAATTTTTGAACCGAGTCATAGAATTTTTTTTTCTGTGCTGCATAAACGAAAGCATGCTTGATCCCAGATATGTTTATTCTTAATCAATATGTAGATCAACACCGTAGGCTTTCAAGTACTGTATGTCTGTCTCTATATTTTATCAGCTTTTAGGTATTGAGATTAAATTTTGCTCAGAATCTAATCGCTGACTTAAACACATGAGTGTTACAACTTTCACACTTAAGGAGCATCAGATCTTTTCGTTTCAAAGTGTTTACTATTTGACGCTTTTAAGAACAATTTGCTTGCCTGAGCTAGGTAGGTTATACAGTTAAAACAATTAGTGGAAAGACGGAACTGTCTTATAGAATTTCTTCAACATTATTAGTTGGTTCTTTCCGTTTCGCATTTTATAACGCACTTTGAGATTATTATATTACTTAATGGAATGTGCTCTATGTTCCTGATTGTTTGCTGATTATTGTTTGTCACTGTTTACGACAGCCTGGCATCCTAAAGAGACTCAATCGCTCACCATCATCACTTGACACCCCACCCTCCCATACGACGAAGCGATCCTCACCTGGACCATCAATCGTACATACATATTTAACTTTTACCTATATAATGTACGGTTTGCATGTAGGCGCCTTATTTGAATAGTATTTCATTGTTCTACTCTGTACCGAAATTGGATCCCCTGATTTATATTATTTCCAGCTACTTTCCAAGGCTCACACCTTTAACTTTTAACACAGCAGCCCACAAAACATATAATTTGGATATAAAAACATTAGACAACGACATCAAGCACCAAGAGCTATTAAAAAAATTTATAAAGTATTCGGAGGAAATTTGATCGAACAATGTAACACCCAAAATATTTATTATGGTTTACATTAAATCGTGAAGTCATAGTCGAGTCTACTACGTACTTCACATTTTTCCATGAGTTGTTCCCATATAAAACCCCTATCAATTTATCCGTTTTTATACCCTTAACCCATAAAATGGGTAAATAAGGGTATAATGGTTTTGTGCAAAAGTATGTAACAGGCAGAAGGAAGCATCTCCGACCCTATAAAGTATATATATTCTTGATCAGCATCAACAGCCGAGACGATATAGCCATGTCCGTCTGTCCGTCTGTCTGTCCGTCTGTCCTTCTGTATGAACGCGTGGATCTCAGAGACTACAAAAGCTAGAGACTTCTGATTTTGTATTTAAGTTCTCCTACACCATGAGCAGAACAAGTTTACTTCAAATTATCGATAACTATTCTGGTTTCCGATATACACATAATATCGATAACAATAAAATATCAAATTTGGAAAATCTAAAAATGAGGGTTGAAGTAATGGATAATGATAGAACTTTTCTGAAAATTTCGTCCAAATCGGTTGAGAAACACCGGAGATATTGAACTTAATCGATGGAAGCTAAGCCAGTATACCAAAGTCTTATATAAATTAAATATATTTATTGCAACTGGGTTCAGGGTATCTTCTAGTCGGGCTCTCCCGACTAGAGCCTTCTTACTTGTTTCTTATTATTATTTTTTCAACCAAGTAAGTTCGTACCTGTTTTTTCAGTTTTATCTCTCTAGAAAATGTCTGTAAGTTCGGTAGCCTCACAGTCATTCAATATGTTTGTTATAGGGATTTTGTATTGTATTTCTATTATTGTACATTTTAAGTTTTCCGGTTTGGTGAGTAGATCTTCTCAATTAAGTATTATGTTTGCTTATACACACATAATCATTTACTTAGATTTTTGTCTGACTTATAAAAATGTCTTAAAATCTTTTAAAAATTTAAGGATTTACTTTTATGTATGGAATTTTAGCTGTCCTATTATATCGCTGATTGTTCTAACTAAACAATTGATTGAACACTACCTCCATAATGTCTTTTAAACGTATCTTTGATTGAGTTTTCGATAATAACTTCTTATTAATTTTTTTTAGATCGTACCCGAGTCACGTAAATATTGCAGGGTACGTAAAAATTAGCACGCAAACAAGATTGAGGGCAGAGACACTCCTAAAAGGCTTTGAGCCGAAGTGTGACGTAGAAAAAGGTACAATTAGGTAGGAGCTAACGAACAGCGAGAGTCTTTAGATGGAAGCGAGCTGAACGAAGACATCTGATCTCAGACAAGACAAATGTTTATCGGGAGAAAGAATCCTCCTTTCACATTATAGCAGTATGCATAGCCTTAGCAAGGAACAAATTTTATTGTCTTAGAACAACATATCAACCGTAGTAAAGGCTAAGAAACCCTCAACTCATCATAAATACTTGATCTCGTACAGTTTCCATTTCCGGTGTTAGAGTCATAGAACTAGAAGGGGGCACAACAGACCTCTCAGTTACCAAATCATTCATCGACGATTAAGGTTTATACAGGCAGGAGACATATTATTCTATTATCGATTCCCCTTTATGTTTAATTTTTTTTTTTTTATTAAAAAGTTGTTACAATTCTACTGACTTTTATTGATTTTTTATTAATTTTTTATTATCTTGTCGGGAATTTAATTTCCGTTTGTTTTTCTTCACAAAGTAGTTTACATCTGTCAGTCAATTCGTGATTTTTTTTCTAAAAAATTTTTGAGATTCGAATCTATTTTTTTAAGAGTGCTTTCAATATTTTTCACTTAAAGCCAACAAAAGTACTGACGCAATACTGCTGCGTTTTGTACTATAACTTGAATTTAACATTTAAATGAAAGAACAAGTCCACAATCGTGGCGATTAAAAACCGGGCCTTAAAAGTACGCTGTTGAACAGAGTAAAGTACTCCTTGCAAAGTGAGGCAGCGGTGGCCATCTGACGTTTCCAGGCAAATATTTTCTCTTTCAACTCCAATTCTAGAACTCATACAATAACCTTGAAAAGAGGTAAGCCCGAAATACATGGAACTGGTGGCAGTTTTGCTGTTAAAAACACGTTTTTTTTTTTCGGTTTTAGAAACCGGTTGTTGTTTAACTGTTTAAAACAGGGAGCTGCTATTTTTTACGGTTTGAAAAACCGGGTGCTGTTTTGCTGTTATTTTTCATGTTTTTCAGAAACAGCTTCTTGTTTTGCTGTTATTTTTGATGTTTTTAAGAAACAGGTTGTTATATAGCTGTTTAAAACAGAGAGCGGTTATTTTACCGGTAAAAAAAAACCGGCTGCAGTTTTGCTGTTAAAAACAGGTTTATTTCGATTTAAGAAACCGATTGTTGTTTCACTGTTTAAAATAGAGAGCTGTTATTTTTTCTGGCTTTAAATACTGGGGCTGTTAAGCTGTTATTTTTGTGGCTTTCAAGAATCAGGTTGTTGTTTGACTGTTATTTTTCCGGTTTGAAAACAGTTGAGGGGAGGGGGGTTTAATTTTTACTGTAAAAAACAGGGATTTTTCGGGTTTGAAAACAGGTTGATGTTTGACTGTTATATAAAAATAACAGCTAACACAGCTGTTTAAAACAGGTTGTTGATAGATGTTAAACTGGAGGACTGTTATATCTGCATATTCCACATATAACAGCCATCCGTTTAAAAATATATCAACAAACTGTTTTTAAACCTAAAAAATCCCTGTTTTTAGCCGCAAAATTTACACCCCCCCCCCCCCCCCCCCCCCCCCTCCCCTCAACTGTTTTCAAACCGGAAAAATAGCAGTCAAACAACAACCTGATTCTTGAAAACCACAAAAATAACAGCTTAACAGCCCCAGTATTTAAAACCAGAAAAAATAACAGCTCTCTATTTTAAACAGTTAAACAACAACCGGTTTCTTAAACCGAAATAAACCTGTTTTTAACAGCTAAACTGCAGAAGGTTTTTTTTTACCGGTAAAATAACCGCTCTCTGTTTTAAACAGTTAAATAACAACCTGTTTCTTAAAAACATCAAAAATAACAGCAAAACAAGAAGCTGTTTCTGAAAAACATGAAAAATAACAGCAAAACAGCACCCGGTTTTTCAAACTGTAAAAAATAGCAGCTCCCTGTTTTAAATAGTTAAACAACAACCGGTTTCTAAAACCGAAAAAAAACGTGTTTTTAACAGGAAAACTGCCACCAGTTCCATGTATTTTGGGCTTAACTGTTTTCAAGGTTATTGTATGAGTTCTAGAATTGGAGTTGAAAGAGAAAATATTTGCCTGGAAACGTCAGATGGCCACCGCTGCCTCACTTTGCAAGGAGTACTTAACTCTGTTCAACAGCGTACTTTTAAGTCCCGGTTTTCAATCGCCACGATTGTGGACTTGTTCTTTCATTTAAATGTTAAATTCAAGTTATAGTACAAAACGCAGCAGTATTGCGTCAGTACTTTTGTTGGCTTTAAAAAAATAGATTCGAATCTCAAAAAATTTTTAGAAAAAAAAATCACGAATTGACATTGCTGACAGATGTAAACTACTTTGTGAAGAAAAACAAACGGAAATTAAATTTCCGACAAGATAATAAAAAATTAATAAAAAATCAATAAAAGTCAGTAGAATCGTAACAACATTTTAATAAAAAAAATTAAACATAAAGGGGAATCAATAATAGAATAATGTGTCTCCTGCCTGTATAAACCTTAATCGTCGATGAACGATTTGGTAACTGAGAGGTCTGTTGTGCCCCCCTTCTAGTTCTATGACTCTAACACCGGAAATGGAAACTGTACGAGATCAAGTATTTATGATGAGTTGAGGGTTTCTTAGCCTTTACTACGGTTGATATGTTGTTCTAAGACAATAAAATTTGTTCCTTGCTAAGGCTACGCATACTGCTATAATGTGAAAGGAGGATTCTTTCTCCCGATAAACATTTGTCTTGTCTGTGATCAGATGTCTTCGTTCAGCTCGCTTCCATCTAAAGACTCTCGCTGTTCGTTAGCTCCTACCTTATTGTACCTTTTTTCTACTTCACACTTCGGCTCAAAGCCTTTTAGGAGTGTCTCTGCCCTCAATCTTGTTTGCGTGCTAATTTTTACGTACCCTGCAATATTTACGTGACTCGGGTACGATCTAAAAAAATTAATAAGAAGTTATTATCGAAAACTCAATCAAAGATACGTTTAAAAGACATTATGGAGGTAGTGTTCAATCAATTGTTTAGTTAGAACAATCAGCGATATAATAGGACAGCTAAAATTCCATACATAAAAGTAAATCCTTAAATTTTTAAAAGATTTTAAGACATTTTTATAAGTCAGACAAAAATCTAAGTAAATGATTATGTGTGTATAAGCAAACATAATACTTAATTGAGAAGAGCTACTCACCAAACCGGAAAACTTAAAATGTACAATAATAGAAATACAATACAAAATCCCTATAACAAACATATTGAATGACTGTGAGGCTACCGAACTTACAAACATTTTCTAGAGAGATAAAACTGAAAAAACAGGTACGAACTTACTTGGTTGAAAAAATAATAATAAGAAACAAGTAAGAAGGCTCTAGTCGGGAGAGCCCGACTAGAAGATACCCTGAACCCAGTTGCAATAAATATATTAAATTTATATAAGTCTTTGGTATACTGACTTAACTTCAATCGATAAAATTAGATATCTCCGGTGTTTCTTAACCGATTTGGACGAAATTTTCAGAAAAGCTCTATCGTTACCCATTCTTTCAATTCATTCCTCATTTTTACATTTTCCGAATTCGATATTTTTTGTTATCGATATTATGTGTATATCGGAAACCAGAATAGTTATCGATAATTTGAAGCAAACTTGTTCTGCTCATGGTATAGGAGAACTTAAATACAAAATCTGAAGTCTCTAGCTTTTGTAGTCTCTGAGATCCACGCGTTCATACAGACGGACAGACGGACAGACAGACGGACAGACGGACATGGCTAAATCGACTCGGCTATTGATGCTGATCAAGAATATATATACTTTATAGGGTCGGAGATGCTTCCTTCTGCCTGTTACATACTTTTGCACAAAACCATTATACCCTTATTTACCCATTTTATGGGTTAAGGGTATAAAAACGGATAAATTGATAGGGGTTTTATATGGGAACAACTCATGGAAAAATGTGAAGTACGTAGTAGACTCGACTATGACTTCACGATTTAATGTAAACCATAATAAATATTTTGGGTGTTACATTGTTCGATCAAATTTCCTCCGAATACTTTATAAATTTTTTTAATAGCTCTTGGTGCTTGATGTCGTTGTCTAATGTTTTTATATCCAAATTATATGTTTTGTGGGCTGGTGTGTTAAAAGTAAAAGGTGTGAGCCTTGGAAAGTAGCTGGAAATAATATAAATCAGGGGATCCAAAATCGGTACAGAGTAGAACAATGAATTACTATTCAAATAAGGCGCCTACATGCAAACCGTACATTATCTAGGTAAAAGTTAAATATGTATGTACGATTGATGGTCCAGGTGAGGATCGCTTCGTCGTATGGGAGTGTGGGGTGTCAAGTGATGATGGTGAGCGATTGAGTCTCTTTAGGATGCCAGGCTGTCGTAAACAGTGACAAACAATAATCAGCAAAGAGTATACAATAAAATCAAACCCTAATCTAAAATCAAAAAACAGGATCAAGATGTATAAATAATACAAAGGAAGAAAATCCGAAAATACCAATATTTAGTGGGTATAAACCAATCCGGTGATAGTTAAAGTACATTATTTTAAAAATACACTACAATTAAAGATTTTAAGTACTCTACCGCCCGTTTTGCAAAATACCGACTCTCAAGTCATCTCGAGCTTTAGTACATCACAACCGTATTTTGCCATCCAAATTCAATATTAATGCAAAGGTTCAAGAATAATAAAACACAATACAATGGTTTCACGAATTAAATAAATAACTCAGATCATGAAAAAATAAATCCTTTAGCGACAATAAGTTTTGAGCACTAAAGAAAATAAGTCTCCTTAAGAAATAATTATAATAATTATATAAATAAATACGCCCTAATAACATGGCATCTAATAGATACTTAACCCTTAAATTAAAACACTTAACGTATTCATACTTTTCGAAACAGTGTAAGACTCATATCTCGAACTGATAAGCTAGTTCAATGCACTTCCTTATTAAATGCAAGAAAAATGGGGAGAATAATGAAATAAAATATTACCATCCATCAATTATAAGAAATTAGTAACGAAACTTTGTAAGTTCAAGCAATGAGTTTGGAAATATAAAAATCTAACATAATCACTAAAAAAGTAGAAATGTACATAGGTTGACAGTTGAAATATATTAAAGCAATCAATTATAAAGTGAAAAATCAATGTCCGATCGATTTCCCTGTTAAAATTAAGTTAACTTGTTAAGGACAATAATACAATCTATCTCGTTTTAAGCGTAAAGCCTAGTCAAAATAGCTAACTACATAACATAAAATGTTTAAAAATCTGTAGAATACTAAGTTGAAGAAAACGATTAAATATAACACAAATGAAGATAGGGTATCATACAACGTCAATAGAAGAATTTTTGAAGTCAGTAAATGTGTACAAAACACATTCTTATACATTTTTATCGTAGGTAGCCTACTGAGAAAGAGTTGAAAAAACCCGTTTATAAAAAAAAAATCAAGCTGCTAAGAACATCTTACTGTTTTCATTTTCTTTATTTTAGAAATTGATTTGATATGTGAGTTTGATGAAATAATTTTAGTTGAGTATAAGAAATAGTTTGACGGATATCTTAAATATGAAAAGTGTCATTTGATGAAAATCTTAAAGCGAGCAGAGGGAAAGTTAAGGAAAAGATTATTTGATAAGCCTAAAAGATTACCTTATTATTATAACTGAGATAGAACGAAATCCAATATATGGGGATTAAAAAAATAATAATAACAATAATCTCAATAAACGATGAAGTATAAATATTAAGATCAAATTAGTTTGTAAAACTGATTTATTATACTAGCTACACGAACTTCTTTAAGCTTTCAAGTGAGTACTAGAACTAAGGCTTATAATATTGACTTAAAAAAGCTTTTTATAAAGCCGAAACAAAATCATGGAGTATGACTTGTGTGTTCTACCGGCTTGTCATTAATCTTAATGTTCGGTGTTTGTGTTTGCTAAATCCCTCAACGGAACAAGCTTAATATAAATCTTAAATTTAACATACTACAAAAATCTATAAAAAAAAAATATATATATATATATATGTATATATATAATTGAAATAAAATTAAAACATACCCATAAGAAAAACATAATTTGATAGTTTCTTAACAAAGTACACCAACTTAAAAAATGTTCATTGGTTTATTAAAAAATTATACTGCAATAATCAAAACAGATATATGCAAATAAAGGTTAGAAACGTAAGTAGCGAATAAGTTGGGTGTGCGATAGAAGGAGGGACAATCAATAAACATACCACCTGCATTTCATAGACGCTCGTGTATAGAATCGCATAAGGGAGCGTGTTTTAATATAATAATACAAGCAGGATCACTTTCCCCTATAACACTTTCCCCCTCTAACACCTACTTTCTCTAATACTAACCTCTCTTTCTCCCTCTAACACTTTCCTCCTCTTACAACTTCCCCCTATAATATTTCAAACTAAATCTGCAAGTCTCAATACTCTTGTGTTGATCTTGCTGCTGCTGCTGCGAAAAAATTCCCATCCCTTTCTTACATAACACTCACGAATGGTGTTGTTCTTGTTGTTGTTGGTTTTGCTTTTGATCATAACAATGCGGCCTACGAATGTACTGCCCTTTGACTAGCGTACTTCAAAAAAGCACAATCTTTTCTCAATCCTTTTATTCTTTGATCACAGGTTTTCACAAACATTCATTGTTTATGTTTTGCCTGCAGGTGTGCAAGGCAACGCACGTCAAACAGCCGCCCTCTCGACTCTCTCTTATCTACTTATTCGTAACTAACACCTTCTCCCTCTAACACTTTCCCCCTCTTACACCTTCTCCCTCTAGCACTCTCCCTCTCACACCTTCTCCCTCTAACTCTTTATAATCTATATGTACAAGTATCAATACTCTTGTTTAAAAACAATGTGTTGATCTTGCTGCTGCTGCGAAAGAAAATTCCCATCCTTGCACACATAACCCCCCCACGAAGGTTGTAGTTGTTGTTGCTGATGGTGTTGCTTTTGATCATAACAATGCGGCCTACGAATGTACTGCCCTTTGACAAGCGTACTTCAAAAAAGCACAATCTTGTCTCAATCCTTTTATTCTTTGATCACTGGTTTTCACAATCATAAACATTCATTGTTAATGTTTTGCCTGCAGGTGTGCAAGACAACGCACGTCAAACAGGTGCCCTCTCGACTCTCTCTTATCTACTTATTCGTAGCTAAGAAACCTGCTCACAGTTGACTCTCTCTTATCTACTAACTTGTAGCTAAGAAACCTGTGCACACTTGACTCTAGCATTTAATAGTTTCATAGGCAATGTACTTTGCTCACTGAACCTCACGGACGGTGATACATATAACACATTAGCCAACTAATGTACTTGACCTTTGACTAGCGCACTTCAAGCATGCACAAACTTGTCTCTAAGTCTTCCTCCCTCCAACACTTTCTTGCACACAGTCTCTTCCTAACACTTTCCCCCTCTAACACATTTTAATCTTAATCAACAAGTATCAATACTCTTGCTTAGAAGCAATGTATTGATCCTGCCGCTGCCGCTGCTGCTGCTGCTGCGTAGGAAAATTCCCATCTCTTGTTCACAGAACCCCAGTACATCGAACAAGCGTTCGCTTTTCTCTATTCTCTATCCTTACTTCCTTTGATCACTGGTTATCACAATCATAAACATTCATTTTTTGACGTGTGTTGCAGGTTTATAATGCCACGCACGTCAAAGAGGCGCCCTCTCGATTCCAGATTCTTTTATCCCTACTACTCATGAACATAAACATTCATTCATGATTGCTTGCTTTCAGGTTAACAATGCAACGCACGTCAAACAGACGCCCTCTCGACTCTCTCTTATCTATCCTTTCTTCCTGTGCACACTGCACCTCATGACCATAAACAGGTTTACAATGCCACGCACGTCAAAGAAGTGAGTTTTTCTTGACTTTAACTTTAATTTAAAATATCTCCAGTGTTTCTTAACCGATTTGGATAAAATTTTCATGGAAGTTATAAAGTTATCCATAGTTTCAACTTCTATTTATTAATTTTCTTAATTCGAGATTTTTTCGTTATCGATTCCATATGTATATCGAAAGCAAGAATAGTTATCGATAGTTTGAAATAAAGTTGATCTGCCTATGGCTTAGGAGAAGTTATGTTCCAAATTTGAAGTCTCTAGGTCTTTTAGTCTTTGAGATTGACGTGTTCATACATACGGACGAACGGACGGACAGACGGACAGAAGGCTATATCGACATGGCTGTTGATGCTGATCAAGAATATATATATTTTATATGGGGTTGGAGATGCTTCTTTCTGCCTGCTCAAAACAATTATTCCCTTTTTTTTATCCATTTCATGGTTCAGGGTATAAAAAAATTTAATATTTTACGCATCGATTGCTTTCAAAACAAAGTTTTCTTATATTTTGTAGCCACAGTAAGAGAACAGACAGAAGAACAAAGAAGACGAAATATGACTGTTTATGGTACTCACTGCAAGCAACATGCTGAGGGAATATATGCATGTCTGCATCACAAAGAGCGGCTTAAAGCTTAAACAGCGCGCGCGTCGCTCTTATGACTGCCGCTGGATATAAAATAATTTGAATGCAATCATGCGTCTTTGTTGTTATTTACGCTCACTCTTTTGTTTATGCGCGCGCTCTGCATGTCAAACATAAATTTTAATATCCCTATCTCCTCCGCACTCACTAAGCTAAGCTTGCCATAACTAAGAGGCTGCAGTTAAGGGAATGGCATTGCCTCATTTGCACCAAGTGCAAGCGTTGTATGTTAGAGCTAGATGTCTGTTGCTTAGAGGAATAACTGTTATGCTCTTTCCAACATTATGTTTTTGCATACAATGGTAAGAGAATTGGTTTTGCATATAAGTTCATATTTAATTTGAACAAAGAAAGTTAATTTTCGTTTCAGTGAATTTTTTAATATTGTTTATATTAAGGATAATAATAAAATCGAAAGTTACTTTTTGAATCAGTGAGTTTTTCAATATTCTGATTTTTCGTATTAAGGTCCGTATCCAGTACAGCGAAAAGAAAATTTTTCATACAAAATCGTCGCAGCAGGAATTGCTTTTTTATACTCGATACCGAAGGTAAAGAGTATATTGGGTTTGTGCAATGTCCGTCATGGTGTCCGTCCGTCTGTCCGTCTGTATGTTCGCAACTTTTTTCCACACCCTTCAAGCTAGAGACTTGAAACTTTCCAATTCTCTTTATCTATGGGATAGTAAATTAAAGTGTCAAGATGGGGGTTCTACGATAACTGGGGGGCTGGCAAATCGATAAATTCGATAACTCAAAACCGATAAATCCTCATATTTCGCACATCCTTACAGCTAGAACTACCAAATTTGGTGGGCAGATAGCTACTAGCAACCCCCAAAAAACTGCATCAAAATTTTGGAGCCACGCCCACCCATTCCGCCCCCAGCCCCCCCGCAATTTAAAGTCAAAAAAGCGTATATCTCCCACAGTTTTTGAGCTAGAGCCAACAAATTTTGTGCCAAGATAGGTGATGATGACCCCCCAAAAACTGCATCAAAAGTTTGGATGCCACGCCCACCGATACTGCTCTAGCCGCCCCCATCCACCCCAACGCTTCGTCAAAAACGGGAATGCGTGTATCTATCAGATTTGTGGAGCTAGAGCCTCCAAATTTGGTAGAAAGCTAGCTGGTAACGACCCCCAAAAAACTGCATCAAAATTTTGGAGCCACGCCCACCCATTCCGCCCCCAGCCCCCCCGCATTTTGAAATCAGAAATGGCTATATCTCCCACAGTTTTTGAGCTAGAGCCACCAAATTTGGTGCCAAGATAGGTGATGATGACCCCCCAAAAACTGCATCAAAAGTTTGGATGCCACGCCCACCAATACCACCCTAGCCGCCCCCATCCACTCCAACGCTTCGTCAAAAACGGGAATGCGTGTATCTTCCAGAGTTGTGGAGCTAGAGCCACCAAATTTGGCAGGAAGATAGCTTGCAACGACCCCCAAAAACTGCATCAAAGTTTTGGAGCTACGCGCACCCCTTCCACCCCCCTTTCCCCATCTTTTACAAACTTTGAGCTTGAGTCACCAAATTTTGTATGAAGATAGCAATTGACATTCCACATAGATCTGCATCAAAAATTTGGATGCCACGCCCACCCATACCGCCCCCAGCCCCCCTTTCCCCACTTTATACAAACTTCGAGCTAGAGTCACCAAATTTGGTATGAAGATAGCAATTGACATCCCACATGGATCGGCAGCAAAAATTTGAATGCCAAGCCCACCCATACCGCCCCAAGCCCCATAGCCCCCTTTCACCACCTTTTACATGCTTCGAGCTAGAGTCACCAAATTTGGTATGAAGGTAGCATTTGACATTCCACAAGGATCTGCAGCAAAAATTTGGATGCCACGCCCAACCATACCGCCCCAAGCCCCATAGCCCCCCTCTCCCCACCTTATACAAACTTTGAGCTAGAGTCACCAAATTTGGTATGAAGGTAGCATTTGACATTCCACAAGGATCTGCAGCAAAAATTTGAATGCCACGCCCAACCATACCGCCCCCAGCCCCTCTTTCCCCACTTGATACAAACTTTGAGCTAGAGTCACCAAATTTGGTATGAAGGTAGCAATTGACATCCCACAAAGATCTGCATCAACAATTTGGATGCCACGCCCAGCCATACCGCCCCCAGCCCCTCTTTCCCCACTTTTACAAACTTTGAGCTAGAGTCACAAAATTTGGTATGAAGATAGCAATTGACATCCCACAAAGATCTGCATCAAAAATTTGGATGCCACGCCCACCCATTCCGCCCCAGCCCCCCTTTCCCCACTTTTATAAGCTTCGAGCTAGAGTCACCAAATTTGTTATGCAGATAGCAATTGACATTCCACAAAGATCTGCATCAAATATTTGGATACAATTCCACCCATACCGCCCCCAGCCCCCCTTTCCCCACTTTATACAAACTTCGAGCTAGAGTCACCGAATTTGGTATGAAGATAGCAATTGACATCCCACATGGATGGGCATCAAATTTTTAAATACTGGTATCGAGTATACCGCAGTCGGTTGCGTCCGACTGCAACGTTTCCACTTGTTTTTTTTTTGCTACGTGTGTTCTAGTTATCCAGCAACGTAGCAAAAAATACTAAACTGCTTATCGATAGTATCGATTTTTTTAATATGTACACACTGGCGCTGAGCGCAGGAAATACCAAATCATATATCTTTTTGTGCCCAGGCCAGCAAACACATTTTGTAAAACGTTTATAAAAACGTATAAATAATAATGGAAAGAAAAACTAAAAAAACGGGTGGAAAATTTTAGTCACGAGGAGAAGATTTTGCTTATTAAATCAGTCGAGTCGCGACAATGCCTTTGGAGGCTGACAGACAAAAAACATTTTGATTTTGTTACGGTGAGACAGGCATGGGAAAGTATTGGCACTTCAACAAACAAATGCTACCAACCACGAAATAAGCATGTACGCACTATTCATCTTTTCTTTTTATACCCTGAACCCATAAAATGGGTAAATAAGGGTATAATGGTTTTGTGCAAAAGTATGTAACAGGCAGAAGGAAGCATCTCCGACCCTATAAAGTATATATATTCTTGATCAGCATCAACAGCCGAGACGATATAGCCATGTCCGTCTGTCCGTCTGTCCGTCTGTCTGTCCGTCTGTATGAACGCGTGGATCTCAGAGACTACAAAAGCTAGAGACTTCTGATTTTGTATTTAAGTTCTCCTATACCATGAGCAGAACAAGTTTGCTTCAAAATATCGATAACTATTCTGGTTTCCGATATACACATAATATCGATTACAATAAAATATCGAACTTGGAAAATCTAAAAATGAGGGTTGAAGTAATGGATAATGATAGAACGATTCTGAAAATTTCGTCCAAATCGGTTGAGAAACACCGGAGATATTGAACTTAATCGATTGAAGCTAAGTCAGTATACCAAAGTCTTATATAAATTAAATATATTTATTGTTCAGGGTATCTTCTAGTCGGGCTCTCCCGACTAGAGCCTTCTTACTTGTTTATTTTGTGTTTGTGTGTTTGTTTACTTTTTAGATTTGATGCCTTAGTGTGACCATGTATCTCCTAAGCTATATAAGGCAAAATTCCATATTTTTACCACAAATTAGTGGACTATGGTCACACTATAAAATCTTGTGCACACGCTTCCAAAATATATCACAAATTCCTGCCAGTAATTTTTTATTGTACTGGAACCGGACCTTTATATACTATACATACATTCCTTTAAAATACTTATATATATAAGTTCGTTTTAAATACGTATTTTATGATAAGTTATAATAAAACTGAATTGCTATTATTTAAATATTTAAATAACGATCAACGTCTTTTAATTTCTTTTGTTGTTTTTTAAACACAAGAAAATTAATTTGATTTTCGACTTAATAATTGTAGCAACATTATATATAGTTGTCTTCTATTTTGCATATTATATAATAGTTATATAGACGCTGCTTTAGTGCATTTAAAAATCAAATAAATATAGGCAGTATGAATATTCTATTAAATTAATATAAGTTGGTATATTCAATTTTATTGAATTCTATACTCTGTATAGACGCTGTAACGTTGTACAGTGAAGTCAATTTTTGACTTATTTTGAAGTATTTATTTATTTATAATACTTACTTTAAATTAAGTTGCTAATTTGTTTTGTTGTTTTTGTTAAACAAAATTAATAAGTCGATTTTAGACTTAATAATTGAAGCATCATTATATATAGTTGTCTTCTATTTTGCATGTTTTATAATAGTTATATAGACGCTGCTTTAGTGCATTTAAAAATCAAATAAAACTAAGCAGTCTGAATATTCTATTAAATTTATATTATAAGATATCAAATAACTGCACATAGCTATGTAAGAATCACACACAAATTATTAACACATGTAAAACTAGGTCTAGACCATACACAATGCGCTACAATAAAACTTTAAGCAACACCAAATTATGCTGAGCTCACAGAATATCGCTGACTGCACAATGCATGCAATATGTCGCAACAGTAGCGGTCAGCCAACCCTGTAGTCGCTAAATATGCTATTCTGCATTGCAAGCAACTGCTGAGTACACAATAACCTAATTTTAATTGACACCACAAAACTGTAAAACTAAGCTATTATTTCCTATAAATATTGTTACTTTTCGTCAATAAAATCAGTGTTCTTAGTACAACCTACAAAGATACATTCATTATTCTCCGCAGTCCACCTGGTTACAAGTGCCAGTTGCGACAACAATTAAGCAGTCAGTTTGTACTGGATGCTAACAATACATACACACCTTTTACAGGTACATTTTGGTGACCCCGACAAAGGACTCCTAGGAAGGATCCTCTCTACAACATATAGCTCGCTTCTCCGGGTCGGGAGTAATCAAAGAGCTATATACAACATCATAACAAACGTGATTCTGGTAGCTTAGTCATTGTCAACAAGGCGACAAAATAAGCACAGAGAAATCACTCGTATTGGAAGATGTTCTAGATGCTCAGGAAGAAATAAGCCAGGAGGTACTAAGGCTTATAAAGAACACAAAAAAGGACCCAGCAGAGCGGAAGGCAAAACCTGGCTACTACCAAGCCAAGGCCAAAATCCTTGAGGAAAAGTGGACTTTTTTCAAGAACAACAATGTCTTGATCAAAAACTAAGTTAGAGGAGTCTCACCCATACCACAAGTTCTCCGAAGAGGTTCACGATTTGGTTCAAAAAACCAGAACTTACTTCAAAGAACAAGCTGATATTGCAGATCAGTCTACCAGCAATAGGCCGGAACCAAAACCTGCCATTGTTGCAGGAATTGTCGATGCCAAAGAAAACACTAATGCCAAGCTAGTTGCATTGTGCCGTCGGCAAAAGGTGATGATTGCGTCAATCAATCGCGCCCTGCAACACAAGCCTGTCAATGCTAATGTCCGCATTCATTCATTATGGGCAAAAACTCAAGAGGTCTATTTCCAAATATACGAGGAATTTGAGGACCCAGAAGAGAGTGGCTACAATGCCACCGAGTATTTAAAGGCAGAGGCTGATGTTCGGAATGCGCTTACCAGCAATTCAAGCAGTGAGTGCACTGATAACATCAACTTACCACGTATTTCTATTCCAAAATTTGATGGTGATACGCTTAAATGGACGCAATTCTTCGATATGTTTTCGCGTATGATACATGAAACAAAGATGCCAACCATACGCAAGATGTGGTATTTAAAAACCAGCGCAGTCGGAGCAATTTAACGATGCGATTGGAAGCATTCGTATTACCGCATATAGTTTCGGATCAACCTGCCCAGTCGATCAACACGGCCGATTGGGGCATGCCGAGCAAGTTACCACTTGCGGATCCAAACTTCAACAGACCAGGCAAAATCGACATGTTGTTTGGAGCAGAGCACTGTTTTTCAATATTGCTCCCACAACAACACAAAATGTTCCAGTCTGGTCCAATGATGCAAAAAACCGAGTTCGGATGGATCATTGCTGGAAAGGTAAATGCTGCAAGTAAGTCGTCAGCCATCTGCGCAGTTGCAACAAGTGAGGAAACAAATGCATTACTGGAACGATTCTGGACATTAGATAGCTTGGATACAACAGAAAACAAGTGGAAACGTTGCAGTCGGACGCAACCGACTGCGGTATACTCGATACCAATATTAAAAATTTTGATGCCCATCCATGTGGGATGTCAATTGCTATCTTCATACCAAATTTGGTGACTCTAGCTCGAAGTTTGTATAAAGTGGGGAAAGGGGGGCTGGGGGCGGTATGGGTGGAATTGCATCCAAATTTTTGATGCAGATCTTTGTGGAATGTCAATTGCTATCTTCATAACAAATTTGGTGACTCTAGCTCAAAGTTTCTAAAAGTAGGGAAAGGGGGGCTGGGGGCGGTATGGTTGGGCGTGGCATTCAAATTTTTGGTGCAGATCTATGTGGGATGTCAATTGCTATCTTCATACCAAATTTGGTGACTCTAGCTCGAAGTTTGTATAAAGTGGGGAAAGGGGGGCGGTATGGTTGGGCGTGGCATCCAAATTTTTGCTGCAGATCCTTGTGGAATGTCAAATGCTATCTTCATACCAAATTTGGTGACTCTAGCTCAAAGTTTGTATAAAGTGGGGAAAGGGGCGCTGGGGGTGGTATGGTTAGGCGTGGAATCCAAATTTTTGCTGCAGATCCTTGTGGAATGTCAATTGCTACCTTCATACCAAATTTGGTGACTCTAGCTCAAAGTTTGTAAAAGTGGGAGAGGGGGCTATGGGGCTGGGGGCGGTATGGTTGGGCGTGGCATCCAAATTTTTGCTGCAGATCCTTGTGGAATGTCAAATGCTACCTTCATACCAAATTTGGTGACTCTAGCTCGAAAATTGTAAAATGTGAAGAAAGGGGGGCTGGGAGCGGTATGGGTGGGCGTGGCATCCAAAGTTTTGCTGCAGATTTTTGTGAAATGTCAATTGCTATCTTCCTTCCAAATTTGGTGACTCTAGCTCAAAGTTTGTAAAAAGTTGGGGAAGCGGGGCTGGGGGCGGTATGGTTGGGCGTGGCATCTAAATTTTTGCTGCAGATCTAAGTGGGATGTCAATTGCTATCTTCATACCAAATTTGGTGACTCTAGCTCGAAGCATGTAAAAGGTGGTGAAAGGGGGGCTATGGGGCTTGGGGCGGTATGGGTGTGCGTGGCATTCAAATTTTTGCTGCCGATCCATGTGGGATGTCAATTGCTCTCTTCATACCAAATTTGGTGACTCTAGCTCAAAGTTTGTATAAGGTGGGGAAAGGGGGTGGAAGGGGTGCGCGTGGCTCCAAAACTTTGATGCAGTTTTTTGGGGGTCGTTGCAAGCAATCTTCCTGCCAAATTTGGTGGCTCTAGCTCCACAAAGCTGGAAGATACACGCATTCTCGTTTTTGACGAAGCGTTGGGGCAGCTGGAGGCGGCTAGGGTGGTATTGGTGGGCGTGGCATCCAAATTTTTGCTGCAGATCCTTGTGGAATGTCAAATGCTATCTTCCTTCCAAATTTGGTGACTCTAGCTCGAAGTTTGTATAAAGTGGGAAAGGGGGGCGGTATGGTTGGGCGTGGCATCCAAACTTTTGCTGCAGATCCTTGTGGAATGTCAAATGCTATCTTCCTTCCAAATTTGGTGACTCTAGCTCAAAGTTTGTAAAAAGTTGGGGAAGGGGGGCTGGGGGCGGTATGGTTGGGCGTGGCATCTAAATTTTTGCTGCAGATCCTTGTGGAATGTCAAATGCTACCCTCATACCAAATTTGGTGACTCTAGCTCAAAGTTTGTATAAGGTGGGGAAAGGGGGTGGAAGGGGTGCGCGTGGCTCCAAAACTTTGATGCAGTTTTTTGGGGGTCGTTGCAAGCAATCTTCCTGCCAAATTTGGTGGCTCTAGCTCCACAAAGCTGGAAGATACACGCATTCTCGTTTTTAACGAAGCGTTGGGGTGGATGGGGGCGGCTTGAGCAGTATCGGTGGGCGTGGCATCCAAACTTTTGATGCAGTTTTTGGGGGGTCATCATCACCTATCTTGGCACAAAATTTGGTGGCTCTAGCTCAAAAACTGTGGGAGATATACGCTTTTTTGACTTTAAATTGCGGGGGGGCTGGGGGCGGAATGGGTGGGCGTGGCTCCAAAATTTTGATGCAGTTTTTTGGGGGTTGCTAGTAGCTATCTGCCCACCAAATTTGGTAGTTCTAGCTGTAAGGATGTGTGAAATATGAGGATTTATCGGTTTTGAGTTATCGAATTTATCGATTTGCCAGCCCCCCAGTTATCGTAGAACCCCCATCTTGACACTTTAATTTACTATCCCATAGATAAAGAGAATTGGAAAGTTTCAAGTCTCTAGCTTGAAGGGTGTGGAAAAAAGTTGCGTCCATACAGACGGACAGACGGACAGACAGCATGACGGACATTGCACAAACCCAATATACTCTTTACCTTCGGTATCGAGTATAAACACCGAACACCAATTGAAGCGCATTGTGAAAGGCACTTCTTAGAACATTTGCAAGTGGCGGTGGACGGCAGATTCATCGTTCAACTTCCATTTTCTGAACATTATTCAGCTCTGGGAGAGTCCATGGAGATTGCGACCAAACGGTTTCTATCGTTAGAGCGCAGAACCTCCGCTGACACGTGGCAGCAGTACGCAGCGTTCATGGCGGAGTATGAGAAGCTGGGCCACATGAAACAAGTGTCACCGCAACAGATTCCAAAAAATCACTACGTGCTTCCGCATCATTGCGTGTTGAAGCCTGACAGCACAACAACAAAATTACGAGTTGTCTTCGACGCATCGTGCAAAACATCTTCTGGAAAATCGCTGAATGACATACTGCATGCGGGCACCACTTTTCAAAGCGATCTTATGTCTATTCTACTACGATTCAGAACACATAGATATGTGTTTACGGCTGACATTGAAAAAATTTATCGTCAGGTATGGATCAATCCGGACAATCAGTTTCATCAACTGATTGTACGGCGCAACAACTCGTCGGAAGAAATTAAATACTACCGATTGAAAACAGTCACATATGGCACAAAATCCGCACCATTTTTAGCAATAAAATGTTTGGATCATCTGGCCAATAAGCATATGGAAAGGCTACAGATGGGTGCAAAGGCACTACAACGTGACTTTTATGTAGACGATTGCCTGACCGGCACCGACACAATCGCAGAAGCGAAACAAGTTCAACAAGAACTAAACAAAATTCTTCAGCCATCGGTATTCAAGCTACGAAAATGGTGTTCAAACAATGAACAAATATTGGAGGGAATTCCAAAAGAAGACACAGTTTACGACGTACAGCTCGGAGAAACACTGGAACAGTGCAGTGTAAAAACATTAGGCCTTATTTGGACGCCCAAAACGGATTAACTTGGCGGTCGAACTCACAGCAGTGCAGCAACAGTCATTACAAAACGTGCAGTCTGCTCGGAGCTGGCACAGATCTTCGACCCACTAGGCTTGTTCGCTCCAGTCGTAGTAAAGGCAAAAATTTTCATGCAACGCCTCTGGGAATTAAAGCTCGATTGGGACGACGAGTTACCTACAAGTCTTCAGAATGATTGGAAGGAGTATCGAGACGAGTTGCAAAGCCTCAACTTAATGCGAATCCCAAGGCACGGTTATGATGGTAAGACTCCGATAACGAAAGAATTACACGTCTTTGTTGATGCGTCGGAACGTGCATATGGCGCTGCAGTTTACGTACGCGCAACGTACAGAAACAAACAAATATCTGTTCGGCTACTATGTTCAAAGTCTCGAGTGGCTCCAACAGCAAAACAGTCACTCCCTCGACTAGAGCTATGTGCTGCGCTATTGGGTGCAGAGCTTGCTGAAAGGGTTCGACGCGATCTAAGCCTCGACAGCAACACAGTGCCAGGATACTTTTGGTCAGATTTTACGGTTGTCCTTTCATGGATCAACGCAGCTGCCGCCACATATCATACATTTGTGGCAAACCGAATAGCAAAAATTCAGGCCTTGACAAGCCAGACTCAATGGCGGCATGTATCATCGGCCAACAATGCGGCAGATGTACTCTCAAGAGGAATATCGTCACGAAAACTACATGAGCACAACTTATGGTTGTATGGACCACTATTTCTGCATGGCTCTCCAGACAAATGGTCAGCCTTACCCAGTATCACCCCCAGCAACCTCGAAAGGAAAATGATACATATAAATCTCGCAATACCTCCATCTACAATAGGTGAGGAATTGTACACTTGTAGACACAGCCATTCATTTCACAAGTTACAACGCATTGTGGCTTACATGTTACGCTTCTGCTACAAAAAATACAGACCAGAAACTGTCACTCTAAGCGTCGAGAAATTGAATCACGCTCGAAGCGTAATTTTGCGGACAATACAACAAGTGGAATTTGCTGCTGAACTAAAAACGATGCAGCGTCACAACATGGTGGAAAAATGGAGTTCCATTTCATCGCTGTCCCCCCTGCAAGGATCCGATGGACTTATACGAGTTGGTGGCAGATTGGATCAAGCCCCACTCCCTTACAATGCAAGGCACCAGATTCTGCTGCCCTACAATGATCCAATAGTAAAAATGCTGTTGAAAGATCTCCATGAGGACAATATGCATTGCGGTGCCCAAGCCTTACGAGCAACCGCTAGACAACAATATTGGATCCTCAACGACAAAACAATGTCAAGGAATATTATTCACAACTTCGTGAGGCAAGGCCCAAGTTAATGAACCAACACGCCCATTTCTTACAACAGGCGTAGATTACTGCGGGCCAATCTGGATTCACCACAAACTTCGAGGAAAAAGACCAGACAAGGCATACATAGCCGTATTCTGCTGTTTCTCTACAAAGGCGGTTCACCTTGAACTGGTAAGCGATCTGACCACAAACGCCTTTTTGGGAGCATTGCGACGCTTCTTAAGTCGCCGTGGCATATGTCAAACAATTCATTGTGACAATGAAACCAACTTCGTCGGAGCAAGCAACCAGCTGAAGGAACTGGAATCAACAATTTTTGGGGAGAAAGCACAAGCGGAGATCATTAATCACTGCAACAAGAAACAAGTTGCCTTCAAATTCATCCCACCACGAGCGCCATCCTTTGGAGGCCTATGGGAAGCTGCAGTCAAGTCGGAAAAGCGACTGTTGGCGATGTTGGCGATGTCAAATGATCCTACGGACACCACAGCTCTCACCCCAGCGCATTTCCTGATTGGTGAAACACTAACGGCTCCACCCGATGTCAACGCCGATCGCGAAGAGAAATCCCTACTGAAACGTTGGGAATTAGTATCCAGAATTAAGCAAGGATTCTGGAAGCAATGGTCAGAGGAATACTTGCAAGAGTTACAAGCGAGGCACAAATGGAAAACCGTTAATCCCAATATCAAGGAAGGCATGCTGGTCCTTATCAAGGAAGACAACATTCCGGTGATGAGCTGGCCTATGGGACGCATTATAAAGACATATCCAGGAATGGATAACCATGTACGAGTGGTTGACGTAAAGACGGCCTCAGGCATTTACAAGCGCGCCATCAACAGGCTGGCGCCGATCTTTCCGGAAGAAGCGGCCAAAAAGCGACCTATTATGGAAGAAGAGGATACGGATAAAAGCGATACGCCGGCTGCTCAACGGAGACGGTTAATGTCACCAACCATAACTTCCTCCTTGCTAATTCTGCTTCTAATGCTACCTCTGGTACTTACACAGTCAGTATCGGTGACATGGTTCGACACGAAACCAGGAGTATATTATGAAAAAATTGGTACAACGATGAGAGCAATATCCGACTGGACCATAGTTATTTACTATGAATTGGATCCATAGACATGGTGCAAAATAACGAGGAATTTCTACTGACACTGCTAAGAAACCAAACCTCAGTACTTGACTCAACCATTAACGTTGTTAAGAAAACAAGGACAACATCGGACAAACGTCTAAAACTACTTGAACAACAAGTAGCCGCCATTAGCCAAAGCAGAGGAAAGTACACTGGCGCACGTCTTACGGAAAACTACGTGGCATTGACAACTCAATTGACATTGCTAGCAGCATCTCTTCAGCGCATGCAATCCGAAATAGTGGACGTACGAACTGGAGTTCACCACCATACAATAAACCCAATGTTGATCTCCCCTAAACAATTAAGGGATCAGTTGGATCAAATACGGGATCATTTGCCACCAGATCAAATGGTACCCGTGACATCATCCAATGTGATTCAACTATACAGAATTATGCGAGCAGAAGGCACAGCCACCGACACTCATGTGATATTCAGAGTAATATTACCCCTAGTGTCAACATCGATACTCGAGCTATTTAATATGGTTCCAATTCCAGTGTGGAACACAACTAGTTGGAGATTGTTCGAGCTAAAAACACCTATTATCGGTGTCAACAACCACAGAGATCAATTCATGGGACTTACACAAGATGATCTACACCGCTGCCGTGCAATACATATCGAAAAATACATAGGCTTTGATCATCAAGCTGTGTTTGATGTAAACAACCGATGTGAGTTTCAACTGTTCACCAACAAGACACCAACGACGTGTCACGTAACTTACCGAACAACCAAAATGGTATGGGAAAAAACACAACAGCAGAACAACTGGATCTTCGCAACACATTCGAAAGTGGAACTTCAAGCAGTTTGCAACGAAACACCGTCAACTATCCAACTACAAACAGTGGACTACTGTCGCTATCACCTGGCTGTACTACACGCAACACAGACATTAGCATCAATACCTTTGGCACCGTCACGAGTCAAATAAGACAAGGCTACGCCCGCTTTGGTGAAATTATCCAACCAAACATAACAAAGGTACCAGAGACAACTCTCAACATCTCGGATTACAACGCACAAGACGACAAGGATCTAGATGACCTACAGGTAAAATTGGCAACACTCAACAAAGAAGAGCTGCCGAACCAAATAAGCTCGGTCCAACATCATCACATAGCCGCTTACATTGCACTAGTGATATTTGTCATAATACTATGTGCATATGCAATGCGGACGCATCGACGATGGACTTGTCCACCCACAGCCACTAGGAACGAAGCAGTCAACCCGTCCGAGCCTTCAGCATCCCCAAGACGATTTACACTGGATTTAGAGGATGGTTGAAAACCGTTTCAACGGCCGGGAGAATGTTAAGTCATAAACAAGTTAGCACATATTCATATTATAAGATATCAAATAACTGCACATAGCTATGTAAGAATCACACACAAATTATTAACACATGTAAAACTAGGTCAAGACCATGCACAATGCGCTACAATAAAACTTTAAGCAACACCAAATTATGCTGAACACACAGAATATCGCTGACTGCACAATGCATGCAATATGTCGCAACAGTAGCGGTCAGCCAACCCGGTAGTCGCTAAATATGCTATTCTGCATTGCAAGCAACTGCTGAGTACACAATAACCTAATTTTAATTGACACCACAAAACTGTAAAACTAAGCTATTATTTCCTATTAATATTGTTACTTTTCGTTAATAAAATCAGTGTTCTTAGTACAACCTACAAAGATACATTCATTATTCTCCGCAGTCCACCTGGTTACAAGTGCCTGGTGCGACAACAACTAAGCAGTCAGTTTGTACTGGATGCTAACAATACATACACACCTTTTACAGGTACAAATAATATAAGTTGGTACATTCAATTTAATTGAATACTTTACTTTTTATAGACGCTGCAACGTTGTACAGTGAAGTCAATTTTTGACTTATTTTGAAGTATTTATTTATTTATAATACTTACTTTAGATTCAGTTGTTAATTTGTTATGTTCTTTTTTTTAAACAAAATTAATAAGTCGATTTTAGACTTAATAATTGAAGCAACATTATATATAGTTGTCTTCTATTTTGCATATTATATAATAGTTATATAGACGCTGCTTTAGTGCATTTAAAAATAAAATAAAACTAAGCCGTCTTAATATTCTATTAAAATAATATAAGTTGGTATATTCAATTTTATTGATTTCTATACTTACGTATAGACACTGTAACGTTGTACAGTGAAGTCAATTTTTGACTTATTTTGAAGTATTTATTTATTTATAATACTTACATTAAATTAAGTTGTTAATTTGTTTTGTTGTTTTTTTTTTAACAAAATTAATAAGTCGATTTTAGACTTAATAATTGAAGCAACATTATATATAGTTTTCTTCTATTTTGCATATTATATAATAGTTATATAGACGCTGCCTTAGTGCATTTTAAAATCAAATAAAACTTAGCAGTCTGAATATTCTATTAAATTAATATAAGTTGGTATATTCAATTTTATTGAATTCTATACTTTGTATAGACGCTGTAACGTTGTACAGCGAAGTCAATTTTTGACTTATTTTGAAGTATTTTATTATTTGTAATACTTACTTTAAATTAAGTTGTTAATTTGTTTTGTTGTTTTTTTTTTTCAACAAAATTAATAAGTCGATTTTAGACTTAATAATTGTAGCAACATTATATATAGTTGTCTTCTATTTTGCATATTATATAATAGTTATATAGACGCTGCTTTAGTGCATTTAAAAATCAAATAAAACTAAGCAGTCTGAATATTCTATTAAAATAATATGAGTTGGTATATTCAATTTAATTGAATTCTATACTTACGTATAGACACTGTAAAGTTGTAACAATCGTTTTACAGTGAAGTCAATTGACTCACAGCCAAATTAAAATATGTCTATTGAAGCTTTAGATATTAGTAGTGTTTTGGTGCCGCATTCAGTTGTTGCCATAATTGGTGATGGAGCCTGTCTTTTTATACCCTTAACCCATAAAATGGGTAAATAAGGGTATAATGGTTTTGTGCAAAAGTATGTAACAGGCAGAAGGAAGCATCTCCGACCCTATAAAGTATATATATTCTTGATCAGCATCAACAGCCGAGACGATATAGCCATGTCCGTCTGTCCGTCTGTCTGTCCGTCTGTCCGTCTGACCGTCTGTCCGTCTGTCCGTCTGTATGAACGCCTGGATCTCAGAGACTACAAGAGCTAGAGACTTCTGATTTTGTATTTAAGTTCTCCTATACCATGAGCAGAACAAGTTTGCTTCAAATTATCGATAACTATTCTGGTTTCCGATATACACATAATATCGATAACAATAAAATATCGAATTTGGAAAATCTAAAAACGAGGGTTGAAGTAATGGATAATGATAGAACTTTTCTGAAAATTTCGTCCAAATCGGTTGAGAAACACCGGAGATATTGAACTTAATCGATGGAAGCTAAGCCAGTATACCAAAGTCTTATATAAATTTAATTTATTTATTGCAACTGGGTTCAGGGTATCTTCTAGTCGGGCTCTCCCGACTAGAGCCTTCTTACTTGTTAGATCTATTTTCTACCTTTTATTTGGTAGGCAAGGCTTCCATGGCACCATACGCCAAAATATTGTTGAACATGTTGTAACCAACTGGCAAACTTTTGCTTGCTTCAGCATAAACTTAAATGGAGAGTGTTATAGCTCTTCTGAACAATATGAGTGCGCTATGTCATACTCATATACTTATGGTACTGCATGTGAGCTTCAAGCAGCAGCAGAAATTTTTGATGTAAATTTCCAAGTTTTTCAGAATGGAAGTTTATTACAAGCATTCGGAAATAATATGCATCCTGTAAAAAGATTGCGTTTTACCGGTCCATTAATGAATGGACATTTTTATGTTTATATTCCTTTAGAGGAAGTATTAACTCAAGATTCTGATGCGTCAAGTGAATGTATAACTGAAAAAAATGAAAGTTTGCCTGATTCACTTAAAAGCTTAATAATTGGTGGACATCCAAAGCATGATCATTTCATTGATCGTATAAGAAAGTATAACAGCTGCTTTCAAATGACTTCTTTTGGAAGTACAAAAATTATAAATGAAAGTTGGTCAACCTTTAAAGTCCAAGGACAAGTGTATCACCTAATTGGTAGTGTCCGACCTTTGCCAAATGAAGAAATGCAGTTTCTTCAAATTTATTTTGTTGGTGATGATGAAAAGGAAGATCAACTACGTTGCAAAAATATTTCAAATGTTGATTTAAGCGTAGTAAAGGATCTTCAATGTATGTTTCATCATCATAATCGTTATGTTAAAGATCTAAAAATGGCTCTCAATAAAATACCAACAAGTACTAAAGACTATAAATTGATTATACATGCTGATCGAACACCTGCTGGTGCTCACAAAGGGCTTTACAATACACCTCAATCAAGCGAAGTAGCTTTAGTTATTGTTGGTCAGAAATTTGAAAAGCGCGATATTATTATTGAAGCCATAATAATAAATTACATCGTATAAGTGAGGTGCATCGATCATACGATGCCTTACAGTACCCTTTGCTATTTCTTTATGGCGAAGATGGCTATTCAGTGGATATACCACAATGGAATCCATTATTAAAAAAAGAGGAACAAAAAAATAAGATATCTGCGTTAAGCTTCTACAGCTATAAAATAATGATTCGTCAATCTGAGATAAATCATTTAATTTATCGTCGTTCCCTTTTTAGTCAGTTTTTGGTTGATATGTATGCTAAAACTGAAACAGAAAGATTAAATTATATTCGCTACAATCAAGCAAAATTCAGAGCAGATAGCTATATACATCTACAAGATGCAACAGGCCAACAAGGTGTTGTCGCAGCTCAACTTGGTCAGATGGTAATTTTACCATCTTCTTTTACAAGCTCTGCACGATATATGCATGAAAAGACTCAAGATGCTATGACATATGTTCGCCATTATGGGCGACCAGATCTTTTCATAACATTCACATGCAATCCACAATGGAATGACATCAAAAGTGTTTTATTACCGGGTCAAAAATCGCATGATCGTCACGATATTATAGCTCGAGTTTTTCATTTAAAAGTTAAAGTTTTAATGTCACTATTGATAAAAGGTTCTTTGTTTGGAAGCGTGCAATGTTTCATGTACTCTGTGGAATGGCAAAAGCGGGGCTTACCACATATACATATTCAACTTTGGTTAGAAAATAAAATAAGACCAGATAAAATTGATAAAATTATCTGTGCCGAAATACCAAACGCAGATGAGGATCCTTTGTTATTTAACATTGTTAAGTCAAATATGATTCATGGTCCTTGCGGTGCATTTAATAATAAATCGCCATGCATGAAAAATGGAAAATGTACCAAAAGGTTTCCTCGAGAATTACTTAAAGAAACTGTGACTGGAAAAGATAGTTACCCTCTATATCGTAGAATAGCGATAGAAGATGGTGGTAATGCAATTAATATAAATGGTAATTGCATTGATAATCGTTGGGTTGTGCCTTATAACTGTTACTTTTGAGAACATTTGAAGCTATTGAAGTATTGTAGTTCTGTAAAGTCTATTAAATACATTTGTAAATATGTTAACAAGGGCAGTGAGCATCATTTACTCTTGAAGACCAACGTAATGAAATTAATATTTACGAAAGTGGCCGTTATATAAGTAGCTCAGAAGCGGTATGGAGAATCCTTGCATTTCCCATACATGAACGTTTTCCGGCTATTACACACTTAGCTGTTCATTTAGAAAATGGTCAACGGATATATTTTAACCCCAATAATCCGCTACAATTACTTGACAGATTAAGCATTACACAAAAAACCACTTTGCTAGCCTTCTTTGAGCTATGCACACGTGATGAGTTTGCAAGAACGCTTCTATATTGTGAAGTTCCATCGTATTTTACATGGAACAATAAAGAATTTCAAAGAAGAAAACGAGGGCATGATGTACCAAATTTTCCTGGAGTTAAAAGAGATTCAGCTTTGGGAAGAGTTTACACTATTCATCCTAATAATACAGAATGTTTTTATTTAAGACTTTTATTACATTTTGTAAGCTCTAGGATTACTAGAAGATGATAAGCACTGGGATTCAACTATAGCCGAAGCTGTCATATGTCAAAATCCTACAAAACTGAGAGAACTTTTTGCAATTATGTTAGTATTTTGTCAAATTTCAGATGCTCTTAAATTTTTGAATACTTATAAAGAGAGTTTCTCAGAAGATATTTTAAGAGCCTTTCATTTTTCACAAGACAGAAATATTGATGAATGTATTGTGAATAATGTATCAAATAAATGTATTGTTCACATTGAAGATATTGTACTGTCTATTGGTGGTCAAAACTTGACTTATTATGGACTTCCACTACCAATTAGATCCGAGGAAATCGTTCCAAATATTGAATATCATAGAGAAACAAATTATGAAAATTGCGATAATTTTGTTGTTAATAGTGAGCTACTCCTTACTGCTGAGCAAAAACAAGTATACGACAAGATACTACATAGCGTTGAAGCAGAAGAGGGAGAAATCTATTTTTTAGATGCACCTGGTGGAACAGGTAAAACGTATCTTTTAAATTTATTACTGGCAAAGGTACGGCAAAGCAAAAAAATTGCATTGGCCATTGCTTCTTCCGGTATCGCAGCCACTTTACTAATTGGTGGTCGCACAGCGCATTCTACACTTAAGATTCCATTTAATTTGATTCATTTAGAAACACCACATTGCTCAATTTCAAAGCAATCTTATATTGCTGCTGTGCTCAAAGATTGCAAGCTAATTGTTTGGGACGAGTGTATTATGGCCCATAAAGGTGCTTTTGAAGCTGTAGATCGATCTTTGAAAGACATTCGAGATAGTGAATACTTAATGGGTGGCATAACTGTTCTCTTAGCTGGTGATTTTCGACAAACTCTTCCAGTGATCCCCAGAGGAACAAGAGCAGATGAAATAAATGCGTGCTTAAAGTCTTCAATTTTGTGGCCCAAAATGAAGAAAATATATATCCGGATATTACAAATATTTCTCAAAATTCACTCGAATGGTTTTCAGAACGTGCTATTTTGACTGCGAGAAATGACAATCCATTGGAAATAAACGAGTTCTTATTAAAATCATTTCAAAGCGAAGAAATGAGATATAACTCTTTTGATTCTGTGACTGAAATCGAAGATGCAGTTCATTACCCCGTCGAGTTTTCTTAATTCATTAAGTCCGACTGGCCTGCCTCAACATAAATTAACTTTAAAGATTGGTTCACCTGTAATGTTGATTCGCAACTTGAAGCCGCCAAAACTGTGCAATGGTACAAGATTGCAAGTTAAAGTCCTTCATAAGAATGTTGTCGAAGCAATTATCTTTACTGGCAATGGTATAGGGAAAACGGTTTTTATACCGAGAATTCCCTTAATACCTTCTGATTCTGAATTGCCAATTCAATTTAAGAGATTGCAATTTCCTTTAAAAGTTTGCTTTGCCTTAACAATTAATAAATCACAAGGACAAACTCTTAAATTAGCCGGACTAGACTTAAGACACGATTGTTTTTCTCATGGCCAATTTTATGTAGCCTGCTCAAGAGTCAGTTCACCAAAAAGTTTATTTGTATTAGCACCTGACGGAAAAACAACCAATGTCGTTTATAAAGAAGCTCTTAAAAGTTGTTAATAATTGCAAATTCAATTCAATAAGTGGATAAGGCCTTCTGGAGAAACCACAATAAAAAATGACGCGCCTGATTCTCTACCTCAATGGTGGCGTGGAAAAGAGAATATTAAATACTTTGCTTTAATATTTTGTGAAATATTTTCTAACTTATTTATTTTGTATCTATTTTCTATTGCTAAAATTTATATAAACTATCCGCGCAGCGAAGTAAGCGGGCCACTTACTAGTAATATATATATAAAATATATAAAAATATAAAAAATATATATAAAATTGTGCATTTATATAATTAATACTATAACAACAAAATGGGCTCAAATGAGTCAAAAGTCGAAAAATCTGCTGCAAATGTAATTAATAATGTTCAAGTAATAGACCATAAGGAAGATTTGAAAGACATTTGTTTAATTTTAGTTATACTAGCAGTAGTATCTATTATTTCATTGACCCTAAAAATTTATGCAATGCATAACAAGAAATTAAAGAAACGTTGCCTAAGCAGAGGTATCGACTTAGATCATCTTTAAAAAAAATTCTTTTGTAATTACATAACTACTAGTTATGCAACGGCAAGTGCATTTAAGTGTATTAACAAAGATAAAAACATAAGGGTCGAAACGCTATTGCATCACCTAACTGTACTAAAAACTGAATATAATAATATCAGTGAACTGGTATCGTCCATAAAACATAAACTCACAAGCGCACACAATGAACAGTGCCTTAAAACATTGCATAATTAGCTGCAAAGCTAGAAAAAATTAGCTTTCGAGGCAATATTAAATTTGACATACCAAAAAATCCTTTCTTTCCTGTTGAAAGGCCGTCAGCCGTCAGGTGCTACAGGGGGATGATCACGCAGTGTCTAATGCCGGTACTTGTACTGGTATCTAGGCTGCGTGCCGTATCTGTAGCGCACTGGCGGAAGTGCGACTATACTGTCCTCGCGAGGGCGGTTGGAAACAGGCTCTTGGTTAGGTCATGTCTCTGCCAATGAGTGCTGGCAAATCGTAGTCGGGCAAGAGAAGACAACTCTCCAAATCACCTCAAGCCAAGGTGGAACAGCTTACGCCGATGGTTGCGTGGCCGGGGAGAAGCTCGGTCGCTAGTATGCGGACTCAGGGGGAACAGCCGACCCACCCTGTTTTATGTAGGCTTCCCGCGGTACATGGGCTCTGCCGCAGGTGACGATCCCCTTCCCTATTACTCGTGGGCACAAATATGAAGCCAAATATTAATATAAACAAAGAGACCGACACTCGCCCAAAGTCGGATGGGACTAACAATCCCTCATCTTCTGCGCTGCCCGGTATGCCAGCGGGCAGTGCCATTCCAGGTGTACGCGGTACGGTTCCGGACAGGCAGCCGAGTCGTGGGGCGAGACCTGGATACAAGGTGCCGGCTAGAGCTCCGCAGAGCATACATGCGGCGGGCTCAGCCTCCACCCCAAGCCGGGCCTCAATCTCGATAAAGCCAAGCATGCCCGGACCTAAGAAACCGTCGTATAACGACAAGAGACGTGCTGCGGGTATCTTGACCCGGAACCTGTCTGGCACAGAAAAATCACCAGAAGGTTCGCAGCTGGTGGAGTGGGCAAAATCAAATTTGCCCGATTTTTATCCAGCTCCAGCGAAAGATCCAGATGCCGCTAAGCCAATGCGGCATCTACCGGAAGCTAGTAGCACACCACAAGCCAAGCGGTCGCGCCAGCAGCTCGGGACGAAATCCTACGCCGAGGTGACGAGGGGTAAGGTTCTTCTCGGTGTCCTGGATAAGGGCAGCGAGGGGGGTCAAATCCCGAAAAGCCAGTGGCCGTGGGTGGAGAACGAGATGCAAGGAGACTTTATGCGAATCATGCTGGCAAATGGAGGACCACCGCCCGTATGCCAAGATGCCGGCTGGCATCAAGGTTGCGTGAAGGTGGTGGCATGCGCTGATATGCACTCAGCCAAAGTCTACAAAGAGGCCATTTCTGCCCTGGGTGAGGTCTACCCTGGGGCTTAGTTGGAGGCTGTGGACTGGAAGGATGTGCCCAGCAGACCTAGGGCTCGAGTATGGGTATCGGCTAAACCCGATGATCCGGCCAAGATCCTAAAGGTCTTCCAATTTTGTAACCCTCAGCTGCCGTCAAGCGACTGGCGGGTGGCAAAATTGGAAAAAGCGGATGGTCCACGGCGCCAGATTTTCTTGGTGTTGAACGACAAGACTGTCGAGCAACTCGCCGAGTCCGGCGACACCTTACAGTACGGCTTTAAAACCGTGGCTGTTAGGGTGTATCGCTCGGACAAGGCCAACGAGTCTGTCGTGCAAGAGCCGGACCTGGAGATCGACCACAACGAGGATCTAGATGAGGAGGAGCTATTAGGCTAAGCCTCTGAGACATCAGAGCTAGCTTGAGATCTCTCTCCCGGCTAGGCCACAGCGGGGGAGACATAGAGGTGGAAGTCGATGAAGATGCCGACATTACTGTGGTGGAGAAGGATTTGAAGAATGTCTTTGAGACTTCTTCAGAGAAATCTACACCACAGTAAGGCAGCATCGGCTGCTCTTCTGCTGTACCTGGAGAGGGATACAGTGGACATAGTCTTTATACAGGAACCCTGGGTGTGTGGTGGCAAAGTATAGCGACGCAGACAACACTGCAGCGTGTCTGGAGCTGGAGACGGAACCAATCCGACTAGCCTCTAGCTACTTCGCCCACGACTATAAGGGCGACCCTCCGCAACCGTCGCTTCGCCAGCTGATCTCCGACTGCGAGCTGGGAGGCCTTCGGCTAATAGTGGGCTGCGACGCAAATGCCCATCATCATCAGTGGGGAAGCACTGATACAAACGTAAGGGGTGAGTTGATTTTTGACTACCTTCTCAATACCAACATGCTTATTTGTAATAATGGTAAGGACCCGACCTTTATTATCAAAAACCGCAGGGAAGTCCTAGATATTACTCTTGTCTCTGCCTCTGTATGGGATCAAATCCTCTCTTGGAAGGTGCTGGATGAGCACTCCTTCTCGGATCATAGGTATATTGAAACTATACTACAGATCCAAAGTCCCAAACCAACTCAGTTCAGAAACTTAAGAACTGATTGGAAGAATTACGCTGTTTCGCTGCAAAGATTGCTCCCTGAAACTCCACCTGAAGGCCCAAATACCGTCGAGTATACAACTTTTCTCATAAGAAAATTCAGTAAGGCATGTGAAAACGCCCTGAATGCAATCTTGTCCCATTAGCAGACCAAAAAGGAAGAAGAAACCCCCTTGGTGGACTGCTCAAATCGGACAGTTGAGGGCAGCTGCCAGAAAACTCTTCAATAAGCAAAGGCTCATAATGACGAACAGACATGGACTGACTACAAGGCAGGGCTCTCCGTGTTCAAAAAGGAGCTTCCCAAAGCAAAACGAACTTCTTGGAGAACTTTCTGCTCAGAGGTAGATAGTACTTCCGAAGCAGCCAGACTAAGGAAGCTACTAATTAAAACTCCTCAGAATCTTGGTTTTATTAAGAATGCAAACGATGAGTGGACATCATCCAGTGAAGAATCACTAACCTTACTCCTGGACACACATTTTCCGGGGGGAAGTAGATCGCCAAGACCTTGTGATCTGCACGCTAGCAGGGAGACACAGAAGATCTTGCAATTGCTCAGTGAAAGCAATATCCATTGGGCAATTAAGAGACTCAAACCCTATAAATCACCAGGAATAGACAATATCATTCCTGCCCAATTGCAGTCCGCGGAGAAATTAGCCATCAATTGGCTTAAGAACATATTCTCCAGGATTTTTAAAAGTGGTATAATCCCGGGGCCATGGCTGGAATCGAAAGTAGTTTTCATCCCAAAAGCCGGAAAACCCTCGCACACAATAGCTAAAGATTTTAGACCTATCAGTCTCTCGTCTTTTCTACTGAAAACGATAGAGAGGTTGCTCTGTCTTCATTTGAGAAGCACTATTCCCATATCGCTTCTCTCACCAGTTCAGCATGCCTATTCTAAGGGAAAGTCTACCGAGACCGCACTGCATGCACTTATGGTACTGCATACATTGAAAAGTCTATACACAGAGAAAAATATACGCTAGTAGCTTTCCTAGACATAGAGGGAGCTTTCAACAACGTCACTCCTAAGACTATCACCGACTCGCTGATGGATTTGGGGGTTGACTCCCTGGCGGTGCACCTGATCGATCAGATGCTCCAATGCAGGGTCGTAAGGGCCGCACTGGGGGCAGTGACTGTCACCAAATCCGTTGATCGTGGAACCCCACAAGGCGGAGTAATCTCTCCTCTTCTATGGAACTTAGCAGTAAACCAACTGCTGCGGTTAATGGATGGGGGAGGGTGCAAAGTGGTAGCCTATGCAGACGACGTTGCCCTAGCCTTTTCAGGCAAGTTCCCGCAGACGTTATGTGACCGAATGACGGAAGCCCTTGCTAGGCTTTCCGGTTGGGCAAAAAGATCTGGATAAGGAGTTAATCCTGTTAAAACGGAACTGGTTCTGTTTACGAGGAAATACAAAATTCCGTCTCTACAGCCACCAACTCTAGATGGGGTTAAACTGTCCTTTAGTGACTCAGCAAGATACCTAGGTCTAATTCTAGACAAGAAATTAAACTGGAATCTCAATACTGAAGAGCGCATCAGGAAGGCAAATGTTGCTCTATACGCCTGTAGGAAGACAATCGGACTTAAATGGGGCATGACTCCGCAAGTTGTCCGTTGGCTCTACACTGCGGTAGTCAGACCAATTTTATTCTATGGTGTTTCTGTCTGGTGGCCTGCACTTGACAAGAAAACAGTCACCAGGAAATTAAGAAGGGAGCAGCGAACGGCTGCGCTCTGCATAACAGGAGCTTTACGTACGACCCCAGGTAACGCTCTTGACGCCATACTGCACTTCCTACCTGTCGAAATGATGGGGCGAAAAATAAGCCAAACAGTGGATAGGCCAGGACTTTGGACATACAAGTATATTGAAAGACAATCCACTCATACCAGACAATACGGATTATCAGATCCCACAGGTGTATTTAGACACTGCCTTTACCACCCTAATCCCAACTAGAGAGAATTGGGAAGAAAGCTTGCCCGCAAGACCTGCGGAAGCTATAGAAATTTTCACAGACGGCTCAAAGCTGGACGGTAGAGTAGAAGGCGGCATTTTCTGCGCCAATTTTAACTTACGCAAAGCTTTTTGACTCCCTGACCACTGTAGCGTCTTCCAGGCAGAACTGCTAGCAATTTAGGAGTCACTAAGTTGCATTCCACATAGTGTAATGTCAGTAAAATCTATATTCTCACAGACAGCCAAGCAGCAATTAGATTGCTGGAGTCGAACACGTCGAACTCTTAGGCTGTTCATAACTGTCGCAAATCTCTAAGCGAGATGGCAGAGCAGTTTAGCATATGCCTAGTATGGGTCCCAGGACATAGGGACATAGAAGGCAACTGCACCGCTGATGAACTGGCCAGATTAGGAACTACCATGGAACTCCTTCCAGAGAAAAAGTGCATTGGTATACCTATGGCATCCTGTAGACTCAACCTAAGAGATTTCTTCGAGACGGAAGCCAACAGAGTATGGCAGCTCTCCACTCACAACTCACGTATTGCTCATCAAACCTGGCCAACCAGATGCCCGAAAAGATCAAATGAGCTCTGCTTCCTAAGCCGGAACAAGTGCTCTATTGTTACCAGAGTGATGACTGGGCACTGGCTTGTGTAGGCACATGCGGCCAGATTATTAGTCCCACACAACGACTTCTGCAGAAGTTGTAGAGACGAGGAGGAAGAAGAAACAGGTCTTCACCTTCTTTGCACCTGTCCGGCCTTATGCAAAACTAGGCAAAGAATCCTTGGTGACTTTTTCTTCGAAGATCTATCTGAACTTGCGAGTAAAAGACCCAAAGATGTAGCAAGGTACATCCAAGTCACAGGATGGACTCATGATGCGGAGTCATACCAAGAGTGATAGAGGGGTCTCAGAGCCTTTCGCGGCATCACAATGGGCCGAGTGCGGCCTAAGTTCTGGGGCCACTACTTTTTACAATATATGTTAATGATTTGCCTGATGTCCTGACTAGATGTGAAGTCCATATGTATGCTGATGATGTTCAAATGTATGTGAGTCGTCCATTATGTCAACTTAATGAATGTATAAATATGTGTAATATTGGTTTAATATCTGTTAGTAAATGGGCACGAGAAAACGGGCTGGCCTTAAATCTGGCTAAATCGAAATGCCTTGTAAAATATATGAAACCTTTGAGCACAAATAATTTAAACAAGCTTAATATAGATGGAGTTGCAATAAATTATGTAGACAAAACAGACAATTTAGGAGTAACATTGAACAAAACACTTTCTTGGACCGATCATGTAAATAAAACTGTTGGTAAAGTCTACGGTACCCTAAGGCAACTTTCCTTAACCCAACGCTTCTTACCAGTCAGCATTAAGACAACCATAGCAAAAGCAATGATTGCACCCATACTAATGTATGGTATTGATATTTTTGGCAATGGAAGTTAAGCTAGCCAAAATAAATTAAAAGTGGCGCTAAATAACATAGCTCGTTATGTATTTAATTTAAAAAGAAACGAACACATCACCAGCCACGTAAATAAATTATTTGACTTGTCTTTAACCAACATAATTAACTATAAGATTTTAATTCTTCTCCATAAGATTATATATACCAAGCAGCCTGAATATCTTATTAGCAATCTTAGATTTAGCACGTCCCAGAGCACCAATAACATAGTTTGTTTAAGAACAAAACTTGCCTGTTCTGAAAAGCAGTTTTACGTCTGGGCTGTTCGCCTTTGGAACCAGTTACCTACTCAATTAAAGACCATTAGAAACGCATCTCAATTTAGTAATAAATTAAAAGCACACTATAGGCTTTTTTTACTTTAAACTGCGGGGGGCTGGGGGCTGTATGGGTGGGCTCTAGCTCCACAACTCTGGAAGATACACGCATTCCCGTTTTTGACGAAGCGTTGGGGTGGATGGGGGCGGCTAGGGCAGTATCGGTAGGCGTGGCATCCAATCTTTTGATGCAGTTTTTGGGGGGTCATCATCGTCTACATTGGTACCAAATTTGGTGGCTCTAGCTCAAAAACTGTAGGAGCTATAGGCTTTTTTGACTTTAAATTGCGGGGGGGCTGGGGGCGGAATGGGTGGGCGGAATGGGTGGGCGTGGCTCCAAAATTGTTGATGCAGTTTTTTTGGGGTTGCTTTTAGCTATCTTCCCTCCAAATTTGGTAGTTCTAGCTGTAAGGATGTGCGAAATATGTGGATTTATCGGTTTTGAGTTATCGAATTTATCGATTTGCCAGCCCCCCAGTTATCGTAGAACCCCCATTATGACACTTTAATTTACTATCCCATAGATAAAGAGAATTGGAAAGTTTCAAGTCTCTAGCTTGAAGGGTGTGGAAAAAAGTTGCGAACATACAGACGGACGGACGGACGGACGGACGGACGGACGGACACCATGACGGACATTGCACAAACCCAATATACTCTTTACCTTCGGTATCGAGTATAAAAATTGCAAAATACAATTGTCGGTGAATCATCCGACGTTATCAAAGCAAAAATGGTGAAAAAGGCAAACCAGCCATTAATAACATCGATAATCTACGAATATTACTTTAATCTTCGTATATAGATGAAGGATTACCTTCAGAGCATGCTGATAAATTCAAGCTAAAGACAATAATGGAAGCAGGTACATTCACAATCAATTGTAGTACTGAAATGACGGGCAATGCAAACTCCATTCTTTACACCCAGAGAGGTCACGGCCAACGAGAAAATTTCAATAGAGGAAATAACCTTAGTAGAGGCAACGGTCAAGGTAATAATAGTAGCAACAATTATTATCGCAATAATGGCCAAAATATTAACAATAATTATGGAAGAGGACGTGGAAGTTATAGAGGAAACAACCGTCAACGCGGAGATAACAATTATAACAACCACCCAAACAATTGCGATTATAGACAAAATGGTAATGTACGAAAAGCACAAAGCACGAAAGAAAACCAACAAGCCCCATTAAGTACTTTAACCAACAAGAATTCACTAAATAGAGCTGCCAAACAGCAAAATTCCATTATTCAATCGGAAGTCGTAACGTAACTACCACTCGCTCTGAGAGCGCACTTCGGGCTTCTCTAGTGCTTCGTGTGTCATTTGCCAGCCATTTCACTTCCTAACTTTGCTACAACATTTTTGTTAATAGCACAACCAGCCAGCCATTCTGTGTGTATGCGCCGCTAGCCTGCGATTTTCAAGCGCGCAGTGGCTTCTTCAATTGCTGTACCCCCATTTTTTTCCTTGTATTCCTTATTTGCGCTTATTTAATTGCTCATCTTATTGCGTCGACCTAGCACCAGCAAAGCAAACGAGAGAATTAATAAAAACATACATACATAATATATATGTATGCAGTTTTGGTGGTAGCCAGGCATTGATTTTTGACTTTATTTATTTATTTATTTGATTAACGTCCTAGTGCTACAAGTTCCAAGAAACTTAAATTTAAGGCACTAGTCACTAAAACAAAATTATTAATTAATTAATTAAAAGTAACAAAGCAGAGAAATGAAAAGGAAGAAAATAGAGAGAAGTAATTTAAATTATTCAAATAATTTAAATAATACAAATAATTTAAATTATACAAAACAAGAAAAGAAGAAAATTGGAAGAACAGTCTTCCCCTTAAGAAGATTAGTATTAGTAAGCTTAGTTTTATATATATTAGAATTGTTTCAGTTAGATATTATTTTGTAAATGCAGCCGAAGGCTGCTTTTAAATTGTGGTGCGCTTCTAATTATCTTTAGGTCGTGTGGTAGGTTGTTCCACAGGCGAACAGTGTGTATATAGTACTGGTGTTCAGAGACAGATAATCGATGACGTACAGTTGTTAAATTATTTGTCCGACGTGAAGTTAAAAAAATCAATCTATTATAAAGATAACTGGGCTCTTTTGTATTTATAATTTTGTGTAACAATATTAATGCTCTAAGTTGAATCCAGTTTTTCAAGCTAAGGTTATATATTTTGAATGCATATGGTGTAACATGATCTCTTCTTCCTAAATTAAACACATAACGCGTAATACTATTAAACACAACATTGAGCCTGTGCTTACTAGCAGCGTCAGGGTTTGAAAAAATTTCTACTCCATAAAAGAGAGTTGGTATAAGGTAGGTCTTAGCAACAATGAGTTTAATATTAATTGGCAGGAGATGCTGTGTCAGGTATAGAGTTCTTAAGGCTGAATAAGTTCTACCTATGGATTTAATTATGTGGTCACTCCAAGTCAGTGTCTTATTAAACGTTATGCCTAGGTTAGCTACCCTGTCTACGTAGTCAATAGAATTATGGTCAATTTTAATTTTTCCCAAGTTTAGGGTGTCTATGGACTTTTTGTGTATTACTATACACTTAGTTTTGGACGTGTTTATACCAAGGCCATTACTTCGTGACCTCTCGCTCACCTTGACCAGTTCTCTATTAGTTACACTTACACATTCATCAATTCTGGACAATGGACTACAGCAATACAACTGAACATCATCAGCATACATATGGACATTACATTCAGAAAAGACATTGGGCAAATCATTAACATATCACGAGTATAGTAACGGCCCAAGAACCGATCCTTGTGGCACTCCACGGCTCAGAGACAGAAATGACGACGAACTTGACGGTGTGACAACAGATTGAAGACGGTTTACTAGGTATGAGCGTAATAAGGAATCGGCTGTGGCTGTAAAACTATACAGCTTCTTCATTTTGGTGCATAGTATGTCATGGTTGACAGTATCAAAAGCTTTGCTATAGTCAAGCAGTGTCAAGAACGTTACATTGCCATCATCCATGCTTCTACGTATATCCTCAACAATATTAAGGATTGCTGTAGTGCAGCTTCTGTTTTTCCTAAAGCTGGATTGGTCATTGCTGAGAAGACTGTTGGTAACCATACATTCATTTATTTGGTTTGCTAGTACATTTTCAAACACTTTGGATAGAAAAGGTAGAACTGAGATTGGTCTGAAATCTCCATTACCCTTAGGGACAGGGATAATCTTAGCAAGTTTCAATTTTTCTGGAAATACGGAAGTAGTGATTGCTGTATTCATAATATGTGTAACCTGATTTAAGATAGACGGAATTATAATTTTGACAAATTTAGGATTTATATCATCCAGTCCAACTGCATTTGATTTGACATTTAACATACCTCATGGAAATAAGTATATGTGCACAACATTTTTTGTCTATATCTCTTTTAAAAGTAACGGTACATTTATTTTTGGTACACACAATTTTTCTGTTTGAGCCTACTGCAAGAATTATTTTGCAAAGTTCCTCTTTCGTCACCATTCGCGGTACCGTTATCATAGTTTTGTGTGGCATTGGGCAGTTTTCATAGGAAAGAAGTATATGTGCAATGTGACATTAGTAGGTATTTGGCAAATGTCGCGATCACATACAAGTGCTTCAGTGATTTCCTAATTATTTTTTATTATTAATAACGTAAGTAAATAAGTTAAAGCGTAAGAAACTAGAAATTTACATATTGTTGTTGTTGAATAGAATTTAAAAATGCCACTTGGGACGCATTTGACCGCTGAAGAACGTGGCTTGATTATAGGAATGAAAGAAAGTGGCAGAACAATTGCCGAAATTTCTTCCCGCGTGCATCGTCATAGGAACACCATAGCAAACTTTTGCAAAAATGTATCCAGTTATGGTAAAATCAAGCGCAGCGGCCGACCAACGGAGATCAAAGAACGCTGTAAACGGGAAATTTGGCGTCTTGCTGCCCAAAAGGAGATGTCCTGCAGCGAGATTTGCAGCCATCTGAATCTTAACGTGTCTAGGAGACGGGTTAACCAAATAATAGGCGAAAATAAAAATCTGTCATATGCTTTGAGAGAGGCTGTACCAAAGCTACTACCACGCCACCTTAAGGCCCGTTTGGCATTTGCCGAAAAATATAAGTTTTGGACTCACGAGTTCCGAAATGTAGTTTTTTCTGACGAGAAAAAGTTTAATTTAGACGGTCCAGATGGTTGCCACAAGTATTGGCGAGATAAACGTCTGCCACGACAAACCCGACACAAACGCAACTTTGGTGGAGGATCGTTAATGGTCTGGGCTGCCTTTGGATATACCGGAAAGTCCCGAATATGCTTTATTCCGACAAAAACAAATGCGGAAATATATATTCAGCTTCTTGATCAAGAGCTCATTGACTTTACGGAAAATTGGTGTCCTCCAAATTGGATTTTTCAGCAGGACAATGCTCCCATACACACGGCAAACTTGACAAAACAGTTTTTTTCGTCACGTAATATTGATGTTTTAGAGTGGCCAGCTATAAGTCCGGACTTGAATCCAATCGAGGACCTTTGGGGCATTTTATCGGCCAAGGTTTATAAAAATGGACGTCAATTTGAGTCAATAGTGCAGCTCAAGGATGCTGTGGTCGCTGAGTGGACCAAAATTGGCAAATCCACCCTTGAAAAATTGGCAGACTCAATGCACAGTCGCTTAAACAAAGTTATTCTTGCCAAAGGCAGTCATATTAATTACTAAATAAGGTTAAATAAGTTTTAATCGTTGAAATAGGCAAAAATTGCGATAAAAATGAAATATGCACATATAATTTTTCCTATTAAGATTTTTCATTTTATTTTATATTTCAATGAGTTTAAAAAGAACTGAAGCTTTGGTTATTGTTTTTTGTTCCTTTTGATTAGATTTATAAGTAAAAAAAAAGTTTACATACTTTCTATCATTTGAAATATATATTTTCCCATAAATTGTCGTGCACTTATACTTATTTCCATGAGGTAGATTCAAGGACTTCATAATTTCTGACACACCTAAAACTAAAGCGGATATCACAGTTAAGAGGATCACAGTTAAGGTATTCATTGGCTGGGGCCTCAGGTACAGCGCTAAGCGCTTTTGGCTAAGCTCTTCAGCATTAACTTCGACACTGGTTCTAACATTTTGCTTTCCCACTCCAATTTCATTTATAATTCTCCATTTATCTCTTGGCGAGATGGATTGTTGGAATTTTTGGGAATAGAATCGCTTCTTACCATTATTAATCAATTTAACAACTGCACGTCGTAAACTTTTGAAGGTATCATACAAAAAGTCAGTCTTAAATCTCTTCCATTTGTTGTAGGCTTCATTTCTTTTTAGTATAGCTCTTTTAACAAAATGTGTTAGCCAGGGCTTCTCGCGAGGCTGGGGAAGTTTAGATTTTGATGGGACACAAGTATTATACAGATCTATTATTTGACCCTGCAGATATTCAACCTGTTCGTCAGCTGTGGTCATGTTGTATATTAAGGTCCAGTCATACTTATTAAATTCGTCAGATAAAAAGTTCATATCTATATTTCTAAAGTCTCTATATGTATATGTCAGGTCCAACTTATTAATACAAACATCGTACGACACAAAGACAAGATCATGTTTGGAGAAGCAAGGGACAGAAATTTGGTCATACATAAGAGCTTTTAATGAATTACTAACAAAGATCAAATCCAAGAGTGTACTGCAAGTAGAAGTAAAATGGGTTGGATTAGTTGCATTGACTAAGTGTAATCCAAGTGATTCCATATTGTTGGTGAGATCATTGTGGTATAACACATTGATATTAAAATCTCCGAGGATCGCAATGTCAATATATGAAACAGTTAACATAGAAATCGACGAAATTATATAAGAGTATGACGCTGCACGATTCGGACGATAAACACAACCAATAAGCATTTACGAAAATACTGTGGACAGCTTATTTCAACAAATATGAACTCCGTTGAACTTCCTTCTTCATGCTTACACATCAGCTTGGATCGCAGCTGATTATTAACAAAAATTGCCACGCCCCCTCCATGTCCAACACGATCTACACGAAAAACAGTAAAACCTTCACATGAAACTAACAGATCACACATTTGAGTCATAAACCATGTCTCCGATACACACACTACATAAACATTTGACTTATCAAACATATATCTAAACTCATCCATCTTTCTGACTAAACTTTGAGCATTAATATGGCAAATGTTAAGCCCACGGTGTTGCTTAGCTAGAATATTAAGCATAAAATTACTGTTTGCCATTGGATCAATCATATTATCCAACATATAAGATGAGACCTAATTTTAGAAACGCACCAAAGAGAATTAAAGCTAATACCTAACTCACTAAAATGTAAATGTTGACAAATAAGAGTTTTTGGGATACAAAAATAATTAAAAATACAAATAATTACAAGATTTTTATTGGGAACGAAATAAGTTCCCCACAGATGAAGAGGCCAGATCTGAAGAGCTAGTGTTGTCCACCACGCCGGTATTAGAAAGAGATAAAAGCTCTTCCATGCTCTTCATGCAAATGCACTCGCTGCTTCCGCCTTGCCTGACGTACACCTGAGCGGAGCGCGTAAAGACCGCTGAGAAAGCTTTATGCTTTTAAGCTCAAGCGCCTCTTTAAAAATTTGATAGTTGAGCTTTGACAGCTGCTCATTAATGTAAAAGGGCGCTTGAGAGTTGAGTCCCAAGAGATTTAGAGTCAGTGGCATCTTAGAGCTCCGTCGGTGTGCTCCCGCGGCGCGTAGTAGTGCCATTTTATCTCGGAAGCTGACAAACGTTACGATCACAATCGGATCTAAAACGGTATGTGTCGGGCCACGCGTTTTTATTCTAAACACCTCACTTATTCTCGGCGGCGGGGTAGTGAGATTGAGTGAGAAGAATAAGTTGTGCATGATGGTTTTCAGGTTTTCATTCTCACTCATTGGGATACCATGAATGCGAATATCGTTTGCAATTTTGGCATTCTCCTCTGCCAACTGCCGAGCTCCCAGTTTTGCTTCAAGATCCGACACCCTTTCCCGCAGTGCCTGAATGTTTTCATCCTCAAGATGCTGGACTCTCTTGGCTCTGGGCAAATGGACGATTGGAATACACTTTCGCAATTTGTAGGCATCGCAGCATAGCTGTATGGTGGTTGCGATGACAAAATGATTGGGAAAGAGTCATAGAGCTGAAAACATGAAAGAGTATGTGTGACCAGCAATGCAAAACTGATAATTGCCTGCTTATTTTAGTAGACGCTTGTTAAGTTTGCTGTTCGCCTGATCAGCAAATGTTCGATGAGCACCAAAACTGCATTGGAAGTATTGTTCTTCTGGTTTTTCTTGGGTTTTTTGTAGGCAAATAATACAAATTTAATATAAAAACATAGTGGCGCATAGTTAATTTTGGCTATGCCAAGACTATGATACCCTTCACACAGCCAAATCAATACTCCCCCCTCTTATGTTTCTGTGCAGTTGTTGGTAATTTTTCGCTAATATTTTTACTCTTGAGCGTCATTTACTTGTTCGTTTTCGACAAAAACAACATATTGACATGTAGGTACTTGAAAGTGCACGACAGAGACAACAATTGATAGTACGATATGGTAAGCAACATGATCTAAGCAATCTGTGAAAGTTTCATCAAGATCGGTTAAGCAGTTTGGCCGGAAATCGTGTTGATATGGTAAATTTATATGGTGGCTATATCGTAGAATGCTCCGATCGGGATGAAATTTCATAGTGAACAAACCCGACATGATCTAAGCAATCTGTGAAAGTTTCATCAAGATCGGTTCAGCAGTTTGGCCGGAAATCGTGTTGATATGGTAAATTTATATGGTGGCTATATCGTAGAATGCTCCGATCGGGATGAAATTTCATAGTGAACAAACCCGACATGATCTAAGCAATCTGTGAAAGTTTCATCAAGATCGGTTCAGCAGTTTGGCCGGAAATCGTGTTGAAACAGACAGACGGACAGACGGACAGACGGACAGACGGACAGACGGACGGACGGACGGAAATCAATTCCTGAGCTCGTCCTGATCATTTTGATATATAGTTTATGGGGTCTCCCATCATTCCTTTAAGGCGTTACAGATTCATGACAAACTCAATATACCCTGATTCACATGTGAAGGGTATAAAAATTTGGCTGTTTAGCGTTTGCCGAAATTTATATTAGTTGAGAAAGGTCAATGAATTGCCTGGAAAATGGTACGCATACATTAAAATATGGACATGCATAGAGACAGGGACACACACATGCTTATGGTAGCTAGCCTTTCGGCTAGCAAAAATCAAAAATCAATGCCTGGCTACCATCAAAACTGCATATATATATATATTATATATGTATGTTTTTATTAATTCGCTCATTTGCTTTGCTGGTGCTAGGTCGACGCAATAAGATAAGCAATAAAATAAGCGCACATAAGGAATACAAGGAAAAAAATGGGGGTACAGCAATTGAAGAAGCCACTGCGCGCTAGAAAATCGCAGGCTAGCGGCGCATACACACAGTATGGCTGGCTGGTTGTGCTATCAACAAAAATGTTGTAGCAAAGTTAGGAAGTGAAATGGCTGGCAATTTACACACGAAGCACGAGAGAAGCCCAAAGTGCGCTCTCAGAGCGAGTGGTAGCTACGCTTAGTAACGTTACGACTTCCAATTGAATAATGGAATTTTGCTGTTTGTTGTATCAACAATAACATGATAAAAATACCATCACGTTGTAAGGTAGTTCGAAAAATTAACGTATATACTAAACACAACCAAATTCTAATTCCCAATCAGGAAATAGGAGATGGAACATTTGTTGGTTATTCAATTTCAAATTCAAACAAGTAAGAAGGCTCTAGTCGGGAGAGCCCGACTAGAAGATACCCTGAACCCAGTTGCAATAAATAAATTAAATTTATGTAAGACTATGGTATACTGACTTAGCTTCAATCGATTAAGTTCAATATCTCCGGTGTTTCCTTGATCCTTGTGGCACTCCACGGCTCAGAGACAGAAATGACGACGAACTTGACGGTGTGACAACAGATTGAAGACGGTTTACTAGGTATGAGCGTAATAAGGAATCGGCTGTGGCTGTAAAACTATACAGCTTCTTCATTTTGGTGCATAGTATGTCATGGTTGACAGTATCAAAAGCTTTGCTATAGTCAAGCAGTGTCAAGAACGTTACATTGCCATCATCCATGCTTCTACGTATATCCTCAACAATATTAAGGATTGCTGTAGTGCAGCTTCTGTTTTTCCTAAAGCCGGATTGGTCATTGCTGAGAAGACTATACATTCATTTATTTGGTTTGCTAGTACATTTTCAAACACTTTGGATAGAAAAGGTAGAACTGAGATTGGTCTGAAATCTCCATTACCCTTAGGGACAGGGATAATCTTAGCAAGTTTCAATTTTTCTGGAAATACGGAAGTAGTGATTGCTGTATTCATAATATGTGTAACCTGATTTAAGATAGACGGAATTATAATTTTGACAAATTTAGGATTTATATCATCCAGTCCAACTGCATTTGATTTGACATTTAACATACCTCATGGAAATAAGTATATGTGCACAACATTTTTTGTCTATATCTCTTTTAAAAGTAACGGTACATTTATTTTTGGTACACACAATTTTTCTGTTTGAGCCTACTGCAAGAATTATTTTGCAAAGTTCCTCTTTCGTCACCATTCGCGGTACCGTTATCATAGTTTTGTGTGGCATTGGGCAGTTTTCATAGGAAAGAAGTATATGTGCAATGTGACATTAGTAGGTATTTGGCAAATGTCGCGATCACATACAAGTGCTTCAGTGATTTCCTAATTATTTTTTATTATTAATAACGTAAGTAAATAAGTTAAAGCGTAAGAAACTAGAAATTTACATATTGTTGTTGTTGAATAGAATTTAAAAATGCCACTTGGGACGCATTTGACCGCTGAAGAACGTGGCTTGATTATAGGAATGAAAGAAAGTGGCAGAACAATTGCCGAAATTTCTTCCCGCGTGCATCGTCATAGGAACACCATAGCAAACTTTTGCAAAAATGTATCCAGTTATGGTAAAATCAAGCGCAGCGGCCGACCAACGGAGATCAAAGAACGCTGTAAACGGGAAATTTGGCGTCTTGCTGCCCAAAAGGAGATGTCCTGCAGCGAGATTTGCAGCCATCTGAATCTTAACGTGTCTAGGAGACGGGTTAACCAAATAATAGGCGAAAATAAAAATCTGTCATATGCTTTGAGAGAGGCTGTACCAAAGCTACTACCACGCCACCTTAAGGCCCGTTTGGCATTTGCCGAAAAATATAAGTTTTGGACTCACGAGTTCCGAAATGTAGTTTTTTCTGACGAGAAAAAGTTTAATTTAGACGGTCCAGATGGTTGCCACAAGTATTGGCGAGATAAACGTCTGCCACGACAAACCCGACACAAACGCAACTTTGGTGGAGGATCGTTAATGGTCTGGGCTGCCTTTGGATATACCGGAAAGTCCCGAATATGCTTTATTCCGACAAAAACAAATGCGGAAATATATATTCAGCTTCTTGATCAAGAGCTCATTGACTTTACGGAAAATTGGTGTCCTCCAAATTGGATTTTTCAGCAGGACAATGCTCCCATACACACGGCAAACTTGACAAAACAGTTTTTTTCGTCACGTAATATTGATGTTTTAGAGTGGCCAGCTATAAGTCCGGACTTGAATCCAATCGAGGACCTTTGGGGCATTTTATCGGCCAAGGTTTATAAAAATGGACGTCAATTTGAGTCAATAGTGCAGCTCAAGGATGCTGTGGTCGCTGAGTGGACCAAAATTGGCAAATCCACCCTTGAAAAATTGGCAGACTCAATGCACAGTCGCTTAAACAAAGTTATTCTTGCCAAAGGCAGTCATATTAATTACTAAATAAGGTTAAATAAGTTTTAATCGTTGAAATAGGCAAAAATTGCGATAAAAATGAAATATGCACATATAATTTTTTCCTATTAAGATTTTTCATTTTATTTTATATTTCAATGAGTTTAAAAAGAACTGAAGCTTTGGTTATTGTTTTTTGTTCCTTTTGATTAGATTTATAAGTAAAAAAAAAAGTTTACATACTTTCTATCATTTGAAATATATATTTTCCCATAAATTGTCGTGCACTTATACTTATTTCCATGAGGTAGATTCAAGGACTTCATAATTTCTGACACACCTAAAACTAAAGCGGATATCACAGTTAAGAGGATCACAGTTAAGGTATTCATTGGCTGGGGCCTCAGGTACAGCGCTAAGCGCTTTTGGCTAAGCTCTTCAGCATTAACTTCGACACTGGTTCTAACATTTTGCTTTCCCACTCCAATTTCATTTATAATTCTCCATTTATCTCTTGGCGAGATGGATTGTTGGAATTTTTGGGAATAGAATCGCTTCTTACCATTATTAATCAATTTAACAACTGCACGTCGTAAACTTTTGAAGGTATCATACAAAAAGTCAGTCTTAAATCTCTTCCATTTGTTGTAGGCTTCATTTCTTTTTAGTATAGCTCTTTTAACAAAATGTGTTAGCCAGGGCTTCTCGCGAGGCTGGGGAAGTTTAGATTTTGATGGGACACAAGTATTATACAGATCTATTATTTGACCCTGCAGATATTCAACCTGTTCGTCAGCTGTGGTCATGTTGTATATTAAGGTCCAGTCATACTTATTAAATTCGTCAGATAAAAAGTTCATATCTATATTTCTAAAGTCTCTATATGTATATGTCAGGTCCAACTTATTAATACAAACATCGTACGACACAAAGACAAGATCATGTTTGGAGAAGCAAGGGACAGAAATTTGGTCATACATAAGAGCTTTTAATGAATTACTAACAAAGATCAAATCCAAGAGTGTACTGCAAGTAGAAGTAAAATGGGTTGGATTAGTTGCATTGACTAAGTGTAATCCAAGTGATTCCATATTGTTGGTGAGATCATTGTGGTATAACACATTGCTATTAAAATCTCCGAGGATCGCAATGTCAATATATGAAACAGTTAACATAGAAATCGACGAAATTATATAAGAGTATGACGCTGCACGATTCGGACGATAAACACAACCAATAAGCATTTACGAAAATACTGTGGACAGCTTATTTCAACAAATATGAACTCCGTTGAACTTCCTTCTTCATGCTTACACATCAGCTTGGATCGCAGCTTATTATTAACAAAAATTGCCACGCCCCCTCCATGTCCAACACGATCTACACGAAAAACAGTAAAACCTTCACATGAAACTAACAGATCACACATTTGAGTCATAAACCATGTCTCCGATACACACACTACATCAACATTTGACTTATCAAACATATATCTAAACTCATCCATCTTTCTGACTAAACTTTGAGCATTAATATGGCAAATGTTAAGCCCACGGTGTTGCTTAGCTAGAATATTAAGCATAAAATTACTGTTTGCCATTGGATCAATCATATTATCCAACATATAAGATGAGACCTAATTTTAGAAACGCACCAAAGAGAATTAAAGCTAATACCTAACTCACTAAAATGTAAATGTTGACAAATAAGAGTTTTTGGGATACAAAAATAATTAAAAATACAAATAATTACAAGATGTTTATTGGGAACGAAATAAGTTCCCCACAGATGAAGAGGCCAGATCTGAAGAGCTAGTGTTGTCCACCACGCCGGTATTAGAAAGAGATAAAAGCTCTTCCATGCTCTTCATGCAAATGCACTCGCTGCTTCCGCCTTGCCTGACGTACACCTGAGCGGAGCGCGTAAAGACCGCTGAGAAAGCTTTATGCTTTTAAGCTCAAGCGCCTCTTTAAAAATTTGATAGTTGAGCTTTGACAGCTGCTCATTAATGTAAAAGGGCGCTTGAGAGTTGAGTCCCAAGAGATTTAGAGTCAGTGGCATCTTAGAGCTCCGTCGGTGTGCTCCCGCGGCGCGTAGTAGTGCCATTTTATCTCGGAAGCTGACAAACGTTACGATCACAATCGGATCTAAAACGGTATGTGTCGGGCCACGCGTTTTTATTCTAAACACCTCACTTATTCTCGGCGGCGGGGTAGTGAGATTGAGTGAGAAGAATAAGTTGTGCATGATGGTTTTCAGGTTTTCATTCTCACTCATTGGGATACCATGAATGCGAATATCGTTTGCAATTTTGGCATTCTCCTCTGCCAACTGCCGAGCTCCCAGTTTTGCTTCAAGATCCGACACCCTTTCCCGCAGTGCCTGAATGTTTTCATCCTCAAGATGCTGGACTCTCTTGGCTCTGGGCAAATGGACGATTGGAATACACTTTCGCAATTTGTAGGCATCGCAGCATAGCTGTATGGTGGTTGCGATGACAAAATGATTGGGAAAGAGTCATAGAGCTGAAAACATGAAAGAGTATGTGTGACCAGCAATGCAAAACTGATAATTGCCTGCTTATTTTAGTAGACGCTTGTTAAGTTTGCTGTTCGCCTGATCAGCAAATGTTCGATGAGCACCAAAACTGCATTGGAAGTATTGTTCTTCTGGTTTTTCTTGGGTTTTTTGTAGGCAAATAATACAAATTTAATATAAAATTTGGCTGTTTAGCGTTTGCCGAAATTTATATTAGTTGAGAAAGGTCAATGAATTGCCTGGAAAATGGTACGCATACATTAAAATATGGACATGCATAGAGACAGGGACACACACATGCTTATGGTAGCTAGCCTTTCGGCTAGCAAAAATCAAAAATCAATGCCTGGCTACCATCAAAACTGCATATATATATATATTATATATGTATGTTTTTATTAATTCGCTCATTTGCTTTGCTGGTGCTAGGTCGACGCAATAAGATAAGCAATAAAATAAGCGCACATAAGGAATACAAGGAAAAAAATGGGGGTACAGCAATTGAAGAAGCCACTGCGCGCTAGAAAATCGCAGGCTAGCGGCGCATACACACAGTATGGCTGGCTGGTTGTGCTATCAACAAAAATGTTGTAGCAAAGTTAGGAAGTGAAATGGCTGGCAATTTACACACGAAGCACGAGAGAAGCCCAAAGTGCGCTCTCAGAGCGAGTGGTAGCTACGCTTAGTAACGTTACGACTTCCAATTGAATAATGGAATTTTGCTATTTGTTGTATCAACAATAACATGATAAAAATACCATCACGTTGTAAGGTAGTTCGAAAAATTAACGTATATACTAAACACAACCAAATTCTAATTCCCAATCAGGAAATAGGAGATGGAACATTTGTTGGTTATTCAATTTCAAATTCAAACAAGTAAGAAGGCTGTAGTCGGGAGAGCCCGACTAGAAGATACCCTGAACCCAGTTGCAATAAATAAATTAAATTTATGTAAGACTATGGTATACTGACTTAGCTTCAATCGATTAAGTTCAATATCTCCGGTGTTTCTCAACCGATTGGGACGAAATTTTCAGAAAAGTTCTATCATTACCTATTACGTCAACCCTCATTTTTCGATTTTCCAAATTCGATATTTTTGTTATCGATTTCATGTGTATATCGGAAACCAGAATAGTTATCGATAATTTGAAGCAAACTTGTTCTGCTCATGGTATAGGAAAACTTATATACAAAATCTGAAGTCTCTAGCTCTTGAAGTCTCTGAGATCCACGCGTTCATACAGACGGACAGACGGACAGACGGACAGACAGACGGACAGACGGACATGGCTTTATCGTCTCGGCTGTTGATGCTTATCAAGAATATATATACTTTATGGGGTCGGAGATGCTTCCTTCTGCCTGTTACATACTTTTGCACAAAACCATTATACCCTTATTTACCCATTTTATGGGTTAAGGGTATAAAAATATGTCGTTTAGTAGTAGACTATCGTCAAATTAATAAGAAATTACTAGATGATAAATTTCCACTTCCAAGAAAAGATGATATTCTTGATCAACTAGGCCGAGCAAACTACTTCTCGTGCTTAGATTTAATGTCCGGATTCCACCAAATAGAACTTGAAGAAAACTCAATAAATATTACGTCTTTTTCAACGAGCAATGGCTCTTATCGTTTCACGCGATTACCTTACGGCTTAAAATGAGCACCAAATTCCTTAAAAAGAATGATGACAAATGCATCACCATCACAGGCATTCCTATACATGGATGACCTTATTGTCATCGGCTGTTCAGAAAACCACATGATCAAAAACCTGAGAAATGTTTTTGACTTATGCAGGAAAAACAAACTAAAACTACACCCTGATAAATGTACATTCTTCATGCATTAAGTGATCTTTCTAGGTCATAAATGTACTGATAAAGGTATCCTCCCAGATGACAAAAATTATGATGTCATTGAGAAATACCCAGTCCCTACGGACGCAGACAGCGCTAGAAGATTTGTTGGAATATGTAACTATTACAGACGTTTCATTTAAAATGTTACCGTCACATAACAAGATTATGTAAAAAGGATGTAAAATTCGAATGCACAGCTGATTGCCAGCAAGCCTTCGAAATCCTTAAAACGGCATTAATGAATCCAACTTTACTGCAATACCCCGATTTTAGCAAAGAATGTTGCATAATCACAGATGCCAGCAAAGAGGCATGTGGAGCAGTACTAGTACACAACTATAATGGAATTCAATTACCTGTAGCATGATATGATATGTTTCTTTAAACATGGAAGAAAAATTACTGCAAAATCTGATGTTAGCGATTTATTTACTAATGGAATTCTTGACTTAGGTCAGTTCTTCCAAAGTATACATGAAATCAGCCAAGTCAAAATCGCACCGTGGGAAAATATCTTTGAACACGTTTCAATTGATAGATTTAAAGAAATGGGCAATAATATATAAAAATCATTGAGAGTAGCGCTACTCAACCCGGTGACCTTGATAAAAAAAAAAAACATAGTGGCGCATAGTTAATTTTGGCTATGCCAAGACTATGATACCCTTCACATAGCCAAATCAATGCTCCCTCCTCTTATTTATGTTTCTGTGCAGTTGTTGATAATTTTTCGCTAATATTTTTACTCTTGAGCGTTATTTACTCGTTCGTGTGCGACAACAACAACAATTTGACATGTAGGTACTTGAAAGTGCACGACTGAGACAACAATTGATAGTACGATATGGTCAATTTGTATGGTGGCTATGTCGTAGAATGCTCCGAGCGGGATGTAATTTCATAGTGAACAAACCCGTCATGATCTAAGCAATCTGTGAAAGTTTCATCAAGATCGGTTCAGCAGTTTGGCCGGAAATCGTGTTGAAACAGACAGACGGACGGAAATCAATTCCTGAGCTCGTCCTGATCATATTGATGTATAGTTTATGGGGTTTTCCATCATTCCTTTAAGGCGTTACAGATTCAGAACAAAGTCAATATACCCTGTTTCACATGTGTGAAGGGTATAATGCAAAAGAAAAAGAAGCTGTTTTGTCTACATACCATGATGAACCTATTTAAGGAGGTCATACAGGCATTTCATAAGCCTTGGCCAAGATCAAAAGATATTAGTTTTGAAAGGTATGTCTTAAGATATAACTGAGTACATACGAAAATGTCAAAAATGTCAAACAGCGAAAATAGCAACGCATACGTACAAAAACTCCCCTTACACTGACAGAAACACCGATAAGTTCTTGCGACAGAGTGATAGTGGACACTATTGGTCCCTTACCTACATCTGAATATGGGAACGAGTATATAATCACACTAATATGTAATTTAACCAAATACTTAATAGCCATCCCAATTGCGAATAAAAGTGCAAACACTGTAGCAAAATTTTGTAATAACATACATGTTACGTACTTGCAGTTTTCCTCTGTGCAATATCAGTAGGTATATAGTGCTCTAGAACAATCACTTCGTACTTCGTACATTCGGTCGGCTTTTACTGTACATTTGCATAGCGGAACCCACAGAGCAGCTCGGCTGTTGAGCCGACTGCGCGCTCTCGCATTATTTTAGTTTGTTCGTGAGTTCGTGAGTTGTCGGACAAAATTAATTTTCTAAAGCGCGCTTTCGACACACTCGGCACTGCACAGAAAATTGCTGGATGTATCATAGTCAATATATTGCTCGCCAAAGTGGACCTCGCAACGCCAATCAGCTGGGAAGAGAAAATCGCCTTGAATAAAATTCCCTCATCGGAGGAGTTTTTTATGTTTCTTGAGAACCGATGTAAAAGGATGGAGGCCATGCAGCACGCTATGTTGTTGTTGTTGCATCAAAGGGCAACCCAACTACTAATCAATGCAGAAAGGCGTTTGTAGCGACACAAACCAACAACGCATGCTGCTTTTGTGACACACCAGGGCACAAATTTGGAAATTTGACCACAACTTTACGTTTCAAGGAAGCAAAGAAACTTGGACTATGCATAAACTGTCTAAAAAAATGACATCAAGCAGAGTCATGCTAAGTCGAAATTGTCTGACTTGCAACGCTCGGCAACATACCCTGTTACATATTGATGCAACCCCGGGAACGTCATCGCAGTCGTTGATTACTGCTTCCTCGCTTCACGTCTCAACCTCGCTTGCTGCCTCTGGAAATAGTGTTCTGATTTTTTTGTTTTTTGTTTTTTTTTGTTTTTTTTTTTTTTTTTTTTTTTTTTAGCCGCACCACTTGTGCTAATAAGAGATTCCAGCACGTGCTCGGGCTCGCAGCTTCACCTGATCACTTCTCGTTTGGCCCAGCAGCTGCGTTTGAAGAGAATTCGCTCTTCAAGGATCTACCGTCGACATTGGACTGCAGGCTCAGCGTTCAGATTATTTTACATCAATCAATGCACTAACTGTTCCTACCATGACAGACTGTCAGCCCAGCAAGTCGATCGACATATCAACGTTGAGTATTCCCTCCGACATTCAATTGGCAGACCCAGTTTTCCACAAGCGACAGCACGTCCATCTCCTCTTTGGAAAAAGCATGTTTTACGATTTTCTCTGCGTCGCGGCGGCCAAAGTAAACTTCAGCCAAGTTTGCCTCTGTTGCAAAAGCTCAACTTGGTTGGGTCGTCACAAACGTTAATGGCTCTCTATTGGCTGTATGCGAGCCATTTGATGAGCGCTACTTTTTGGACGATGGGCTTGAGCATATTGTAAGGCAATTTTGGGAAGTTGAACGCAACACACAAGCCACCTAGGAGGAATTGCAATGCGAGATACATTTTACAAGAACAGTCTCTCTCCTACCACCGGGCGAATACTCAGTTATGCTGCCATTTAAACCAAGCTCTGGAAACTTAGGCGCTTCGTATAGTCAAGCCTACCAGCGTTTTTTAAGCTTGGAGCGTAGGCTTAAACGGAATCCTAACATAAAACAACAATACTCGGCATATATTAAGGAATACCTTATATTAAAACATACGTCGCTCATCCAACCGGAATTCGCAGATTCCTGTCGCTATTTTCAACCACACCATTGCGTATTGAAGGAAGATGGCTCCGCTGCAACCTCTTCGGATGCGTCTCTCAACGATGTTCTCATGGTTGTCATACAGGCAAAACTATTCAGCTTGTTGATTCAATTTCGCACGTTTGTTGTCGTTCTCACTGCAGACATCTGCAAGATGTATAGATGTGTTCGAGTAAGCTCCCCTGACATATATTTCCAGTGAATTTTATGGCGGAACTCTTCAAGGGAAAACATTAAAGCTTGACACTGTGACATATGGAACCAAACTTTCATCTTTCTTATCAGTTCGGGCAATGCACCAACTAGCCCATGATGAAGGACATTTGTTTCCCCTTGGTGCCTCAGCTGTCTTAATAATTTCGAAAGTATTGCTCGAGTCATTCGATAGTTTTAGAAGAAGTACCTGAGTCCGAAAGAGAAACTTGTCTACAATTTGATGATGACAGCAGCATTAGAAAAACACTCGCTCTATTATGGGATCCTGGACCTGATCAGCTGCTGTTTTCATCGGCTCCAGCGCAGCATGTTGCAAAGCCTTGGAAACGCTCTATTTTATCAGCAATAGCAAACTTTTACGACCCATTTGGCTTAATAGGACCGGCTATTGTAAAGGCAAAGGTGTTTTCGCAGCATTTGTGGAAGGCGAAGCTGGATTGGGACGAAAGCTTGCCACTGGACCTCAGTACAGCTTGGACGGAGATATGCAATGGCTTCAAACAATTTTCTACGACTATCGTTTCCTCGTTGCGTTATCGCCAAGCACTGTGCTATAGAGGTACACGGATTCTGTAATGCCAACATCGACGCATATGGAGCTTGAATCTATGTCACATCCAAGGCCTAGCAACCTTCGAACTACCTACTTTGTTCGAAGTCTCGTGTCGCGCCTCTAAAGACAATTACCGTACCGAAGTTGGAACTGTCTGGAGCCAGGCTGCTTGCAGCTAATGTTTGAAATAACCCCAATTCGGACTTTTCAATGGTTTTATATTGCTGGTCAGACTTTTCCATGACTCTTTCGTAGATTCACAATGAGCCTGCCCGATTTAATATATTCGTCGCAAATCGAGTAGCTGCTATTTAGGAATTGACGGCCAACATGCAGTGGCGTCACGTTCCCACAAATGTCAACCCGGCAGACATACTTTCTCGTGAAATGCTTCCAAATCAACTTTTGTCAACTTTATCTGTGATTATGTGGTTCTCAATTCGTGACCTTTGACAAGGATTCCTGGCCTCATCTACATGCTGTCGACGAACCAAGCCTGGAAGTTCGAAAGAAAGCCTTTATCGTTAGCATTATCGGATATCGTCTCTGATTGCAAGTTTGTAAATTCCTTCTCCAGCTTGCAACATGTATTCGCTTACGTTTACAAATTCATCAAAAGAATACGACACCCTGGACTATACGTGATTGACATACATAAAAGCACTCAAATGCTATTAGGCTTATTCAGTGTCGAATGCCTTAGTCAAAACCAAGGTTCCAGTTCAATTGCATCCTTGCAATTGCCCGTTTATCGATGAATTAGGACTTGTTCGTGTGGGAGGTCATTTAAAAGAATTAAATTTTCTGTTCGATTCACACCATCCAATCATCCTACCTAGAGGACATTCAGTTACTGTCTCCTTTATTGCACATTTTCATGAACGCAATTTGCATGGAACCCGTACACTTTTGGCTTCCATCCAGCTTCAATATTGGCCAATTGGCGGTTGAAGACTGTAGCCAGATCATCAACAATATCATAAGATGCCTTCGGGCAAGGCCCCGGCTTTTAGCGCGTATTGGCTGACCTTCCCAAGGAACGCTTCACAGGATCTCGAGAATTTGAGGTTACCGGTGTGGACTTCTGTGGACTTTTCTTCTGCAAATCGGGAGTTTGTAGTAGACCTCCGATAAAGGCATACATCAGCGATTTTATTTGTTTCAAGACCAAAGCGGTACACCTGGAGCTCGTCAAGGGTTTGTCAACACCAACCTTTATCGGCGCTTTAAAGCGATTTAAATCTCTTCGTGGGAGGCCAAGTCATATTTGGCTAACAACGCTACAAATTTTGATGGAGCCAGAAACGTCTTGCCTCCATCACATTTTTTGCTCGGTGGGCCACCAACAAACATAATTAAGCCAGACTTATCAAACATCAACTTCAATCGTGCACTGGCCACTTGCTCGAGTTCTTCAGCTCCTCCTTGGCAGTGACGGTGTTCCAAGAGTTGAAGAGCTGAAAGCCGCTATTGGACAGTTTCGAAGGGCAGCAGCGCAGCTATGTTTGCTGTCCATAAAGGACTCTGTTGAACGCGTGCATTCAACGGAGGGAGGATGTTCGCAGCAGCAACAGCCACTTGATCAGCAACAGTAAAATTTGTAAATCCTTATTGCCCTGCGCGGCATACCTTACACTCATATCACTAAAGAGTAGCTTAAATCATATTTCGATGTTTTCTTTGTACTTATCTAAAGTTATCTTTCAATGTTCGCTTTCGCATCGGCAAGCTTTGTACGTTGCCGCTTGTACATTCCTCTTCTAGTTGCTTAAACACATTCGTTGTGATCAGGTCAAGGCATGTGACGATTGCAAATAAAGCATCGGTATGATTTTTAATTCTGTATGTTGGTTTTCATTCCGGAAAATAAAGCGTTAAAATATTAGCGCTCAAAACAACTACTATTTCAAACCTACCTACCACCACACTTAGTTCTAATTTAACTGATAAAAATTGTGCATCGTCACAAATCGTTCAAACAGTTTTTGAGTAATTTGAGAAAGAGTGCAGCTGCCTCGATTCCAGTCCCATACAAAATGACTGCCAAAATCCATGCCTGCACTTCAAGCCTTAATATCTTTTTTCAGAGAGCAGGGGATTCACAGCGGAAAACTGCTGGTACATAACACGAGCAAAAGCTGCCAGATTAACTAAAATTTTCCTAAAATTTAACTTTTATCAATTAAAATTGTTTAATATTATTTTTAATAATGCATAAATGTCATTACCTTAGCATTATTTAGCTATTTATCACTTTTATAATTTTTAATCCAAAGCAACATATGCACAGCCTTTGCTTGTAATAACATACATGTTACGTACTAGCATTTTTCCTCTGTGCAGTATCAGTAGGAATATAGTGCTCTAGAACAATCACTTCGTACTTTGTACATTCGGTCGGCTTTTGCTGTACATTTGCACGGCGGAACCCACAGAGCAAATCGGCTGTTGAGCCGACTGAGCGCTTTCGCATTAGTTTAGTTTGCGATAAGATGCAGATAGGCAGTCGACAGAGACGGTCGATCCACGCAGCTCTCTTGTTTATATGCATATTTGATTTACGTACTTGATTTGCGTGTGGGGTTTTGTTATTTTTGGGGTGGGTTGAGTGAATATGTTTTCACATGCATGCATTTATGTTTATTTGTATGCATGTCAAGTGCACAAGAAACTGTCTCAGTTTCTATGATATTTTTATTTTTTTGTATGGTAAATACATTTAAGTGACTTTCTTATTAAATTTATTAAAAAGCACTTATGAAATCATTTTAAAGTTTTGCCATATTATTTATATATTTAATTATATCTATGATTGATGATAACAGAACAAAAATCTTTTGTATTAACATATAATTAAGTCATAACATAACAATACATTTAAGATAAAGAATTTTTTACAAGCAGAAAAATGTGTAAACACCCAGAAATCTATGTATTCCTTTTTGTATGCCCGCAAACATTGAAGAATCAAGAGCTTTTTCTTGACTGTTGTAAAAATAAGTAGATGGGGGTGAGAGTTTTATTGAAAGGTGATTTAGATTTCATTTTCTTTAAAAAGGTTCTTCGCTGCACCACTTTTCACTTTCCGGTCAGATAAGAAGCTTTTTGTTTCATGTGTTCTGTTATCTTAAGCTTACCAGGGCTGTGCGCTTATGTTATCTTAAGCTTAATAGGGTTGTGCACTTACTTTAACAGAGTAAGGCCCGATATTCAAATATTTAATACAATTCAACAATTAAACTACATAATAAGAAGTATAATTGGGTTTTGACTCAACATACCGGCCACCATTGATGGTGTTGGTGATGCGGCCAAGGAGCCATCGTTGAGATGGAAGATTATCCTCGTGTACTATGACCATGTAGCCAATGGATATGTTTGGCGATGTCTTAGTTCATTTTGTGCGGATTTGGAGCTAGTTGATGTATTCGTGCGACCAGCGTCGCCAAATTTGCTGCTTTATGGCGCTAATTCGTTCCCAGCGAGCGAGGGTGTTCATTTTAGCATCTGATAATGGATGTTCAGGAAGTGCCCGAAGCGCATTGCCAATCAAAAAAGTACCATGCGTAAGAGCGGCTAAGTCATTCGGATCCGTCGACATTGGTGATAACGTTAGAAAGTATAGAAAGTTCTTGAAATGTGAGCCTAGTGTCTCGGAGTGTGCGGTTGAGAAGTCCCTTGACGCTCTTAACTGCAGCTTCCCATATGCCCCCGAAATGCGGGGCCCTAGGTGGGACGAATCGGACTTGGATAAATTCAGATGAGCAGAAATTGCTGATTAAGCGAACTGTTTCATCCTTGAACAGAAACAGCTTCAGCGCCTCTAACTTGTTGTTCGCTCCTGTGAAATTCGTGGCGTTGTCACAGAAGATATCCGATGGAAGCCCGCGCCGGGAAATTAAGCGTTTGAGGGCTGCAATGAAACTATCCGTAGTGAGATCGGATACAACTTGGATGTAACGAGCTGTGTTTTAAATAAGCCATCGGACCCAAGTGTGCGAGTGTAGATACAGCAGCCATATGCTCTGATCGAGCCGTCGCAGAAACCGTGTATCTGCAAGCTGTGTATTTTAGGTTGGAGGCAACAGTGGGGTATTGCTATGTCTTCTAGCGACGAGAGTGATGCTAGAAGCGATGTCCATGCTGTTTGGATTCCTTGAGGGACAGATTCATCCCAGTGTTGTTTCAGAAGCCACAGCTCTTGCAGGATGATCTTGGCGATTATGATAATCGGCGTGACGAGTCCTAAGGGATTAAACAGCGATGAAGCGATTGACAAAATCGAACGTTTGGTGACCATGTCTGTGCTAATCCTTGGGGAGAAAAAAAACATGAACGTGTCCAAGCGTTGATTCCACTTCAAGCCAAGAGTGCTGGTTATTGTGACGTCATTCAAATTTATATCCTTTATTGTACGATCATCTACAAAATCGATGTGATTGGAGTGCCATTTTGCTAGCTCAAACTGGCCGTCGTGGAGAATAGCTGTAACTTCCTTCTTGATCTGATGAAGAGCTCAAACTGGCCGTCGTGGAGAATAGCTGTAACTTCCTTCTTGATCTGATGAAGAGCTTCCACGGTGTCTGCTCCACCAAGAAGGTCATCAACATAAAACGATGATTTGATGGCCTGGGCACCAATCTAATAGTTGTCCATGTGTTGATCTGCTTAAAACGACATGCTGCGTATGGCCGAATAGGGCGCAGCAGCCGTGCCATAAGTTACCGTATTTAGCTCAAATGTGCGAATCGGTTCCGACGGTGAATTCCTCCAGATTATGTATTGAAATCTTCGATCCTCTGCGGCCACATTAACCTGGCGGAACATCTTGACAACATCAGCAGTAATGAAGTACTGATGTTTCCTGAAACGCAGAAGTAAGGTGTAATTATCGGGTTGGATGGTTGCTCCGACCATGACCAAGTCGTTGAGGGATTTTTGAGACGTGGTCTGGCACGAGGCGTCAAAGACGACTCTCAACTTCGTTGATGTGCTGTTTGGCTTAAGCACGCAATGATGTGGGATGTAGCTGTGCGGAATGTGCAGCTTTGGGTGCTCTACGAGGCTCATGTGTCCCAAGTCACAAAACTCCTGCATGAAATCCACATATTGAGACTTGACCTCAGGCCGTTTGTCCAGACTGCGTTTGAGTGCGTGGAATCGTCTACTAGCAGTGTCGAACGAGTGGCCAAGCAAGCTAGGGTCATCTTTGAAAGGGAGCCGCACGATTATACGGCCATTCTGTGAGCGTTGAACCGTTGTGTTGTATGTATCCTCACAGTTACGCGTCTCAAGAGTGAGTTAATCAGCCGAGTTGTTGACTTCATCGATGCGCCACAAGCGCTCTATACTGGCAGAGATATCCGTGTAGATGGTGTCGTCTGCACTCAGTAGATACTGATGTTGTGTTTTGGCATTGGCTTGACATCGACCAGAAACTATCCATCCTAGTAGGGTCTTCTGAGGCACAGGTAGCTGCTGGCCAAATTTTATTTGGCCGACTGCTAGAATGTCGAAGAAAGTCTCCGTACCTAGGAGAAGATCTATGTGGCGAGATTTGTTGAAGTCCTCATCTGCTAACGACGAATTTGGAGGCAAGTTCCACGTAGATATGCCAATTTCTGAGTCCGGCTGATGGGCAATATGCGGTGTAACGCAAAAATTAAGCAGTATCTCAAATTCGTTGAGGCGTGACTTTATTGTCGTTAAGGTGTGATGCTTAATGTGAGTTTTCGATTCGCCAATGCTACGAATCTCCAAATTGCGCTTGGCTCTTGGCAAGCGCAGCGTCTGGGCAAACTCTTCAGAGATTAAGTTTACCTGAGAGCACGAGTAAAACAAGGCGGACGCGCCTTTGTAGCGCCCAGAAAAATCCTTTACCAAGACCAAGCCGTGGCTAATATGACACAGTCTGAACGAGTGTCCGTATGTGTGTGCGCGACGGCATCCTGAGCCTGTGGCGCATTCAAGCGAGGCTGGGCCATCGACGTATGAGTTGTAGATGCGTCTCCATGAAGCAATGTATGATGCGGCAGTGAGCAGGAGCGGCATCTCCATTTAGATGGAAATTTCGCTGCAGTATGACCCTTGTTTAAGCAGTTGATGCAGAGTCCAAGTTGCTTAAGTCAGTTTAAGCGTGATCCTACGGCGAGATCAGTTAGTTGGCCACTTTAAAGGCCTTATGCTCTGAGCTGGAGCATACGTTGCAAGTTTGCGTTGTGCAATTAAATGATGAGCTTGCCTGTGACTGCTGTGAGCGGGTTTTATGACCACCTTGTTGGTTTACAAAGGCATCAGCAGCAGGCTTACTTATTAACTCTAGATACTGACAGCGGCGCTCTACGATTTGTACGCAAGTGTCCCACGTAGGTAACGCTGTGTATACTAAAGATTCGTTCCCTTTTCGTTTGGTCTCCTGGTCTACTTTCCCCATGACGATGAAGATGAGCATGGCCTGAGCTATCTACGATTCGTTACCCAGAGACCGCAACGAGTTATACAACGTGGACGCATTATCAATGAGGCTGCGCAACGGTTGCCCACTGGTTTTAGCAGCAGTTGGCAATGCGAAGACCAATGATACATTGTCCAAGAAAACGAGATTTGGGTTATCATAGCGATTCTTCAAGCGTTCCAGAGCCTTTGTGTAGTTTTCTGAAGTTACTTGGAATGCTCGAACCGTTTCTAATGCAGGACCACGAAGACAGTTCAAAATCTGGTTGAACTTTTCGATTGGAGACAGATATGATTGATTTCCAATAACTTGTCTGAACGATGTAATAAAGTTCTGGTACTCGGAGTACTTGCCGTCGAAAGTTGGCAGAGAAAGTCGTGGCAACTTTATAGAGGATGTATGACCCACATAAACAGCTGACATGTCGTTAATGGTGCTGTGTGCATCTGGTCCTAGCTGCTCTTGAATGCCCACCTTGGTGCGGACAAATAGCTCCTCAACTTCGCAGCGAACATCGCGGTGAGGGACTCCAATTAATGCGATGATGTGTGTGTGCACGAAATGGAGGTTATAACCGAGGTGTCGACGGGCGCTGATTTATAATTGTCCAGTCCAAAGATGAGTTACTGTTGAAGAATTCACTTGACTTCAACAATGACCTAGAGGTTTACTTCGCTTGTGTAGCAGGGGCTGTGCAGCTAGAAGCAGCGGCGGCGTGGCAGCAAGCGAGAGTAAGTGTGCATCAGCGTGGGTGTGCGTGCACGAAATTTAGGTTAGTTCGAAGGAGGGTGAATTGTCCGCTCCAAAGACGCACTATGTGTGGAGGTCACGATGTCGACTCCAACAAGGCGGGGACAGACTCCGCTCGCGTAGTGAAGGCTGTGTGCGGTGTGCATCGGCTTGCTAGCAGTGGCGTCGTGTCTTAATTTGCGGCGATCTGGCTGGAGATGCCGGCATCGAGTGCAATCCAAATAAGTAATTGCACTATACGCGAGTATTGCAATTGGCAGGGCAATTGTTTATGAAACGCCCACAAATTGTAAAATGAAAGCTGGTGGCGGCTACAGAACGTCAATTTTTGCCTGCAGTGCACATGTATTTGTGTGTATGTACATGCATGAAAACTTGCAACTTCACAAAACCTTTGTAATAAAACAAACTCGGGCGCCAAATGAAGAAAAAATAGCTTTTTCTTGACTGTTGTAAAAATAAGTAGATGGGGGTGCAAGTTTTATTGAAAGGTGATTTAGATTTTATTTTCTTTAAAAAGGTTCTTCGCTGCACCACTTTTCACTTTCCGATCAGATAAGAAGCTTTTTGTTTCATGTGTTCTGTTATCTTAAGCTTACCAGGGCTGTGCGCTTATGTTATCTTAAGCTTAATAGGGTTGTGCGCTTGCTTTAACAGAGTAAGGCGCGATATTCAAATATTTAATACAATTCAACAATTAAACTACATAATAAGAAATATAATTGGGTTTTGACCCAACAAACATCAACACAAGAAAATGCTATTTCGAAGAAGCTTATTTGCTACATTATCAAGTTTGCCGCTCGAAGCGTTAACAAAATTGATATATTTAGTTTTATTAAAGCTGCCTTCACACGATCGGTTTTTCATCGGTTTTTTTTTTAAGCCAGCGCTCTCGTGTGAACACACAAAAATTTTTAGGTCCGGTCAAAAACCGACTCAAAATGAGAAAAATAGAACGTGTTCTATTTCTACTCTTTTTGAGTCGGTTAAATTTGTGCCACGAACATGTTAACGTAAGAAAGGCGTTTTTCATATTTTATAGTAATTGTTGGCAAAACATTATGTAAACAAACTTAAATATATAGGGAAGTGTGACCAGATTGTGTAACAACAAAAAGTGATGGGATTTTGGATTTAACCGATGCGAATAATGTGAATGCCAACCTTTTGGTCGGTTAAAAAAAGCTACAGAAAAACCGACCGTGTGAAGGCAGCTTAAGCGATTTTTAAAAATTTCTGATTTAGTAAGTTAGCGCGAACTTATTCTTATCAAAATATCAATTATTACAAGTATATTATTAAATTACATATCAACAATAGCACTTATATATTATATTAGGGTATCCAACACTTAACATTCGTCTGTTCATACACTTATTCAACATGTTCGCTATTTAAGTCTGTTTGTGTGCGTGTGTGGGAAACGGTGAGGAGGAGAATGATGCCGAAAGTGAGCGAGGACGGTCGCAATTCGACGACATCAGCACCGAGATCTGGCCGCACTCGCTAAGGGCACAGCAACAGTTGATGTTACCGGCACCGGATTCGTGGTTGCAGTTGATGTTCCCGGCCAGACCACGAGGGCGAAGCGGTGGGTGTGGCCCAAGTAGCCGTCATAAGTGACGAGGTGGGGGTGTCAACTACCCATCAACGGGACTCGGCATCGAATGGCTCGCTTCCACCACCCGAACACGTGGGCCGTTTGTCCAGACTGCGTTTGAGTGCGTGGAATCGTCTACTAGCAGTGTCGAACGAGTGGCCAAGCAAGCTTGGGTCATCTTTGAAAGGGAGCCGCACGATTATACGGCCATTCTGTGAGCGTTGAACCGTTGTGTTGTATGTATCCTCACAGTTACGCGTCTCAAGAGTGAGTTAATCAGCCGAGTTGTTGACTTCATCGATGCGCCACAAGCGCTCTATACTGGCAGAGATATCCGTGTAGATGGTGTCGTCTGCACTCAGTAGATACTGATGTTGTGTTTTGGCATTGGCTTGACATCGACCAGAAACTATCCATCCTAGTAGGGTCTTCTGAAGCACAGGTAGCTGCTGGCCAAATTTTATTTGGCCGACTGCTAGAATGTCGAAGAAAGTCTCCGTAACTAGGAGAAGATCTATGTGGCGAGATTTGTTGAAGTCCTCATCTGCTAACGACGAATTTGGAGGCAAGTTCCACGTAGATATGCCAATTTCTGAGTCCGGCTGATAGGCAATATGCGGTGTAACGCAAAAATTAAGCAGTATCTCAAATTCGTTGAGGCGTGACTTTATTGTCGTTAAGGTGTGATGCTTAATGTGAGTTTTCGATTCGCCAATGCTACGAATCTCCAAATTGCGCTTGGCTCTTGGCAAGCGCAGCGTCTGGACAAACTCTTCAGAGATGAAGTTTACCTGAGAGCACGAGTAAAACAAGGCGAACGCGCCTTTGTAGCGCCCAGAAAAATCCTTTACCAAGACCAAGCCGTGGCTAATATGACACAGTCTGAACGAGTGTCCGTATGTGTGTGCGCGACGGCATCCTGAGCCTGTGGCGCATTCAAGCGAGGCTGGGCCATCGACGTATGAGTTGTAGATGCGTCTCCATGAAGCAATGTATGATGCGGCAGTGAGCAGGAGCGGCATCTCCATTTAGATGGACATTTCGCTGCAGTATGACCCTTGTTTAAGCAGTTGATGCAGAGTCCAAGTTGCTTAAGTCTGTTTAAGCTTGATCCTACGGCGAGATCAGTTAGTTGGCCACTTTAAAGGCCTTATGCTCTGAGCTGGAGCATACGTTGCAAGTTTGCGTTGTGCAATTAAATGATGAGCTTGCCTGTGACTGCTGTGAGCGGGTTTTATGACCACCTTGTTGGTTTACAAAGGCATCAGCAACAGGCTTACTTATTAACTCTAGATACTGACAGCGGCGCTCTACGATTTGTACGCAATTGTCCCACGTAGGTAACGCTGTGTATACTAAAGATTCGTTCCCTTTTCGTTTGGTCTCCTGGTCTACTTTCCCCATGACGATGAAGATGAGCATGGCCTGAGCTATCTACGATTCGCAACGAGTTATACAACGTGGACGCATTATCAATGAGTCTGCGCAACTGTTGCCCACTGGTTTTAGAGAGCGATGATACATTTTCCAAGAAAACGAGATTTGGGTTATCATAGCGATTCTTCAAGCGTTCCAGAGCCTTTGTGTAGTTTTCTGAAGTTACTTGGAATGCTCGAAGACAGTTCAAAAGCTGGTTGAACTTTTCGATTGGAGACAGATATGATTGATTTCCAATAACTTGTCTGAACGATGTAATAAAGTTCTGGTACTCGGAGTACTTGCCGTCGAAAGTTGGCAGAGAAAGTCGTGGCAACTTTATAGAGGATGTATGACCCACATAAACAGCTGACATGTCGTTAATGGTGCTGTGTGCATCTGGTCCTAGCTGCTCTTGAATGCCCACCTTGGTGCGGACAAATAGCTCCTCAACTTCGCAGCGAACATCGCGGTGTAGCTCCTCAGGATCGGCTTTTTCAATATCTCCTTGTATGTTGATTGCGTTCTTGAAATAGGCTTCCAAAATTGACAAGCGACAAGTTAGTTCCGACGGTGACAGCTGTAGGCTGGGCTCGACGGATTTGCTAATGCAAGTGATGTTTCTCCGCACATTAACACGTTGGATCTTAAGTTGCTCTAAAGTAGACATGTTTGCAATTGAAACAGCCGGCAAAAACGAAAAATATATGTAGCCTTATTGAACACCGATGTGTAAACGCTGAGTATACATACAGCTTTGTCACTCAATTTCAAATTGAGTGACTCCAATTGATGCGATGATGTGTGTGTGCACGAAATGGAGGTTATAACCGAGGTGTCGACGGGCGCTGATTTATAATTGTCCAGTCCAAAGATGAGTTACTGTTGAAGAATTCACTCGACTTCAACAATGACCTAGAGGTTTACTTCGCTTGTGTAGCAGGGGCTGTGCAGCTAGAAGCAGCGGCGGCGTGGCAGCAAGCGAGAGTAGGTGTGCATCAGCGTGGGTGTGCGTGCACGAAATTTAGGTTAGGTCGAAGGAGGGTGAATTGTCCGCTCCAAAGACGCACTATGTGTGGAGGTCACGATGTCGACTCCAACAAGGCGGGGACAGACTCCGCTCGCGTAGCGAAGGCTGTGTGCGGTGTGCATCGGCTTGCTAGCAGTGGCGTCGTGTCTTAATTTGCGGCGATCTGGCTGGAGATGCCGGCATCGAGTGCAATCCAAATAAGTAATTGCACTATACGCGAGTATTGCAATTGGCAGGGCAATTTAGATTTTATTTTCTTTAAAAAGGTTCTTCGCTGCACCACTTTTCACTTTCCGATCAGATAAGAAGCTTTTTGTTTCATGTGTTCTGTTATCTTAAGTTTACCAGGGCTGTGCGCTTATGTTATCTTAAGCTTAATAGGGTTGTGCGCTTGCTTTAACAGAGTAAGGCGCGATATTCAAATATTTAATACAATTCAACAATTAAACTACATAATAAGAAATATAATTGGGTTTTGACCCAACAAACATCAACACAAGAAAATGCTATTTCGAAGAAGCTTATTTGCTACATTATCAAGTTTGCCGCTCGAAGCGTTAACAAAATTGATATATTTAGTTTTATTAAAGCTGCCTTCACACGATCGGTTTTTCATCGGTTTTTTTTTTTAAGCCAGCGCTCTCGTGTGAACACACAAAAATTTTTAGGTCCGGTCAAAAACCGACTCAAAATGAGAAAAATAGAACGTGTTCTATTTCTACTCTTTTTGAGTCGGTTAAATTTGTGCCACGAACATGTTAACGTAAGAAAGGCGTTTTTCATATTTTATAGTAATTGTTGGCAAAACATTATGTAAACAAACTTAAATATATAGGGAAGTGTGACCAGATTGTGTAACAACAAAAAGTGATGGGATTTTGGATTTAACCGATGCGAATAATGTGAATGCCAACCTTTTTGGTCGGTTAAAAAAAGCTACAGAAAAACCGACCGTGTGAAGGCAGCTTAAGCGATTTTTAAAAATTTCTGATTTAGTAAGTTAGCGCGAACTTATTCTTATCAAAATATCAATTATTACAAGTATATTATTAAATTACATATCAACAATAGCACTTATATATTATATTAGGGTATCCAACACTTAACATTCGTCTGTTCATACACTTATTCAACATGTTCGCTATTTAAGTCTGTTTGTGTGCGTGTGTGGGAAACGGTGAGGAGGAGAATGATGCCGAAAGTGAGCGAGGACGGTCGCAATTCGACGACATCAGCACCGAGATCTGGCCGCACTCGCTAAGGGCACAGCAACAGTTGATGTCACCGGCACCGGATTCGTGGTTGCAGTTGATGTTCCCGGCCAGACCACGAGGGCGAAGCGGTGGGTGTGGCCCAAGTAGCCGTCATAAGTGACGAGGTGGGGGTGTCAACTACCCATCAACGGGACTCGGCATCGAATGGCTCGCTTCCACCACCCGAACACGTGGGCCGTTTGTCCAGACTGCGTTTGAGTGCGTGGAATCGTCTACTAGCAGTGTCGAACGAGTGGCCAAGCAAGCTTGGGTCATCTTTGAAAGGGAGCCGCATGATTATACGGCCATTCTGTGAGCGTTGAACCGTTGTGTTGTATGTCTCCTCACAGTAACGCGTCTCAAGAGTGAGTTAATCAGCCGAGTTGTTGACTTCATCGATGCGCCACAAGCGCTCTATACTGGCAGAGATATCCGTGTAGATAGTGTCGTCTGCACTCAGTAGATACTGATGTTGTGTTTTGGCATTGGCTTGACATCGACCAGAAACTATCCATCCTAGTAGGGTCTTCTGAAGCACAGGTAGCTGCTGGCCAAATTTTATTTGGCCGACTGCTAGAATGTCGAAGAAAGTCTCCGTACCTAGGAGAAGATCTATGTGGCGAGATTTGTTGAAGTACTCATCTGCTAACGACGAATTTGGAGGCAAGTTCCACGTAGATATGCCAATTTCTGAGTCCGGCTGATAGGCAATATGCGGTGTAACGCAAAAATTAAGCAGTATCTCAAATTCGTTGAGGCGTGACTTTATTGTCGTTAAGGTGTGATGCTTAATGTGAGTTTTCGATTCGCCAATGCTACGAATCTCCAAATTGCGCTTGGCTCTTGGCAAGCGCAGCGTCTGGACATACTCTTCAGAGATGAAGTTTACCTGAGAGCACGAGTAAAACAAGGCGAACGCGCCTTTGTAGCGCCCAGAAAAATCCTTTACCAAGACCAAGCCGTGGCTAATATGACACAGTCTGAACGAGTGTCCGTATGTGTGTGCGCGACGGCATCCTGAGCCTGTGGCGCATTTAAGCGAGGCTGGGCCATCGACGTATGAGTTGTAGATGCGTCTCCATGAAGCAATGTATGATGCGGCAGTGAGCAGGAGCGGCATCTCCATTTAGATGGACATTTCGCTGCAGTATGACCCTTGTTTAAGCAGTTGATGCAGAGTCCAAGTTGCTTAAGTCTGTTTAAGCTTGATCCTACGGCGAGATCAGTTAGTTGGCCACTTTAAAGGCCTTATGCTCTGAGCTGGAGCATACGTTGCAAGTTTGCGTTGTGCAATTAAATGATGAGCTTGCCTGTGACTGCTGTGAGCGGGTTTTATGACCACCTTGTTGGTTTACAAAGGCATCAGCAACAGGCTTACTTATTAACTCTAGATACTGACAGCGGCGCTCTACGATTTGTACGCAATTGTCCCACGTAGGTAACGCTGTGTATACTAAAGATTCGTTCCCTTTTCGTTTGGTCTCCTGGTCTACTTTCCCCATGACGATGAAGATGAGCATGGCCTGAGCTATCTACGATTCGTTACCCAGAGACCGCAACGAGTTATACAACGTGGACGCATTATCAATGAGTCTGCGCAACTGTTGCCCACTGGTTTTAGAGAGCGATGATACATATTCCAAGAAAACGAGATTTGGGTTATCATAGCGATTCTTCAAGCGTTCCAGAGCCTTTGTGTAGTTTTCTGAAGTTACTTGGAATGCTCGAACCGTTTCTAATGCAGGACCACGAAGACAGTTCAAAAGCTGGTTGAACTTTTCGATTGGAGACAGATATGATTGATTTCCAATAACTTGTCTGAACGATGTAATAAAGTTCTGGTACTCGGAGCACTTGCCGTCGAAAGTTGGCAGAGAAAGTCGTGGCAACTTTATAGAGGATGTATGACCCACATAAACAGCTGACATGTCGTTAATGGTGCTGTGTGCATCTGGTCCTAGCTGCTCTTGAATGCCCACCTTGGTGCGGACAAATAGCTCCTCAACTTCGCAGCGAACATCGCAGTGTAGCTCCTCAGGATCGGCTTTTTCAATATCTCCTTGTATGTTGATTGCGTTCTTGAAATAGGCTTCCAAAATTGACAAGCGACAAGTTAGTTCCGACGGTGACAGCTGTAGGCTGGGCTCGACGGATTTGCTAATGCAAGTGATGTTTCTCCGCACATTAACACGTTGGATCTTAAGTTGCTCTAAAGTAGACATGTTTGCAATTGAAACAGCCGGCAAAAACGAAAAATATATGTAGCCTTATTGAACACCGATGTGTAAACGCTGAGTATACATACAGCTTTGTCTCTCAATTTCAAAGTGAGTGACTCCAATTGATGCGATGATGTGTGTGTGCACGAAATGGAGGTTATAACCGAGGTGTCGACGGGCGCTGATTTATAATTGTCCAGTCCAAAGATGAGTTACTGTTGAAGAATTCACTCGACTTCAACAATGACCTAGAGGTTTACTTCGCTTGTGTAGCAGGGGCTGTGCAGCTAGAAGCAGCGGCGGCGTGGCAGCAAGCGAGAGTAGGTGTGCATCAGCGTGGGTGTGCGTGCACGAAATTTAGGTTAGGTCGAAGGAGGGTGAATTGTCCGCTCCAAAGACGCACTATGTGTGGAGGTCACGATGTCGACTCCAACAAGGCGGGGACAGACTCCGCTCGCGTAGCGAAGGCTGTGTGCGGTGTGCATCGGCTTGCTAGCAGTGGCGTCGTGTCTTAATTTGCGGCGATCTGGCTGGAGATGCCGGCATCGAGTGCAATCCAAATAAGTAATTGCACTATACGCGAGTATTGCAATTGGCAGGGAATTGTTTATGAAACGCACACAAATTGTAAAATGAAAGCTGGTGGCGGCTACAGAACGTCAATTTTTGCCTGCAGTGCACATGTATTTGTGTGTATGTACATGCATGAAAAATTGCAACTTCACAAAACCTTTGTAATAAAACAAACTCGGGCGCCAAATGAAGAAAAAATAGCTATTTCTTGACTGTTGTAAAAATAAGTAGATGGGGGTGCAAGTTTTATTGAAAGGTGATTTCGATTTTATTTTCTTTAAAAAGTTTCTTCGCTGCACCACTTTTCACTTTCCGATCAGATAAGAAGCTTTTGTTTCATGTGTTCTGTTATTTTAAGCTTACCAGGGCTGTGCGCTTATGTTATCTTAAGCTTAATAGGGTTGTGCGCTTGCTTTAACAGAGTAAGGCGCGATATTCAAATATTTAATACAATTCAACAATTAAACTACATAATAAGAAATATAATTGGGTTTTGACCCAACAAACATCAACACAAGAAAATGCTATTTCGAAGAAGCTTATTTGCTACATTATCAAGTTTGCCGCTCGAAGCGTTAACAAAATTGATATATTTAGTTTTATTAAAGCTGCCTTCACACGATCGGTTTTTCATCGGTTTTTTTTTTTAAGCCAGCGCTCTCGTGTGAACACACAAAAATTTTTAGGTCCGGTCAAAAACCGACTCAAAATGAGAAAAATAGAACGTGTTCTATTTCTACTCTTTTTGAGTCGGTTAAATTTGTGCCACGAACATGTTAACGTAAGAAAGGCGTTTTTCATATTTTATAGTAATTGTTGGCAAAACATTATGTAAACAAACTTAAATATATAGGGAAGTGTGACCAGATTGTGTAACAACAAAAGTGATGGGATTTTGGATTTAACCGATGCGAATAATGTGAATGCCAACCTTTTTGGTCGGTTAAAAAAGCTACAGAAAAACCGACCGTGTGAAGGCAGCTTAAGCGATTTTTAAAAATTTCTGATTTAGTAAGTTAGCGCGAACTTATTCTTATCAAAATATCAATTATTACAAGTATATTATTAAATTACATATCAACAATAGCACTTATATATTATATTAGGGTATCCAACACTTAACATTCGTCTGTTCATACTCTTATTCAACATGTTCGCTATTTAAGTCTGTTTGTGTGCGTGTGTGGGAAACGGTGAGGAGGAGAATGATGCCAAAAGTGAGCGAGGACGGTCGCAATTCGACGACATCAGCACCGAGATCTGGCCGCACTCGCTAAGGGCACAGCAACAGTTGATGTCACCGGCACCGGATTCGTGGTTGCAGTTGATGTTCCCGGCCAGACCACGAGGGCGAAGCGGTGGGTGTGGCCCAAGTAGCCGTCATAAGTGACGAGGTGGGGGTGTCAACTACCCATCAACGGGACTCGGCATCGAATGGCTCGCTTCCACCACCCGAACACGTGGGCCGTTTGTCCAGACTGCGTTTGAGTGCGTGGAATCGTCTACTAGCAGTGTCGAACGAGTGGCCAAGCAAGCTTGGGTCATCTTTGAAAGGGAGCCGCATGATTATACGGCCATTCTGTGAGCGTTGAACCGTTGTGTTGTATGTCTCCTCACAGTTACGCGTCTCAAGAGTGAGTTAATCAGCCGAGTTGTTGACTTCATCGATGCGCCACAAGCGCTCTATACTGGCAGAGATATCCGTGTAGATGGTGTCGTCTGCACTCAGTAGATACTGATGTTGTGTTTTGGCATTGGCTTGACATCGACCAGAAACTATCCATCCTAGTAGGGTCTTCTGAAGCACAGAAGGAGAAGATCTATGTGGCGAGATTTGTTGAAGTCCTCATCTGCTAACGACGAATTTGGAGGCAAGTTCCACGTAGATATGCCAATTTCTGAGTCCGGCTGATAGGCAATATGCGGTGTAACGCAAAAATTAAGCAGTATCTCAAATTCGTTGAGGCGTGACTTTATTGTCGTTAAGGTGTGATGCTTAATGTGAGTTTTCGATTCGCCAATGCTACGAATCTCCAAATTGCGCTTGGCTCTTGGCAAGTGCAGCGTCTGGGCAAACTCTTCAGAGATGAAGTTTACCTGAGAGCACGAGTAAAACAAGGCGGACGCGCCTTTGTAGCGCCCAGAAAAATCCTTTACCAAGACCAAGGCCGTGGCTAATATGACACAGTCTGAACGAGTGTCCGTATGTGTGTGCGCGACGGCATCCTGAGCCTGTGGCGCATACAAGCGAGGCTGGGCCATCGACGTATGAGTTGTAGATGCGTCTCCATGAAGCAATGTATGATGCGGCAGTGAGCAGGAGCGGCATCTCCATTTAGATGGACATTTCGCTGCAGTATGACCCTTGTTTAAGCAGTTGATGCAGAGTCCAAGTTGCTTAAGTCTGTTTAAGCGTGATCCTACGGCGAGATCAGTTAGTTGGCCACTTTAAAGGCCTTATGCTCTGAACTGGAGCATACGTTGCAAGTTTGCGTTGTGCAATTAAATGATGAGCTTGCCTGTGACTGCTGTGAGCGGGTTTTATGACCACCTTGTTGGTTTACAAAGGCATCAGCAGCAGGCTTACTTATTAACTCTAGATACTGACAGCGGCGCTCTACGATTTGTACGCAATTGTCCCACGTAGGTAACGCTGTGTATACTAAAGATTCGTTCCCTTTTCGTTTGGTCTCCTGGTCTACTTTCCCCATGACGATGAAGATGAGCATGGCCTGAGCTATCTACGATTCGTTACCCAGAGACCGCAACGAGTTATACAACGTGGACGCATTATCAATGAGGCTGCGCAACTGTTGCCCACTGTTTTTAGCAGCAGTTGGCAATGCGAAGAGCGATGATACATTGTCCAAGAAAACGAGATTTGGGTTATCATAGCGATTCTTCAAGCGTTCCAGAGCCTTTGTGTAGTTTTCTGAAGTTACTTGGAATGCTCGAACCGTTTCTAATGCGGACCACGAAGACAGTTCAAAATCTGGTTGAACTTTTCGATTGGAGACAGATATGATTGATTTCCAATAACTTGTCTGAACGATGTAATAAAGTTCTGGTACTCGGAGTACTTGCCGTCGAAAGTTGGCAGAGAAAGTCGTGGCAACTTTATAGAGGATGTATGACCCACATAAACAGCTGACATGTCGTTAATGGTGCTGTGTGCATCTGGTCCTAGCTGCTCTTGAATGACCACCTTGGTGCGGACAAATAGCTCCTCAACTTCGCAGCGAACATCGCGGTGTAGCTCCTCAGGATCGGCTTTTTCAATATCTCCTTGTATGTTGATTGCGTTCTTGAAATAGGCTTCCAAAATTGACAAGCGACAAGTTAGTTCCGACGGTGACAGCTGTAGGCTGGGCTCGACGGATTTGCTAATGCAAGTGATGTTTCTCCGCACATTAACACGTTGGATCTTAAGTTGCTCTAAAGTAGACATGTTTGCAATTGAAACAGCCGGCAAAAACGAAAAATATATGTAGCCTTATTGAACACCGATGTGTAAACGCTGAGTATACATACAGCTTTGTCTCTCAATTTCAAATTGAGTGACTCCAATTGATGCGATGATGTGTGTGTGCACGAAATGGAGGTTATAACCGAGGTGTCGACGGGCGCTGATTTATAATTGTCCAGTCCAAAGATGAGTTACTGTTGAAGAATTCACTCGACTTCAACAATGACCTAGAGGTTTACTTCGCTTGTGTAGCAGGGGCTGTGCAGCTAGAAGCAGCGGCGGCGTGGCAGCAAGCGAGAGTAGGTGTGCATCAGCGTGGGTGTGCGTGCACGAAATTTAGGTTAGGTCGAAGGAGGGTGAATTGTCCGCTCCAAAGACGCACTATGTGTGGAGGTCACGATGTCGACTCCAACAAGGCGGGGACAGACTCCGCTCGCGTAGCGAAGGCTGTGTGCGGTGTGCATCGGCTTGCTAGCAGTGGCGTCGTGTCTTAATTTGCGGCGATCTGGCTGGAGATGCCGGCATCGAGTGCAATCCAAATAAGTAATTGCACTATACGCGAGTATTGCAATTGGCAGGGAATTGTTTATGAAACGCACACAAATTGTAAAATGAAAGCTGGTGGCGGCTACAGAACGTCAATTTTTGCCTGCAGTGCACATGTATTTGTGTGTATGTACATGCATGAAAAATTGCAACTTCACAAAACCTTTGTAATAAAACAAACTCGGGCGCCAAATGAAGAAAAAATAGCTATTTCTTGACTGTTGTAAAAATAAGTAGATGGGGGTGCAAGTTTTATTGAAAGGTGATTTCGATTTTATTTTCTTTAAAAAGTTTCTTCGCTGCACCACTTTTCACTTTCCGATCAGATAAGAAGCTTTTTGTTTCATGTGTTCTGTTATCTTAAGCTTACCAGGGCTGTGCGCTTATGTTATCTTAAGCTTAATAGGGTTGTGCGCTTGCTTTAACAGAGTAAGGCGCGATATTCAAATATTTAATACAATTCAACAATTAAACTACATAATAAGAAATATAATTGGGTTTTGACCCAACAAACATCAACACAAGAAAATGCTATTTCGAAGAAGCTTATTTGCTACATTATCAAGTTTGCCGCTCGAAGCGTTAACAAAATTGATATATTTAGTTTTATTAAAGCTGCCTTCACACGATCGGTTTTTCATCGGTTTTTTTTTTAAGCCAGCGCTCTCGTGTGAACACACAAAAATTTTAGGTCCGGTCAAAAACCGACTCAAAATGAGAAAAATAGAACGTGTTCTATTTCTACTCTTTTTGAGTCGGTTAAATTTGTGCCACGAACATGTTAACGTAAGAAAGGCGTTTTTTCATATTTTATAGTAATTGTTGGCAAAACATTATGTAAACAAACTTAAATATATAGGGAAGTGTGACCAGATTGTGTAACAACAAAAAGTGATGGGATTTGGATTTAACCGATGCGAATAATGTGAATGCCAACCTTTTTGGTCGGTTAAAAAAGCTACAGAAAAACCGACCGTGTGAAGGCAGCTTAAGCGATTTTTAAAAATTTCTGATTTAGTAAGTTAGCGCGAACTTATTCTTATCAAAATATCAATTATTACAAGTATATTATTAAATTACATATCAACAATAGCACTTATATATTATATTAGGGTATCCAACACTTAACATTCGTCTGTTCATACTCTTATTCAACATGTTCGCTATTTAAGTCTGTTTGTGTGCGTGTGTGGGAAACGGTGAGGAGGAGAATGATGCCGAAAGTGAGCGAGGACGGTCGCAATTCGACGACATCAGCACCGAGATCTGGCCGCACTCGCTAAGGGCACAGCAACAGTTGATGTTACCGGCACCGGATTCGTGGTTGCAGTTGATGTTCCCGGCCAGACCACGAGGGCGAAGCGGTGGGTGTGGCCCAAGTAGCCGTCATAAGTGACGAGGTGGGGGTGTCAACTACCCATCAACGGGACTCGGCATCGAATGGCTCGCTTCCACCACCCGAACACGTGGGCCGTTTGTCCAGACTGCGTTTGAGTGCGTGGAATCGTCTACTAGCAGTGTCGAACGAGTGGCCAAGCAAGCTTGGGTCATCTTTGAAAGGGAGCCGCATGATTATACGGCCATTCTGTGAGCGTTGAACCGTTGTGTTGTATGTCTCCTCACAGTTACGCGTCTCAAGAGTGAGTTAATCAGCCGAGTTGTTGACTTCATCGATGCGCCACAAGCGCTCTATACTGGCAGAGATATCCGTGTAGATGGTGTCGTCTGCACTCAGTAGATACTGATGTTGTGTTTTGGCATTGGCTTGACATCGACCAGAAACTATCCATCCTAGTAGGGTCTTCTGAAGCACAGAAGGAGAAGATCTATGTGGCGAGATTTGTTGAAGTCCTCATCTGCTAACGACGAATTTGGAGGCAAGTTCCACGTAGATATGCCAATTTCTGAGTCCGGCTGATAGGCAATATGCGGTGTAACGCAAAACTTTAAGCAGTATCTCAAATTCGTTGAGGCGTGACTTTATTGTCGTTAAGGTGTGATGCTTAATGTGAGTTTTCGATTCGCCAATGCTACGAATCTCCAAATTGCGCTTGGCTCTTGGCAAGTGCAGCGTCTGGGCAAACTCTTCAGAGATGAAGTTTACCTGAGAGCACGAGTAAAACAAGGCGGACGCGCCTTTGTAGCGCCCAGAAAAATCCTTTACCAAGACCAAGGCCGTGGCTAATATGACACAGTCTGAACGAGTGTCCGTATGTGTGTGCGCGACGGCATCCTGAGCCTGTGGCGCATACAAGCGAGGCTGGGCCATCGACGTATGAGTTCTAGATGCGTCTCCATGAAGCAATGTATGATGCGGCAGTGAGCAGGAGCGGCATCTCCATTTAGATGGACATTTCGCTGCAGTATGACCCTTGTTTAAGCAGTTGATGCAGAGTCCAAGTTGCTTAAGTCTGTTTAAGCGTGATCCTACGGCGAGATCAGTTAGTTGGCCACTTTAAAGGCCTTATGCTCTGAGCTGGAGCATACGTTGCAAGTTTGCGTTGTGCAATTAAATGATGAGCTTGCCTGTGACTGCTGTGAGCGGGTTTTATGACCACCTTGTTGGTTTACAAAGGCATCAGCAGCAGGCTTACTTATTAACTCTAGATACTGACAGCGGCGCTCTACGATTTGTACGCAATTGTCCCACGTAGGTAACGCTGTGTATACTAAAGATTCGTTCCCTTTTCGTTTGGTCTCCTGGTCTACTTTCCCCATGACGATGAAGATGAGCATGGCCTGAGCTATCTACGATTCGTTACCCAGAGACCGCAACGAGTTATACAACGTGGACGCATTATCAATGAGGCTGCGCAACTGTTGCCCACTGGTTTTAGCAGCAGTTGGCAATGCGAAGAGCGATGATACATTGTCCAAGAAAACGAGATTTGGGTTATCATAGCGATTCTTCAAGCGTTCCAGAGCCTTTGTGTAGTTTTCTGAAGTTACTTGGAATGCTCGAACCGTTTCTAATGCAGGACCACGAAGACAGTTCAAAATCTGGTTGAACTTTTCGATTGGAGACAGATATGATTGATTTCCAATAACTTGTCTGAACGATGTAATAAAGTTCTGGTACTCGGAGTACTTGCCGTCGAAAGTTGGCAGAGAAAGTCGTGGCAACTTTATAGAGGATGTATGACCCACATAAACAGCTGACATGTCGTTAATGGTGCTGTGTGCATCTGGTCCTAGCTGCTCTTGAATGCCCACCTTGGTGCGGACAAATAGATCCTCAACTTCGCAGCGAACATCGCGGTGTAGCTCCTCAGGATCGGCTTTTTCAATATCTCCTTGTATGTTGATTGCGTTCTTGAAATAGGCTTCCAAAATTGACAAGCGACAAGTTAGTTCCGACGGTGACAGCTGTAGGCTGGGCTCGACGGATTTGCTAATGCAAGTGATGTTTCTCCGCACATTAACACGTTGGATCTTAAGTTGCTCTAAAGTAGACATGTTTGCAATTGAAACAGCCGGCAAATAGCCTTATTGAACACCGATGTGTAAACGCTGAGTATACATACAGCTTTGTCACTCAATTTCAAATTGAGTGACTCCAATTGATGCGATGATGTGTGTGTGCACGAAATGGAGGTTATAACCGAGGTGTCGACGGGCGCTGATTTATAATTGTCCAGTCCAAAGATGAGTTACTGTTGAAGAATTCACTCGACTTCAACAATGACCTAGAGGTTTACTTCGCTTGTGTAGCAGGGGCTGTGCAGCTAGAAGCAGCGGCGGCGTGGCAGCAAGCGAGAGTAAGTGTGCATCAGCGTGGGTGTGCGTGCACGAAATTTAGGTTAGGTCGAAAGAGGGTGAATTGTCCGCTCCAAAGACGCACTATGTGTGGAGGTCACGATGTCGACTCCAACAAGGCGGGGACAGACTCCGCTCGCGAAGCGAAGGCTGTGTGCGGTGTGCATCGGCTTGCTAGCAGTGGCGTCGTGTCTTAATTTGCGGCGATCTGGCTGGAGATGCCGGCATCGAGTGCAATCCAAATAAGTAATTGCACTATACGCGAGTATTGCAATTGGCAGGGAATTGTTTATGAAACGCACACAAATTGTAAAATGAAAGCTGGTGGCGGCTACAGAACGTCAATTTTTGCCTGCAGTGCACATGTATTTGTGTGTATGTACATGCATGAAAAATTGCAACTTCACAAAACCTTTGTAATAAAACAAACTCGGGCGCCAAATGAAGAAAAAATAGCTATTTCTTGACTGTTGTAAAAATAAGTAGATGGGGGTGCAAGTTTTATTGAAAGGTGATTTCGATTTTATTTTCTTTAAAAAGTTTCTTCGCTGCACCACTTTTCACTTTCCGATCAGATAAGAAGCTTTTTGTTTCATGTGTTCTGTTAGCTTAAGCTTACCAGGGCTGTGCGCTTATGTTATCTTAAGCTTAATAGGGTTGTGCGCTTGCTTTAACAGAGTAAGGCGCGATATTCAAATATTTAATACAATTCAACAATTAAACTACATAATAAGAAATATAATTGGGTTTTGACCCAACAAACATCAACACAAGAAAATGCTATTTCGAAGAAGCTTATTTGCTACATTATCAAGTTTGCCGCTCGAAGCGTTAACAAAATTGATATATTTAGTTTTATTAAAGCTGCCTTCACACGATCGGTTTTTCATCGGTTTTTTTTTTAAGCCAGCGCTCTCGTGTGAACACACAAAAATTTTTAGGTCCGGTCAAAAACCGACTCAAAATGAGAAAAATAGAACGTGTTCTATTTCTGCTCTTTTTGAGTCGGTTAAATTTGTGCCACGAACATGTTAACGTAAGAAAGGCGTTTTTGATATTTTATAGTAATTGTTGGCAAAAAATAATGTAAACAAACTTATATATATAGGGAAGTATGACCAGATTGTGTAACAACAAAAAGTGATGGGATTTTGGATTTAACCGATGCGAATAATGTGAATGCCAACCTTTTTGGTCGGTTAAAAAAGCTACAGAAAAACCGACCGTGTGAAGGCAGCTTAAGCGATTTTTAAAAATTTCTGATTTAGTAAGTTAGCGCGAACTTATTCTTATCAAAATATCAATTATTACAAGTATATTATTAAATTACATATCAACAATAGCACTTATATATTATATTAGGGTATCCAACACTTAACATTCGTCTGTTCATACTCTTATTCAACATGTTCGCTATTTAAGTCTGTTTGTGTGCGTGTGTGGGAAACGGTGAGGAGGAGAATGATGCCGAAAGTGAGCGAGGACGGTCGCAATTCGACGACATCAGCACCGAGATCTGGCCGCACTCGCTAAGGGCACAGCAACAGTTGATGTTACCGGCACCGGATTCGTGGTTGCAGTTGATGTTCCCGGCCAGACCACGAGGGCGAAGCGGTGGGTGTGGCCCAAGTAGCCGTTATAAGTGACGAGGTGGGGGTGTCAACTACCCATCAACGGGACTCGGCATCGAATGGCTCGCTTCCACCACCCGAACACGTGGGTTGCTATAAATCCAGCGAACAGTGGAATGTTTCCTTTTGAAGCGAGGATATTCAAGCCCTACTGGGCCCAAGAGGAGGAGGGTTGGCCCGAGGCACCCACAGGATGGATAATGGGTACTCCACGCCGACTCATTCCTCTGATCGACATGATTCGCCACAGTCAGGAGCAAGGGAGCTGGCGGCGCACCATTTCGTCCAAATCGGTTAAGAAACACCGGAGATATCTAATTTAATTGAAGTTAAGTCAGTATAGTCAAATTCAATTATAAATTTAATATATTTATTGCAACTGGGTTCAGGGTATCTTCTAGTCGGGCTCTCCCGAATAAAGCCTTCTTACTTGTTTTTTGAGTTTACTAGGGTTAAGCTATATTTCTGAGTTTACTCGGGTTAAGTTTTATTTCTGAGTTTACTAGGAAGCAGCAAAGAGCGGAGAACAGTGTATACACCACACAGCAAAAGCATGGCACGAGCCAGCTTACACCGACAGCGCATGTCGCGGTGTCAAGAGTTCGCGATCGCCGCAAAGCGCGAGTTGAGTTGTCATGTGCCGACCACGCAAGGCTCATGTCGTGAACGCGGCTAACAAATGCAATTAGTTTTGCAAGTGCGAAGTGCTGCGGCAAACACGCCGGAACTTCATTACAACGAGGGAAAGCAACCAGGATCACATCAAGGATAACAGCAAGGATAATAACCAGGTCAACGACAACGATTTCAAAGCAAGGGCGGCGAGGAGCCAGAGCGGCAGAACGCAAAACGCGAGTGCAAGATGATTACACGAGGTGCCAGGGTAAGCGAGTTGGCAGCACAAACCAAGACCCAAGTCTCCACTCTATCACTTTTCCGAACACGGCGTGTCATTTTCCCACTCCCAGGATCCCAGCAATTTTGCAAATTTCTTGTAAGGTGGCCCTGGAGAGGATGAGCTACCTCAGCCATAGAAAAAGCTGCCTCACAGATTGTTCTTCAAATTTTACCATAAAATAGGTGAAATAATAGGCTTAAATACTGTATATGTAATCTTTGGTGCCGTGTTCTCTGAGTTGAAATATTTACGATGTGCCGGCTATGCGACTTGTTAATCACTTTCGTTACCTACTTGGAAACCTGGAAAATCATGCAAAATTATTTTTTTATTTCAATTTCATACTGAAAGTTTATTAAAACACTAAAGTTCATTGGTAGTTCCGACTCATGAATCAAGTTCCGATATTCGTTGCTGGCGGATAGCCAATGTTCGTTACATACTCGGTGTCATTGTCTAGGTTAACATCCAGCGCCATGTCAGCAAGCTTTCTGTCGCGAAGTAATTCAGTTCACTTATGAACTACTAACTCGATAAGCCTTCTTCATTAACTATATGCGGTTCGTGAGCACGCACACATATCGTCGCAATTTTTAATCGCATGCACGCTTAATTTAATTGCGCTGCAGCGAAAAAGCGAAGTGTAATCAATAAAGAGCACGCTGCAAGTTTACGTTTACTCACTGTTTTTATTATATAAGGGGGACAAATGGTGGACACCCCTCAGGTTTTTGAGACATTAAACTTTCAGAAATCAACGCAAAGCTAAGCTGCTGATATCATAGGAAAGCTAGTTTGTTTTATTGTTTTAATTTAAGTTTTTGTATTTTATGCAATTTAACAATCATAAGCAAACGAATATAATAATTTATTAAAATTTATTATTCGTAATGAACAGTATCGCAAGCGATGCAGCGATGTTTCGATTAATGTACCTAATTAAAATGGAGAGAAATTTAAATTTTCTTATAACTAAATAATAATTTCATTTTTCTATTTTTCTTTATTTAACTTAATGTTGCTCAATTGGAATCTTCGTCTGAGTCGCAATTGGCGCAAGTAAAATAACTTCTGGAAATATTAGCAAATTTCAAAAGCACCTCACGCTTACAAACGTTGCACGCAACGGAATTTCTTTTCGTGCATTTTAAGGGCATATCCTTCTTGCAAAGTCTTCGTCTGTTTAATAGATGCTTTTCCTGTATCTTTTTGCCGGTGATAATTTTTCTTATCAATGAAAACCAATTTAATTGCAGCGAGTAATTCACGTAGTGAAATAATTGTGGCGCCCGTGTTCATTTTGGAGTAAAGATGAAACATAATGATACGATAGTCAATTCAAGTACCCATAAGTGTTAAAGTGTGGCACATCGAATGGGCGCATTCGAAAAATGAGCACGCATAAACATAATTTCACATTAATTAATGTAAAACCCAAAATATTGAATATAAAAAATGTTGGATGACAGATTATGTAAGGGCATGAGTAAACGAATAAGATTAAATTTATTTCCCTTTTCTGAAACTTGTAATAATACAATTACAAACGCGTTGAAAAGATACAAAGCTTACGTCGTAATATCGGTATTTTAGTTTTTGTCTCTGAAGCATTCAAAACTAAGTATAAACACCTGTAGACTACATATAAAGAAAGCTGGCACTAAGAGCTATCAATCACAGTAATTAGACCGCGCTAGCATCAAAACTCGCCAAAATAGAGGGGGTGTCCGAGTTAGAGACAGTGTCCACCATTAGGGCTTCTCCCTTATTAATAAATAATGCCATCTAAAGTTCCATCATAAATTTTACACTCCGACAAATAATGTAATTGCAAATCAAAATCCCATTCCAGCATAAACTTTTGGAGCGCACTGTAAAAAATATTTTTTTTGCTTATGCGCTGAGTGTTGTTTGTTTCTCAATAGTCCGCCTTCAACTAAGAGTAGTGATGGCACGATTAATCACATGATTTTTATTCATCGGTTAATATCTTTCGATCAACGATTTCAATTTCGTTTCAATTAATCACAAGAAAAACTTATTAATTTTCAAATTTGCCAGTACCGTAAAAACTTCATTTAAGAAATATAGTCTTGTACAGCGGCACTACCGTGATTACATTTTTCAGTAGGCCGATCTGTTCACTACTGGCCGAACGGTAGTTTTGAGCAATGAAAATGTTAAAATGTTATGTTTAAATATTACGGCCGCAAAACGGGCAACAACATGTCGGGCAAGAGCCGGCTCATACATTTTTCGGAAAATATTAACAAAATTGACCTAATTCGGGCTCCAATAGAGCCATAGTTTTTGTACAATGCTGCACAAGAAGTAATGAATAAAAATATATTAATTTATTAACACGATACACTTTCAATAACATATAAACTGAATTGTACTGCCAGTAATATATTACAAGGTATTGATGATCCTTGCTTCAGCATAATATTGACTATCTCTACAATCAGTTTCTTCCATTAAAATCTAAGATTACAAAACCAGCTCTTAAGTTTAATAATGATATTACAAGTGCAATTAAACACAGGGATGAGGCCTACGATAAATGGAAACGATACAAGACTGACTATTACTATCGACTTTTTAAATCCAACAGACGAAAAGTAAATCAATCTATTAATAATGCTAAGCGCAATTTCTTTAGTAATAAATTAGATTATAGATTACAGCAAAGCATTTGAGACGGTAAATCACGTAATTCTCTTGACAAAGCTTAGCAAGATGTATTATTTTACGCCAACGCCAATTAAACTATGGTCTACTTACTTAAAAAGGAAACAAGCCGTTTTAACGCAGAGTGCGACTTTATGCTTAATGTTAGTAAAACAAGGTGTCCCGCAGGGATCTATACGAGGACCTCTCCTATTCTCCATTTATATTCGTCGTCTTGCTTTGCATCGCAACGGACGTATTTTTTTTATGCGCTTCGATTTTTGTTTACTATTGTGCGTTTTATTTCTGCTATTAATTTCGCGTCTTTGTGTAAACTAATAGTTTTGTGACTTTGTGATTAGTCGGTGTGCCTAAACCCAAAGTGGACAGTAAATTAACGATTTAATTTGCATTTGTTTTAAAGTGTTTCCAAGCACAAGAACAAACTGCAGTCCAGCATACTGAAAATTTGCTCAACTTGCTGCCGCCTGCTTTTGTTTTGTTTTTGTGATTATACTCGATACCGAAGGTAAAGAGTATATTGGGTTTGTGCAATGTCCATCATGGTGTCCGTCCGTCTGTCCGTCCGTCCGTCTGTATGTTCGCAACTTTTTTCCACACCCATCAAGCTAGAAACTTGAAACCTTCCAATTCTCCTTATCTATAGGATAGTAATTAAAGTGTCAAGATGGGGCTCTACGATACTGGGGGCTGGCAAATCGATAAATTCGATAACTCAAACCATAATCCACATATTTCGCACATGCTTACAGCTAGAACTACCAATTTGGTAAAAGATAGCTACTAGCAGCCCCAAAAAACTGAATCAAAAATTTGGAGCCACGCCCACCCATTCCGCCCCCATCCCCCCGCATTTTAAAGTCCAAAAAGCCTATATCTCCCACAGTTTTTGAGCTATAGCCACTAAATTTAGTGCCAAGATAGGTGATGATGACCCCCCAAAAACTGCATCAAAAGTTTAGATCACACGCCCACAGATACTGCCCTAGCTGCCCCCATCCACCCCAACGCTTCGTCAAAAACGGGAATGCCTGTATCTTCCAGATTTGTGGAGCTAGAGCCTCTGAATTTGGAAGGGAGATAACTGGTTACGACTTCCACAGAACTGCATCAAAGTTTTGGAGCCACGCCCACCCATTCCGCCCCCAGCCCCACCGCATTTTAAAGTCACAAAAGCTTATATCTCCCACAGTTTTTGAGCTAGAGCCACCAAATTTGGTACCAATGTAGACGATGATGACCCCCCAAAAACTGCATCAAAAGATTGGATGCTACGCCAACAAATACCGCCCTAGCCACCCCCATCCGCCCCAACGCTTTAACAAAAACGGGAATGCGTCTATCTTCCAGAGTTGTGGAGCTAGAGCCACCAAATTTGGTGGGAAGATAGCAGGCAGCGACCAACAAAAACTTGCATCAAAGTTTTGGAGCCATGCCCAACCATTCAGCCCCCCAATCCCCACTTTTTACAAACTTTGAGCAAAAATTTGGATGCCACGCCCACCCATACCACCCCCAAACCCCACTTTCCCCACTTTAAACAATTTTCGAGCTAGAGTCACCAAATTTGGTATGAAGATAGCAATTGACATTCCACAAAGATCTGCACCAAAAATTTGGATGCCACGCCCAGCCATACTGCCCCCAGCCCCCCTTTCCCCACTTTTTACAAACTTCGAGCTGAAGTCACCAATTTTGGTATTAAGATAGCAATTGACATTTCACAAAGATCTGCAGTAAAAATTTGGATGCCACACCCACCCATACCGCCCCCAGCCCCTCTTTCCCAACCTTTTACAAACTTTGAGCTAGAGTCACCAAATTTGGTATGAAGATAGCAATTGACATTTCGCAAAGATCTGCAGTAAAAATTTAGATGCCACACCCACCCATACCGCCCCCAGCCCCCCTTTCAACAGCTCTTACAAACTTTGAGCTAGAGTCACAAAATTTGGAAGGAAGACAGCTGGTGGCATCCCCATCTTCATCGGAGAATTTTTAAGGTAGCGTACACCCCTGCCCCATCCGTACCCCTTTGCAATCAGGCCTCTTTTTACCTGTTTTAATACTGGTATCGAGTATACCGCAGTCGGTTGCGTCCGACTGCAACGTTTCCACTTGTCTTACGCTGACTCTCTCTCTCTCTCTTTTTCAAGCCCTCCGCTCCCAGTGCATTAAACCGTTTCTTGATCGTTTACTCTAACGCGCTCTTTTTTTTTTTTGTTGTTGTTGGTCACGGTCAAACTTTTCTCCGTTGCTTGTTGCTTTCGGTGGTCGCGCTCACGCCGTTTTTGTTTGTGAAGCTGTGAAGTAAGTTTTGTTTGTAGCTTTACTATTCGCACATTAGGGTGGACCTGTATTTTAATCATAACAATTTTCTGCAGCGATATTTTTTTTATTTTTTATTTGTACTTTTCTTTTCTTTTAATAAATTAAATAAAAATGTCTGTCTGCTGCTATGCGAATTGCCAAGTCCGCGTTAACTCAAAAATGGGTTTTGTCTGCTGCTAGATGTGCACAAATGTTTCTCATGAGCAATGTGCTGGCATTAATGGCCGTGTCTCAGACCTCTTGAAGGTTACTTATTTAGAGTGGCCGTGTTGGTCATGTTTGGAGAAAAAAAAAGACATTGCAAGCATTATAGAAACTCAGCTTGGCTTAGAGGGCGTTTTCTGCCAGTTGAATAAATTGTGTGAAAAATTCTCATCGGATCAGAGAAATTTTAACGAGAAAAATCTCGTACAAGATTCTCCAAAGCGTAAAAAAGCTAACGTTGGGCAGTTATCGGGCTCTGTGACGTTGGAAAATACTCCAAACCTTCCGATACCACAGTGTAAAGTAAATAAAAATCTTCATGTCCCTTCTACTAAAGTTATCGATTATTTAGATGATATACCAATAATTCCCATGGATATTGTCTTATCTGATCCCGATCCTTCGGTTCCTTTGGTGGTTAGTAGTGTTGATGTTAATCAACAAAAAAGCTCTATCAAACCTAAAGAGCCAAATATTCAACTATCCGAGGCTGAGTCTTCAAAACCAGCCTCAGTGGAGGATATAATTAAAAAATTTGTTTCTGTTCCAATTAAATAACAAATATTTGTTTCAAGGCTTCCCCCTGATTTAACATCAGATGATGTCAAGGTCTATATCAAGGCCAAATCGAATGCCAATTTCACGGTGGAGAAATTCAAATTTGCTTATGATCGGAACATTTCGTCTTTTAAAATCAGTGTTTCGAATCAAGATTTTTGCACTATATGCTGCAAAGAATTTTGGCCAGAACACATAATTGTGAAAGAGTATACTGCAGAAAAAAAAATCGGCCCCCGATTGTATCTCCCCTTCCGGTGGTTGGCTCTAAGTTAACTCTCCCAATTACTGATAGTTCAAAAATCTAACATCCTCCTTCTTACTTGGCTATCAGAATGTAAGAGGTCTTTGTAGTTAACTCACTAGTTTATACCTTAATAGTCTTTCTTTCCCTTTCCATGTAGTGCTTATTGCTGTGAATGTAGACTTTCCTTCTGAAACAGTCGTATTAGATAGTTATTTTGATATAGAGTTTATTGCTGTAAAGCTAAATATTTACGGCATTAACATTTTTATTACTTGTTCCTATATACCTCCTTCCTCTGATCTCTCTATCTATGAGATACATCTATCTGCTATTCATTTTGTCTCTGCCTTGCTTTCTGATCGCGATTTTCTTGTAGTTCTTGGTGATTTCAACACTGCTGAAGCTACTTGGATTTCTTGTCCTGACTCTGGTGCCCTGGCTCCCACGGCCCCGAATACATTTTTAATCGATTTACTTGGGATGTCATTGAGTCAAATTAATGCTATTCCAAATTCTCTTAATAAAATGCTTGATCTGATTTTTGTTTTGGATTCATCATCTTCATCCGTTTCCCGTTCTCAGCCTATATCTTATCCCGAAGACGTATACCATCCTACGTTGGAGCTGTTGATTAATTTACCTTCCCGGACGCGTTGCAATGTCAAGATGCCTTTGAGTCGAGTTCGTAAATTTTGGAAAACTGATTTTGAGGGACTCGCCCTGCTTTTATCCCAAACTGACTGGTCTCCCCTCTACGAGTCTGACGACTTGGTCGTGGCAATCAGTATTTTTTATAATACCTTATATTCTTTATTTGATTTATGTGTCCCGGTTGGTAAGCTAAACAGGTCTAACAAACCTGTGTGGTTTACCCGAGAGTTGACAATTCTTAAAAATCGAAAATCTAAACTCTACAAGAGATTTAGAAAAAACGGCTCATCGGTAGCCTACTCTGAATACTTGATTGCTCATGCCAGTTTTGAAATATTGAATCAACAATGTTATAAGAATTACCTGACTCGGTGTAAATTACAGTTTCAGCAGGATCCAAAGCGGTTTTTTGATTTTGTTAATGCGAAGCGTAGATCATCGACACTCCCAACGGAAGTATTCTTTGAGGAAACGAAGGCCAATTCTGATGAGGAGATTGCAAATATATTTGCCCAATTTTTTCAAACGACTTATAGTTCATTTCAATCTCAAGTCGGTTTGCCTTACCCTTGTCAGTTGAATAGCTCGAATTGCATCTTTGGACGGAAAATCACTGAAAAGTCACTTTTAAATAATCTAAATGTCTGTGTGCTAGACACTGCGCTCATGGTCTTTTAAAGCCGTTGCTTAAAATGTTTAACTTGTCCCTGGAATTAGGCTCCTTACCAAAAATTTGGAAAGAGTCATTTATTATTCCTCTCCATAAGAAAGGAAACAAATCTAATGTTCAAAATTATAGGGGTATCTCCAAGTTGTCTGATATTCCTAAGATTTTTGAAAAATTAATAACCTCCCATCTTTAACACCTTTGTAAATCTATTATTCCACCGTGCCAGCACGGATTTATGAAACAAAGATCTACTACCACTAACTTGTTAGAATTTACTTCGTTTGTTATCAAGGGTTTTCAGGACAAATTGCAGACTGATGTTATTTATACTGATTTTAGTAAGGCTTTCGACTCTGTAAATCATCGTCTCCTAATACATAAACTAGAACTCTTGGGCTTTTCAAATATTCTAGTTCTTTGGATTAAAGACTACCTAACTCTTAGAACTTAGAGCGTTTTATTTAAAGGGTCCATTTCCAAAAAGGTTCAGGTCACTTCAGGCGTTCCACAGGGTAGTCATCTTGGCCCTTTATTATTTATTTTGTTTATAAACGATCTTCCATCGGCTATAAAGTTCTCTCGGGTTTTGATGTACGCTGATGATGTAAAGTTATGCACGTCAGCTGCAACTCCCCTAGCTTCTCAACAGCTTCAAAGAGATTTAGATAATTTTCAAATGTGGTGTAAAGTAAATTTTTTAAATCTTAATTGTAGTAAATGTAAAGTAATGTCATTTTTTAGATCTTTGCCCTTTTTTAATGTATATGTTCTTGACAACAAACCACTAGATAGAATTGAATGGTTTGACGATTTGGGCATCGTCATGGACCCAAAGCTTAAGTTTGACAAGCATATTTCTTCATTTTCTAATCTAGCATCCGGTGTCTTGGGATTCATTAAGCGCTGGTCGAAGGATTTCAACGATCCCTACTTAACAAAAACTCTGTATACTTCTCTTGCACGACCGATTCTGGATTATGGATCTTGTATATGGTTTCCCAAATACGAAATTCATCAGAATAAAATAGAGTCGGTACAAAAACCATTTCTGCTCTTCGCACTTAGAGGTCTTAACTGGGACACTAACAATAATTTGCCATCTTATCGTAGTAGACTTTTCTTCGACTACTTTCCCTGACCCAGCAATATTTACCAGTTAAAATAAGGACAATGATTGCAAAAACTTTAGCAATGCTTATAATGATTTACGGAGAAGAAATTTTTGCCAAATGCGATGCTGCGTGCCAACATAAACTTATAGCAGCGACAGGCAAACTCACACAACTATACTTTTATTGCTCTTTGCTTGTATTGAAAACTGTGTTCGCGCACGAAGAAAACAGAGCACTGAGAAAAATGAAAAAGTTGGCAAATCAAAACAAAGTTCACGTTATTTTTTATTCAAATTCTTTAACTATTTGGTCTAGGTCTATTTCTTCATTATAGCATTTTATTCTAAATGTTTATTAGGAATTTTATTTGTATTTTTATTTTTTTTAATGTTGAGAACGTTGTTTCGCAATTCAAAGTTGTGGGCAAGTATAAAAAATTAAAATATATAAACTGTTATAATTTAAAATTTGGTGGCAAATTAAACATTGTGAAACATTTTTTCATTGAAAAAAAATTTATTCATTATTCAGTTTTTTGGCAGTGTTAAATATTTAGCATTCAGAAAAATTGCGCAGCGAGGTCTTGCCTTTGTGAATGCTGAACAGCAACTGACTTGATTTGCTTTGCCGAAGTGGGAGCAACACAACTGCCGAAAGCCGAACAGCGTGCGCTTGTATTAGTTTTTTTTATAGCGTACAGTGTAAAACGAAAAAATTGCTGCCCTATAGCCAGCTATAGGAAACGCTAAATGTGCCTATCGCTGACTTAGGAAGAAACTGGCCACATAACGGATTGAGTGAAGAAGTTGGTTGATCTCGAGTTTGCGTATTTACTAAATAATAAAATACTAGTTCTTCTCCACAAAATAATCTTTTCTAAGAATCTGACTATTTGTATCATATTTTAAGTCTTACTACGTCGGAAAAAGTAAATTACCTAATTACTTTTCGTACCAAACTGGCCTGCTCCAGCAGGCAATTTTACGTCTCTGCTGTTCGACTCTGGAACCAATTACCAACAGATTTAAAAAGTACCAAGAGCGCACCTCTGTTTAAAATTAAGTTGAAAGCACACCTAAACACATAAAACAAACAAAACTTCTTGATTTTTAAGACACAATTAATTGTTTAACAATAAAAATAATAATTTAAATTATGTAATACCTCAAATATTTAATTGAAAATTATAAAGAAAATACTCTTAGACATATTACGTATTGTAAAAAGAAAATTGCGATTTTAAAGATAAATGTAAGATAGGTTATAACATATGATACAAAGTTATTGATAAAACAATGTGACTAGTGCCCTAAAATATAAGTAATAATACTTGTAGCACTAGGAAAAAAAACAAACTTTTAAACATATATGGGTTCACTAAAATGCGTTTCGGTTTTGCAGCCTGCCTTTTTTTAACAGCCGCCAGCAGCAGGGCGTTAGTTTTACTCAAACCCAAAAGCAGCGCGCGTTGGTCGTGAATCATTGTTTTGAATTCAAGTATACAAAACACTGCTGTATTTCCGACTTATTTAGGGAAAGTTATAAGCCTACCGCCACAATATGTACCTTTTTCAGCAGCTAATGTTACGGTCGTAAAACTCATGTATTACGGTACGGGCGCTGTACGGGGCATCTGCGTACTGGCTTTAAACTAAAAAACAATCAAATTTTTGATGTGTTTACATCTATACGCACGGGTAGCGTAAAAGCACAAATGTCAAATGTCGTTATTTCACCACTGTAACACACGCTGCGTTAAATTCGCCGCTGTAACTCACACCGATAGGCAGTCAAAAATTGAAATAGTGTGTTTGTTGTAAAACAATTGTCTCTGCTTGCAAACGAATAAGATAGTATTGGTGTTGCGGCAGAGAGAAGTGGTCGTAAAAAACAAAGTCTCGCTCGTGAAATAACGAACGCTATGTATTGCGTGTGTGTTTTTGAATTCGCTTTGCTTTGTTTGTGCTAAGTCATGATACAACTAATTAGGTAGTGTCATCCGAAAGAGCCAGTACCTACTAGGTCTGTTTGATAGTAGAAAGTGTAGGGTAGTGCATTGCAGAAAAGAACACGAAAAATAAAACCCGAAAAATTTTAAGTGTAAAAAAGTGTATAGCTACTCTCGCACAAAAAAGGTGTAAGTTAGAGCAAATGAAGCAACAGCTGACTGACATGACTAACATGAGTTTGAATAACAATGAAAATTTCACTATAAGTGAGTTAATTGATGACGACAGTGGTGAAGAAATTATTGCAAGCTCCACTTATCCAAGTGGCGCTGAAGATGATTTTTGAATGGTGCAATTGGTTGATTTCCCGATAGGAAAAATAAATTGGTTGATGGACAATTTGAGACAAACTTTTCCAACCTACACAGATAAAGAATTTAAAACGCATTTCCCAGCTACAAGAGGAATTTTGTGACTGAATTCACCCAAATAGCTTTTTATTTATCTTAATTGGGTGCTGCAGCTGCTGCATCCTACTCTGAATATACTTCAGGCTCTGCATATTGTATAAAAAGTTTTAAAATAAACTCATTTGACATTTTTAATTATTGTTTAAACTTGCAATGTTAAACTGATTTACAGAGCTCAAAATCGTAACTGGCGCAAAACAGCTGTTTTGTTGTTGTACACTTTTCTGCTCTTGATTTTTGGTGGTGTAGAAAAGTGCAGAGAAGTGTAAGTCAGGGCACACTAAAAAACACAGGGCAGAACAGTTTAGTGTAAGAAAGTGCAGCTATCGAACACTTTTTTGTGAACTAGTGTACACTAGGGCAACCTAGTTCAGCTATCGAACAGACCTATTGATTTGAAAATGTGAGCGCGAGGGAGACAGCAATGTTGTTCTCTTTATTTTACTCTCTTGACTCTGTTAAGGGTTTATTTTGTTAGTGCGACAGAGTTTGGTAATGAAGTTTCGTGAAAACATTTAACTAAATAACCTATTAAGTGAAACGCTTTCGATTATATTAATTAAATAGTTTTTTTCCACTCATAATCTTCAACTTTAACTCAAATGAAACAAATATCACAATCAAAACTTGCAAAAAAGTTCCCACCTATTTGGAAGTTCCAGGGCTGTCATCAATCAGCTTGTTAAATGAACATGCCAAATTAGCATGGCTGCAACAAAGCTCATCAAAAAAGTTTTATTTCAGCTAGGTCTTTATTTAACAAAGCTTTGTTTACATTCCAAAAGTATTTCCATACATTTTTCGATTTTGTACCCCATTGTGACCGTTGTGCATTGATAAGCTAATGTAAAAAGATTACACCTAGTAGCATAGTTCTGCGATCAGAAAGCGACAGAAGCTTTAATAGTACAAGTCAACGATGCAGTGTGGAAGGAACGGCTGACTTATCCAATATAGTTTCGTTATCGATAACTAATGCTGCATTTACACTAGTTGATGCAGCGTCAATTCTAGCTATGTCAACAATTGATATCCAGCGTCAACGCATTTGTTGTGTTTACATTAGTTGATTGAGTTGACAAAAAAACCGGGCTGCCGACTAATTTTCGAGTTGAGCAACGCGCAAGATGCCAACGCGTTGATATTGAAGTTGAGAGTAATTTACACCAGTTGATATCCACATTCGTTGACATTCACGTTGCTAAGCATTTTTCGTGGACGTCGATATTGTGAATGTATCGAAACTGATTTTCAATATTGTGTTGTTTTGTTAATTGAGAAAAGTGGTTAGTACTAATGCTTATGTAACTTAAAACTAATTGATACACAATTTGTTTACTTTAGAATAAAATCAGAACAATGGCAACAGCGAAGAAGAGCAAAATAGCGGCAGCAGTGGTTTTGGTTCTCGCTCTTGAGTTAATCGATAGCTATCGCCAGCAACTGAAGCAGGTCTACTTTCGATTTTAAAATATGGTTGAATAAATATGCATAAAAATAAATAAAATTGTATATTAATTTATTACTAATTTTTGTTTTTATAGACTGCACAGTTGAAAAAGCAGACAACATTAATTAAAACGGATGGCGAAGCGAAGTGCTGCCACCTTTAATATGTTCATAAAGTTTGTCAACACACAGCAAAAGAATGAACATGAGCTCAACTTAATTTTGTGTTGTCAACGCGCCGATTGTGACTTAACCTGTTGACACAAAGTGTTTACACTATGTTTACACTCAGAGCAACAATTGACGATTTTCGCATTGTCAATCTACTGTCAACGCAACAGTTGATCAAGTTGACAGCTGTTCACACTAGGATTGATAAAGTTGATATCAACGTTGACTTGTTTATCAACTAGTGTAAATGCAGCATTATACACATACATCTTTACAGCCAAACTTCCATATAATGCACATTTCAGTGCAAAGATTTTTTGATGTGTTAACATCTATACGCGCTGTAGCGTAACTATTAAAAGTCACACACTATCAAACTTCACAGCCTTAACTCACATGCATTCCTCGCTGCGTTATTTCGCTTTTGTAACTCACACAGATAGGCAGTCAAAAATTGAAATAGTATGTGTTTGTTGTACAACGATTGTCTCTGCTTGTAAATGAATATGATGGTATTGATGTTGCGGCAGAGAAAAGTGGTCGCAAAAGACGAAGTCTCGCTCGTGAATTGAAGAACACTGTGTCTGTTGCTTTGCAGTCGCTTTATTTTGTTTGATCTTAGTTGCAGAGATGCAACCATCTGAGACGGTCGAGTCACACGGTTTTGATGTTATGTTATGCCCACAAACAACCAAAAAAAAGTACAAGCTTATTTATTTGTAGGTTAAGGGTTTCTGGGTTGGCAATTATTAATATATTTCGTTATAGCAGAGAATAATGGGTTGGTAATTATTAAATTTAGCTACAATAAAAAGTGTGAGCTCGTGTGCATTCACAAAAGAAGCAAAACAGAAATGCACTAGAAGAATGTTGAACGCTGTATACCCTAATAAAATATAAGTGCTGTTGTGTTTTCACGCAAAGTACGGTCGAGTTTTTCCTGTCGCTCCGTCCTTGTAGTGTTTTCGCAGTACTAAACCTTAAGTGAAAACCAATTTTTCAAATCAATAAGCGCGTCAATAGGCTGGGCAACTTACCTGTTGTCCTCATCGCCTTTGCCAATCGCGTTCCTCTTCTTTTTGTCACCGGGTTGTTGTGGAGTCTTCCTTAAGCCGCGCGCAATCTTGGGCTCTCCAACTGGTGTGAGGGGAAATACTACTCGTAAATATTACACGTATTGCACAGTCTAACTTCGTGGTGTGCTGCTTGAGCTTACAAGTGTTTTAGGAATACCACAGTGTCAGCTGATCGGGAGTACCGGGGCTGTGCTTGGCATTGCCAGCTGAGCGAGAAGCGCTTAACTACCCTCGCCTGCTAATCATAGGTGGAGCCAACATGAAAAAAGGTGTCTCAGCTGTGAGTGGTTCGTGGACAGGGTGCAAGTGCAAATAAGAAATTTTGTTGCATACGCGCAAGGATTTTGCGATAAGCGCTGCATAGCCAACCACTTGGCGATTTTTCCAGTAGGAAACTCCAAGCAGATTAAGGAGAAGGCCACGGTACCTGCTATTACCAACCCCCTCCGTCACGGCGGTGCTCAGTGGGGCTCTGGGGACCGAGTCGGGGCGGTATAACCTCCACTGGTTAAAAACCTTAGGGAAACCTTTGGTCAACGCGGGACTGCTTTTAGATCTACAAGTGAGTGGAGACAAGTGGTTACAGTGGAAAGTATTATACGCCACTTGGCATTGCCGAGGTCTCCCCCCCCCCCCCCCCAGGGGAGTGCGCTACCCCCTGTGCGTAGCCTGGTACCTCCAGGTGACATGCCTGCACCTGCGGTGGCCACTCCACCCCAGGGAAAGAAGCCAGAAGAGGAAGATGTCTTTGTGCAGCTGGGTGCCATTCTGAACGGCCTTTATGCCTTTCTGTTCGGGCAGCGGCACGTTCACCAGCTGATGAGGGACAAAGCAGGGAAGGCACTTAAGCTCTACAAAGCCTTCCCTGGCAGAAGCAAGTCAGCCTCCAGTGATAGCGCGGATACAGCCACACAGACGACGCCGGTTGCAAAGCTGCCTAGTAGAGTAGCCGACAAAGTGCAACAGCAGGGTAGCGGTGCTGCGAGATGCACAGTGACTCCCAAGAGGCGGCGCGAGCTCGAGTCAAGGCAGCGAGCTACGCCCTCAAAGAGGAACAAAACTGGCAACGCAAGTCCAGCGGCTTCGGAGTCGGTTCCACAGAATACGTGGAAAACGGCTCAACGAAGGAAGTCTAGCAAGCTAGCCGGTAAGGCATCTGGCAAGCCACATAGCAGCTCCCGTAACCCCGTGGATAGATCCCAGTGCTGCATCAGGTGCGGAGTTACGGGCCACAAGGCAGTGAGTTGCAAGAGCGAGGTGGCGAAGTGCTCCATCTGTGTCGCAAAGGGCAGTGCCCTTATTCAGCCACCAGGCGGCCAGTAATAGATGTCCAATCAGTGGAAGTGTACTTGGTCGTGCAAGATGAAGCTCATACAGCTGAACCTCAACCATTGTGCAGCGGCCCAGGACCTGTTGTCGCAAATAGTGCGTGAACGCTCTGCAGACCTGGCGGTCCTAAGCGAGCCATACCGGCTTTCTGAAAGCCCTAGATGCGCTTCGGACACAACTGGAAGAGCGGCCCTATGGTCCTGCGGGATTGACGGGACTCCTCTGGTAAGTGTTCATTGGTTCTACGCTGTCTACCTACCCCACAGTCTGCAGCTATCAAAGTTTGCCAACACCCTGGACTCCCTGGTAGCAGACGCAAGAGGCCGTCACCTGATCGTCATCGCTGGACACTTCAACGCATGGGCAGAGGAGTGGGGCAGTTCGTCAACCAATGTCAAAGGACGTGGGTTGCTTGAGGCGTTCCCTCTCCTCGACTTGGTGCTCCTAAATTATGGAACGCAGAACACATTCAGCAAGCTGGACTGGGTTCGGTCGTTAACATAACTTTTGTCAGTAGCTCGCTCTTCAGTTCGTCTACCTGGAGCATCGAAGACTCTTTTAATGCAAGTGATCACGTTGCCATATGGTGCACCGTTGGAACACGCCCGGATCACTGTAATACTCCAGCTCACCACTGGCCTAGGTATCGTGTCGAGACGCTAGACATGCGGACCTTCAGTGCCCATCTGGAGTCTGCTGTGATCTCCGATACTACTGATTGTACCGAGGATGTGGTGGACAATACGATACGGATGCTAAGTCGTGCCTGCGATGCTAGCATGATTAGGACCAGAGAGTACCAGAGGCACCATGCCTCAGTATACTGGTGGAATGAGGAGATCGCTGAGGCTCCAAGCGAATGCAACTATGCTAGATGCCGCTACCAGCACTCACGTGGATCACTGCTGTGCCGTCAGGTGGAATTTCTCGCCTGTAGGAGACACTTGCAGAAGCTTATTAAAGACAGCAAACGTGTATGCTTCCTGGACCTCTGCGACACAGCGGACAACGAACCATTGGGCAATGCCTACAAGCTGGTAGTAAAACGCTTCAATGTCTCTCCACGCTGTCACCCCATGGACCCAGGATCATTGAAGGAGATAGTAAGGCACCTATTTCCCAGTGTGGATGAGGATTTTGGCGGATTCCCCCTTGCGCCAAGCATGCATTCTCAAGTTGAGCCCATCATGCTAGATGAGATTCCTCACGCTGCAACGAAGTTGAAGCCCAGCAATTCACCTGGCCCAGATGGGATTCCCAACCGAGCGCTCAAGTTACCAATCGCGCTACGCCCAGACGTCTTTTCGAGCATGTACAACAGCTGCCTACGAAGCGGAGTGTTTCCAAACCGTTGGAAAATTCAGCACCTGGTCCTCCTACCGTTGGAGTTTTACCGCAGCAGTATGGCTTTTGCAAAGCGCGATCTACGCTGGACGCTATCGTCTAGGTAGTCGAGATAGCTTCGGGAGCGATAGCCGGATGGAGATGGAAAGGCGGCGCCAAGAAGTACTGACAACGTTGGACGTCTAAAACGCCTTCAATACGGCTAAATGGTGCTGCATCCTGGAGGCTCTTGAGGCGCTAAACGTGTACTTACCGGAGTACCTACTAAGGACAACAAGGAGCCACTTCAAGAATAGAATCCTAAGGTACGATACCTGCGAGACGATGGAGGAGCACTTAGATTCTGGAGGCGTGCCACAAGGGTCGGTACTGGGACCTCTACTGTGGAACGTCATGTATGACGGCGTTTTTCTACATAGTTGGATTTGCTGGCGATGTTGATATCGTCGTCATGCGCAAAGAGTTGGAGAATGCTGAGGCCGCGCGCAATATATGCATTGCCCGCGTGCAGGACTGGCTTAACCAGACGGGATTGGAGCTGGCTGCGCAGAAGACGGAGGTGGTGCTTGTGAGCAGCCGCAAGACGGTGGAAACAGCAAAAATAGTTGTTAGCTGGACTACGAATCTGTCCAAACGGGCAATCAAATATCTCGGCGTTATGCTGGACACGAGGCTGTCCTTTAAGGAGCACCTGGAGTACACCGCAGCCAAGGCAGCTAGAGTATATCGCACACTGTCGCGCATAATGCTAAACACGTGCTAAACTTTGTCCGTGCACCGGCTTTGTACGCAGCACCAATCTGTCTATCAGAGTGTGCTGTGCTTTCATGACTATTTCTGATGGGCCGCCCTGGTCATCGCTGGCATGATACCTGTTTGTGCCAAATAGCTGCGTTCCTGCTAACTGCGCAGCACTGCTGCCGCGACTAGAAAACTCACCTCAAGCCGAGCCTTCTAGCCGACGGCAACCTTGCTTCGCTTAGGCTTAAGCGGCGGGGTTTAGTTCCTAATTACAAGTGTAACACAGAGGTTCATTAAAGTTCACAGAGAATAAATTCCGATTTAAATATTATAACCTCAAGTGTTTTTAATCCGACGATTAACCAAGAAGTCCCTCAACTCTTAATTCTGCTGCGAAGCCCCCCTACATTTTCAATACCCATCGATGAGCTTGCCATTGAGGCGGGAGTGTTGGCTAGCCGGTCAGCCGCTACTAAAGCTGGCGCGAGCCGTCTGGCTAAAGATCCAGCACTTTGAAGAGGTGGCAAGCACGCTAGAACTCTTCATTGAAGGGGCGTTGGACATTCGCCTTGATTCCACGGTTCTCACCATGGCTCAACCGTGGTTATGTTGCTTTCTGCTTTCTGGACATGGGTGCTTCCGGAGTTAGTTAAGGCGGTTTAGCCACGAGCAAAGCGATGAGTGCTTATGGTGCGGAAGAGGAATACAGGAGGACGCACACCACGTACTGTTCACCTGCGGGCGGTTCGCGAACCAACGCACCACGCTTGAACTCACTTTGGGTGGTCCCATCACGATGGACAATCTAGTGCCAAGTATGCTCGAGTCTCCGGAGAAATGGGAAGCGGTCAGCGCATATGTGGCAGAGGTGATAAAGGAGCAGAGGCGAGTGGAACGACTAAGGAGGATCACTCCAATATAGGTGGTGATTGTAGTGTACGAAGCAATTCCTAACGGACATACCGAATACTGCTATCGCTCCTACACACATATTCTGTGAAGGAGCTATTTAACTCCTCCACAACATTAATTCATTAGCTTGTTAGCAAACATGTGTATTAACCATGAAGGTATTTTAGTTTAAGGCCAAGAAGGAGCTATGTAACTCCACAACATTTTTTTCATTATCTTGTTAGTAAATAGTTGTTTTAACCACGAAGGTATTTTAGTTTAAGGCCACAAAGGCACCGGAGTACAATAATAATAATTTAAGCTGACAAAACACGAATATTTATATATAAGACACGGGGAACTGGGTTACAGGTTCACGAACCAGAAATGATCAGCACTGACAGCGATGAGCAGCACTGATTGCTAACGGACGAAGCAACAGCAAAGAAACAACAGCAGCCGCGAAGTGTCGTAGCGTAAGCGGTGATAGCAGAGGCCTCAGCGGAAGAGGATGGCCGACGCTGAAAATGCAGCCGCGCTGGTTACTAACGAAGCAACAGCAAAGAAACAACAGCAGCCGCGAAGTGTCGTAGCGTAAGCGGTGATAGCAGAGGCCTCAGCGGCATAGGATAGGCGGCGCTGAGAATGCAGCCGCACTGGTTGCTAACAGCCAAAGCAACAGCAGAAAACATCGGCCGAAAACAACAGCAGCCGCGAAGCGTCGTTGCGAGAGCGGCTACAGCCGAGGCAACAGCAGAGAAGCACCCCACACACCAGCAGCCGCGAAAAGCCGTAGAGAGAGAGAGCGGCGAAGCCAGAGCAGAGGCCTCAGCGGCAGAGGATAGCCCGTCCCGCAAATGCAAAACGCCGGCGAGTTAGTCACGATCGGGCCACGCTCAGAAACGCAAGTGCGAAACAGCAAGTGCGGAAAACAAAGCGAACAGCAGCAGCGACAAAACGTGGGTGACAGCGGCCAGCGACAGCGTGTGCGACGAAACGCAAAGCTAACCAGCAACGAGCCGTACGAGAAGTATAAGGATGGAGCAGGGGTAAGCTGATCTTCGGTCTGCGGGGATTTAACTGGGTGGGCAATTGTCTTTGTTGCGGTGTGGTACTTTGTTAAATAAAAGTATATGATATGAGTAAAGAAGTGGAAAACATAAAAGCCAAGTGCGTTTTTGCAAGAAATAAAAATATAAATAATAAATAAATAAAATTTTTATTTTTTTTTTAAATTGAACCACGCGGCTAGCGACAAGCGACTAGTTTTTATACCCTTAACCCATAAAATGGGTAAATAAGGGCATAATGGTTTTGTGCAAAAGTATGTAACAGGCAGAAGGAAGCATCTCCGACCCCATAAAGTATATATATTCTTGATCAGCATCAGACTACAAAAGCTAGAGACTTCTGCTTTTGTATTTAAGTTCTCCTATACCATGAGCAGAACAAGTTTGCTTAAAATTATCGATAACTATTCTGGCTTCCGATATACACATGGAATCGATAACAATCAAATATCGAATTTGGAATATGTAAAAATGAGGGTTGAAATAATGGGTAACGATAGAACTTTTCTGAAAAATTCGCCCAAATCGGTTTAGAAACACCGGAGATATCTTATTTTATCGATTGAAGTTAAGTCAGTATACCAAAGTCAACTATAAATATAATTTACATATTTATTGCAACTGGGTTCAGGGTATCTTCTAGTCGGGCTCTCCCGACTAGAGCCTTTTTACTTGTTGTTTTTGTGTGCGTCGTTTTTTTTTTTTTTTGCTGGCCATAACGCTACGCGGTATTCTGGGTACAGTCGGGCATTTTTTTATTTTTGTTGTTCTTGTTTTGCTAACCAAACCGCACGAGAGAACTGTCCCAACCATTTACTCTCCAAAGTACAGTAGGATCCAGCTTCCCTTTAACCATTTTTTTTTGCCGATGCCCAAATATTTTTTCTGCGAGAGCACAGCAAAAGACGACTCAGCCGAGCCCTACCGCTGCCGATCACCGTCGCCGCGTCTCGGTCGCTACAGCAGCAGCTACAACACGACAGAGCAGAGCCGCAGGCGACTTACTCTCCAAGCCCAGGAGTAACCACTCAGCGACAGAGCCGTATCCCGACGACACCGTGCGCTCTCGCTGCCTATATAAGGTGGACCCCGGGACCTGAGTAGGAGTCATCGACACGGAGCCACCGAGGCAACCAGCCAGCCAGCTAAGACAACGCGACGAAAAATAAAATCATTCGAGAAAAAAAAAAATTAAATAAAACAAAGTTAAAATCCTTTGAAAAATAAAATCCTTCGAAAAATAAAATCCTTTGAAAAATTAAAAACTTTGAAAAATAAAATCCTTCGAAAAAAAAATTAATCAAAGTTAAAATCCTTTGAAAAACAAAATCCTGAAAAGAACAATATTAAAAATAAAGAAAAAAAATATATAAACTAATCCTGCGACACTAACGGATAAAACTAATCAGAAATACAACAGTGCAGCGATCAGCTTTTAAAATGGGCGTAAAATGGATTTCCTTCCATCGCAAGGACGAGTTACAATGCCTAGCTGGAAGTTCAACCTGGGAACCACGGGTACCGTCGAGGACCTGCGTGCTCGAATCTCAACCTTCATATCCAGGCGAGAGCATTGGGAGGAAATGCAGGATCGCTTGCACAAATTGGAAGTGAGCTATGGGGACGCAGCCAGCCCTCGGGATGCCCGCTCACCAGCTGCGTCTCCGGCTCCGACCGACAAAGTGCGCAAGGAGGAGTACCAACTCCAAGTGCTCGTGCCGACTCAGCCGATGGTAGCCCAGGCACCCACGCTTACAGGCACCCAGGCACCCATCGACCAGGCAAGCAGTAGCAGCATCGGTGCCGGGACTCAGAGGAGAAGAAAAAAACTCTCGCGAAGAGATATCGTGCTCCATGCTGGTCATGCCTTTCGGACTTCACTCAGCCCCCGCAACGTTCCAACGTGCCTTGGACAGCGTCATAGGACCGGCAATGGAACGCTACGCTTTCGCGTACTTAGATGACGTCATAGTCATCGGGGCTACTTTGGAAGAACAAGTGGATAACCTGCGGGAGGTATTCCGCCGACTACTGGTCGCGAACTTAAGGTTGAATCAGAAGAAGTGCGCATTCTTTCAACGAAGGCTGGTGTACTTAGGACACCTGATCAGCGACACGGGCATACACACGGAACCGGCCAAAATCGCAGCAGTGCAACGCTTAACGCCGCCAACAACACCCAAAGAGCTGCGACAGTGCATAGGAAAGGCAACCTGGTATCGCCGGTTCGTTCCTAACTTCGCCACCATCACGCAACTAATGACGAACCTCCTACGAAAGAACAAGAAGTGGGTATGGGGCGAAGAACAGCAGGCAGCATTTGAAGATTTGAAGGATAAGCTAAAAAAAGTGCCGGTCTTGGCGTGCCCCGACTTTACGCGGAAGTTTAGACTTCAAACGGACGCTAGCGACTATGGACTCGGAGCTGTGCTGACACAAAGCTTGCCGGAAGGAGAACGAGTGATAGCCTTCGCAAGTCGACGTCTTCTTCGAGCCAAGGAGAATTACTCAGCTTCGGAGAAGGAGTGCTTAGCGATAGTCTGGGCAATCAGGGAGTTACGCTGCTACCTGGAGGGCTACTATTTCGAAGTCATCACGGATCACCTCGCGTTGAAGTGGCTGAACTCGATCGACAATCCAACTGGGAGAATCGCGCGCTGGGCACTAGAGTTGCAGCAGTACCAGTTCGACGTAACGTACAGACGAGGTAGATACAACGTAGTCGCAGACGCGCCTTCCAGACAACCGTTGCAAACCTTGCAGCGAGTACAGGAAGAAGACCCGATGTGCCCATGGTTGCTACGGTTAAGCAGGAGAATAAAATAGACACCCGAGAAGTTCGCAGAGTACATACTCGAGAACGACGGCCTCCCGAGGAAGAACACGTGACTTGGAAACTTTGCGTCGCCAACAACAACCGACAGCGGGTTTTGGAAGAATGCCATGATCACTCAACAGCAGGACATCTGGGAATTCGGAAGACGGCGACACGGATAGCCCAACGATACTTCTGGCCAGGCATTTTTCGTGACGTGACAAGGTACATCAGGAGGTGCGCCCAGTGCCAGAAGTTCAAAGTGAGTCAGACAAAGCCAGCGGGACACATGCACACAAGACAAGCTCAGGGTCCGTTCGATATACTTTGCGCGGATTTCATGGGGCCACTCCCGAGATCTAAACACGGAAACACCAGTCTCTTGGTTTTCTTCGATGTGTTCTCCAAATGGGTAGAGCTAATACCCTTACGGAAGGCTACTACCGCCCAGCTGGAAAAGGCGTTTAGGGAAAGGATACTCTGCCGATTTTGCGTAACGCGGAAATTTTTGTGCGATAACGGCACACAATTCACAAGTCAATCGTTCAAGAAGTTCTGCAAGACGGCAGGAATGATATTGGAACACACGGCCCCGTACACCCCGCAACAGAACCCCACGGAGAGGGCAAACAGAACCATAAAGACAATGGTAGCGCAGTACATAGATGGAGACCAAAGCACTTGGGACGAACTATTGCTGGAACTGAGCCTGGCAATCAACAGCAGCACATCCGACACCACAGGCTTTAGCCCCGCTTTTCTCGCCCAGGGCCGAGAACCCAGACTACCGGGAAACCTCTACGAGAAGTCACGCCCGGACTAGCAGAACACACGGAAGACCCGACCGCAAGGCAGAAAAACTCAAGGCCCTTTTCTGAGTCGTGCGCCAAAATATACAACGGGCTTCGCTAGAACAAAGCAAATGTTACAACCTCCGAAGGCGGGAATGGAGACCGACGCTCGGCACACAAGTGCTGATACGACAACATCACCTGTCTAAGGCCACCGAGGGATTCGCAGCAAAGCTGGCCGCCAAATTCGACGGGCCATAAAAGGTAGTCAAGTTTATCTCACCGAACATAATGCGACTACAAATCTTGTCCGGCCGACGACGGAAAACAGTGAGCCTGGCCAATCTCAAAGAATTCCATGCAGACGACAACAACACCAGCAACGACGAAACCAGAAACAGCTAAACGGCAAGTAACAAAGTCACGGGGGCTACTTCTATTGGTGAGCTAATAGAACGTCCTCGCCCCTAAAGGGGGAAAACCCACTAACAAACCATAAGATAGCTAGTAAAAACAAGATTTGTAATACACCACACCGCAGGGCTAAGTCATGGGGTTAGATAAATAGTCAAGAGTACACAACACACCTTTACTCCCTAAATCTAGCACAAATAGCACCAAGTCTTTGGAAGACGAGCCGGGTCAACAACAACTGACAATTCAACACAGACGTGATTTCCCTCAGCTCAGAGGCGGATGTCGCACCTGATGGTAGGTTTGGAACCGGTGGAGTGAGAGCCCCCCTTAATTGGGACTTGACGGAGTTAAACCGCCGTGCAGAGGAGGATGATCGCAGCACCGTACCACGCTCGGCAGGCAAGATCGATGAGGGATCCCTGGGCGAGGTGGACCCCGAGAACCAGGAAAGCCCAATAGCTGCCACCCACAGCGAGCACCATGAGCTCGGCAGAATACCGACTCGCTGTACGCTACGGCGATATGGGCTACCCGCCACCATACCCATGCAGCCCACCACCAGCATACGGGTCATGGTTGGACGACCAGGGAACCATGCGGGCAAGCAATTGGTCCGACATTACCTCGGTAACCCCCGACACACAACCAGCAGCATCAGTGGAGCCCAGCCGCGAACCACAGGCTGAGACCACGCAGAAAATGACGACAAGGGTAGCATAGACACCCACGTGCCACTCGAGGGGGAGGTCGCCGATTGGCTAATGTCAGTACTAGAGGGGCACCCAACCGTCGGCGAGGTTCTGGTCAACCAAATAGCCAACGTAGTAGTAGACGAAGTAACTCCTGAGGAGCACCCAACAACTGGCGAAGAGTGGACGACGGCACCGGAGGATTGGAGAGTCGGCCCGGAACCCCCTCAGCTGCCGTCCTCAGTCATAAACTTCATGAAGTCATACCTCAGCCAACCTGACGCACGATTGGGAGTGCGAAATCTCAAGAAGATCGTTCCCCACACTTTCCGCTACAGCTTCAACAGGTCACGACAGGTGACCATCACTCTTCTCAACCCCGAGGAAGGGAGGGAGTGTGAAGGAGCTATTTAGCTCCTCCACATTATTAATTCATTAGCTTGTTAGCAAACATGTCTATTAACCATGAAGGTATTTTAGTTTAAGGCCAAGAAGGAGCTATGTAACTCCACAACATTTTTTTCATTATCTTGTTAGTAAATAGTTGTTTTAACCACGAAGGTATTTTAGTTTAAGGCCACAAAGGCACCGGAGTACAATAATAATAATTTAAGCTGACAAAACACGAATATTTATATATAAGACACGGGGAACTGGGTTACAGGTTCACGAACCAGAAATGATCAGCACTGACAGCGATGAGCAGCACTGATTGCTAACGGACGAAGCAACAGCAAAGAAACAACAGCAGCCGCGAAGTGTCGTAGCGTAAGCGGTGATAGCAGAGGCCTCAGCGGAAGAGGATGGCCGACGCTGAAAATGCAGCCGCGCTGGTTACTAACGAAGCAACAGCAAAGAAACAACAGCAGCCGCGAAGTGTCGTAGCGTAAGCGGTGATAGCAGAGGCCTCAGCGGCATAGGATAGGCGGCGCTGAGAATGCAGCCGCACTGGTTGCTAACAGCCAAAGCAACAGCAGAAAACATCGGCCGAAAACAACAGCAGCCGCGAAGCGTCGTAGCGAGAGCGGCTACAGCCGAGGCAACAGCAGAGAAGCACCCCACACACCAGCAGCCACGAAAAGCCGTAGAGAGAGAGAGCGGCGAAGCCAGAGCAGAGGCCTCAGCGGCAGAGGATAGCCCGTCCCGCAAATGCAAAACGCCGGCGAGTTAGTCACGATCGGGCCACGCTCAGAAACGCAAGTGCGAAACAGCAAGTGCGGAAAACAAAGCGAACAGCAGCAGCGACAAAACGTGGGTGACAGCGGCCAGCGACAGCGTGTGCGACGAAACGCAAAGCTAACCAGCAACGAGCCGTACGAGAAGTATAAGGATGGAGCAGGGGTAAGCTGATCTTCGGTCTGCGGGGATTTAACTGGGTGGGCAATTGTCTTTGTTGCGGTGTGGTACTTTGTTAAATAAAAGTATATGATATGAGTAAAGAAGTGGAAAACATAAAAGCCAAGTGCGTTTTTGCAAGAAATAAAAATATAAATAATAAATAAATAAAATTTTTTTTTTTTTAAATTGAACCACGCGGCTAGCGACAAGCGACTAGTTTTTATACCCTTAACCCATAAAATGGGTAAATAAGGGCATAATGGTTTTGTGCAAAAGTATGTAACAGGCAGAAGGAAGCATCTCCGACCCCATAAAGTATATATATTCTTGATCAGCATCAGACTACAAAAGCTAGAGACTTCTGCTTTTGTATTTAAGTTCTCCTATACCATGAGCAGAACAAGTTTGCTTCAAATTATCGATAACTATTCTGGCTTCCGATATACACATGGAATCGATAACAATCAAATATCGAATTTGGAATATGTAAAAATGAGGGTTGAAATAATGGGTAACGATAGAACTTTTCTGAAAAATTCGCCCAAATCGGTTTAGAAACACCGGAGATATCTTATTTTATCGATTGAAGTTAAGTCAGTATACCAAAGTCAACTATAAATATAATTTACATATTTATTGCAACTGGGTTCAGGGTATCTTCTAGTCGGGCTCTCCCGACTAGAGCCTTTTTACTTGTTGTTTTTGTGTGCGTCGTTTTTTTTTTTTATGCTGGCCATAACGCTACGCGGTATTCTGGGTACAGTCGGGCATTTTTTTATTTTTGTTGTTCTTGTTTTGCTAACCAAACCGCACGAGAGAACTGTCCCAACCATTTACTCTCCAAAGTACAGTAGGATCCAGCTTCCCTTTAACCATTTTTTTTTGCCGATGCCCAAATATTTTTTCTGCGAGAGCACAGCAAAAGACGACTCAGCCGAGCCCTACCGCTGCCGATCACCGTCGCCGCGTCTCGGTCGCTACAGCAGCAGCTACAACACGACAGAGCAGAGCCGCAGGCGACTTACTCTCCAAGCCCAGGAGTAACCACTCAGCGACAGAGCCGTATCCCGACGACACCGTGCGCTCTCGCTGCCTATATAAGGTGGACCCCGGGACCTGAGTAGGAGTCATCGACACGGAGCCACCGAGGCAACCAGCCAGCCAGCTAAGACAACGCGACGAAAAATAAAATCATTCGAGAAAAAAAAAAATTAAATAAAACAAAGTTAAAATCCTTTGAAAAATAAAATCCTTCGAAAAATAAAATCCTTTGAAAAATTAAAAACTTTGAAAAATAAAATCCTTCGAAAAAAAAAATTAATCAAAGTTAAAATCCTTTGAAAAACAAAATCCTGAAAAGAACAATATTAAAAATAAAGAAAAAAAAAATATATAAACTAATCCTGCGACACTAACGGATAAAACTAATCAGAAATACAACAGTGCAGCGATCAGCTTTTAAAATGGGCGTAAAATGGATTTCCTTCCATCGCAAGGACGAGTTACAATGCCTAGCTGGAAGTTCAACCTGGGAACCACGGGTACCGTCGAGGACCTGCGTGCTCGAATCTCAACCTTCATATCCAGGCGAGAGCATTGGGAGGAAATGCAGGATCGCTTGCACAAATTGGAAGTGAGCTATGGGGACGCAGCCAGCCCTCGGGATGCCCGCTCACCAGCTGCGTCTCCGGCTCCGACCGACAAAGTGCGCAAGGAGGAGTACCAACTCCAAGTGCTCGTGCCGACTCAGCCGATGGTAGCCCAGGCACCCACGCTTACAGGCACCCAGGCACCCATCGACCAGGCAAGCAGTAGCAGCATCGGTGCCGGGACTCAGAGGAGAAGAAAAAAACTCTCGCGAAGAGATATCGTGCTCCATGCTGGTCATGCCTTTCGGACTTCACTCAGCCCCCGCAACGTTCCAACGTGCCTTGGACAGCGTCATAGGACCGGCAATGGAACGCTACGCTTTCGCGTACTTAGATGACGTCATAGTCATCGGGGCTACTTTGGAAGAACACGTGGATAACCTGCGGGAGGTATTCCGCCGACTACTGGTCGCGAACTTAAGGTTGAATCAGAAGAAGTGCGCATTCTTTCAACGAAGGCTGGTGTACTTAGGACACCTGATCAGCGACACGGGCATACACACGGAACCGGCCAAAATCGCAGCAGTGCAACGCTTAACGCCGCCAACAACACCCAAAGAGCTGCGACAGTGCATAGGAAAGGCAACCTGGTATCGCCGGTTCGTTCCTAACTTCGCCATCATCACGCAACCAATGACGAACCTCCTACGAAAGAACAAGAAGTGGGTATGGGGCGAAGAACAGCAGGCAGCATTTGAAGATTTGAAGGATAAGCTAAAAAAAGTGCCGGTCTTGGCGTGCCCCGACTTTACGCGGAAGTTTAGACTTCAAACGGACGCTAGCGACTATGGACTCGGAGCTGTGCTGACACAAAGCTTGCCGGAAGGAGAACGAGTGATAGCCTTCGCAAGTCGACGTCTTCTTCGAGCCAAGGAGAATTACTCAGCTTCGGAGAAGGAGTGCTTAGCGATAGTCTGGGCAATCAGGGAGTTACGCTGCTACCTGGAGGGCTACTATTTCGAAGTCATCACGGATCACCTCGCGTTGAAGTGGCTGAACTCGATCGACAATCCAACTGGGAGAATCGCGCGCTGGGCACTAGAGTTGCAGCAGTACCAGTTCGACGTAACGTACAGACGAGGTAGATACAACGTAGTCGCAGACGCGCCTTCCAGACAACCGTTGCAAACCTTGCAGCGAGTACAGGAAGAAGACCCGATGTGCCCATGGTTGCTACGGTTAAGCAGGAGAATGAAATAGACACCCGAGAAGTTCGCAGAGTACATACACGAGAACGATGGCCTCCCGAGGAAGAACACGTGACTTGGAAACTTTGCGTCGCCAACAACAACCGACAGCGGGTTTTGGAAGAATGCCATGATCACTCAACAGCAGGACATCTGGGAATTCGGAAGACGGCGACACGGATAGCCCAACGATACTTCTGGCCAGGCATTTTTCGCGACGTGACAAGGTACATCAGGAGGTGCGCCCAGTGCCAGAAGTTCAAAGTGAGTCAGACAAAGCCAGCGGGACACATGCACACAAGACAAGCTCAGGGTCCGTTCGATATACTTTGCGCGGATTTCATGGGGCCACTCCCGAGATCTAAACACGGAAACACCAGTCTCTTGGTTTTCTTCGATGTGTTCTCCAAATGGGTAGAGCTAATACCCTTACGGAAGGCTACTACCGCCCAGCTGGAAAATGCGTTTAGGGAAAGGATACTCTGCCGATTTTGCGTAACGCGGAAATTTTTGTGCGATAACGGCACACAATTCACAAGTCAATCGTTCAAGAAGTTCTGCAAGACGGCAGGAATGATATTGGAACACACGGCCCCGTACACCCCGCAACAGAACCCCACGGAGAGGGCAAACAGAACCATAAAGACAATGGTAGCGCAGTACATAGATGGAGACCAAAGCACTTGGGACGAACTATTGCTGGAACTGAGCCTGGCAATCAACAGCAGCACATCCGACACCACAGGCTTTAGCCCCGCTTTTCTCGCCCAGGGCCGAGAACCCAGACTACCGGGAAACCTCTACGAGAAGTCACGCCCGGACTAGCAGAACACACGGAAGACCCGACCGCAAGGCAGAAAAACTCAAGGCCCTTTTCTGAGTCGTGCGCCAAAATATACAACGGGCTTCGCTAGAACAAAGCAAATGTTACAACCTCCGAAGGCGGGAATGGAGACCGACGCTCGGCACACAAGTGCTGATACGACAACATCACCTGTCTAAGGCCACCGAGGGATTCGCAGCAAAGCTGGCCGCCAAATTCGACGGGCCATAAAAGGTAGTCAAGTTTATCTCACCGAACATAATGCGACTACAAATCTTGTCCGGCCGACGACGGAAAACAGTGAGCCTGGCCAATCTCAAAGAATTCCATGCAGACGACAACAACACCAGCAACGACGAAACCAGAAACAGCTAAACGGCAATTAACAAAGTCACGGGGGCTACTTCTATTGGTGAGCTAATAGAACGTCCTCGCCCCTAAAGGGGGAAAACCCACTAACAAACCATAAGATAGCTAGTAAGAACAAGATTTGTAATACACCACACCGCAGGGCTAAGTCATGGGGTTAGATAAATAGTCAAGAGTACACAACACACCTTTACTCCCTAAATCTAGCACAAATAGCACCAAGTCTTTGGAAGACGAGCCGGACGCACGACCCTTAGGTGCAAAGGACGTAGCGATGGGACGTCCCTGGGGTCAGCCGTTGCGGGAGGAGCAGTTGCGTAGGCTAAGCGCAGAAGAGGACTGGCACCCGAAGCCAGTACGCTTGGGGGTATAAATGTGCGGCGTGCAAGGCTGGGTCAACAACAACTGACAATTCAACACAGACGTGATTTCCCTCAGCTCAGAGGCGGATGTCGCACCTGATGGTAGGTTTGGAACCGGTGGAGTGAGAGCCCCCCTTAATTGGGACTTGACGGAGTTAAACCGCCGTGCAGAGGAGGATGATCGCAGCACCGTACCACGCTCGGCAGGCAAGATCGATGAGGGATCCCTGGGCGAGGTGGACCCCGAGAACCAGGAAAGCCCAATAGCTGCCACCCACAGCGAGCACCATGAGCTCGGCAGAATACCGACTCGCCGTACGCTACGGCGATATGGGCTACCCGCCACCATACCCATGCAGCCCACCACCAGCATACGGGTCATGGCTGGACGACCAGGGAACCATGCGGGCAAGCAATTGGTCCGACATTACCTCGGTAACCCCCGACACACAACCAGCAGCATCAGTGGAGCCCAGCCGCGAACCACAGGCTGAGACCACGCAGAAAATGACGACAAGGGTAGCATAGACACCCACGTGCCACTCGAGGGGGAGGTCGCCGATTGGCTAATGTCAGTACTAGAGGGGCACCCAACCGTCGGCGAGGTTCTGGTCAACCAAATAGCCAACGTAGTAGTAGACGAAGTAACTCCTGAGGAGCACCCAACAACTGGCGAAGAGTGGACGACGGCACCGGAGGATTGGAGAGTCGGCCCGGAACCCCCTCAGCTGCCGTCCTCAGTCATAAACTTCATGAAGTCATACCTCAGCCAACCTGACGCACGATTGGGAGTGCGAAATCTCAAGAAGATCGTTCCCCACACTTTCCGCTACAGCTTCAACAGGTCACGACAGGTGACCATCACTCTTCTCAACCCCGAGGAAGGGAGGGAGTGTGAAGGAGCTATTTAGCTCCTCCACATTATTAATTCATTAGCTTGTTAGCAAACATGTCTATTAACCATGAAGGTATTTTAGTTTAAGGCCAAGAAGGAGCTATGTAACTCCACAACATTTTTTTCATTATCTTGTTAGTAAATAGTTGTTTTAACCACGAAGGTATTTTAGTTTAAGGCCACAAAGGCACCGGAGTACAATAATAATAATTTAAGCTGACAAAACACGAATATTTATATATAAGACACGGGGAACTGGGTTACAGGTTCACGAACCAGAAATGATCAGCACTGACAGCGATGAGCAGCACTGATTGCTAACGGACGAAGGAACATCAAAGAAACAACAGCAGCCACGAAGTGTCGTAGCGTAAGCGGTGATAGCAGAGGCCTCAGCGGCATAGGATAGGCGGCGCTGAGAATGCAGCCGCACTGGTTACTAACAGCCAAAGCAACAGCAGAAAACATCGGCCGAAAACAACAGCAGCCGCGAAGCGTCGTAGCGAGAGCGGCTACAGCCGAGGCAACAGCAGAGAAGCACCCCACACACCAGCAGCCACGAAAAGCCGTAGAGAGAGAGAGCGGCGAAGCCAGAGCAGAGGCCTCAGCGGCAGAGGATAGCCCGTCCCGAAAATGCAAAACGCCGGCGAGTAAGTCACGATCGGGCCACGCTCAGAAACGCAAGTGCGAAACAGCAAGTGTGGAAAACAAAGCAAACAGCAGCAGCGACAAAACGTGGGTGACAGCGGCCAGCGACAGCGTGTGCGACGAAACGCAAAGCTAACCAGCAACGAGCCGTACGAGAAGTATAAGGATGGAGCAGGGGTAAGCTGATCTTCGGTCTGCGGGGATTTAACTGGGTGGGCAATTGTCTTTGTTGCGGTGTGGTACTAGGCTTTGTTAATTAAAAGTATATAATATGAGTAAAGAAGTGGAAAACATAAAAGCCAAGTGCGTTTTGCGGCTATCCGGCATCGCACGGGGCACCACGAGACCCAACATGGCGCGTTCCGAGGGTTTCTCTGCGCGTTGTGGTGAGTCTTGTAGGTGTCCTACAGTCCCGTCCGTTAGTATTTGATTCGCTAGGCGGCTAGAGGCGTGCCGTATGGCCGCAACACGTGTTCCGAGCGTTTCTTTGCACGTTTTACGGTTATTCGGCATCGCACGGGGCACCACGAGACCCAACACGGCGCGTTCCGAGGGTTTCTCTGCGCGTTGTGGTGGGTCTGGTAGGTGTCTTACAGTCCCGTCCGTAGGTATTTGTTTCGCTAGACGGCTAGAAGCGTGCCGTATGGCCGCAACACGTGATCCGAGCGTTTCTCTGCACGTTTTGCGGTTATCCGGCATCGCACGGGGCACCACGAGACCCAACACAGCGCGTTCCAAGGGTTCTCTGCGCGTTGTGGTGAGTCTTGTAAGTGCCTTACCGCCTACTCTTGGGCATCTCTCGAGCGTTTCTCGAGGTGCGTAAGTTTGGATTTGCATGAGGGCTGCCGAAGTGCTCTCTGAGTCTCGGTATTTTATAAATTTATTGTAAAATGATCCTGGTCTGAGCTGAGCCCTACCCCAGCCTTAGATCACTACTTTACAATTCACATAAACTATATTCTACTCGCTAAGGATTATTTATTGTTAATAGTTTAATAAAGAATTTAAAAAACTGAATTAATAAAAAAAAACACACACACACACTGGCGCAACCCTGTGGATAGATCCCAGTGCTACATCAGGTGCGGAGTTTCGGGCCACAAGGCAGCGAACTGCAAGAGCGAGATGGCGAAGTGCTTTATCTGTGTTGCAAATTCAGTCACCAGGCGGGCAGCAATATATGTCCACTCAGCGGAAGTGTACTTGGTCGTGCAGGATGAAGTTCATACAGCTGAACCTCAACCATTGTGCTGGACCTGTTGTCGCAAACATTGCGTGAACGCTCTGCAGACCTGGCGGTCCTAAGCGAGCCATACCGGCTTTCTGAAAGCCCTAGATGCGCTTCGGACACTGGAAGAGCGGCTCTATGGTCCTGCGGGATTGACGGGACTCCTCTGGTAAGTGTACATCGGGACGAAAACTACGTGCGCGCGTCGGTGGGCGGCCTGTGGCTCTACGCAGTCTACCTACACCACAGTCTGCAGCTATCAGAGTTCGCTAACACCCTGGACTCCCTGGTAGCAGACGCAAGAGGCCGTCACCCGATCGTCATCGCTGGAGACTTCAACACGTGGGCATAGGAGTGGGGCAGTTCGTCAACCAATGTCAAAGGACGGGGGTTGCTTGAGGCGTTCTCTCTCCTCGACGTGGCGCTCCTAAATTATGGAACGCAGAACACATTCAGTAGAGCTGGACTGGGCTCGGTCGTTAACATAACTTTTGTCAGTAGCTCGCTCTTCAGTTCGTTCACCTGGAGCATCGACGACTCCTTCAATGCAAGTGATCACGTTGCCATATGGTGCACCGTTGGAACACGCCCGGATCACTGTAATACTCCAGCTCACCACTGGCCTAGGTATCGTGTCGAGACGCTAGACTTGCGGACCTTCAGTGCCTATCTGGAGTCTGCTGTGACCTCCGATACTACTGATAGTTCCGAGGATGTGGTGGACAATACGATGCGGATGCTTAGTCGTGCCTGTGATGCTAGCATGATTAGGACCAGAAGGTACCAGAGGCACCATGCCTCAGTATACTGGTGGAATGAGGAGATTGCCCAGGCCCGAAGCGAATGCAACTATGCTACACGCCGCTACCAGCACTCACGTGGATGGCTGCTGTGCCGTCAGGCGGAATTTCTCGCCTGTAGGAGACACTTGCAGAAGCTTATTAAAGACACAGCGGAAAACGACCCGTGGGGCAATGCTTACAAACTGGTAGTAAAACGCACTAATGCTTCTCCACGCTGCTATCCAATGGACCCAGGATCTTTGGAGGAAATAGTAAGGCATCTATTTCCCAGTGTGGATGAGGATATCGGCGAGCTTCAGCCTGCGCCAAGCATACATTCTCATATTGAGCCCATCATGCTTGATGACATTCGCCACGCTGCAACGAGGTTGAAGCCCAGCAAGTCACCTGGCCCAGATGGGATTCCCAGCCGAGCTCTCAAGTTAGCAATCGCGCTACGCCCAGACGTACGAAGCGGAGTGTTTCCAAACCGGTGGAAAATTCAGCGCCTGGTCCTCCTACCGAAGCCGGGCAAAAAGCTTGAAGATCCAGCTGCATATCGTCCGACATGCCTGATCGATACTGCGGGTAAGCTTCTGGAGCACTTGATTTGCACCCGGCTCAATAGCGCCATTGCTGCTGCTGGTGGAGTTTCACCGCAGCAGTATGGCTTTCGCAAAGCGCGATCTACGCTGGACGCTATCGGCAAGGTAGTCGAGATAGCTTTGGGAGCGATAGCCGGATGGAGATGGAAAGGCGGCGCCAAGAAGTACTGACAACGTTGGACGTCTAAAACGCCTTCAATACGGCTAAATGGTGCTGCATCCTGGAGGCTCTTGAGGCACTAAACGTGTACCTACCGGAGTACCTACTAAGGACAACAAGGAGCCACTTCAAGAATAGAATCCTAAGGTACGATACCTGCGAGACGATGGAGGAGCACTAAGATTCTGGAGGCGTGCCGCAAGGGTCGAAACTGGGACCTCTACTGTGGAAAGTCATGTATGACGGCGTTTTTCTGCTTTCAGAGCCCGACGATGTTCAGCTGGTGGGCTTTGCTGACAATGTTGCTGAAAAATCTAATATTTTTAAGATTCATAAAACAAACAAACGAAATAATGAGACGCGGTTATTTCTTCGAATAGCGAGTATAATTGTGTGGTGGCTTCAAGGGTGAAATGACAATTAAAAAGTAGCTTAGCCTAAAACAATTACGTGAGCCACAGACGGCCACACGCAACACAAATTCGCCATCGGCAGATTGCCGATCGGCCTAAAAGCTTACATAGCTTAAGAGCGACTTCAAATTTACTCTTAAACTAACTTATGCTATGTTAACTCTTAACTTAATGGCAATATAGTTATTCTGCTCCAACATTCCGGCCCCGTTGACGAGCTCCGGTCTTCAACAAATTTTATAAGTTGAGTAGTGCCAGCTTGTGCACTGGCCGTTCAGTTCCGTCTGCTGGCGTTCTTTCTTCGGCCATCCGTTTCTTGCCGTCCTCTTTTCAGCTATTGCTCGCGTCACGCGCCCGATGATCCATTGTTGCGGGGTGGTTTTGTCGTCGTGCACGAGAATGACCGCCCCTTCTCCCATGTTGTCCTCGCCTTTGCTCCACTGAGCTCGCTGCAGCAGGTTGAGCAGGTAATCCCTGGACCAATTGCGCCAACAGTGCAGTTTGCGCACCAACAACCGTCGCCACCGCTTCCAGTAAGCGGGTACGCGCTCATTGTTGGGCTCCTCGGGCGTGGATCCTGTGAGCAGGCCCCGCAAAGGCTGGCCGATGAGCAAATGCCAGCGTACGCTTGGCGTCGCCTGACCCTCGTGCCAGCATCTGCTTGGCAGCCTCTACTAATGCTTTCCACAGTCTGCCGAAGTGCGATGTCCTCGGAGGGATAGACCTCCATTGCACAGCTTTCTCCTTGCTGAGGTGAAGCGCTTCGTGGACCTTCTTTAGCACGTTGCTCGCTCCAATGAGCCTTTTAAAAACAATAAAAAAGGCGTCCGTGTAACGGTCAGTCATAAATTTCAAGACCGCCTTTGAGGCGAAACAATCAAATACGGCAACGTACATTTTTAAAGGTGGTCTACCTCTCACTCTGTAGCTTACATAATAAGGCTGCCTTAACAATCCAATCAGAACTTTTGCACCAGCATGGAAGTGCCTAAGGTGCAAATGCCTGAATAAGGTGCTGAAGAATTCTGAAATCTTTGGTAGCAACAAAGGAAATTTAGCATCATGTAAGATAGGGCCGTCTAGCATACGCCCTCCTACTCGATATAATTCAAATTTAATACCATTTTCCTCAACTTCGTGGATGAATGGATTTAACGATTGCAGTATTGGAGCTAATACTACCGACTTTGTTAACAACATTTTTGCCATAGTGACAAATGGACACAACAAGCCTAGAGAGTCCAACAAGTGAGAGGCTATGGACAAGATATAACGCTTTTTTGGTTTTAGGGAAGCAAAACTATCCACGTCAAGATGATATTTAAACACATCTTCTTGAGTTGCCCAACGCATTCCAAACGTCCTAAATGAGCTTTGCTCATTAAAATTCATACTCATTTCCTCACTGGCGTTCCTTTCACCAGACCGATTCTGGTAATTGGAAGCCCACTTGGCCAGTGGAAATCCTCCTGCGTGCAATATGTCACCGACCTGGCTCCAAATTGTGTCCAGTTCTTTTAAACTGTCTACACCTGCCAGCATACCGTCAACATAAAAACAATTTTTTATCACATCCGCGCCAATGGGGTGTGATTGTGTGTAGATATTTGCCAATTCAAACAAACAACGTACAGCCAAAAAGGGTGCTGACGCTGTACCATATGTACAAACATTCAATCTGTATGCCTGTAAATTTTGAGAAGTGGCTTCTCTCCACAAGACAAGTTGAAAGTCTCTGTCTTCCTCAGAAACATTTATCAGCCTATACATTTTTGAAATGTCGGCAGGTACAGCATATTTGTTCAACCGAAAGTTGACCAACGTTGAATACAACTCCCTCTGAATAGTTGGCCCCACCATTAGTGTTTCGTTGAGCGAAACTGCTGTTGATGTTTTTCTAGGAGCATCAGAAACAACTCGAAGCTTGGTTGGGGTACTCTCAGGTCGCAGAACTCATTGATGAGGAATATAGTACTGCTGTTCTCGAGGAGCAGACTTCAGAATGGACATATGTCCCAAATCCAAATACTCTTTTATGAAGTATTGATACATATTTCTAAGAGTGTCATTTCTTGACAGTTTGCGCTCAAGTTGCAGAAGACGCCTTTCAGCAGTTTGAAAGGACAGGCCAAGAACTTTGGGATTGGTCTGGAAGGGAAGATTTACTTGAAAGCGACCGCAAGATAACCGTTGTACAGTTTTCTTGAAATGCAGTTCACAGGCCTGCTGTTCAGCTGTTTGGCGACCAGCCTTCGACTCCATTGGACATTGATCCAATTTCCAAGGACGATTAACTACGGAGCCAAGAGAACAAAACGAAACTTGAGCTGCTGAACTCTTACTATATTGTTTCCGAGGCACTTGTCCAGTATATTTGCAAGCTACAATCCAGCTGAGCAATGTTTTTTGCATTATGGGCAGCTCAGAATGTAATTTTATTTGCCCAACGCACAATAAACCATAAAACAATTCAGCTCCCAATAACACATCTACCTTAGCTGCCTTATAGAACTCGGGATCTGCCAACTCAATATTTTTTGGTATTTTCCAGTTCAATATGGACAAAGCCTGTCCAGGCTGAGATGTGCATATCGACTTAAGTACCCAACACTCAGCGGAAAATGTGTGGTAATTCAAACGAGATTGAATTGATGCACACACTTTATTTTTGCTATCAGTGGTTGCACCACCTACCATTGAGATATCGAGGGAAGTTGGCTCACGTTTAAGACGTAGCCTCTGTGCCCTGCTCTCAGACATCAAATTTATCTGCGAACCACTATCGAGCAAAACTCGCTGGATGCAATTGTCCAAATCTATCTTTAATGTTCACGATGGCGGTAGAAAGAACAACTTGATCCGCATTAAGCACGTGACCTACATATGCCTCAGAAGTTGACGCTTGAAGTACCGCTTCCTCACCTTGTACTTGTACTTAACTCACTCACTTTGCTCATTTGCTCACTACTCACTGTTCAGTTACTCACAACTCACTTGTTCAGCTATTCAGTTGCTCACTACTCACTGTTCAGTTACTCACTACTCACTTACTCACTTGCTCAAATGTTCAGTTGCTCACTGTTCAATGCATACCCAATTGAATGTAAACACCCAATGAAAATATTAACAACCTTTTCTCATATATTTTTTCAACGAAAATAAGGAACTTCAGTTTATTATTTTAAATTCAATAGCTGAAGGCCTGGACGCTAGCGCTTTATTAGTTACTTAGATTTAGTATTCTTTGTGTATTATAGCTAATATTATTGTTATTAAATAAATTAATATTTTAAATTCAGCATTCAATGCTCATGAAACTTAAAATAATAAAAATATAAGGAATAATATATAAATGAAAACTAAAAACAAATTGATTTAAATTATTCCTTCCCTTAAATGTTTCGGACCAAAGATATGTTGCCATTGGCAGGCAATTCGTCTGAGCTGAAACAAATATGAGTTAATTTTTTGTTAAATAAAATATGTAATCTAAAGACTTACCATTCAGCATCTTTTACATATTATTATGCAAAAACGTAAGATTGCTCACCTGCGTTGGCTTTAAAAGTGTTCGCTTCTTCGTAATTGTCTGTGCCGCACCGGAAAATATTCTTTCGCATGGCACTGATGTGGACAATAAACATAGGCGTTTCATCATATATGAGTGTAAGTGTGGATATTGCCCCTTTCTTTGCTCCCACCATTTTAAAGCATCTTCCTTCCGATTTAAATACTCTTCGGAGAGGTATTTGTCCATTTCTCGAATGGATGCCACTGTGTTGTTTGACGGCTTGCTCACTTGTTGAAAGGTTTCGTCGTATTCCTTCCAAATATCGTCTTCTGTTGTTTGTTTAACTATTTCATCTTCAACGGATACTGCAGGCATGTCATTGGCATGGCGATGGATGTTTTTTTTAATATTAGAAACCGCGGTTTTAAAAGCGTCCGGGTTTCTAAAAACTCGCCCTTTAAATCGGGGATCCAACACAGTGCTTTCAGCGAACAATGGATTTGACTTCAAGTCCTTGAAGCGGTGCTCCATCTCCCTCAGAAGGACAGTTCCCACTGCAGCGGCTGACTCGTTTAGCCCAAAACTTAGACTACCGATCTTTCATTGCAGAATTCCTGCCAACACTATCACTTTTGATAGAGTAACATTTTTCTCTGCCGAAAGTTCGGTTGAACCTGCAAAAACGGTTGAAGAATGGGTTGTACTTCTTCAATAGCTTCGAAGTCCTGATTGGTTAAGCCCAGATCGGGTCGCAGAAGCGAAACCACCAGCATAACCGCCTCCTTCAATGCTATCTGTCGATCAAACATTTTAAAAGTTGAGTTCCAGCGAGTTGGTACATCCTGAACAAGCTTAACATCCGGGAGTCTTAGTTGAGCTTGGGTGTCCTTAAGCTTTTGCACTGAATTTCATGCGAATTTTGTTAAGGTTTAAGGTATGTGCGAAGCACGGTATGTAACGCCAGTTGCCTATTTTTATAGCACCAACAATGTTGAATGCATTGTCGGAGGCAATAGCAGCAACTTTATTTTCAATGCTCCATTCAACTACAACCTTCCGCAATCTGTCTGCCAAATTTTGGGATGTGTGGCTTTCCTCAACTTGCTCGCAGGACAACATAAACGATTTCAATGTTGTCGACTGCTTTCCAATAAAATGGGCAGTCACTGCCATATAACTTTCATGTGCCAGAGAAGTCCAACAGTCCGTTGTCAGACAAACCGCAGTCGCATCAAGCATTTCCTCTTTTATAATGGCCGTCTGCTCTTCGCAAATTTGCGGCATCAAAACATTTGTAACTGTTTTCCGTGTAGGAAGCTTATATCCGGGGCAGTGAGAGACATCCTCAATCAACTGCTTAAACTCCGGTTCTTCCACCATCCGAAGCGCATGATGCCCTTTAGCTATCATTTTCACAACCTGCCGATCAATCTTCTGACTTCGGCATGCGTTTATCGGCCTTTGAAAAAACGTCGTCATGCGTTGCTGTCCATTTATTTCATCAATATTAGCAGTCACATCGTCTTGCCGGACAACCGGCTCCATTGCGGTTGGGTGTTTGTTAGAAAGGTGCCGCCCCAAGTTGCTCTGCGACTTGCTGCTCAGCACATTGCGACAATATTTACATTTCGCCTCTTTATTTCCCAAATCTGTGAAATGCTTCCAAATGGGGTCGAGACATTTTAGATTTTTTAAAGGCGTATTATAAAATTTAAACGAACGGGAATTTAGACGCTTTAAAACAATGTGACAAAATGATATAACGAAAAACGACTGAAATGGCTTAAGGCACAGATACATCTGTTTCGATCTTCAGTTAATTATGTTTTATTTAAAAAAAAAATTACAAATAGATTGGCATAATAAATATAAAATATAAAATAAATCAAGATACAAAATTTTTCCACAAAATCACAAACGGCTAAAATAAAAGTAGTGTTGGAATATGTTTGGTAGCTCGTTGCTCAATTGAGCTGAACAGTGAGTAAATGAACAAATGAACAGTGAACAACTGAACAGTGAACAACTGAACAGTGAACAACTGAACATGTTCACTCGCTCAGTTTAGTGAACAACTCTTTTTGTTCACTCACTCATGAGCAACCCAACACTAATTGTGATCTACAGACTTGCAATAAGTACATGAAGACGACGACCTTTGACCTGCATCAGTACATGCAAATCTAGATCTTTGTTGAGGCTTTTTCACTTCATTGCGCACTTTTGACTTGTCACGAGTTGACTCCTCTGCTGTCAAGTATTTTTCGGCAGCTGAGATCGCTGGCTCGAATTCATTGAGCAATCATGTTGTACCTGTGTGTCGAAACGTGGTTTAATTGCATTCATAAACAACGCTTTTGTTATGACACACAAATCCTCTAACGGCCCTATGCTTTCGTTAGTTGAATTTAAACTGTCCAGCTCTGCCTGTATATTTATAGCTTTTTCAACATACCCTTCTAATAATTCTAATCGACATGCTAACTCTGTTTTGCCGGATGAGATTTTTTTTAATTTAAAGGCGGTTTACATGCGAGCAATGTCAGCACTAACTTTATCAAACTTCTGCAAACATAATGTTAACTTAACATTAGACTTAGATGCTGCTGGCTTTTCGAGTGACAGTTTATCTGATTCAGACATATTTAAGCTGACTAAAAACAACCTTAAACAAACGCAGAAAAAAGTTCGGCACACTTTGTGAGCTACCCTAACGCACGCACTGTGAATATTTAAAACAAACGCCAAGCTTGCTTATTGAACACACACACACACGCACTCTTAGCGATATGTGAACAAACAAACGAAAACGGTCCAAGCGACCGAGAATAAGCAAGTCAAGCGGTTGCTATGGCCACTTTGTGTGTACAGCTATAAAATATGCGGGGTGCGGGGTTAAACAAAGTACAGAGAGAATTTGGAACGAACGCGCGCACAAAACGAACAGGCGATCGAGCCAAGCTTTACCCGCAAGCAAAGCGGGGATGAAAAGAACAAGCGGCAAAATTTGGAGCGAGCGCACGCATAGACAAACCAATTTATAAAATAAATGCAAGCGCAAGCAAAGATCGAAGAAAGGTTAACGAACGAGAACAATCAGAGGCTAATGCAAAAAAATGTTTAACAAAGTTTGTGTGTATGTGCGATTAGTTGAGAAGCGAAACAAAAAAACACTTTGCAGTTGCACAAACACACAAACTATATGAAACGCAATAAATAGACCACAGTTTGAAACCTTAATTTTGTTTCTTGTATTGAATTTTTATTTATTTACTTTTATATATATGTATATAAGTATGTTGCCGTTTTGTTTATTTAAATCAAAAACACAAAGTGCCAGAAATTGAGCTGTGTTCTTCCTTTATTATCAATGGACAATCCTGATTATGCAGCGTCCAAGATGGCAAAGTCCAAAGGGGCAAAGCAGCAAAATCCAGTCCAAAATGGCAAAAGCAGCAAATCCAAGAAGTATTTGTGTTGATTTTTCAACACACGCGAACCCTGAGCCACCAACGCGAAACAAACAAACAAAAATAAACCGAAGTCCCTGCTCGGGCGCCAATGAAAAATCTAATATTTTTAGATTTATGAAACAAACAAACGAAATAATGAGACGCGGTTATGTCTTCGAATAGCGAGTATAATTGTGTGGTGGCTTCAAGGGTGAAATGACAATTAATAAGTAGCTTAGCCTAAAACAATTACGTGAGCCACAGACGGCCACACGCAACACAAATTCGCCGTCGGCAGATTGCCGATCGGCCTAAGAACTTACATAGCTTAAGAGCGACTTCAAATTTACTCTTAAACTAACTTATGCTATGTTAACTCCAAACTTAATGGCAATATAGTTATTCTGCTCCAACAGTGGCAATTGTGGTCGTCTCAATGGAATCTCAAGGAAGTGGAGGAAAAGTGCAACCTAGCCATCGCGAAAGCCATACAGTGGCCCTCCTCATTAGGACTGCAGATAGCACTGCAAAAAACAGAGGCAGTGCTCATTAGCAGCCGAAAAGCGGTGGAGACAGCCAACATCATCGTGGCTAACACTGCAGTCAGGTCAAAGGGGGCGATTAAATACCTGGGCGTTATACTGGATACCAGGATATGCGTCTTGGAGCGATCAAAGTTTGTAGCGGCTTCAGCACCATCTCGGATGCCGCATGTCTGGTCCTAGCTGGAATAGCTGCTATAGCCGATCTGGCTAGGGAAATCTCGGAGATCTACGAGGGAACTCATGGCAAGGAACTTTCGGATCCCCAGAAGCATGAAGTGCGCACAGCGTGGGATGCAAGTGGGATGCGTCTAGCAAAGGGCGTCGGACACATCGCCTCATCCCGAGCTTTTCAACGTGGCAAAACCGGTGGCATGGGCAGCTTAACTACTACACCACCCAACTCCTAAGTGGTCATGGCTGCTTCCGTGATTACTTGCACCGATTTAAGCATAAGGGTGCAGCGTTCTGTACCTCCTGTGGTGATAGGTTCGTAGAGGATGCCGAAAATGTCTTGTTTCACTGTGGACGCTTTACCGGGCTCCGAGATGAACTGGAGAGGGCCTTCGGCTGTAGCATCGAGTTGGCCAACCTGGTGACATTGATACTGGCCAATGGCGTCAATTGGGAAGCATTAAGCACGTTCGCGGCAGCAGTCATGATAAATATGCGTAAGGCTGAGCGCGAGCGAAGAGAGCAAGTGGATTAGATGGAACATAGGCATTGGTGAAGCATTACCTAACGGCCGTACAACCAATGTTATGTTTCGCTTATATTACCTCATAATAAGTCATTGTATATATAGGATAAGCAATAAAGGAAAAAAAATATAAATAAATAAAAAACAGTGTGTTCTCACGCACAGTACGGTCGAGTTTTTCCTGTTGCTCCGTCCTTGTAGTGTTTTCGCAGTGCTAAACCAAAGTGAAAACCAATATTTCAATCTAATAAGCACGTCAATAGGCTGGGCAAGTTACCTGTTGTCCTCATCGCCTTTGCCAAAAGCGTTTCTCTTCTTTTTGTCACCGGGTTGTTGTGGAGTCTCCCTTAAGCCGCGCGCAATCTAGGGCACTCCAACTGGTGTGAGTGGAAATACTACACGTAAATATTACACGTATTGCACACTCTCACTTCGTGGTGTGCTGCTTGAGCTTACAAGTGCTTTAGGAATACCACAGTGTCAGCTGATCGCGAGTACCAGGGCTGTGTTTGGCAGTGCCAGCTGAGCGAGAGGCGCTACGCTATTCTCGCTTGCTAAACATAGGTGTCGACAACATGAAAAGAGGTGTCTCAGCTGTGAGTGGTTCGTGGACATGGTGCAAGTGCAAACAAAATATTTTGTTGCATACGCGCAAGGATTTTACGATAAGCGCTGCATAGCCAACAGACGCACCACTTGGCAATTTCTTCAGTAGGAAACTCCAATTAGATTAAGCAGAAGGCCAAGGTACCGGCTATTACCAACCACTTCCGTCGCGACGGTGCTCAGTGGGGCTGTGGTAACCAAGTCGAGGCGGTATAACCTCCCCCGTTTAAAATCCTTAGGGAAACCTTTGGTCAACGCGGCACTGGTTGTAGATCTACAAGTGAGTGGAGACATGTGGTTACAATGGAAAGTATTGTGCGCCGCTTGGCATTGCCGAGGTCTCCCCCGCTGCCCCCGGAGCGTAGTCTGGTACCTCCAGGTGACATGCCTGCACCTGCGGTGGCCACTCCACCCCAGGGGTAGAAGCCAGAAGAGGAAGATGTCTTTGTGCAGCTGGGTGCCATTAGACACGGCCTTAAAGCCCTTCTGTTCGGGCAGCAGCACGTTAACCAGCTAATGAGGGACCAAGCAGCAAAGGCATTTAAGATATAGAAAGCCTTCTCTGGCAGAAGCAAGTCAGCCTCCAGTGCTAGCGCCGATACAGCCACACAGACGACGCCGGTTGCAAAGCTGCCTAGTAAAGTAAACGACATAGTGCAACAGCAGGGTAGCGGTGCTGCGAGGAGTACAGTGACTCCCAAGAGGCGGCGCGAGCTCGAGCCAGGGCAGCGAGCTACGCCCTCAAAGAGGAACAAAACTGGAAGCAACGGAAAACTCAACGGAGTCCGCGACAAGGTCTCCAAAGCTCGTCGCACAGCAAAAGGTGACCTGCTACTGGAGTTGAATGGAGTAGGCCTGGAGTGTACAAAGCAGCTCAAGGACGAAGTGGAGCTTGTGCTGGGCAAGAGTGCAGTGGTTGGCTCATTTACCGAGCAGACTAAATTCGCCATTTGGGACCTGGACGAGTTAGCCACTAAAGAGGAGATAGTGACTGCGCTGTCAGCGCATGCAAACATACCATCCGACGTCTGTATATTCAAGAGCATTCGACCTGGATATGGTAACACACAGGTGGCTAAATTTTCAGTACCAGCAAATCTTTCAAGCAGCATTACTGCACTGCGCACAGTTCGCATTGGGTGGACCAACTGCGTCATTCGCCAGCAGGAAGCACGTACGCGGTGCTACCGCTGTCTGGAGATGGGACATACCGCAAGCAGCTCCCGTAACCCCGTGGATAAATCCCAGTGCTGCATCAGGTGCGGAGTTACGGGCCACAAGGCAGCGAGTTGCAAGAGCGAGGTGGCGAAGTGCTCCGTCTGTGTCGCAAAGAGCAGTGCCCTTATTCAGCCACCAGGCGGCCAGTAATAGATGTCCAATCAGTGGAAGTGTACTTGGTCGTGCAAGATGAAGCTCATACAGCTGAACCTCAACCATTGTGCAGCGGCCCAGGACCTGTTGTCGCAAAAAGTGCGTGAACGCTCTGCAGACCTGGCGGTGCTAAGCAAGCCATACCGGCTTTCTGAAAGCCTTAGATGCGCTTCGGACACAACTGGAAGAGCGGCCCTATGGTCCTGCGGGATTGACGGGACTCCTCTGGTAAGTGTACATCGGGACGAAAACTACGTGCGCGCGTCGGTGGGCGGCCTGTGGTTCTACGCTGTCTACCTACCCCACAGTCTGCAGCTATCAGAGTTCGCTAACACCCTGGACTCCCTGGTAGCAGACGCAAGTGGCCGTCACCCGATCGTCATCGCTGGAGACTTCAACGCATGGGCAGAGGAGTGGGGCAGTTCGTCAACCAATGTCAAAGGACGTGGGTTGCTTGAGGCGTTCTCTCTCCTCGACGTGTCACTCCTAAATCATGGAACGCAGCACAAGTTCAGCAGAGCTGGACTGGGTTCGGTCGTTGACATAACTTTTGTCAGTAGCTCGCTCTTCAGTTCGTCCACCTGGAGCATCGACGACTCCTTCAATGCAAGTGATCACGTTGCCATATTGTGCACCGTTTGAACACGCCCGGATCACTGTAATACTCCAGCTCACCACTGGCCTAGGTATCGTGTCGAGACGCTAGACATGCGGATTTTCAGTGCCCGTCTGGAGTCTGCTGTAACCTCTGATACCACTGATAGCACCGAGGATGTGGTGGACAAAACGATGCGGATGCTAAGTCGTGCCTGCGATGATAGCATGATTAGGAGCAGAAGGTACCAGAGGCACCATGCCTCAGTATACTGGTGGAATGAGGAGATCGCTGAGGCTCCAAGCGAATGCAACTATGCTAGACGCCGCTACCAGCGCTCACGTGGATCGCCGCTGTTCCATGAACGTCAGGTGGAGTTTTTCGCCAGAAGGAGACACTTCCAGAAGCTTATTAAAGACAGCAAGCGTAGATGCTTCCTGGACCCCTACGACACAGCGGAAAACGACTCGTGGGGCAATGCCTACAAGCTGGTAGTAAAATCCTAAGGTATGATACCTGCGGGAAGATGGAGGAGCACGAAGATTCTGGAGGCGTGCCACAAGGTTCGGTACTGGGACCTCTGCTGTGGAACGTCATGTATGACGGCATTTTTCGGCTGTCAATGCCCGATGATGTTTACCTGGTGGGCTTTGCTGACGATGTGGCAGATGTCTTTTCGAGCATGTACAACAGCTGCCTACGAAGTGGATTGTTTCCAAACCGTTGGAGAATTCAGCACCTGGTCCTCCTACCGAAACTTGGCAAAAAGCTTGAAGATCCAGCTGCATATCGTCCGACATGCCTGATCGATATTGCGGGTAATCTACTGGAGCACTTGATTTGCACCCGGCTCAATAGCGCCATTGCTGCTGCTGGTGGAGTTTCACCGCAGCAGTATGGCTTTCGCAAAGCACTATATACGCTTTACGCTATCGGCAAGGTAGTCGAGATAGCTTTGGGAGCGATAGCTGGATGGAGATGGAAAGGCGGCGCCAAGAAGTACTGACAACGTTGGACGTCTAAAACGCCTTCAATACGGCTAAATGGTGCTGCATCCTGGAGGCTTTGAGGCGAAAAACGTGCTGGAGTACCTCCTAAGGATAACAAGGAGCTACTTCACGGATAGAATCCTAAGGTATGATACCTGCGAGGCGATGGAGGAGCACGAAGTTTTTGGAGGCGTGCCACAAGGGTCGGTACTAGGACCTCTACTGTGGAACGTCATGTATGACAGCGTTTTTTGGTTGTTAAGGCCCGTCGATGTTCAGCTGGTTGGCTTTACTGACGATGTGGCGATAGTGGTTGTCGCCAAGGATCTCAAGGCAGTGGAGGAAAAGTGCAACCTAGCCATCGCGAAGGCCATACAGTGGCTCTCCTCAGTAGGACTGCAATTGGCACCCCAAAAAACAGAGGCAGTGCTCACTAGCAGCCGAAAAGTGGTGGAGACAGCAGACATCATCGTGGCTAACACTGCAGTCAGGACAAAGAGGGCGAATAAATATCTGGACGTTATGCTGGATACCAGGCTACGCTTCAAGGAGCATTTGGAGTACGCTAGCACAAAGGCCGCCTTAGCAAATAGTGCCATCTCGCGAATCATGCCAAATACGAGAGGTCCAAAGCAATTCAAGAGACTCCTTTTATCAAGCGTCATAAGAGCGATGATGCTGCATGCGGCACCGATATGGCAATCAGCTTGCCGCTTTGAGAGCTACACCAGCGGACTGAGAGCTACTCACCGTCTTGGAGCGATCAGAGTTTGTAGCGGCTTCAGAACCATCTCGGATGACGCATGTCTGGTCCTGGCTGGAATAGCTGCTATAACGGAGCTGGCTCGAGAAATCTCGGAGATCTACGAGGGAACTCATGGCAAGGAACTTTCGGATTCCCAGAAGCAAGAAATGCGCACAGCGGCCAAAACGCGCACCTTGGAAAACTGGCAGAGGCAATGGAATGCGTCTAGCAAAGGGCTGAGCGCGAGCGAAGAGAGCAAGTGGATTAGATGGAACATAGGCATTGGTGAAGCATTACCTAACGGCCGTACAACCAATGTGATGTTTCGCTTATATTAACTAAGACCCCATTTACACGCTGAAGTTTTTTCATGAAGTTTTTTTTTCATTCTGTTTTAAAGCTTCTTCGGAATTCAGGTCGCATTTACACGCTGAAGTTTTTCAGTGAATTTTTTCCTTTGAAAATGCAACTCTGGTTTAAATTTATGGTCGATAAACAGACACAGTTAACACCTGTTCAATTAATTCTTTCTTCCATAACATTTATATTAATAATTTATAAACCACAACAATATATAAACTATTTGCGCTAATATTTGCTTGTGCGATATTTCGTATCAATAACTTTATTTTTCACATCAAAAACTGTGCAACTCTGTGTTTACATTCTATCGGAATAAGGCAAAGCAAAATTAGAAGAAAAATTCACGACTTAACAAGTAGTGAGTTTTTGCTTGAATTTTTACACCTCTACTACAAAAGATTCAGAGAGAAAATTCACGAAAAAACTTCAGCGTGTAAATGGGGTCTAATAATAAGTCACTGTATATATAGGATAAGCAATCAGGGGGAAGAGAAAAACACACTCACACACACGCGTCACCACGAATTAGAGTTTACCGAGCGGATAGCTTCGTACGTGCGATGGCTGGTGACATGTGGATCTTCTCCGTCTATCTGGCCCCCAGCCTGCTGCTTTCCGAGCATAACAACACCCTGGACTCTCTGGTGGCAGATGCTAAAGGCCGGCACCCAGTCATCATCGCTGGTGACTTCAACGCTTGGGCAGAGGAGTGGGGTAGTGTAGTATATTCATATATTGTGAGGAGCCATATTCACGTATAGCGCCTCACAGAAGGCGATTGCACTTATAGCCGCAGCCGGACCTGAGTTGCGGCGAATTCGCATGCTGTCTCGCTCTGACACAGGATGTCAGCGCTAAGGTATGTGTTTGGCACATGGGAGCCGCAAAACACGTACCGTAAAAGTCGTGGCAAAGTGCCGTTGGTGTGCGAGCCGTGCATCCACGAGATATAGTAATCACCGTCACACCAACGACAGGCGTGATCAGCAACGAGGAACCGTTGTTGCTAGGCAAATCTCACTGGAACGATCACGCCACCTTTGCCCTTGGCGCGACATTGGCAGCGCTGACAGGCCCCGGTCCAGCGAGACAGCACAAGGGTATAAAAGGAGCCGCCTTTGAAAGAGCGGCAAGACAGTTCAAGAGTCAGTACAGAAGTCAGTACAAGAGTTAGTACAAGAGTGAATACAAAGTTAGTGTGAGTGCGAAGTGGAAAGTCAGCGCGAAACATAAAGTGAACCAAGGAATCAGAGGGCAAGAAATCCTACGCGAAAGGATAATTTAAGAATTAAAAGGATTCATATCGCAATAAGAACCAAGCAGATCGTGTCCTTAGCGATTAACAAACATTTTACTAAGAAATCGGTACGCGGAATTTATCAAGCCTTGTGGTGCGTTGCATTTGCAAAGCAACCTCAAATTAAAACCAAGAATCAGACAAGTGAGCCTGGCGAAGGACAGGTGAAGCAAAAGCCAGAGCCTGAGAGTAGGCGAGACTATTGGCGAAATCCTTGTGGTAACAAGAAGGCCATAGTAGAGCCTGGCGAATTCGGGCGTTGCTAGCTAAAACCTCGTTTAGTAGGCGTAACATTGACTCTGAATATTTGGTGCAACGAGAGCGCCAGCATTGCAAATAAAACCACGACACAAGAGCCGAACGATTTACTAAACTCTAATAAGAAATATCATTAAGTGCACAGCTCAATTGTAAAACCCAACGTGAAAACTAGCAGAGAGTGCAGTTTTAAAATATATGTATAAAAGCAAAACCTAATTGTATTATTATTGCCGCAGCCGCCAAAAATATAAATTTGTTGGCACGTACCCTCAGCACCGCGAGAGTTAGCCCAGCTGAAAACCGCGTGACAACTTTAGGTTCGTTACAACTGGCGCCCAACTGTGGATCTACGGCTAATATCACATAGTTTTCTTTAATAAAATACATATAAATAATAGACAATATGGTTCGTTCGTGGGTGTACAATCTAAAAAAGGATGCACTAGTGAAATGCGGAGTGGAATTCGGTCTGGAACTTGAAGGCACTGTCGAAAATATGAGAAGACAATTCGGAGACAATTCATGCGCGAGGAAGGGGAATACGAAGAGGAAAAGGAGGTTGCCGGCATAGCCGTAGCAAGGCTGAGCGTCCCATGCACCAGCGCGGCGGCTAGGGCGCGAGATTTACAGGAATCTCGCCGATCACCCTGGAGTACAACCCAACAGCCAGGAGAGCGTAGCCGCACCCACACACATGATCAGACCAATGCAAGGGCAAGTGAATACCAAAAAGTAGCCAAACATGTTCGAGAGTGGAGCTTTCGATTCGATGGACTATCGTAGCCTCTCGAATTCTTGGTCGGCAGACACATATGGATTAAACTTAAATTTAATTCCAAGAGCAATGCCGGAGTTGCTGAAAGGAATGGCACTTAAGTGGTACATAGCTAACAACAGGCATTGGACTACATGGGTGGATTTTGTTGACAGTTTTCAAGTTGGTGGAGATGCAGACTCTGATGAGACCCCTACGACTCTCAACAGAGAAGGAAGTGCGCACCATTTACACCAACAGCCTTCCTGACTTGCGCGGCTACGCACGGCCAAACCAGTTCTCGAATTTGACCCAGCTGATGCAACTGGCAGAAGAATTCGAAGAACTAGAAAAGGATAGGCTGAAACTGAGGCTACAAAGTGCTACAGCCCAGCAACAATACAGCCAACATCAACAACAACAGCCTCAACAACACCGAGATACGCAGCAAAATGGACGCGATCACCATCAGCATCGTGCAAATCGTACACGATTTATGGCCATGGAGGAGCAGAACCAGCACTCTGGAGGAATGGACGAACGGCCAACCCCAACACCTAGGACCCAGCAAAATCCTGCCAGGACACACATAAACAACCCAGGAAGGGCATGTCGCGTGTGTGGACAGAAGGGACACTGGGCGATAGAGTGCCGAAACCCAATGCTGGAGTTCTGCTGGGTCTGTGGCAGAATCGGTCAGCGGACAGCACTATGTTGTCAGTCGGGAAACGGCCAGCGGCGTCCGCCATCGAGGGGCGAGCGGGAGCCGCCAAGGTCCGCCCCGAGACGCTAGTCGGTCACCTGAAGGACGAAGGGACGCAGTTGACTGCCACCGTATGGATCGGTGATTGTCAGTATAAGGCTACAGTCGATACAGGGGCTACAAGCAGCTTTGTTAGCGAAGGGCTAGCTTGTAGACTGAGCACTGTAGGCCGGAGAAGCGTCGCAAGCAGACAGGTGAAGTTAGCAGACGGACATAACAGCAGGACAACAGAACAAATAACGGTCGAAATAAGACTCGGGCATCGCAGTTTGAAAATAGCGTTGCTAATTATGCCTGGTGTGATAGACGATTTGGTGCTGGGCTGGGATTTTCTGACTGGCTTGGGCACAGTGTTGCAGTGTGCGGGATTGGTGGTCACCATCCCAGCACGACGGCACAAGGTTGGAAAGCTGGAAGAGAGACTGTCGATGGCAGTTGTCCAGAATACAACCGAACAAGACGAAGCATTACATGATGTCAGAAACCCAACTATTGAAAGCAAAAATCTACACGAGGATCAAGAAATTAATGAATTTCTTTTGAGGGAAGTCGCAGCTTTCGAACACCTAAAGGGCACATCACAAATTACGGAACACAAAATTGTGATGAGCGACGACAGGCCTATAAAACAGCGTTATTTTCCAAAGAATCCAAAAAGGATTCTTCCTTCGGGCAAGGAGAAAGGGTAATATCATACGCCAGTAGGACACTAAACGGAGCCGAACGGAACTATTCGGCAACTGAAAAAGAGTGTCTAGCCATAGTGTGGGGAATCAGAAAGCTGCGGCCATACCTGGAAGGCCACCATTTTGTGGTCATAACGGACCACATGGCACTGAAGTGGCTAAACTCAATTGAAAGTCCATCAGGCAGAATAGCGCGTTGGGCGCTTGAACTGCAACAATACGACTTAGAAGTCAAATACCGTAAAGGCAACCTCAATGTCGTAGCCGATGCACTTTCGAGACAGCCACTTCCGGAGACATGCTGCCTACTAAAAATTGCAACAGAAGGGAGTGAGGCAGACAACGAAAACTGCAAATGGATTCAAAAATTAAAAAAGGAAATCGCACAAAATCCCAGGAAATATCCGGATTACATGGAGGAAAATGGCAACCTGTACAGACACATCCCACATCGCGCTGGAGGCGGAGATGTGGAAGCTTGGAAGCTTTGTGTACCCAAAGGTAAAAGGAAGGATGTGTTACTGGAGAATCACGACGCAGCCACAGCCGGTCATTTGGGAACCCGGAAAACGATAGCAAGAGTAGCGACACGCTACTACTGGCCAGGCTTATACAGGGGCGTACGCACATATGTGCATAACTGCGAAACGAGTCAACAATATAAGCCAAGTCAAATGGCAGCAGCAGGAAAGATGTTCACACAAATCCCTGAAGAGCCATGGAGTACCGTGTGTGCTGACTTTGTTGGCCCACTGCCAAGGTCAAAACACGGCAACACAATGCTGTTAGTGATGTTCGACCGTTTCTCTAAGTGGACTGAGGTGGTTCCGCTGAGGAGCGCAACCACAGCCACCTTACAGAAGGGTTTTAGAGACAGAATTTTGGCACGATTTGGGGTGCCAAAAGTTCTCATAACGGACAATGGAACACAATTTACGAGTAAAGCCTTCAAACGCTTTCTCGAAGAATTGGGAGTGCGACACCAATTTACGGCACCATACACACCGCAAGAGAATCCCTCAGAACGTGCGAACCGCACGGTAAAAACAATGATCGCACAATTTACCAAGGATAACCAGCGGTGCTGGGATGAATTTTTGCCAGAGTTGTCACTGGCCATTAACACCAGCGTATCGGCGTCTACGGGCTACAGTGCAGCGTTTATCACGCAAGGGCGTGAACCAAGGCTGCCAAATGCGCTGTACGACAACGTTACACTCGGCACAGGGCAACCGACACAAACACCCAGCGACAATGCGAAAAAACTTAGAGAAGTTTTTGAATTGGTGCGCAGGAGTTTAGAAAAGGCCGCTCAGGACCAAGCAAGGCATTACAACCTACGGAGACGGCAGTGGAAACCATCCGTAGGAGACAAGGTATGGGTGAAACAACACCACCTGTCAAAAGCAGCGGAAGGCTTCGCTGCAAAGCTTGCTCCTAAATTTGCCGGACCATACACTATAATAAATTTTGTGTTACCTGTAATCTGTTAGCTACAGGGGAAAACTGGTGAAAAGGATCGGACCGCACACATAGGCGACATCAAACCCCACGGAGGTGGAACGGACAACGGGTGAGATAATAAAAAAAAAATTTTTGGGGGGCACAAATTAGTTTAAGACCCTAGATTAACAAGTAAATTTTTTTTTTGATGAACATCTGGAGCGGTTAATAATTGGCTTTGTTAAGGACGTATCTCATTTACTCTCCTGAATCTCCGTCACCTATTATAAATAGAAAGTAGAAAAAAAAAATCATTAGTTGATTTGGTTTTTTTTTTGGAAAAAAAAGGGGTGAATATGTATTAATACATATTAAATATTTTCACTACTCAACACATTTAACAGATATATAAATAATAAAAATAAATATGTAAGGTATTACATATTTATTAAACAATAACAAAAAAAATAAGTGGAAACGTTGCAGTCGGACGCAACCGACTGCGGTATACTCGATACCAGTATTAAAAATTTTGATGCCCATCCCTGTGGGATGTCAATTGCTATCTTCATACCAAATTTGGTGACTCTAGCTCGAAGTTTGTATAAAGTGGGGAAAGGGGGGCTGGGGGCGGTATGGGTGGAATTGCATCCAAATTTTTGATGCAGATCTTTGTGGAATGTCAATTGCTATCTTCATAACAAATTTGGTGACTCTAGCTCAAAGTTTGTATAGAGTGGGGAAAGGGGGGCTGCGGGCGGTATGGGTAGAATTGCATCCAAATTTTTGATGCAGATCTTTGTGGAGCAATGCTCTTCTACAATTGGGCTCTAGCTCAAGTTGATGGGGGAGGGGGCTGGGGGGAGTAGTGCTCCAATTTTGTGCGATCTTGTGATGTCAATGCTACCTTCATACCAATTTGGTGACTCTAGCTCAAAGTTTGTATAAGATGGGGAGAGGGGGGCTATGGGGCTGGGGGCGGTATGTTTGGGCGTGGCATCCAAATTTTTGCTGCAGATCCTTGTGGAATGTCAAATGCTACCTTCATACCAAATTTGGTGACTCTAGCTCAAAGTTTGTATAAGGTGGGGAAAGGGGGGCGGAATGGATGGGCTAGGCTCCAAAACTTTGATGCAGATTGTTGGGGGTCGTTGCCAGCTATCTTCCTACCAAATTTGGTGGCTCTAGCTCCACTACTCTGGAATATACACGCATTCCCGTTTTTGACGAAGCGTTGGGGCAGATGGGGGTGGCTAGGGCGGTATTGGTGGGCGTGGCATCCAAACTTTTGATGCAGTTTTTGGGGGGTTATCATCATCTATCTTGGCACCAAATTTGGTGACTCTAGCTAAAATACTGTGGGAGATATAGGCTTTTCTGATTTCTAAATGCGGGGGGGCTGGGGGCGGGATGGGTGGGCGTGGCTCCAAAACTTTGATGCAGTTCTTTTGGGGTCGTTACCAGCTATCTTCCTACCAAATTTGGTGGCTCTAGCTCCACTACTCTGGAATATACACGCATTCCCGTTTTTGACGAAGCGTTGGGGCATCTGGGGGTGGCTAGGGCAGTATTGGTGGGCGTGGCATCCAAACTTTTGATGCAGTTTTTGGGGAGTCCTCATCACCTATCTTATCGTTTTTGAGTTATCGAATTTATCGATTTTTCAGCCCCCCAGTTATCGTAGAACCCCAATCTTGACACTTTAATTTACTATCCCATAGATAAAGAGAATTGGAAAGTTTCAAGTCCCTAGCTTGAAGGGTGTGGAAAAAACTTGCACACATACGGACGGACAGACGGACAGACACCATGACGGACATTGCACAAAACCAATATACTCTTTTCCTTCGGTATCGAGTATAAATATGTAAGGTATTACATATTATATAAATAATAAAAATAAATATGTAAGGTATTACATATTTATTAAACAATAACAAAAGTAAATATGTAAGGTATTACATATTATATAAATAATAAAAATAAATATGTAAGGTATTACATATTTATTAAACAATAACAAAAATAAATATGTAAGGCATTACATATATATAAATAATAAAAATAAATATGTAAGGTATTACATATTTATTAAACAATAACAAAAATAAATATGTAAGGTATTACATATTATATAAATAATAAAAATAAATATGTAAGGTATTACATATTTATTAAAAATAACAGACAACAATGAATGTGTGGGCGGGGAGAATGAATGGCAGAGAAAAAAAAAAAATAATAATAAGAGCCACGGCCCAACCAAGGGCATTACCAAAACCGGACCTGTCGTGGCGAAAATGTGTGCGAAACAAACGCTGCTAGAAAACAGTTAATGGAAAAGGTTAGCGATATCGCAAAGAGAGCGCTGACAAAACATGGCGGTCGCCTGCGGGAAGGATACCGTAACATGCACACCTACTCTGTTGCACATGCGTACGGAGTAGGGGTATAAAAGGTGCCGACTACCATGCAGTCGGTCACTTTGCGATATTTTACAAAATTTGAGCACTTTTTAGGACAATGGATAATTGCATCAACAACACCGGAGCAAGAAGGGCAGCCCCTGTATCGGCCGTGATCCACGGGTGCATCCTCGCACACCAGCGGGAGATGTGCATGTGGTCGACATGGCAGCCATGGGTGCCAGCGCAAGGGGGCGCAGGAACGTGGCACGTCAAGGACGGTGGGCCGGACAGCCCTATGCGCGTGTCGAGCCGCAGCGGGAGGCGTCAGCCGATGTACTGGAACTGCGGGCGTCACCCATTTTGGAATCTGCTGAGGAGCGGGAGGCGGCCGAACGGGAGCGTTGCCGCCGCCAGGAGCTGGAGGAAGAGCGCGATTGGGTGCGCAGGGCTTATGGCGAGGATTGGAGTAGCAGCGACTGGGAGGTGGACGTCGACGATGGCCCAGTGGTCGGAAGGGGCGAGGAATCACCGCCGAGGGACTTCGTAGAGGTAAATCCCGAATGGGTCCGGATGTGCCACCCGAAGGCACCGCCGACCCCTGAGGATGAGCATGTGGGCCCAGCCAGCCCGGAGCGGGTCACCTCACCGCCGCTGCCGGATACTCCAACCCCGGAGTGGCGTCCAGCACAACCGCCATCGCCTTTCCCATGCGGAGTGGAGGTGTCGGACGCGGAGGACGAGGTTATCTCGATATCGTCCGAATCGGAGGGTGAAACGACACCAGAGCCCGAGGAGGCGCAACCACCGATACGCGGATGGTAAGTGGTACCACAAAGCGATCGTGGTGGTAGAGTGGTGCGAGGAGGTGGCACCCCCCCGCGACGATTTTATAAGGGAGTCGACGCCACCACGACCCCGAACGCCGTCACCGCCCCGAATATTACAGGCACCACCACAAGCACCAGGCAACACGGCCACCAGCCCGACCAACCGGAAGACACCTTGGGAGTGGCCGACACCGCTGCAGGTGGGCAGGCCTGAAAAATAATTAAAGAAGAGCAGGTGGATTAAACTGCAAGAGGGGGGGTGAAATTTGCTGGAAGCATACTCACATAAAATGTGTGTGTGATCCAGCGCGAGCGGCAAAACGGCATGGCCTGGAAAAAGAGAACATGACTTAGGATATGGTGGAAATGGCGCAAGGCGCGAAAATATTTTACTTACATTGTTTTTTTAGATTCTTTTCAGCAACAACAAAACAATTGCAAACTGCAAATCGTGTGTCATGGCCGAATAGTGTTGGATAGTTGCGGGTGACCATATCGATCTGGCCGTATCGAATAACACCGGGCGATGCAAAGCCGCTAGATGGCGTTACGCGACCACCAGCTGATCGTTACAGCGACACTGCCAAAGTTCAAAACGGACGCCAAAGTTCAAAACGGAGGCGCGCGATTTGAAAGACGCAAAATTCACTGCTAACGGACGCCAAAATTCAAAACGTAGGCGCGCGATTTGAAAGACGCAAAATTAAGTGGAAGGCTCCCACTTCCGGAGAAAGAGGGGAGTGTGAGGAGCCATATTCACGTATAGCGCCTCACAGAAGGCGATTGCACTTATAGCCGCAGCCGGACCTGAGTTGCGGCGAATTCGCATGCTGTCTCGCTCTGACACAGGATGTCAGCGCTAAGGTATGTGTTTGGCACATGGGAGCCGCCAAACACGTACCGCAAAAGTCGTGGCAAAGTGCCGTTGGTGTGCGAGCCGTGCATCCACGAGATATAGTAATCACCGTCACACCAACGACAGGCGTGATCAGCAACGAGGAACCGTTGTTGCTAGGCAAATCTCACTGGAACGATCACGCCACCTTTGCCCTTAGCGTGACATTGGCAGCGCTGACAGGCCCCGGTCCAGCGAGACAGCACAAGGGTATAAAAGGAGCCGCCTTTGAAAGAGCGGCAAGACAGTTCAAGAGTCAGTACAGAAGTCAGTACAAGAGTTAGTACAAGAGTGAATACAAAGTTAGTGTGAGTGCGAAGTGGAAAGTCAGCGCGAAACATAAAGTGAACCAAGGAATCAGAGGGCAAGAAATCCTACGCGAAAGGATAATTTAAGAATTAAAAGGATTCATATCGCAATAAGAACCAAGCAGATCGTGTCCTTAGCGATTAACAAACATTTTACTAAGAAATCGGTACGCGGAATTTATCAAGCCTTGTGGTGCGTTGCATTTGCAAAGCAACCTCAAATTAAAACCAAGAATCAGACAAGTGAGCCTGGCGAAGGACAGGTGAAGCAAAAGCCAGAGCCTGAGAGTAGGCGAGACTATTGGCGAAATCCTTGTGGTAACAAGAAGGCCATAGTAGAGCCTGGCGAATTCGGGCGTTGCTAGCTAAAACCTCGTTTAGTAGGCGTAACATTGACTCTGAATATTTGGTGCAACGAGAGCGCCAGCATTGCAAATAAAACCACGACACAAGAGCCGAACGATTTACTAAACTCTAATAAGAAATATCATTAAGTGCACAGCTCAATTGTAAAACCCAACGTGAAAACTAGCAGAGAGTGCAGTTTTAAAATATATGTATAAAAGCAAAACCTAATTGTATTATTATTGCCGCAGCCGCCAAAAATATAAATTTGTTGGCACGTACCCTCAGCACCGCGAGAGTTAGCCCAGCTGAAAACCGCGTGACAACTTTAGGTTCGTTACAATATGTAATTTCAAAATATATATTAAATACAACTTGTAACACTTTGTTTCAAGTATAAATAAACATAAACACGCTCAGCATGAACATATATATGCATGCGCAAACCAAATCACATACATACATATGGTATGCGCGTGTAAGTAATATGAGGCCTCTTTAGAAGGCCAAGCCAGCGTGAGACCGTTGACCAACGGGAAACGCTGCGCTTACACTTTTGCCAAATATATGAGTATAATCCCTCTCCCTCTCTTTGTAGCTGTTAACTGATAACAGCATAAGTTTATAAATGTTAACCATAAGCTAAGAATATATTTCAATTCCAATAAAGACATTCATAAAACCTTAACCGAACAGCACTGACGTGCTTATTGTGAATGTTTAACTAGTGGTGCATACAATACATTAAGAACACAGTTAGATGAGGGCAGATTGCCCTAACTTCTAATTAAACCAAAAGAACGAACATTTTTAGAATTTCTACAGTAGCTCGTCTACGAACGCGAGGTGCCGAGCCCTACTTGAGGCCATCACGCTACTGGACGTTGCCATTCTAAACCAGGGGACTCAGCACACCTTCAGCAATGCAGGGCTGGAATCCGTCTTTGACATCACGTTCGCTAGCTAGATCATCGACGAAAAATACAAAATTGTTCTCAAACGCTTCAACGCATTTTCCCGCCTACCAACTCGGTGGCGCTCAGAGAGATTGTGATGCACCTATTACCCAGCATGGCTGATGAGCTTGATCCCGCGCCCGGGAGCATGCCTAGCATGCCTGCCGACATCGAGGTCGCCTTGGCAGAGATCGGCCAAGCAGCAACGAGGACGAAGCCTAGCAAGGCGCCCGGGCCCGACGGGATTCCTAACAGAGCTCTCAAGCTAGCACTTGCGATCCACCCCGACATCTTTGCCGTGATGTTTAATAACTGCAACAGAGACTTTCCTAATAGGTGAAAACTCCAGCGCCTGGTGCTGCTACCAAAGCCTGGGAAGCCGCTTGAGAATCCAGCTGCCTACAGGCCTATTTGCCTCATTGATACGGTCGGAAAGATATTGGAACATATTATCTGCACACGTCTTGAGCGCGCCATATCCGCTGCAGGAGGGCTTTCGGATCAGCAGTTTGGCTTCCGTAAATCGAGGTCAACGCTCGACGCAATCGGCAAGGTGGTGGAGATAGCCACAGAAGCTATAGCCGGCACTAGGTGGCAAGGAGGCGCCAAAAAGTACTGTCTGATCGCAACGCTTGATGTAAAAAACGCGTTCAACACGGCAAAGTGGAGCTGCATCCTGGATGCCGTGGTAGCGTTTGGAGTTCCGATTTAGCTGCTAAGCCTGATAAGGAGCTATTTTCAGGACAGAATACTGCTGTATAGTACCAGCGAGTCGAGCGAGGAGTACCACGTATCTGGAGGCGTGCCGCAAGATCAGTTCTTGGCCCTCTCCTTTGGAACGCGAGGTACGACGGCGTTTTTCGGCTCACGTCACCTGAAGAGGTCCGCATAGTCGGTTTTGCAGTGGTGGCTAAGGAGCTCAAGGCTGCCGAGGCTAGATGCAACCAATCGATTGATTTAGTCATCCAGTGGCTCTCTTCGGCTGGCCTCCAGATTGCCCCCCATAAAACCGAGGCTGTACTCATAAGCAGCAGAAAAGTAGAGGAGACAGCAAACATTACAGTGGGAAATACGCAAATCGCATTAAAGAGAGCAACAAGTACCTGGGAGTGATGCTGGACAGAAGACTTTGGCGTACGCCAGCACAAAAGCTGCTGTAGCAAACCGTGCTCTATCGCGTATTATGCCAATTACGAGAGGCCTGATTCTGTACGGGGCGGCAGTATGGTGGGAAAAAGCCACACAAAGCACCGCTATCAATAAACTCAACAAGGTACAAAGGCTAGCTTGCCTAAGTATCACAGGGGCACTGAGAACGACCCCGACAGCAGGTCTGGAAGCAATTCTAAACCTAACTCCCTTACACCTAGCTATAGAGGAAGAGGCTGTAAAGCAGGCTCTGGGGCTCTATGTAGGTAACAAATACCAGAAGGGCAACCTTAGAGGACACCTAGGTATATTGAATAGGGTAGAGGACATCCTTGATAAAACAAACAAAACCCTAGACCAAATACAAACCATCCATAGTTTCACGAAAAATTACAAGGTCATTTTTCCAACAAGAGAGCAATGGACTTCAAATCCATCTTGGCTAAATGACGATGCACAAAATTGGTTCACAGATGGATCCAAGACAGCATCAGGGGTAGGAGCAGGCATAGTGGGTCCTCGCACACACATCTCTCTCTCACTTGAGGCCGAATGCACCGTTTTCCAGGCGGAGCTCTTCGCTATTTTACAGGCGGTATATAGACTGAATAGCAGACGATTGGTAGGAGTTAACATTCGTATACTCTCCGATAGTCAAGCAGCTCTTAAAGCACTAAACAGCTATAGCTATAGCTCAAACTTCATACATGAATGTCACCGTGAGCTAAATGCACTGGCAACCAATAATAGAGTTTCTCTGGTTTGGGTCCCAGGACATGAAGGTCACTCAGGTAATGAGGCCGCGGATGTAAGGGCTAAATTAGGAGCGGAAGCCCCGTTTATAGGCCCAAGTCCAATGTTTGGTTATTCAAACAACAAACTCAAATCTGACATACACAATTGGTTAGAAAAAAAGAAAATAATGCACTGGAACAATCTAGAGGGTCTTAGGCTATAGGCATATGTTTGCCCTGATGCAGCAAGAGCAAAGGTAGCTCTATCCTTAAACAGATCACAACTTAGGTCACTTTGTGGGGCGTTAACAGGCCACTTTCCCTGCAACGACCATCTACATAAGATGGGCCTTGCTAGAAACAGAACTTGTAGATTCTGCGAAGAGGATGTTGAATCAATGGAACACCTAATCACAAACTGCCCCGCCCTGGCACGTAATAGAGCAAAGCTGTTAGGCAACTACACTCTCAGAGAGGAAGACCTGATGCATATCCCACAGACTGGTCTGACTCAGTTCCTGAGAACATTAAAAATGAACTAGTGGTAAGGGGGCACAATAGATCCTTGTGGGTCGCAGTGCCGAAGGGCGCAAGCCCACCCTCGTTCGACATTACATTACATTACATTACGAGAGGCCCGAAGCAGTATAGGAGAGCTTTAATTTCCCGCATGACTAGGGCGGTGATGTTGTACGCGGCACCTATTTGGCACCCTGGCCTCCACTACGACAGCTACTCTTGTGGACTAACGGCTACTCACCGTCTAGGAGCAATCAGGGTGTGTAGCGGATTCCGAACTATTTCGGACGATGCGTGTCTGGTGCTAGCTGGAGTTGCCCCCATAGCTGAGATAGCCGGAGAAGTTGCTGAGGTTTATGAGGAGACTCATGGCAGAGACCACCCAGTGGCCCACAGGCAGGCAGAACGCACCTCGGCCAGATCGCGCACTATCGCCAACTGGCAGAGGCGATGGGATTCATCCTCTAAAGGGAGATGGACACACCGCCTAATCCCAAGCCTATCAGAGTGGTTGGATAGAATACATGGACAGATGAACTTCCACATCACCCAGCTCCTCAGCGGGCATGGCTGTTTCCGCGGATATTTACACCGCTTCGGTCACGAGGATGTTCTCTTCTCCACCTACTACGGAAGTAGCTTCGTCGAGGATGCGGAGCATGTGCTGTTCCACTGCGTTCGATTCAAAGAGCTTTGCGCAGAAATGAAAAGGACCTTTGGTTGTGCCATCGAGGGAGGCAACCTGGTAACGCTAATCGGTTATTTATTTGCAATTAAATGCAATTAATATTTTATCCTTTCAAATAATATTTTGATTAATTAATCGGTTAATAAAAACGAATAGCCATTACTAACTAAAAGTACAATGTTAAGTCTAATACATGCTTCGGCACAACCACCGAAGAATTCGTGTTCTAAAAATATATTTCAATGCTCAATGCTTCAATGCAAAAAGCAGCATTCTGCCTTATGTGTTAATAAATTTTCTCAAAAACTACATTCTTTCAAAAAATACTTGCATATATATTTTGTCAGAAAATTTTAATTAATGAAATTGTAAGCTTTAGTAGTGTATAAGCATAGAAAGTTGTCTTTCGTTAGTCACGGTCGTGTTTTTGCGAGCTCTTGTGTTTGTGAACGGTGTTTTACTCTGTTTATAGTTAATAATTTTGCAGTGGTTGCAAATATACGTTGTATATATTTACGTTTGCATAAAAGAGTTTGACAAGTTTATACTCACTTTAATTTGCAGTTGAACTAACACTGGTCTGCCTCAACATAAAGAAAAAATAAAGTAAACATACGTTCATACTTACACACATATATTTAAATTATCATATTCTGTGTGATTACTAACAACAAACAGCTTGTCAGTTTTTTTTTGCTCTCGCTTTGCAGCTCTCCCGTTCTTATCCGCTATTATCTGTCGCACTTGCGGTTCTATCTCTAAGCGCTCATTTGATACTCACTGTTTTATATTGCTCTTGCGGTGATACGTTTTACTTATACTGACCGTCGCCTTACTTTGTTTTGTGCTAGCATATTAGTTGCCAGATAAAACCTTAAATCAGTTTGAAAATGTTTGCATGCTGTAGCACCAATTGCAAAGTGGTTGGAACCACCAACCAAGATTTTATTTTGTGTGGATTGTGTGACAACATGATCCACATGAAATGTGCTGGCTTTACTCCCAAAATCAGGGACTTCTTTATTGCAGACACAGGCCTTAAATGGTACTGCGAGCCATGCAATTTAGCTGTTAAAGAATAGACCAATTTCATGAGGCAGACTCATGCTGGCTTTAAAGCTATGCATGTAGCCTTTAATAATCTGCAAGCGTCGTTCAACGAGCTTGAGCTTAACTTTAAAAATGGCAAGGGGATTACCGAATCTCCGAAGCGTAAAAAGACTTCGGGTCCTAATCCACTTATTGCCACACCTGTTCTGCCAACCAAACCCCTTCTAGTGCCTAACAATAATCCTTCAATTGGTTCCAATTCTAACTCACTAATGTTATTTAACTCCCCTGCAAGAAATCCTATCAATAACCAAGGCACTTTATCTTCTGATCCTTTGCACGAGCCCTCTGGTTCAGCAGCTCGTGTGCCTATTAATCCTAATACAGGTACAACTGGGGCTCCCAAGCCTCTGGTTGTTGCACCACTTAATAAATTTATATTTGTGTCCAGGCTGGCATCCGATACTTCATCGGATGATGTTTCAGCTTACGTTAAAAGTAAAATTGATTCTCCCCTTATTATTGTTAAGAAGTTTAAATTTAATATATACATACTAAAATATATTTGCATTTGCATATTCTGTGTGTTTACTAACAACAAACAGCTAGCCTATTTTTTTTTTTTAAATTTTTTTTTTTTGCTTTAGCCTTACAGCATCAGTGCTCTTCCGCTCTTATCCGGTATTATCCGTCGTACTTGCGGTTCTATCTCACGCTCTCTCATTTAAGCGCGCTTTTGATACTTACTGTTTTATATTGCTCTTGCAGTGATACGTTTTACTTATGCTTACCAGCGCCCTACTTTGTTTTGTGCTAGCATATCAGTTGCCAATCAAAACTTTAAAATAATTTCAATATGTTTGCTTGCTGTAGCACCAATTGCAAAGTGGTTGGAACCATCAACCAACAACATGATCCACATGAAGTGTGCTGGCTCTACTGCCAAAATCAGGGACTGCTTAATTGCAGATACAGGCCTTAAATGGAATTGCGAGCCCTGCAATTTAGCGGTGAAAGAATCGACCAAAGTCATGAGGCAGACTCATGCTGGCTTTAAAGCTATGCATGTAGCTTTTAAAAATCTTGAGCTTAATTTCAAAAATGGCAAGGTCATTACCGAATCTCCGAAGCGTAAAAAGACTTCGGGTCCTAATCAACTTATTGTCCAACCTGTTCTGCCAACCAAACCCCTTCTGGTGCCTAACTATAATCCTCCGATAGGTTCCATTGCTAACCCACTTATGTTATATAACTCGCCGACAAGAAATGCCACCAATAACCTAGACACTAGCATTTTAACTTCTGATCCTATGCATGAGCCCTCCAGTTCAGCAGCTTGTGTGCCCATTAATCCCAATACAGGTAAAACTGGGGCTCACAAGGCTCTTGTCGTTGTCCCACTATATAAGTTTATTATCGTGTCTAGGCTAGCATCCGATACTTCATCAGATGATGTTTGTGCCTACTTTAAAAGCAATATCGACTCACCACATATTATGGTTGAAAAATTTAAATTTAAACATGCCCTAAGCATTTATTCTTTCAAGTTGACTGTTCCGCCGAACTTTTCTCGACAATTTGATCTGAAAAGTTTTGGCCACCACAGCTCGTTGTGAAGGAGTATGTGAATAGGGTAAAAAGTAATAATATTAACGGCATCAGGTAAGTAGCGCACCACCTGTTAGCCACCATGTTGCCTCCACCTCGGCGGCAAAAAACTAACAAAAGCTATTAGCTTGGCCTATCAAAACGTTAGAGGGCTTAACACTAAACTTGCTAAATTAAATGTTAACAGCCTATCCTTTGATTCACAAATAGTTGCACTTACAGATACCTGGCTAAAACCCGATATTTCTGATTATTCCGTTTTTCATTCTAAATATAATTTGTACAGATGCGATTGCACTTCCCGTATGGGGGGTGGTGTTCTCATTGCTGTTGACTCTTGCATTTTCTCTGAACAAATTCATTCTCATGATCTTCCGGACATAGAGTTTATATGTGTTAAAATATTACTCGGCGGCCGTTAACTTAATGTTACTTGTTCTTATATTCCTCCTCATTCTGATATTAACATTTACTAATCCCATCTTTCGTCGTTGTTTACAGATATGGATAATCTGATAGTGGTTGGCGATTTTATTCTGCCACATGTTGTATGTATTGAATTACCAGTCACTTCTGATGATTTTATCGATGGCCTACTGGAGTTAGGCCCATCTCAAGTTAACAGGGTACATTACTGCAGTGGTAGAATGTTGGACTTGATATTTGTTTCGGACTCAGAATGCAGTAATGCTAGTAGAATACCCCCTCTAGTGCTTCCGGAAGATACCTACCATGCAACCTTAGAACTGTCCATCGAAATTCTTAACCCTAGCTGAGTATCGAACAGTACTTTAAAAACCCGTTGCTTTCGTAAAACTAACTTTACTAAATTTAATTATCTTCTTTAACATACTAATTGGTCTCGCATTGATGCTTGTAGTGATATAGAAACTGCCATTGCCTTATTTTATAGACCTTAAATTCGCTTTTAAAAATTTGTGTTCTCCTCACTTGTTCGTCAAGTAACAATAAACCACCTTGGTTTACGAGGGAACTATCGAAATTGAAAAACGCGAAGACAAGATCATATAAAAAAAAGAAGTGTGGCACTGCGGGACTGCCGCGGTGAAGCTATTGCATAACATTTTTATTTCAACTTATGCAAATTTTTCTTTAATATTAATTCAAGTTACGCTTTTTGAGCGTGGTGATCGATAAGTAAACAAATTTATCCTCTAAATATCTGGAAAATACCGCGTCAATAGTGGTCCCATATTTTATTGTAGATGCTTGGGGATCATTATTCATTTTCTAATTAAATTTTTCCGAAAGAAAAGTTGTCAACCGCTATGATTTTTTATCAGCGAAGTTGATGTTGAAATAGCCAGCCAAGATAAGTGGAAATTTATTACCATTTGTATCTTCTTCAGTGTACTCCAGCAAAGTGCGACGAATAAACTGCTCTACCTCATCCAATTTTGGATTCGGAGAAATGTAAATGGCTACCATGACTATGTGAAGGCCATTTTTAGTTTGTACAAGCACGCACAAATATCTCCAACATTTGATCGCCTAACATTAACATCGCTTACGTCAAGGTTCGGAGTCATAATGTTAACAACATAATTATTATTTTAGTAAATAGCTACCCAACCTTTTGGAACAGTATCTCGTTTGAATTGAACAATACAACTGAAATTAGGTATTTCAATCGGATTATCATGCTCCATGCAAGTTTCGGTAATAAGTTTGTTTGTCTCATAACTGAATTTTGTAAATCGTATTTGTGACAATTTAGACTTTGGCAATTGAAAGTCATTATTGAAATGCCATTTCTGTATATAGCACGTGAATGTGTGTTTGTGTGTTGCTAGTTTTATTTTTTATTATTTTATACATCCAGATGCCTCTGACGCTGACACAGACACTAATTCGTCGACTAATTTAATAACTTTAGGATCATTGCTTGATAAATGATGGTAGATGAATCCAGTTTTGTGTATCATTCGCTTTAAAATGACAAAAGATAGTCAGCCCTATCACGAATAACAGGCGAAATATTTTTTCACGCGGAATTTGATTTAACGTGAACAGTTATTTCGCATCATGAATTCACCGTGAACAATATTTCACTTCGATAAATTTCGATTATAGTTCACAGCTGAATTTCGAGAACAGCTGATTGTTTGTTTACATTTTTTTGAGCCCAATTTGGCGCAAAAAGTGAACATAAGTTGGCATAATTGTTCGATATTATTTAAAATTCACCAAATTAAATGTTAAAAGAAATATGTTGAGCCTGACACTAAGAAGGCAGTTGTTAGAAGATGAATCACGTGAGAGCGAGCGATTAATGCGGCGAAATATACGGGACAATTCATATCCTTTGGATATGCCGAAGACTTTGTAAGTACATGAATGTGCATTATGTGTATTGTTAGTGGCAAAATGTTTTCATTTTAGGTTTTTACAGCATTTTAGAATGAATAAAGCCAATTTAGCTATTTACTGGATGAGCTCACATCATCGACTCCCAGAGCACAAAAATCTTTCGCAACTCCTCCAATCGTAAAGCTAGCTGCTTTTTTGCGCTTCTTTGCAGAAGGCGCTTACCAGAAAAGAATTGGACGTGATCGAAAGGTGGGCGCAATCAACTTTCTCCAAAGTGCTGTCAGAAGTTTTGGTAACGTTTGAAGCTAAGCTTTGCAGAAAATGGGTGTCTTGGCCAAACGAAGAAGAGTGCAGCAAATTTTTATGAAAAATTTAAAATTCCTGGCGTCCTTGGGTGCATTGATGGCACACATGTTTGCCTAGTGGCCCCTGAAAATAATGCTCACTTATATTATAACAGGAAAGGCTAATACAGCCTAAATGTAATGTTGGTAAGTTAATTTAAAAATGTTGGTATACTTTCTTTAATCCGAAGTGTACGTTACAGGTATGTGATGATCAGTGCAAAATCCGCTATGTTGACGCTACATATCCAGGCGCAAGCCATGATTCTGTGATAAGGGCCACCAGCACATGTCGCAATCATCTTGAAAGTTTAAATGGATCCGGTGTGCGAAATTTGTGGCTTCTGAGTGATTGCGGTTATCCCTTAGAACCTTGGCTTATGACTCCATATCGTAATGCACAACAAAGCACAAATGAATTTAAATTCAATGCTGTGCACGCAAAATGTCGGAACATTGTCGAAAGAACAAATGGCATATTAAAAAACAGATGGAGATGCATATTGGGAGTAAGGCAATTGCATTACCAACCATTGAAATGTGTGCAAATCATTAACGTGTGTGCTGCATTGCACAATATTTGCATTCACTTTAAAAGTGTTTATCAACCCAGTGTTGATTGCCAGACAATTGGATCGAATGACCTGGAACACACAAATACTTTCGAAGATGAAAGATTGTCGAGGGTGGCTGAACGAATTCGAGCAGATATTTCCAATTCCTTGTAAAAATTCTTATATTAATAAAAAAAAAATTGGATTTATTTAATCTCTTTATTTTGTGTCACTTCTTTTTTTATTCAGTTCATTTTTTTCTTTGACTTTTATAATGATAATTATAACCATATAAACAAATAACATAAGAACAATTTAATATTTAACTAATATTAAGAAAAACAAAAAGGAAATTTAACATAAACAACAAACAAAAGAATAATTCAGTACATATCATTTTAACACTTAATTTTTAGATTTCTGCCTCTCTTTCACGCAACATCAGCATTCTACGCTTTATTTTGAGCTTTTCAAGCTCGATCTCCATCATTTTCCTGTTGTGCTTTTCTGTTTCAGCGAAAATCTTCTCCAACGTGTCAGAAGTTTTAACGTTGTGAGTTTTAAATAACTCCAAACCCTCCACAATTGTGTTACGGAGTTTCTGTTGCACTAGCAACTCTGCCTTAACTACTTCTTGTGTAGTTTTGCCAGTCATTTTTGGCAATTTGCAGCTGGCAGCCGATGAAACGGTGGGCGAATTTGGCCACACGCGTTTTGCTGGTCTAGGAGTAGTCGGCGAGAATCTATTGATGGTTTGCTAGATGATTCAATTGTTTGGTCGACAAGTATCTGCATTTCATCTTCCGACGAATCTGAAATTGTTTCAGAAACATTTAACCCGAAGAATTTTGCTCCTGCCAAACCTTTAATTGATTCTCGCATATCGACAAGCTCGGAAATGGCTTGCTCTGATGGAGTGAGTGCCTGTGTGAGATTGGGTCCACCTCCAGTTCCCTTCCTTAATTTAGCGTTAGCGGCTATTTTGCTGCGCACGTAGCGTTTCTGGTCAGTCCAAACCTTATTAAAAAATTAAATTGGTACAAAAAGTTGTTCTGATTTTATAAATTACCTTCTTCTATTCGGTTATGGATTTAATCGGTGGACCAGCAATATTTAAATCGCGTTCTAAGTCACACCAAAATGCTGCCACAACATCTTTATTTTTGCGGGAAAAGCTCTGGGCCATTTCTTTATTTAATGTCATCCTTTCTAGCAGGATGCTAGATTGAGTTTTATTCATACTCTTTGACCCTAAATTTATAAAAAATGCATTTTATATAGAAACTTAGTTTAATTTATGTTAAACAAATTATTTACATTTTCAATTCCGCCAACTCAAAACAGGTGAACAATTATAAGGGAAAAGTGAACTCATTTCGCCCTTGAACTTTATTCAGAATAGGGCGAAACGGTTTCGAACATGAGAACTATCAGCTGTTAGACATTCGTAATCACGTGAAGGCGAAAAGTGAAATTATTTCACGTGAAATTTCATTCGTGATAGGGGTGAGTGTCTTGATTCTTTATAGTTATGTACAAACATTTTGATTGTACATTTTTGAAAACAAGTACAAACAATCCAAATCTCCGTAATCATTAGTGCTTGATATTCTTGCGGATTGTTGCATAAGTTTAAATAGGGTAAATCGCGTAACTGATTTCTCAAGTCACAAGTCTCAATTTGAAGTTGCAAAACACTCATGAGCGAGTGGAATAGACAATTACCATCGCCAGGAATTCTTGTGTTCCTGTGTAGAATAACTTCGGGAGTAATGCATTCACCACGCTGTTCATGAATTTGAAGTTGCTTGCTGTGAAATTGATTTTCTAGTAGCATTACATTTTCTATATTTTCAACAACCCTACATTGCTCGACATTCTCTTCTTAACTGTCCAATTTTTGTATTTTCCTATTTAAAAAATGAGGGAATCTTAAAGTTAAATAGTTTAATAATCTTGAGGCATATATTACAATTTGTTTATAAATATTATTAAATATTATTAAATCAAATAACTTATCCACGTAAGATTTTTCTGCGTTACGTTGACGAAATTTCCTTTGACGTTCAGCATTTGATAATAGTACTTTTTTAATTTTTTTTTTTTTTTTTTTCAAATCATTGTGACGCTCATTAAATAACCTTTGACGTTCACTATTTCTTTTTATACTCGATACCGAAGGTAAAGAGTATATTGGGTTTGTGCAATGTCCGTCATGGTGACTGTCCGTCTGTCCGTCTGTATGAAGGCAACTTTTTTCCACACCCTTTAAGCTAGAGACTTGAAACTTTCAAATTCTCTTTATCTAGTAAATTAAAGTGTCAAAATGGGGGTTCTACGATAGCTGGGGGGCTGGCAAATCGATAAGTTCGATAACTCAAAACCGATAAATCCACATATTTCGCACATCCTTACAGCTAGAACTACCAAATTTGGTAAGAAGATAGCTACTATCGACCCCCAAAAACTGCATCAAGAATTTTGGAGCCACGCCCACCCATTCCGCCCCCAGCCCCCAACATTTTAAAGTCAAAATAGTCTATATCTCCCACAGTTTTTGAGCTATAGCCACCAAATTCGGTGCCAAGATAGGTGATGATGACCCCCAAAAAACTGCTTCAAAAGTTTGGATGCCACGCCCACCAATACTGCCCTAGCCGCCCCCATCTGCCCCAACGCTTCGTCAAAAACGGGAATGCGTTTATCTTCCAGAGTAGTGAGGCTAGAGCAACCAAATTTGGTAGGAAGATAGCTGGCAACGGCCCCCCTAAAATCTTCATCAAAGTTTTGGAGCCACGCCCACCCCTTCCTCCCCCCTTTCCCCACTTTTTGCAAACTTTTAGCTAGAGTCTCCAAATGTTGTATGAAGATAGCAATTGACATCCCACATTGATCTGCATCCCAAATTTGGATGCCACGCCCACCAATACTGCCCCAACCGCCCCCATCCTCCCCAACGCTTCGTCAAAAACGGGAATGCGTGTATCTTCCAGAGTTGTGAGGCTAGAACCACCAAATTTGGTAGGAAGATAGCTGGCAACGACCCCCAAAAATCTTCATCAAAGTTTTGGAGCCACGCCTACCCACACCGCCCCCCTTTCCCCACTTTTTACAAACTTCGAGCTAGAGTCACCAAATTTGGTATGAAGATAGCAATTGACATTTCACAAATATCTGCATCCAAAGTTTGGATGCCACACCCACTCATACCGCCCCCAGCCCCCCTTTCCCCCTTCGAGCTAGAGTCACCAAATTTGGTATGAAGATAGCAATTGACATTCCACAAAGATCTGCATCACAAATTTGGATGAAACGTCGGCCCATACCACCCCCAGCCCCCCTTTCCCAACCTTTTACAAACTTTGAGCTAGTGTCACCCAATGTGGTATGAAGATAGCAATTGACATTTCACAAAGATCTGCAGCAAAAATTTGGATGCCACACCCACCCATACCGCCCCCAGCCCCTCTTTCCCCGCTTTTTACAAACTTCGAGCTAGAGTCACCAAATTTGGTATGAAGATAGCAATTGACATTTCAATCTGCAGTAAACATTTGGATGCCACACCCACCCATACCGCACCAGCTCCTCTTTCCACAGCTCTTAAAAACTTTGAGCTAGAAACACTAAATTTGGAAGGAAGATAGTTGGTGGCATCCCCATCTGCATCGGAGAATCTTTAAAGCAGCGTACACCCCTGCCCCATCCGTACCCCTTTGCAATCAGACCTCTTTTTAACTGTTTTAATACTGGTATCGAGTATGCCGCAGTCGGTTGCGTCCGACTTCAACGTTTCCACTTGTTCTTCTTAGCTCTTTGAGTTTTTCTACTCTATAAAACGACATATAAATAATAGGTATATCATATCGCTCATTTTAATATCAAAAATTTAGGTTATGTTTATATCAGTATTATATATAAACATTGAATGCAATATTTTAAGAATACACATATATATACATATATACAGAGTACTCTTTCATTTTCTTTCCTTTTTTCACCACTTTTTTTATTACCAAATGCACTTTGGCTTTTATTCATGCTTTATAACACTTTATACACAGTTATTGCAGTACAGTTATTCACCAGCAACTGAAATTAATTGTTGCACGTAGTGACAGTCTGACACTGACATACAGATGTTTACGTATTCGTAGTAGCGAGCTTCGTATAGTTAGTTTGTGATTTGTAGCATCGAGCTTTCTTTCAAGGTATTGGTTCTTTTTCGTTACGAAATTTTTTGATTCGGTCCCTAAGCAAAGCCTGCAATAAAAGCTATACAATAGCTTAAAATTGAAAAAAATCGGAAACTACTTTAGATTTATCTTCGTATTTAGTTGCAAAATCTAGTTTTCTTTCTGTTAACACATCTTGTTATAATAATTATCTTAATCGTTTTAAGCTTAACGTTTCACGTGACCCTAAACAGTTTTATATGTCCCAGTAATTACTGAATCTAAGCTCTAACTCTTTCAAACCTGGCTACTTGCCAGGTCCTGATGGAGTGCCAGGCTGTATTCTTAGATACTTCGCGGATTCACTTTGAGAGCCCTTAAATAAATTAAATAACTTGTCTGTTGACTAAACTGTGTTTCCTTATACATGGAAGGAATCTTTTATAATTCCACTCCATAACAATTCTTCTAAGTCAAACGTTTAAAATTATAGGGGTATATCCAAGTTGTCTGTCATTCCTAAAGTCTTTGAAAAAATTATATGTTCTCAACTGCAACACGGATGTAGTTCAATTATATCGCCTTATTAACATGGTTTTGTTAAGCGTAGATCTTCTACCACTAACCTTCAGGAAAAAATGCAAACTGACGTTGTTTACAAAGATTTTAGTAAGGCATTTGAATCTGTTAGTCATTCTCTGTTGCTTCATAAATAAAATATTATTGGATGTCCATCAAAACTTTTATTGTGGCTTTCGGAGTACTTGTGTGGTCGAACAATAAAAGCAGTTTTTATATCGTCTGTACGTAAACCTATTGTAGCTACATCTGGTGTTCCCCAGGGTAGTCACCTTGGACCTTTGCTATTTAATTTGTTTAATTACGATCTTCCAGCTGTTATTACTAACTCTTTTGTATATATGTTTGCTGATGATGCGAAGCTATGTTTCACCTACAATGATGCTTCTCTGTGTAACTTGCTACAGTCGGATTTGTGTGCGCTGTCGGCATGGTGTCGTTTTAACTTACTCAATTAAAATTGTTCTAAATGTAAATTCATGTCTTTTTGTAGAAGTTCCCCTCATACTGCTCGCGACTTGCTTGCTGCTTCACCACTTGACCGCTTGTTTGATATTAAAGATTTAGGCATTATTCTTGATCCTAAACTAAAGTTTGACTCTCATAACTCGTCTATGGTCAATAAGGCCATTAAAGTCATTGGCTTCATCAAGCGGTGGTCGAAAGAGTTTAACGATCCCTGTCAGGAGCAGAACATTCAATTATACGCTGTTATTATTTAAATAGTATTAAATGTAAATGCCTTCCGCTAATGCTTGCTTGCTCTTATCACATTCTATGTTATCATAATTCATGCTCTTAAAGCTCGTATGTTAGCACATTTAAAAGCTCATGCGCTCTCTTAACCAAAACGAAATGTGAGAATAATCCATTGTATGCTTTACACCTTTTGTACGTCTCTTGTAAAATCGGCTCAGACCACTCTCGTTCGATTATCACATGCAAACAGACGCATAAATAGCAGCCGGTGCAACTAATTAATAAAGTTAAGTTAAAACGAACAAACAATATTTTTGTGGGCAAATTGTGCAAAGGTGGATATAGTTCTTCCTCTAAACAATCCCTACACCACTAAAACGCTTTATACATCCCTAGTACGTCCAATCCTGGAGTATGGATCTTGTGTGTGGTCCCCATAATACTTGATTTACCAGGATAGAATTGATTCTGTGCAGAAGAAATTTATTCTATTTGCCCTGAGAAGTTTTGGCTGGGTTCCTGGAGTTGACTTAGTTTGGATACCACGCCCACCAATGCTGCCCGAGCGGCCCCCATCTGCCCCAACGCTTCGTCAAAAACGGGAATGCGTTTATCTTCCAGAGTAGTGAGGCTAGAGCAACCAAATTTGGTAGGAAGATAGCTGGCAACGACCCCCCAAAATCTTCATCAAAGTTTTGGAGCCACGCCCACCCCTTCCTCCCCCCTTTCACCACTTTTTACAAACTTTTAGCTAGAGTCACCAAATGTTGTATGAAGATAGCAATTGACATCCCACATTGATCTGCATCACAAATTTGGATGCCACATCCACCCATACTGCCCCCAGCCCCCCTTTCCCCACTTTTACAAACTTCGAGCTAGAGTCACCAAATTTGGTATGAAGATAGCAACTGACATTCCACAAAGATCTGCATCACAAATTTGGTTGCCACATCCACCCAATCCGCCCCCAGCCCCCCTCTCCACAGCTTTTACAAACTTTGAGCTAGAGTCACCAAATTTGGTATGAAGATAGCTGGTTGCATGCCCATCTGCATCAGAAAATCTTTAAGGCAGCGTGCACCCCAGCCGCACCTTATACCCTTTGCAATCAGGCCTGTTTGTACCAGTTTTAATACTGGTATCGAGCATACGGCAGTCGGTTGCGTCCGACTGCAATGTTTCCACTTGTTCTTTATCTGTTCGTAACCACTAACTACTAATCTAACGCTGATCTGATTGGGTTTTTCTGGGGTTTTCCCAATCCACGCAACAAATTTAGACCACTAATTTTATTGTTGAATTTCCCAGAGCTTTAACCTTAACTTTATAAATTTTAAACCTAAACTTACATTCAGATTTATACATCATTTTATTTAACTTAATTTTCATTTAAATTTTATTTAAATATAAATAAATTTGGATTTTATGTCAGCTGATCATAGTTGACAATAAACAAATAAATAAATAAGACCTTTTTTGGGCCATCATAGCTAATGTGATAGTCATGCATATGTATATTTTAAAAACTGGTTTTACTTAGATTCAAAGCTGAAATATGCAAAAAAAAAAAAAAAAAAAATTCACACAAGTAATAAATTATTCATTTTTTAACAGTTCTTCATCTAAACTTATTTGATCTCGCGCTGAAAAACGTTTAAAATGTTAATGTTGATTTGTGGCCCCGACCTATAAGATCAATATAGTGTTATAGACCAAACATTGCTTACGGGGCTTGTTGGCAACGCATATGCATGGTGAACTCCATGCACTTCGGGTGTCGAGCCGACTGGGCGCTCTCGAATTCTTGATCAGAATTATTTTTTTTTGCGCTGATTGCAAAGGGGTACGGATGCGGCAGGGATGTACGCTGCCTTAAAGATTTTCCGATACAGATGGGAATGCCACCAGTTGTCTTCGTTCCAAATTTGGAGACTCTAGCTCAAAGTTTGTAAAAGGTGGGAAATGGGGGGAGGAATGGGTGGTCATGGCTCCAAAACTTTGATGAAGATTTTTGGGGGTCATTGCCAGCTATCTTCCTACCAAATTTGGTGGATCTTGGAAATACACGCATTCCCATTTTTGACGAAGCGTTGGGGATGATGGGGGCTGCTATGGCAGTATTAGTGGGCGTGGTACCAAAATGATGCAGTTTTTGGGGGGCTGTCAACACCAATCTTGTCACCAAATTTGGTGGCTATAGCTCAAAAACTGTGGGAGGTATAGGCTTTTTTGACTTTAAAATGCGGGAGGGGGCTGGTGGCATAATGGGTGGGCGTGGCTCCAAAATTTTTGATGCAGTTTTTGGGGGGTTGCTAGTAGCTATCTTCTTACCAAATTTGGTAGTTCTAGCTGTAAGGATGTGCGAAATATGTGGATTTATCGGTTTTGAGTTATCGAACTTATCGGTTTGCCAGCCACCCATATCGTAGAGCCCCCATCTTGACAATTTAATTTACTTTCCCATAGATAAAGAGAATTGAAAAGTTTTAAATCTTTAGCTTGAAGGGTGTGGAAAAAAGTTACGTTCATACAGACGGAACGACGAGCAGACGGACAGACACCATGACGGACATTGCACAAAGCTTAAATTCTCTTTACCTTCGGTAACGAGTATATAAAGCACTTATGAAATAATTTTAAAATTTTGCCATATTATTTATATATATAATTATATTTATGGTTGATGATTGCCATATCAAATTTCTTTGCTATTAACATATAATAAAGTCATATCAAAACAATACATTTAAGATTAAGCAAGCAGCAACAAAAATGTGTAAGTACCCAGAAATCTATGAATTCATATTTGAATGCCCACAAGCAGCAACACAGGAAAATGCTATTTCGAAGAAGCTTATTTGATACATTATCAAGTTTGCCAGTCGACGAATTATTATTATATTGGGGGTAAATGCACTGCGATCAAATAGACATATCGTGCCGCCTTCTTGGCCTATAGCTTTTCAAGCAGGCCCAGATTTTGCATAAAAGCAAGTACCTTTGTTGGGTCGATGGTTTCTAAATCGCTTAGTTGCACAATATGTTGTCCTATAAAATTACTTCTATTCCTTACTAAGGCTACGCATTCTGCTAAAATGTGCAAGGAGGTTTCTCCTTCAATTTCGCAGAATCTGCAAATCTCGCTGCTGACTATACCTAGCTTTGCCAGGTGACTTCGTAGTCTACAATGTCCTGTCAAGAGACCGGTGAGTACCCTGAGTCTATTTTTACAGATTGATATTGATTGCTTAAACCGTTTGAGGTTATAGCTACCTAAGAGAAGCTTTGCTTGTCTGAGTCCTGGTGTCCTTGCCCAGCTCGTTCTTCGCAGAAGTCTCTCTTCATTTCTAAGCTCTTGCCGTATTGTGCTTCTTCCTATACCACAGTACGGATCGGGTCCTATGAGGGGTGTCACTGCCCATAGTCTTGCTTGCTTGAGGCAAGACTATTTTGTGATCCCAGAGTGTCTGGCTTGGTTCGTACCTCACGAACTACCTTTGACCTGATTTCGGTCTTACTAAGTGCCATTATTGCTGCTTGGCTATCGGAGAAGATGGGTATATCCCTGTTCCGATAGTTACGCTTTAAATTAAAGTCCACACACCTCCCGATTGCACATACCTCAGCTTGGATTATGCTGGTGTGCATACCTAGGGGCTCGTGATACATTTGCCGAGATTCTGCTACACCAAGACCGGAGCCTTGTGGCTTCATGTTGTGGACCTTTTTCAAAGATGTCCACTTCTTTTTGTTACAGAGGTGAACTTGAAACTTTTGCCCGAACATGTGTTCGGCTTTCATTTCGTCCCTTGGCTGTGCCAGTAGGCGAAGTTCACCCGATAACATATCTGCCTCTACTCGACTAAGAATGTGTCCTCACCCGACTCCTTCAACGGACATTCTTAAGAGGGTTGCCTTCTGTTGTAGCCTAATTGTGTGATGAAGTGGTTTCTCAATGACCTCGCTGATGTGGGACAGGTCTTCATCGCTCCCGTGATTCCTACACATGCCATTCTTTGTAGCTTTTGAAGCTGCTTCTGCACAGTGATTTGCTGTGCCTTATCCGCTCATGCAATCACACCGTACGTGAGCATGGGCCTTACTACCAAAAGGTATAGCCATCTTATTATCTTAAGCGATGTTCCCCATGACTTCCTGGCTATGTTACGACACGTATACAGCGCTCTGCAGCACTTTGTGATCGTATTCTGAACATGGGTGCCAAAGTTTAATTTACTGTCGAAATAGACCCCAAGGTACTTAACTTACTGGCTTGTTTCTATTGGACTCCTCATCTTTTGTAGCTTGTATATCCCGGTGAACGGAACGATGATTGTTTAAGTAGGGTTTAAGTTGAGACCAACCTCCCTACACCAATCATGCGTGATCCTAAGTCCTAGTTGAACATTTTCACAAAGAGTTTCTTCATAATTGCCCCGAGCTATTATTACAATGTCGTCTGCATAGCCTTGACATTTAATACCCTTGTTCGCAAGTCTACTTAATAGTTTGTCTACTAGTATACTCCATAAGAGGGGTGATAAAATCCCTGGTAATCCCTGGTGAAGGTACCTCAGGTACCATTTGGTTTTTGAGCCGCTCAGCGTTTTTCGGTTTGGGTCATCCTAACTCCCCGGCTCTCCCAATTTTGGCAACTGCACTTTTGGCTGCTGGTTCTGCACGCCATGTAGCCTAACTGCGCTAAGTCTCGGTCGCATCGGCTGGGATGGTCCAGCCTTGCTTCCTCCTCTTGCAGCTGGGGCGACAAGGTGACGTGGGGCTTCCCTCGTCTTCGGTTGTGCTCCCCGTCAAGGTGGTGGCCCTCAAAGTGTCTCGCGACACTGGCAGCAGGGGTATCCTGCTGCACTCCTATGTATTTTTTATTAATATTCTTCATAATATCTCACGAGTTGTGGAGAAATATAAGGTCAATCCGGGACCGGGCCAGGTGGCCTTAGCTCACCGTTAGCGACTGGGATAGTTTTTAATCCGTGCCCCCGGCCAGGTTGACTTTTGGCACGGTTCGAATGACACCTTAGTCCAGCCCGGAGTGAGAACTTTGGGAAGGGATGAAGATGGGTACGTGTGAGGGAGTTGGGAGTGTGTGAGGCAATGCTTTAAAGACGGCTACACAAGCGTCTTGTCGGTACGGTGAACGCTGCTTGTCCGGGACTGCTTATTTGAAAGGATTCTCGCTTATTCGCAGCTAACCTCATAAAGAGACCGTTCGCTATCCGCAACCCGCGACCCGCCTGGTGGCCTCAGCTTAGCCCCTTCGAACTATCGCACAAGTTCTTTAGACCCGGGCTCGAAGAGTTAATCATATTGAAATGTGTTTTTTTTTTTTATTAGATTATTTTTAGCTATTTCTCAATTGTAAGCTTAGTGCCAACTTATTCTAATCAAAATGTACAACTCTTACAAAAGAAGCAAAACAGAACTGCCGCACAATATATAAAATCGGCAATTTCAGACTTCTGCTGGAATCTGCTTTATTTATTTGTTTGTTTATTGTCAACTAAGATCAGCTGACATAAAATCAAATTAATTTAAATTTAAATAAAATTTAAAATGGATATTCAAATTAATTAAAATAAAATAAAATAAAAACATTTGAAAGTAAATTTAGGTAAAAAAAAATTTATAAACTTAACGTTAAAGCTCTAGGAAATTCGACAATAAAATTAGTGGTCCAACATTTTTTGTGTGGATTGGGGAAACCCCAGAAAAACCCAATCAGACCAGCGTTAGATTAGTACTTAGTTGTGACGATTAGAACATTTAACACGAAATGCTTCATGAATTAAATAGTTGCTCAAGCAACGATCCAGGCTAAGGGGTAAAAAGATACGTGAAGATCTAATTGGGACATTTAATTAAATTCGACTCAAAAGAACTGATGAGTCGATTTCACCATTAAGTAGGTTAGTAATAAATAATACTCCATGCATAGTTCTACGTTTTAACAGGAAGGGAAGATTTATTAAAAGGAGTCTACTTGAATACGGGGGTAAGTCAACTCCAGTAAGCCAGTTGTGCAGTCGAACTTGGAAAGTAGTATAAACTTAGTATTAACTTTGTTAAAATAAATAGCAAAACGTGAGTTACTTAAATATTATTTATGTTTTGATTTGTTTATAAGAAAAAACTGTAACTGACAAACTTACCCCTATTAAGCGTTCGACATCATAAAAGAAAAAACTTAAAATAATAAAACAATAAAGTCAGTATAAATAAAGTATGCATTTTAATACTTTTTCATTTTTATAGTCTTTAAGGAATAAGGTAGTTTAAGTGGTAAACATGAATATGACTTAATTGTTATTTTTAATTAATTTAAATTTTTAAATAGAGTCATAACAAGTCGATTCATAGATCATATTCAAATATGACCCCATTACATTTGTGATGGCCTCCTCGTGGTGTTCCCTGGGTACCGATTGACTATTTATGTGATTCGGGAGCCAATATGAGCGCCGATCATAGATATTAACATACATATATTCATATTTTATATTATTTAACATAATCAATAATAAATATAGTTGCCCACCCAAGAGCCCAGCACCAGCATGCAAATGTTGTTGTAAAAAATCATATTCTAGATGTTCAGAAAGGTCAGGATTTGCCATTTACTGCCACCAGCAGATCAACAAAGCGCACACATGCATGCGCATAAAATATATACATATATATGCACGTGTACACACAGCAGAGAGCTGCAACGATCATCAATTTTTCTTGCATGCCCGATCATTGGTAGGATTTTTTGTGCATAAAAACTTTGCTTTAGCAAAAAGAATTATCGTTAGCGTGTGTGATCAAAGCGAACATTCGGTTCGAATCACTGCCGATTGATTCATAATTGATTGTGTTTGATTCAACCAGAGCAAAACGAATTTTAATTTTAATTTAATTTGTTGTCTTTGCAAAAGTGATAGATTGAAACTTTTGCTCCTTAATATTTTAAATTTCATGCATTACATTAGCTGTGAGAAATATGTATGCATAATTATACATTTAGTAACTCTCATTTTACAAAGCAATTTTCGACCTGATTTGTTCACTCACAATCTATTCAATCACAACATGATCGAAATCTGAATTTCTATGCATCGTTCGAGCTGATCGTCGTTTTCTTTACAGTAATTTTCGATAATCATACCCCAACCTAAAAATCAGTTTCGATCAGTAAGCAAAGCAATCGTGCCAATTGAACGGATCGTTTCGTATTGTGTACGGAACTTGATCGAACATGTTGTTGCAAAGGGTTGTACAGGTTGTGATCAGATCTAAGCGAATTTGATTGGACCGATTCGATCACGATCAAAGCAGCTCTCTGACACACACATAAAACGGAATTCGTTATTCTCTGCCTCTACCAAAATGACAAAGCCAGTTCAATTTTGTTTTGCTTCAACGCACAAAATGCACGAAGCAAAAATACCCTTTGTACCAATATTCAATAATAGCCAATTAAAACTCAAATCTTTATATTTTATATATGTATATATTTAAGTTTAGTCATTGTTTAGCTCTTTGTTGTGACTGCAAAATGTGCGAAGCGCAAGGCATAATTAATTGTTGCCTCACTTCAGTTCTCTTGTTGTTGTCACAAAATTTGATAAGGTTTTATTTTAGTCGTTTGCTTCAATCTGCGTGCTGCTGCGCAACAAGAAAGGGTGGTTTAGACTTCATATGAACTTTGTGCAATTGTGGAGCAATACATGAGATACTTTAATATAATGTCTGTTTTATATGTTTATTTATATTTTGGCAATACATTTGGGCTTTCACAACTTATAAGACAAGTTGTATATAAAGAAATTAACTACACACGTATTTTGTCTTTATATGCTTGAAATAAACTGCTAATATATTAAAATTATATATTCAGGTTTTTGTTGACGATAACTGAATATTGTGACAAGGGGTATTTTTACTTTGTTCTATTTGTGCATCTCATCTACGACAAGCCAGCACGTTGCTTGTTTTGTTTCAGCTCCGCTTTGCGTTCAGCGGCCTGTATATTAAAGGAGAGGCGGCGGGCCAGCGGAAAGCAAGAACGGTAAAAATGTGCTAGTATGTGTATGCGTGTGCGTTTGCTTCATTCTTGCTGGGCCTGCTCGTTGAGATTTTTGTTAGTTTTTCTTTTTACGTTTCTTCGACAAATCCACTATTGAATACACTTTCGGCATTGGTGCGCATCGCTGCATAACTGTATGATAGTTGCGATTGCAAAATTGTTGGAAAGTGTCATAGAGCATAAAACATGAAAGAGTATGTATGACCAGCAATGCAAAACTGATATTTGCCTGCCTATTTTACTAAACGCTTGTTTATTTTCCTGTTCCCCTGCTCCTGCAAATGCTCGACCAGAACCAAAAATGATATTTTACTGCCTTGGAAGAATTGTTTTTTTTATTTTTTTTTTTTAGGTTTTTGTAGGCAAATAATACGAAAATATGCACCAAAGTTAATCTTAATATTGGCTGTTTAGCGTTTGCCGAAAAGAGAAAGGTCACTGAATTGCATGGCAAATACATTTAAATATGCACATGTAGATATACAGGGACGCTCACACAATCTCACGGGAGCTAGCCCAAACAAATTAAATATCAAAAATTATTACAAAGCCCAGGCCCACCAAAACTGCATGGCTACGATGAGCCAGCGTGTTGTTGTTGCGTTTTGCCTATCCTCGAATGGCACACGCACATGCATACACCCAAACTTACACGCATAGAAGAATTGACTTAGTTGCCTAGGCAACTAGCTAGCTAGCACTGCACATCAACAAGACAGCAGTGCAAAACAAAAACAAGCCAAAAAAAAAGAAAAAACATAGCGCGATGTGTATTGCTAGCCAAGACAGATACCCATCACACCAAAACAATCACCAGCTGCTTATCTTGGAAGAACCGACTTTTTTACGCGTTACTTCTGTCCGCTTCGTGGTTGCGACTTGCGTTTGCAGCATGTAGGTACTTGAAGCACATCATAGACAACCCGTCGTTGTGTGTAACATGATCTGCATCTGGATGATATCAGACGGTTGACATTGGCGGAAATGATGTTGAACAGTAGGACGAATGCCGACTTCATCGTCAGAGGCACCAGGGAGAAATTCATAGTGACAACCGAATGATCTAAGCATCTGTGAAAGTTTCATCAAGACGTCAGCAGTTGCCGGAATCGGTGATATGTAATATGGTGGCTAATCGCAAGAAGGCATCGATCAAATGATTTAAATGTGCTTAAATTTCTTTAAATATTCAATAAAATGTGAATTCATATAAGTTAATACCGATGGGCATACACACTAACGAGTAGAAAAGTCGGTTTCCCCTATAGACAAACAGCTGCGCTTGTTTTGATTATTGCTTTTTTGTATGCAATACACATCCCGCCATGTTTTTTTGGTTTGTTTTTGTTTTGCACTGCTGTCTTGTTGGTGTGCAGTGATAGCTAGCTAGTTGCCTAGGCAACTATGTCAATTCTTCTATGCGTGTAATTTTGGGTGTATGCATGTGTGTGTGCCATTCGAGAATAGGTAAAACGCAACAACAAAACGTGCTGGCTTGTCGTAACCACGCAGTTTTGGTGGGCCTAGGCTTTGCAATAATTTTTGACATGTATTTTGTTTAGGCTAGCTCTCGTGAGATTGTGTGTGCGTCCCTGTATATCTACAAGTTCATATTTAAATGTACGCTTAGCATTTGCCATGGCATTATTGACCTTTCTCTACTATTATGAATTTCGGCAAACGCTAAGCAGCCAATATTTAAATTACAATTTGGTGCATTTTAGTATTTTGCCTACAAAAACTTAAGAAAAATAAGAAAAACAATACTTCCAAGGCATTTTTGGTGCTGGTCGATAATTTACTGATCGCCTGATCAGTAAATTATCGACCAGCACAGCACAGCACAAAAAACAAGCGTCTAGTAAAATAGGCAGGCAAATATCATTCAACCTCTTTCATGTTTTAGCTCTATGACACTTTCCAACAATTTTGCCAACGCAACTATCATACAGTTATGCAGCGATGCGCACAAATGCCGAAAGTGTATTCAACAGTGGATTTTTCGAAGAAACGTAAAAAGAAAAACTAACAAAAATCTCAAAGAGTAGGCCCACCAACAATGAAGCAAACGCACATGCATACACATACTAACACATTATTACCGTTCTTGCTTTCCGCTGGCCCGCCGCCTCTCCTTTAATGAACAGGCCGCTGAACGCAAAGCAGAGCTGAAACAAAATAAGCAACGTACTGGCTTGTCGTAGATGAGACGCACAAGCTGCGCAAAGTAAAAATACCCCTTGTCACAATATTCAGTTATAGTCAACAAAAACTTGAATATATAATATTAATAAATTAATAGTTTATTTCAAGTATACTAAGACAAAATACGTGTGTGTTTAGTGTTAGTTAATTTATTTATAAACAACTTGTCTTATAATACGTGAAGGCCCAAACTTACTGGCATAATATAAATAAACGTATAACACAGACATTATATTTAAGTATCTCATGTTTTGCTCTACAATTGCACAAAGTTCATATAAAGTCTAAGCCACCCTTTCTTGTTGAGCAGCAGCAATCGGGTTGAAGCAAAAGTCTAAATTGCAGATTTCAAATTTTGTGACAACAACAAGAGAACTGAAAAGCGGCAACAATTAATTATGTCTTGCGCTTCGCACACTTTGCAGTCACAACAAAAAACTAAACAATGATGGCCGACTTCGCACCAGCTGACATTGTAGCGAGTGTAGTAGGTAAGCAAATGATAAGAAATAGTGGCTTTTCGCTGATTCCCCACGTACATGCCCATCGGTTGCGTTTATGTTAATTAACATTACATTACAGCTCTTAAGACCTGTCTTGTTACATTATTAGTTTATGGTTCGGGTATGATGATCGAAAATGATTGTAAAGAAAACGACGATCAACTCGAACGATGCATAGATGCATTCAGGTTTCGATCATGTTGTGATTGAATAGATTGTGAAAGAACAAATCAGACCGAAAGTTGAGTTGTAATACCCCGATTCCATTAGGCTGCATCTTTCATTAACAGCGAGTGAAAGATGTAGGTGATTCCACTATAAATCCAATTGCATAGTTGCATCTTGATTTAACAGGGTCTGTAAAGAGACAGCAGACAGCTGTTTGTGTATTATACGTTTATATTTAATTGGAAGCAAATATGAGTTCGAACACAAATAAAATTAGTGAAGCTAAATAAGTAAAAATTATTGCTTTAATTTTTGCGCAAAATGCAAACATGGTTTAACGAATATCCCAGTTTGTTTGGACAGGCACTTGATGACAAGCCGTTTTACTCAAATTGGCACTGTTAAAACCAGTGCTCTGTAATGTTAACTTCTAACATTCCCAGTTGGTCGGTTTCGAACCAACTGGGAATGCAGCCGACCAACGGGGAAAATTTGAATAAGATTCGCATTGTACAAATGGGATTCTAATACAAAAAGATGCGGCATCTTCGAATACCAATTACATACTTGCATCTTGCTCTAGTGGAATCGGGGTATAAGATGTAAGCCACTACATGGCTGTGGCTCTCTGCTTATTTCAACCAGCACCGTAAAAAATATTAATGTGGTTGCATATTTAAGTTTTTTGAGGAAATAAGTTGTGATGTATAAAATTAACAAAACTGTATCATTTCATTTAGTTCTTAATCTAATAAAAACATATCAATGCTTAAAACTAACAAAATAAGAACAAATTAAATTTGAATTAAAGTCAGTTATATATTCAAAACATCTCGATTCATATAAGCCAAAATTTAAAAAAAAAAAGAATTTAAAAATAGCAATCTATCAAAGGTCCTAGCCTATTTCGTTTCTCTGTTATTACGTTGTCTGTGCCTATTTAAATTCGATGTTTGGGTTGCACTGCATTTTAAAACTTTACGGCATGTGCGACAATAAATAAATTCCTTCAACGTGGTGCTGTCCGGTTTTAAAATTAAAGTCAGTACGTTCCATACAAAACTTCTTCCCTTGCGTTGGCCAGATAACGCATAATTGCCATTTGCAATGTTTTGTCCGTCGTTTCGCCTTCCATAATTATGCAAATTACGCCACCGACTATGCAAAGTAAACTGCAGGTTTTCAGCAAGTGCACGACAATTTCGGCTCGGGTTGAGTCAATCCAACCGATCAAAATTTTTGATCAATCTTTGTTGCTCATACAAAAACTTCGAACAAAAACACAATCATGTACGCAGCAATCGGCAGTGATTCGAAATGAATTTTCGCTTTGATCACACACACTAACGATAATTCTTTTCTGCTGAAGCAAAGTTTTTATTCACAATTACCGATTACCACGCACTTGCTGCCCAACATGTTAGCTGTGCATGGGCTAATTTTAAACAAATTTGTTTGGCGAAAAGCCAGTATTGCTTATCACTTGTTTACCTGCTACACTCGCTACAATGTCAGCTGGTGCGAAATTGGCCATCATTTACTACGTTTATGCTTGCTGTTTCATGATTTTTAAAATCACGCTTTTTAAAATACGCCTGTTTATGCCATTTTATAAAAATCATGATTTTTCTGAAGGGTGGAGCCACCTATGCAGCTTCATATGAAAAAGGTGGCAGCACATCAGCACAAACAGCTGATAAACCGAAAGCCAAAACGTTAAACGAATTAAATCTTCAAAATGTTAAATGAAAATGCAAATTTTTTTTAATTCAACGGCAAACGCGAACATCAGAGATGGTTCTTTGTCTTTTAAAGTCAAGAATGGAGCTGCTGTTCGCAGCAATTTAATTAGTGCGGAAAAGCTGATTTCACACAGTAGCGTTGCCAGACTGCTTACACAAAAAATCATGATATTTCCAAAAAATCATAGTCAAAATACGTGTGTAGAAAAAATCACGATTTTGTGTTTATGCTAGTATTTTTTAAAAAAAGCATGATCTGAATTCATGCTTTTTTGCAAGCATAAACGTAGTAATAATGTCTGTTTTATATGTTTATTTATATTTTGGCAAAACATTTAGGCTTTCACAAGTTATAAGACAAGTTGCATATAAATAAATTAACTAACTAACTAGGCATTCATTACTAAAAAAAAAAAAGTTGTTTATAATTAAGTTAACTAACACTAAAGTAAAAGTATTTGGTATTCGTATACTAAAAACAAGTGGAAACGTTGCAGTCGGACGCAAAAAGTATTAAAACCGGTAAAAGCAGGCCTGATTGCATGGGGGTTCGGATGCGGCAGGGGTGTACGCTGCCTTGAAGATTCTCCGATGCAGACGGGGATGCCACCAGCTATCTTCCATCCAAATTTGATGACTCAAGCTCAAATTTTGTAAAAGTTGGTAATGGGGTTCTGCGGGCGGTATTGGTGGGTGTGGCATTCAAATTTTTGATGCAGATCTTTGTGAAATATCAATTGCTATTTTCATACCAAATTTGGTGACTCTAGCTCGAAGTTTGTAAAAGGTTGGGAAAGGGGGGGCTGGGGGCGGTATGGGTGGGTGTGGCATCCAAACTTTAATGCAGTTCTTTGTGAAATGTCAGTTGCTATCTTCATACCAAATTTGGTGACTCTTGCTCGAAAATTGTAAAAAGTGGGAAAGGGGGGGGCTGGGGGCGGTATGGGTGGGTGTGGCATCCAAATTTTTATGCAGATCTTTGTGGAATCTCAATTGCTATCTTCATACCAAATTTGGTGACTCTAGCTCTAAGTTTGTAAAAAGTGGGGAAAGGGGGGCTGGGTGCGGTATGGGTGGGCGTGGCATCCAAAGTTTTGATGCAGATCTGTGTGGAGTCTCAATTGTTATCTTCATACCAATTTTTGGTGGCTCTAGCTAAAAGTTTGTAAAAGGTGTGGAGAGGGGGGGGGGGGGCGAAAAGGGTGGGCGTGGCTCCAAAACTTTGATGATTGTTCGCTACCAGCTATCTTCTTACCAAATTTTGTAGTTCTAGCTGTAATTTATCGATTTGCCAGCCCCCAGTAATCGTAGAACCCCAACCTTGACACTTTAATTTACTATCCTATAGATAAGGAGAATTGGAAAGTTTCAAGTCTCTAGCTTGAAGGGTGTGGAAAAAAATTGCGTTCATACGGACGGACAGACACCATGACGGACATTGCACAAACTCAATATACTCTTTACCTTTGGTATCGAGTATAATAAACTATCTGTATATTAAAATTATGTATTTGAGTTTTATTGACTTTAATTAAATATTGGGACAAAGCTTGTGCGTCTCATCTACGACAAGCACTTGCTTGGTTTGTTTGAGTTCTGCCTTCCGTTCAGCGGCCTGTGTATTAAAGGATAAGCGGTGGGCCAGCGCACTATGGGGAAAATTACCACTTTATCTGGCATTTATTATTGTGAGTTAACCAAAGGAGATTTTTAACTGCGGTTTTTTTTATTATGCTGTTATAGACTATTAAAAGCTATTTTAGAAAAGTAGGCGTGTTAACGCCCCGTCCGCCCAAAAAAAAAAAAAAAAAAAATTTTTCACGTGCATTTTTAGATATAAACTTTCCAAATTGCGTCACCTATACGTGCTTACGTTGCCGATAGGAGTTTCTCCACACCCCTTCCGCCCAAAATGATGAAAAACCAGTTTGTTTTTATTAATTTTCTTTTAAAAGTAGGCTGTTGTCTTCAAACTCATCTTGTTCTGAAAAATTATTTATGTATTCGTGTTCACACGAAAGAAGCTGAATTACCTCAATGGGACATCTTTTTGAAGTGTCACAATCCGAAAAGCAGTGTGTTCCAAGAGGTCTTGCAGAGAGACCTTGGCTACAGTCTCTGATACATCAATTTTTTCTGGTCTGCTTTGCTTCTTTTGCTCTGCCACATTTTTATAAATTGGGTAAATATCCACATTTCTCTTGCAAATGTCATCTCGGATAGCACAATACTGCTCCTTGGTCAATCCTTGATCCAAAATTAAAGCCAATGCTTCATCTTTGGACGCTCTTAAAGGCTGATCAACGGGCTTTGTCAACCCTTCTCTGACTTGCTTGGCTTTTTCCGGGCTACTTGCAAGTATTTGAAGAACTGCAGCAAGATCATGTACTCCTTGTTTCCGGGCAGCTGCGATTGCTGCATGAACTAGCAAGAAAACATTGCCACCTTGGAATTCGGATAGTTCCGCTGCTTGCAGTCTTTGAGCCCTTTCGCTTTTCGATTCAAATGGAAGAAGTGGCCGTCCAACCGGTCTAATACTCTTTTTTTTTTTTTAGTTGTAGTACCGTTTATCCATTGCGAATGTATTTTTTCAAAGTTATTAAAAGTGCTTTTACATTTAAGCCAATTATAATGAAAATTGTTGCAAAATTGGTGGCTTTTTACTTCTAAAATATTTTCATCAACATTATTGCACGCATGCAGTTAAAAATATCTTTGAGTTGCATTCTCTTGTTCGTGCCGACCCCTCTCGCTGTTCCACACAGCAAACAAATCAACGTTGGAAAAAACGAGGTTAACTCATAAAAATGCAAATTGCGCCAAAAGAGGGAAAAAGAGGAAATTGCGACCAATACCTATTAACTCAGAATTGACAACGCTACAACAATCACTTGGACAAACACCTAAACAATTCTAAACTCTTTTACATAATCCTTTCCAAAGTTGAAATTTGTTAATAAAAATCCAGCTTTAGAAGCGCTCATAAAAAGACAAAATATGAGTATACACACGCACAGTTTGAAAGATTTGTTATATTAAACACATAGTGCAAACCTGCGAAATCAGTGTTCTTGACTTGATTTTCTTCTAATTGTGTTGCCATCATAATATATTAAAAACAAAACTCAATGCAAAAATTTACAGAACTTAGCCGCACGCACGTTCGATTGCAACAGCTGACTTAACAGCTGTCATTCTCAAACGGGACTGTTAAATTTAACATTTTGAGTTTGGGGCATAACAGTCTGATGTTTTCTTAATGCGTTAAATGCAAATTTGAGCTAATTGGAAAACTTTTAAAAAACATGCAAATGCCAGATAAAGTGGTCATTTTCCCCATAGTGCAGCGGAGAGCAAGAGCAGTAAAAATGTGTTAGTATGCGTACGCATGTGCGTTTGCTTCATGTTTGTTGGGCCTGCTCGTTGATATTTTTGTTAGTTTTTCTCTTTACGTTTCTTGGACAAATCTACTATTGAATACACTTTCGATATGTATGACTGTATGATAGTTGCGATGGCAAAATTGTTCGAAAGTGTCGTGGAGCTAAAAACATAATAGAGTATTTATGACCAGCAATGCAAAACTGATATTTGCCTGCCTATTTTAATAGACGCTTGTTTTTTGTGCTGTGAGCCTGATCAGCAAATTATCGACCAGCACCAAAACTGCCTTGGAAGAATGTATTGTTTTTGTGGTTTATGTTCCAAATTGTAATTTAAATATTGGCTGCTTAGCGTTTGCCGAAATTCATAATAGTAGAGAAAGGTCAATGAATGCCATGGCAAATGCTAAGCATACATTTAAATATGAACTTGTAGATATACAGGGACGCACACACAATCTCACGAGAGCTAGCCTAAACAAAATACATGTCAAAAATTATTGCAAAGCCCAGGCTCACCAAAACTGCGTGGCTACGACAAGCCAGCACGCACATGCATACACCCAAAACTACACGCATTGAAGATTTGACTTAGTTACCTAGGCAACTAGCTAGCTAGCACTGCACACCAACAAGCCAGCAGAGCAAAACAAAAACAAACCAAAACAAGTAAGAAGGCTCTAGTCGGGAGAGCCCGACTAGAAGATACCCTGAACCCAGTTGCAATAAATAAATTAAATTTATAATTGACTAAGGTATACTGACTCGTTGGTCTGTCCGCTTCGTGGTTGCGACTTGGTTTACAGCATGTTAACTTGAACAATTCTTAAAACCCGTCTTTATGTTAACTGGTCGCTGGTTTACAGCATGCTAACATGAACAATTCTTAAAATCCGTCTTTCTGTTAAATGGTCATTGGTTGCGAACAAAAATAATTCTGAGCAAGGATGCGAGAGCGCCCAGTCAGCTCGACACCCGAAGTGCTATGGGAGCACTCAGAATGTTTTCGCACAAATGTACAGCATATGCGTAGCCAACAAGCCCCGTACGGAATGTTTGCTCTATAGCACTTTATACTTATTGCTCCGACTCATAAACCTAATTTCGTAAATCCTTGCTGGCGAACCGTTGCTATCTTGACACACATCTTATTTAATTGTTTGTTTGTGGACGACAAAGGTATTCAAGGCATTTTTGTACTTATTCCGGCGATTAAAAGTATATTCTCTAAACACATAATTATTATAGTAAATTTATACTATTTTGATATTGTATACATCTAACAATATAGATATCCACAATGTTTTCCATATCAAAAATTATGCGAAGCAGCATAAAATGCCTTTATGGCAACTTTTCGCTAAAAGCAAGTCGTGTTGAATTCTCTAATTTACACCTTAAAACCAAATTTCTCAATACATCAAAGTCAAAGAAATTTCAGAACTTCAAACTTCTTGCCCACAGTAGGGGCATGGGGACAATAATTAAAATAAAACAAGAAGATAACAGATTTTTCATTGAAATGAACGAAGCTGTTGCCGAATTAAAATTCGCCGTGGACGATGGCATTATGGAAATAATACACACAATAGTTCCTAAAAAATTAGGAGGACATGGTCTTGGCAAGCTATTAGCTAAGGTATTTGCTCATCACAAGTACACAATGCGAAGACAAAGCGTAAAAACCGTTGCTATGTACTAGTTGCTACTCAACAAACACGTTGAATAGTATTTCCATAGTTAATTATATGGTTCTGTACGACAGCGGAAATCGATTTGTGATTTCATTAATAGTTTTTCCTATAATAGAAAAAAAAAAAAAAACTTACACTTATAGTCGTAATGTAGAAACACAGACGTGTGATAGAATCAGTTTTTATAAATTTACAAATGTGAAATTATTGTAATATTCAATTTAATTAATTTCAGGAAGCATTGGAGCATGCAGTGCAGCATGACTTGGTCCTCAAGATATCGTGTAATTTTGTCCGATACTACGTAAACGAATACGAACCACGTTATCTAAAATATATCCTGTATTAATTGTGTATGTTCACTAATAAACCAAAAGACGATAAAAATGGACTCTAATGACTATAAAAGCTTAGTACTGTACAATGGAAGATTACGTTTTTATAACTCAATGCAAAAAATTGCATTAGAGGGATTAGCAAAATTCCCAACACAATCTGAATTTCGATTGTTTAATGGTTTTGCGCTTGCCTTGGGAAGTCGCATGCAGGAGTGCATTCGTGAATTAAACCCATTGAAAAACGAGTCGGAATTGGGCTTAGCAGCAACTATAACACTTATATACGCTCACAAACATTGCCACCTGCAAGATCTTGATGCTTTACATTCACTTGAACGTCGAATAGAAAACGAGAAAAATACGACAATCAGCGCCCCTTCTTGCTATTACATAGCTGTGTTTTTGTTCTTAATCGGAGAATTTGACGAGACTTTGGATTATATAGATAGATCTTTAAAAATTTATCCACATTTCGATGCAGCAATGTTACTAAAAATTTGGTGCGAACTATCATCATGTTTGGAACGGCCTGCCAATGCTAAATTGCAAAACGTGCTTGAAGGTTGTATTGCTCGCAGCAATGGAAAGAATATTGATGCCACGTTAGCACTTGTTCGATTCTATCAAAAACGCCGGCAATTCGAACAGGCTCTATTATTAATTAATAAGCTCAGCATAAGGTTTCCGGACATATGTGTACCCCTTATTGAGAAAATGGAAACCCAGATGGCTGCATTAGACTGGGACTTCTCACTGGATACGGCCCTTCGTGTTATCAACATGGAGTCCTTTAATATTGCAGCCCTGCGCTTTAAAGGTTTGTTGCATATTGTGCGAGAAAGCAATATGAAAGCGGGAGCAGCAACACTGCAACAACTTCTTTCTTCTTTAGAGCTTATTGAGCCCGGTAACAACACACTTCTTATTGAAATATGTCAATTATTTTCTCGAATTTGCTCAAAAAATTTCGAGTTGCTTAAAATAACCTCGCGATGCATTGAAGAAGTAATTGATTTAAATTCAAAAAATGTAAGCCATTTAAATGAATTGGGTCATCAAAAACTATTACTAAATAATGTTGCTGATGCAGAGATTGCTTTTCGAACTGCTTGTAACATTGATAGTACCAACATCGAAGCGCTATGCGGCTTAACTTTGTGCAAATTAAAAACATTTAGAGATGGTGAAAGTATGCAACAGATACGACAACAGTTGGCGTATCTTACAAAACTTACTGATAATAAGCCGGAACCTATGGTTTTATATATGTCCGCTTTATTGGCCGAACCAAAGAATAAGCAGTTTTCGTTGGTGCAACTGTTGGTCAAGGCAGCCGACATTCATTTGAAAAAATTTAGTTTTTATCCCTTTGGTGTTGAATATATTTGTATAATGAACCCTGATTTTATGCTTATGCTATGTGAGGAGCTGATACGACACTCTCCAGCTCCAATGAGAGAATTTTACTATGATCTGAACCTAGGTCAAGAATCATTGCATACTACCCTCAAGCACAGTGTCAACATACTGGAAATCATATTAAACATATGCCCCGGACATCAAGGGGTATATATATTCTGAAATATGTATAATAAAATTGTTCCTGAATTATCTTTTTTCTTAAATTTTGTACAGGCCCTGTTTTTGCGAGCCAAGGTTGATTTTCTATGTGGGGAATATTCAAAGGCTATCAGTCGTTTACAGCACATTCTCAAATTGTTTGGAAACACTTTTAAGGAAGCACATATACTCTTGGCTCAAATATTAACAGAGACAAAACAGTATTCTAAAGCATTAGAGTATCTCGAATTGGCTCTGGCACAATCATTTGAAGTTCGCGAACAGCCCATGTACCATCTCTTAAAGGGCATCATACTAAAAAATCAACATAAGCTATCAGAAGCACATCAGTGTTTTATTTTCGCATTCGAGTTAATTGGAGGAATGTCAACAAGTTTGCATCTAAATAGTTTTGCTTCGCAAGCTCAAAACACACTTGCCAGTTCCGATAGAATGACTTTATACATTGAGCTTATCTATGTTCTTCGCGATTTGAGAGATGCACATGGAACTTATGAAAGCGAACGTATTTTACAGTTTGCTGTGGAGGAATTTAACGGTACGCCTGAGATTGGGCGTTTAATTATTGCTCAGTCGCAGCTGGCGCTTGAGAAATGCAATGTTGCAGAAGCAATTAGTTTACTCTCCACGATTAGGAAAGATCAATCCTTTTTTATGCAGGTAAGTGTTTGATGCAACCCAAGCGACTGCGTTTTAAAATATTTTGCCTTGGGTTAGTTGTCTTATTGTCATACAATCATAATGGTTTTGTGCTACAGTCTGAAAGAAGCATCTCCGTCCCAATAATTATATATACTTATATTCTATATCAGCAATAGTCAAATTGATCATGTCCGTCCGTTTGTATGTACGCGTCCCAAAAACTATATACTACACCACGCGCGAGTCAAGTGTGTCGCAAACTAACTACATAACTAACTGTCCGTTTTTGACACAAATGAAAAGTATGTGAAAAAAAAATTTTAAGTTTGGATAACTTCGAACTTTCTTACATAACTTTGTACAAAATAATGGAAATAAAAATCTCTGTTTTTTGTCGTTTTTGATGCAGTCATCAGCTTGTCTATGATGGCCGCTTTCTTTCGTTTAATATATTTTTTAAATTAATTGTTAAACACGTATAATTTAATTTAAGGCCAGAATACATTTGGCTAACATATACCTAAAACATCAGAAGAATCGGTGTGCATTTGCCAAGTGCTTCAATGAATTAGTTGATGCGCAACCGGAATCTAAGAGCTTTTTGATGTTAGGAGAAGCATTTTTATCAATACAAGGTGGGTAGTAGATGTGGAAAAATATAAGATAATGTCTTAATTTTATATATCTTACAGAGACAGACTTGGCTATTAATGCATATAAAAAAGCATGCGAAATTTGTCCATCGAATATTCTGTTGATCAGAAAACTTGGAAGAGCTTATGTTAAAAGCCATGACTATGCTAAAGCTCTGAAGTACTATCATGAAATAATACAAAATCCTGAATGCAGTGCCTTAAAATTGGATTTGGCCGAGTTATTTTTGCAACTTAAACAATATAATAACGCAGTAAAAATATTAACTGATACCTATACGGATAACACGTAAGAAAACTGTCTTTTAATTTAATTAGTCAACAAACCGTTTTTTTTTTTAGTACTGATGGCAGCTTTACAGAACTACAGCTACGAACTAAGCAACTGTTACTGCTGGCTCGTGTTTATGAAAAATCTGGAAACAATTTTGAATCGCTGACAACACTGCAAGACGCTCGGGATAATCAATATCGCGTACGGAAACTTTGTTCTTTGGAACAACCAGACAGCCTTAACGAACAGTCTAAAATTTTATCAAAGTAAGTAGAGTAAAAATTAAATAATTTTAACATTTAAGAGTATGTATATTGGGTTTGAGCAATGTCCGTCATGGTGTCCGTCCGTCCGTATGTGCGCAATGTTTTTGCACACCCTTCAAGCTAGACACTTAAAACTTTGCAAATATCATTTTCTATGGCCAGGACGGATAAAGTCTCTAGATTGGGGTTCTACGATTGCTGGGGGGCTTGCAATTCGATAAATTCGATAACTCAAAACCGATAAATCCACCTATTTCGCGCATCCCTACAGCTAGAACTACCAAATTAGGTGAGAAGATAGCAACAAGCAACCCCCAAAGATCTGTATCAAAAATTTGGATGCCACGCCCACCAATACCACCCCCCAGCCCCCCTTCTCCCACTTTTTACAAACTTTGAGCTAGAGTCACCAAATTAAGTATTAAGATAGCAATTGACATCCCACAAAGATTGCTTTAAGAATTTCGATGCCACGCTCACCCATATCGCCCCATGCCCCTACAATTTGCGAACTTTGAGCTAGAGTCACCAAATTTGGAAGGAAGATAGCTGGTGGCATCCCTATCTGCATCAGACAATCTTTGAGACAGCGTAAACCCCTGCCGGATCCTTAGCCCATTGCATTTAGGTCTCTTTTTACCGGTTTTAATACAGGTATCGAGTGTTCCGCAGTCGGTTGCGTCCGACTGCTGAGTTTCCACTTGTTTATACTGGTAACTGAGTGTTACACAGTCAGTGACACCCGATTGCAAGATTCTCACTTGTATAAGTTACTTTTGTTAAAGGAGACAAGTTAGAACGTTGCTTTAGGGCGCAACCGACTGCGAAATTCTCCATTACCAGTATTAATTCATGTTTGTTTGCAAAGGGTGGTATAAGGGCGGGAAATATCAAATATAAAGCAAAATATTTCATGCAATTCTTTGCAGGACGTCGCCAGCTGTGGCTCATGGCTCTAATTTTGGTCACTCTTGCTTAAAAATTGTGTAAGACATAGGTATTCCTGGTTTTCAAAATCAGTGGGCGAGAGGCGGAGTATTTGGCAACTCTTCAACTATCTTCCTTCTGACTTTGGTGTTTCCAGTTAAAAAACTGTGGAAGATAAACAAATAATCGTTTTTGAGAGGCGAGTGGCTGTGAGCGGCAGTGGTGGGCGTGGTATCCAAAGTTGTAATGTAGAATTTCGGGATAAATAGCCAGCTATCTTCCCATTGAATTTGGTGACAATGACCCCTTTTAGACGATGAATGAAGGGTGTAGAGGGGTTACAGCTGCAAGCAATGCTTCATGACTTGTGAAGCAAGGATTTATTATTCTCATTTTGCTTTGCCTTATTCCGATTGCATGTAAACACAGAGTTGCACAGTGTTTGATGTGAATAATGAAGTTATCGATACGAAATATCGCACAAGCAAATATTAGCGCCAATAGTAAATACATTTAGGGTATTCACTTGCTATGCTATGTGCTAAAGTACTAAAGTGTTATATGAAATCTGTACAACAAACACACAGAATAATTTTTAACACATGTTACTACGTTTATGCTTGCAAAAACGCATGAATTCAGATCATGCTTTTTTAAAAAAATAGCATAAACACAAAATCGTGATTTTTTCTACACACGTATTTTGACTATGATTTTTTGGAAAAATCATGATTTTTTGTGTAAGCAGTCTGGCAACGCTACTGTGTGAAATCAGCTGTTCCGCACTAATTAAATTGCTGCGAACAGCAGCTCCATTCTTGACTTTAAAAGACAACGAACCATCTCTGATGTTCGCGTTTGCCGTTGAATTAAAAAAATTTGCATTTTCATTTAACATTTTGAAGATTTAATTCGTTTAACGTTTTGGCTTTCGGTTTATTAGCTGTTTGTACTGATGTGCTGCCACCTTTTTCATATGAAGCTGCATAGGTGGCTCCACCCTTCAGAAAAATCATGATTTTTATAAAATAGCATAAACAGGCGTATTTTAAAAAGCATGATTTTTTAAAATCATGAAACAGCAAGCTAAACGTAGTAACATACTACGTATGTTTGCTACTATTGTACTATATGTGCTATATTGTGGTTGCCAGACTATTTATGAAAACAGCTGATTTCGAGATTATTGAATTAGTGAAATTAGGTCACACTAGGCGAGTTTTGATTGTAAAAGTAAGTAAATTTTTATTATTTATTAATTTTAAAGACTAAACCGATGTTTTTAACAGTTTAATTGTTTTGGTTAAGAAATTATTAGTAGACATGTTCACTGAATCCTTTTTATCTACTTTTTACTTCCTAAATCAATTATATGTTAACAAATAAAACAATCGATGGCAAAGATGTATGTTTATCGACCATAAATTTAAATCAGAGTTGCACTTACAAAGAAAATGCTTCACTTCATCGTGTAAATGCGACCAGATTTGCGAAGATGTTTTAAAACAGAATGAAAAAAACTTCATGAAAAAACTTCATCGTGTTAAAGGGGTCTATATTTTGAAATGTGGGATTTATTGATTTGCACCCCGAGAAGCATCGCCTTGTTATCGATTTTCCAGCTCCCAATGGACGAAGCGCCCCTACTTTGACCCTGTCTGACACACATGCAGCAAAATTTTATATTATATATTGTAAATATTTGCAATATCAGAGCTTCAAACACAAAATGTTTTTAGCATGTGTAGGTAGGTAGTTTTTGTAACACATAATGTTATTATTGTATGTATACATCAATATTTTGTACATCCTCTGTGTTGAACGTAACCACCAGTTTATGACTGAGGATAGTTAGGGTAAAAGATTTTCAACGTGGTTCTTTTTACAAATATTTTTAAAAGCAGCTGCACAACTGTGTTAAGTGTCTATTCCCTGCCCAAATCCGTACCAAGAGACGATATATCCGTCTAGCAATATTTTTATTTAAAACCGTAAAAAATTACATTAATCTATAATCCCTTGCGATATTTTTCTCCGACAGTAAAATCAGTCATACCTTTGCCGGCGGTTCCACATGTGCCAATACCAACTCTCCCACTGACATTGTCCGGCGAAGCAAATATACTGTTGACTTTCATGCCTGGTTTCTTTTGATTTTTATTAGTAAAATTAAGCCATTTATTTTTGTCCGTTTCGCGCTCTTCTTCCAAGTCTTTAAAGCGCTGCTGTTTTTTCTGTTTTCGTTTTTTTAAATACTCTTTTTGATTCGGTCGATGACGTCTACAAAATAACGGTATCTCATTAAGATATTATTTTTTAAATCAAAAATATTGTCTTACTTATTCGATGGAAATACTTCATTGCGGGTTGTGCGCTCACGCAGTTCACCAAGTATAGTCGTAGAGCGGTTTTGGTATGCATCAAAAATTACGCTTACTTCACCTTTACCAGTTATGCCTTCGATGGTTGCGTCGTAGTACTGTCCATCCTCTGTCCATTTCGCCTGGCATTTATCACCAATTTTCCAGATTTTAGCGGAAGTAACTAATTTTTCAGCTTCTAAAAGAGCTGCTTCAATTTCATCAAAGTAGTTTGATGAAGCTGTTTTCGATGAGGAGGGCTCTACGTAGGAAGATTTTCTTTGTTCTTCTAATTGTGTTTTTATTAAATCTCTTGTGAGCTTAATGACTTCTTGTAAATCGTCTTTTAGTTTCAGTAGTTCTTCATTACATGGATCTGTTTGCAGGGCCGCTTCCACCTAAAAATGACAGAAAAGTTGACTATTTACAAACAATTGTGTCAATACAGCAAAGATGTGATGCAGTTATTTCTATAATAGTGTAAAATCCAAGAAAGTGCTTTAAATTGTGGAGTTTTCAGGGACTTTGATTGATGTTTTGTTAACATTGGATGTAAACAAAGTTTTTCTAAACACATGCTGTGATTTTTTTCTACCTTTTAACGAAATATTGGCTTTTCTGTATTCCATATGTTTAATAATACTTTTAAAATATATACCTATACATACTTGTTTGCAAAGTAAATATTCTGTATTCATTTATGTACATACATATGTACATGTTAAGTACATTTAGTTAATGAATGCAGTTATGGTTATGTAGGTAGTATTACAAGGTTCATACATGCGTTTCTACAATATTTGAAATAAAAGTAACAATTTGTGTTCATATATACTCACTTGCTGTAATTGGCATTTGTAATTTTGTAATTCGTCTGCCATGGCAGCACGTATACTTTTTCACTTGCATATATGTAAGGGCTTGTCAAATAGTAAAGCTGAATTGCAATCGATATGACTATCGATAGTTTTTATTGAGATTAGAATGAACCCATCTATCGATGTACGTCAAGTTAGCAACGGTTCCGCCAGCAACGAATATCGGAACTTGGTTCATGAGTCGGAACCATGAATGAACTTTAGTGTTCTTACAAGTTTTTCAGCATGGAATCAAATAAAAATTGATGCAGTAATGTTAAGAAATTACTTATTTATTGTTTTCATGCACCGTTTGTCATATTTCAGCTATTAAAATGGGTGAAACAAGTGATTAAAAAATCGCAAATCCAGCATATCTTAAATATCTCAACTCAGAGAGGATGGCCCCGAATATGGTATATATACGTTTGAAGCCTACAATTTCACCTTTTTAATCAAAAAAAAAAAAATTAACAAAATTAATCAGCCAGTTTTTAAGTAATTTGTGAAAGAGTGCAGCTACCTTGGTACCTGCCCCATACAAAATGACAGCCAAAATACATGCATGGTTCTCAAGCCTAAATAACTTTTCTCACAAGACATGGCCCCGAATGAGGCATATACCAAATTAAAGCTACGTGCATGGAGAAGCTATAACAATTAAATTTAGAAAAATCAATCAGCCAGTTTTTGAGAAATTTAATTAAATAATAAGTAACCTCAAAAAGTTCATTCAAAAGGCCTATCGAACTTGTAGTTCCTGCATGAACTGAACTATTGCGTAACAGAAAGCTGGCTGCTATAACGCTAGCTACAGCTGACTGTCACGAAGACTGCCATATTGACCAAAAAATTTCCTTAAAACTAACTTTCTCCCATTAAAATAACTAAATATTGCATATAATTATGCATAAATGTCATAACTTTGACATTCTTTAGCCATTAATCAAGCATTCCCTATGTAAATAGCATTATGTACGTTTTGACTTTTCAGCCGAAGCAACATATGTGCATATATGCAACTAGGTGGCACTTTTTTGCTCAAAAACTAAAATCGTTGCTTACTATTATTATTTTTCCCAGAAAATGGCCCCAGTTGCACGGTAGTTGGGGAAATAGGCCCTATTTTTCTCATTCTTTTGCCGTTTAAATCATGAAAATTAATCAGCACGTTATTGAGAAAATCGTATTTATGTGTTTTTCTCATTTTATATTGTGAAACATGCATATATATGTCGCTATACGCGCCATTGCAAACAAGAGCTACCATACTAACAAAAAATTTACTAATTATTGACTTTTATCAATTAAAATTACTTAATACTAACTATAGTGATGCATAATTGTTATTACTTAAACATTCTTTAGCTATTTATCATGAATTCTCTATGTAAATAGCATTATGTACATATATGCAACTAGGTGGCACTTTTTTAATCGAAAAAGAAAAATCGTTGCTAACTATTATTATTTTTCCCAGAACATGGCCCCAGTTGCACGGTAGTTGGGGAAATAAGCCCTATTTTTCTCATTCTTTTGCCGTTTAAATCATGAAAATTAATCAACACGTTATTGAGAAAATCGCATTTATGTGTTTTTCTCATTTTATATTGTGAAACATGCATATATACGTCGCTATACGCGCCATTGCAAACAAGAGCTACCATACTAACAAAAAATTTACTAGTTATTGACTTTTATCAATTAAAATGACTTAATACTAACTATAGTGATGCATAATTGTTATTACTTAAACATTCTTTAGCTATTTATCATGAATTCTCTATGTAAATAGCATTATGTACATTTTGATTTTTCAGCCAAAGCAACATATGTGCATATATGCAACTAGGTGGCACTTTTTTGCTCAAAAACTAAAATCGTTGCTAACTATTATTATTTTTCCCAGAAAATGGCCCCAGTTGCACGGTAGTTGGGGAAATAGGCCCTATTTTTCTCATTCTTTTGCCGTTTAAATCATGAAAATTAATCAGCACGTTATTGAGAAAATCGCATTTATGTGTTTTTCTCATTTTATATTGTTTATGAAGACAAGAATGAATCATTTTGTCGCTCCATTTTGTCCAGTCCACCGCGAATTCACTCGCAATAAAAATAAATTAAATGTATTAATATCATGACAATACAAAATATCGTATTTTCAATACTTACAGAGCTGCATAGCAGCTCAGCTCGTCTTTGCACATCTTTCCGGTGTCATCCCTCTGGCACATCCTTCTTGGGGTTTGTTCCAGGGGCACATCCATCCATCCATGTTGGCGCATCCATCTATGGTCACCCTTACATTATTCGTCTATGGCTGGTACGGTAGTGTTGAACAATGAAAATGTTAAAATGTTATGTTAAAATGTTTACGGCAATAAATAGCTATTTACGATTGTAAAAAAAGCAACAGCATGTCGGTCATTTTTCTGATAATATAAACAAAGTTGACCTAATTGGCAGTCAATGCTGCGCAAGAAGTATTGAATAAAAATATATTAATTAATTACATTCTATACTTAGTGGTTATGTTTAGCATAATCTTTGGTAATCTCAGCTCTGGCCATAAAATATGAGTTCACTAAAATGCTTTTTGGTTTTGCAGCCTGCTTTTTTCACAACCGCCAGCAGCAGGGCGTTAGTTGTACTCAAACAAAAAAGAAGCGCGCTTTGGTCGTGAATCATTATTTTGAATATAAGTATGCAAAACACAGTTGCATTTCCGATTTATTAAGAGAAAGTTATTTAGCCACAATATGTGCTTTTTTCAACACTTCTTGTTACGGTCGTAAAACTCATGTATACGGTACGGGAGCTGTACGGGGCTCATGCGTACAGGCCTTCAATTTTTTTATTCGTGTTATTTTGACAAACTGAAGCACATATATTTATCATTTTATACAAACTTATTAATTTCAATCCATGATGAAAATCGTCATAATAAAACTACAATTTCTTAAATATGATTTTTAATTATTTTTTTTTATACATATTTTCTTAAAAGTAATTAATGATATATTTGATTATACATTTCAATTTTGAATAAAAATACATTTACAATAACATATTAACATGCAAAAATATTTTCAATTTGCCGCCGGCAAAATGGCTACAGCTGACTGACAAAAATTGTAGGTCAAGTTCATCTTTGTATGTATGCATGTGCGTTTGCCATTCGATAATAAGAAATACGCAACAACAACACGTGCTGGCTCGTCGTAGCCATGGTTGAATTATGCATGGTTAGGTCATGAGCAACAGAAGGAGCCTGTTGATAAGACCACGCGAGTGCAAGAGAAATAGCATAACTGCTCTCTCGATATTGCTTTATCGTCTTGTTTTTGTGAGCAAAAAAGAGATAGAACGATGTGTGATTTTGTTTACATTTTTCAACCGTGGCTCTAATTTCAAAGCGTTCAATGCATGTTAATTTTTAACTTTTAAGAAAGAAAATTCGAATGTATAAATTAAATTAAAAGCATTTATTTTACAATTTTAAAGTAATATTTTTAACATTTTGCGATGGACCATTACTCTTTGCTTATCTTTTTATAATTTTGTGACAAATTGCACACGACGGCATTGCTTTTTTTCACTTTTATTTTTTTTTATCTAAAAATAAGTAACATAACCTAAAAACTGCACGAAAAATTCGTCCGCACTCACAACTTACCACGTTGTCAGCTGCTTTGCGACTAACAACAGGCTCCTAAAAATTGAGCGAGCTCTCTCTCTCGACCTAACCATGTATAATTCAACCATGGTCGTAGCCAAGGCATACTTATATAGGTAGTCCAGCTCTTTTGCTCGCTCTCTTTTTCTGTTGCCTTACGATTCAGTCTTGTTGCGAACGTTGTGAGCGACGCACATACGCGCACGATTTGTTTTTGCGTTTTATTTTCGTAAGGCAACGAGAGAGCGGAATGAGACTACCTATATAAGTATGCCTTGGTCGTAGCCACGCATACATACATTTGAACGTGCTTCATACATACATTTTTATCATAGACGAATAATGTAACAAGACTTGAAAACAGAGATGGTATGTTATGTTAGTTTACATTCTGCGTGGTGCAAGACAGGCAAATATCAAATTTGCATTGCTGGTCATTCATACTCTTTCATGTTTTTAGCTCTATGACACTTTCCAACAATTTTGCCATGTTGGTGGGCCTACTCTTTGAGATTTTTGTTAGTTTTTCTTTTTACGTTTCTTCGAAAAATCCACTGTTGAATACACTTTCGGCATTTGTGCGCATCGCTGCATAACTGTATGATAGTTGCGTTGGCAAAATTGTTGGAAAGTGTCATAGAGCTAAAACATGAAAGAGTATGAATGATATTTGCCTGCCTATTTTACTAGACGCTTGTTTTTTGTGCTGTGCGCCTGATCAGTAAATTATCGACCAGCACCAAAAATGCCTTGGAAGTATTGTTTTTCTTATTTTTCTTAAGTTTTTGTAGGCAAAATACTAAAATGCACCAAATTGTAATTTAAATATTGGCTGCTTAGCGTTTGCCGAAATTCATAATAGTAGAGAAAGGTCAATGAATGCCATGGCAAATGCTAAGCGTACATTTAAATATGAACTTGTAGATATACAGGGACGCACACACAATCTCACGAGAGCTAGCCTAAACAAAATACATGTCAAAAATTATTGCAAAGCCTAGGCCCACCAAAACTGCGTGGTTACGACAAGCCAGCACGTTTTGTTGTTGCGTTTTACCTATTCTCGAATGGCACACACACATGCATACACCCAAAATTACACGCATAGAAGAATTGACATAGTTGCCTAGGCAACTAGCTAGCTATCACTGCACACCAACAAGACAGCAGTGCAAAACAAAAACAAACCAAAAAAACATGGCGGGATGTGTATTGCATACAAAAAAGCAATAATCAAAACAAGCGCAGCTGTTTGTCTATAGGGGAAACCGACTTTTCTACTCGTTAGTGTGTATGCCCATCGGTTGCTGTTTTGTTTACAGCTCGTTAACATTAGCAATCCTTAAAACCCGTCTTTATGTTAACTGGTCATTGACCTGAACCTAAAAATCAGTTGCGATTAGTAAGCAAAGCAATCATATGCCACCTGAATGATGCGTTTCGTATTGTGTATGGAACTTGATCGAACATGTTGTTGCGAAGTGCTGTACTGGTTGTGATCAGATTTAAGCAAGTATGATCAGATTGATTCGTTAGAGTATACAAATAATTTTGCTTTCTGCCTTGCCAACTTATTCTGCCAGCTATTTGAAAATCAGCTGGTGCATAGGGAAGTAGCAAAGAATCGGCATCGACCATCATTGTTAAGGCTTTTGTTTTGATCGCAAAGTGTACGATGCGAGTGCCGAAAATTATATGTAATTTTTCTTCGTTTTGCTAACGAACTTGAGTTTGGCAATTTTAGACTTTTCATTGAATCTACTTGCTACTGCACAAAATGGAAGGGTAGGAAGGGAAGATAGACTTTATATGAATTTTGATTTTTGATGCTAAACGTGAGATACTTTATCACAATTTGTATTTTATATGTTTATTTATATTTTGGCAATAAGGTAGGGTATTCATAACTTATAAAACAAGCTGTTTATAATACTACTAAACCAAAACTTGAATAAACATATTTTGTATTTATAAACTTAATATAAGTTATCTTTATATTAAAATTATATATTTAATATGTTTTTGACTTCAATCGAATATTGGGACAAAGAGTATTTTTACTTTGCGCATTTTGTGCGTCTTAGCTACGGCAAGCCAGCACGTTGTTGTTGTTTTCAATTGCGCTTTGCGTTCAGCGGCCTGTCAGGCCATTGTGTTAGTATTTGTATGCATGTGCCTGCTGCACTATGGGTCATTTCGTCACCTAATCAGAATATCTTGATTTGTTCACGGGCTATAATTGAATGCCACAAAAAATGGTAAAATTACCAATTGACGAAAGTGGTCACGTTTTCGAATGCCAAAACAGTATAAAATGCATACATATTCACTTATATGAATTCACATTTTATTGAATATTTAAAGAAATTTAAGCACATTTAAATCATTTTGATCGATGCCTTCTTGGCTAGCCCACTATTCCGCTTTGTTGAAAACTTCAACTGCTTCAATTGATTTAATTTTCTCTGGTGCCTCTGAGATGAAGTCGGATTCGTCCTCCTGTTCAACATCATTATCCGCAATGTCAACGTTAATATCATTCAAAGACCATTTAACACAAAGACGGGTTTTAAGAATTGTTCAAGTTAACATGCTGCAAACCAAGTCGCAACCACGAAGCGGACAGAAGTAACGCGTAAAAAAGTCGGTTCCTCCAAGATAAGCAGCTGTGCTTGTTTTGGTTATTGCTTCTTTGTTTACAATACACATCTCGCTTTGTTTTTTCTTTTTTTTTGGCTTGTTTTTGTTTTGCACTGCTGTCTTGTTGATGTGCAGTGCTAGCTAGCTAGTTGCCTAGGCAACTAAGTCAATTCTTCTATGCGTGTAAGTTTGGGTGTATGCATGTGCGTGTGCCATTCGAGGATAGGCAAAACGCAACAACAACACGCTGGCTCATCGTAGCCATGCAGTTTTGGTGGGCCTGGGCTTTGTAATAATTTTTGATATTTAATTTGTTTGGGCTAGCTCCCGTGAGATTGTGTGAGCGTCCCTGTATATCTACATGTGCATATTTAAATGTATTTGCCATGCAATTCAGTGACCTTTCTCTTTTCGGCAAACGCTAAACAGCCAATATTTAGATTAACTTTGGTGCATATTTTCGTATTATTTGCCTACAAAAACCTAAAAAAAAAATAAAAAAAACAATTCTTCCAAGGCAGTAAAATATCATTTTTGGTTCTGGTCGAGCATTTGCAGGAGCAGGGGAACAGGAAAATAAACAAGCGTTTAGTAAAATAGGCAGGCAAATATCAGTTTTGCATTGCTGGTCATACATACTCTTTCATGTTTTATGCTCTATGACACTTTCCAACAATTTTGCAATCGCAACTATCATACAGTTATGCAGCGATGCGCACCAATGCCGAAAGTGTATTCAATAGTGGATTTGTCGAAGAAACGTAAAAAGAAAAACTAACAAAAATCTCAACGAGCAGGCCCAGCAAGAATGAAGCAAACGCACACGCATACACATACTAGCACATTTTTACCGTTCTTGCTTTCCGCTGGCCCGCCGCCTCTCCTTTAATATACAGGCCGCTGAACGCAAAGCGGAGCTGAAACAAAACAAGCAACGTGCTGGCTTGTCGTAGATGAGATGCACAAATAGAACAAAGTAAAAATACCCCTTGTCACAATATTCAGTTATCGTCAACAAAAACCTGAATATATAATTTTAATATATTAGCAGTTTATTTCAAGCATATAAAGACAAAATACGTGTGTAGTTAATTTCTTTATATACAACTTGTCTTATAAGTTGTGAAAGCCCAAATGTATTGCCAAAATATAAATAAACATATAAAACAGACATTATATTAAAGTATCTCATGTATTGCTCCACAATTGCACAAAGTTCATATGAAGTCTAAACCACCCTTTCTTGTTGAGCAGCAGCACGCAGATTGAAGCAAACGACTAAAATAAAACCTTATCAAATTTTGTGACAACAACAAGAGAACTGAAGTGAGGCAACAATTAATTATGCCTTGCGCTTCGCACATTTTGCAGTCACAACAAAAAGCTAAACAATGACTAAACTTAAATATATACATATATAAAATATAAAGATTTGAGTTTTAATTGGCTATTATTGAATATTGGTACAAAGGGTATTTTTGCTTCGTGCATTTTGTGCGTTGAAGCAAAACAAAATTGAACTGGCTTTGTCATTTTGGTAGAGGCAGAGAATAACGAATTCCGTTTTATGTGTGTGTCAGAGAGCTGCTTTGATCGTGATCGAATCGGTCCAATCAAATTCGCTTAGATCTGATCACAACCTGTACAACCCTTTGCAACAACATGTTCGATCGAGTTCCGTACACAATACGAAACGATCCGTTCAATTGGCACGACTGCTTTGCTTACTGATCGAAACTGATTTTTAGGTTGGGGTATGATTATCGAAAATTACTGTAAAGAAAACGACGATCAGCTCGAACGATGCATAGAAATTCAGATTTCGATCATGTTGTGATTGAATAGATTGTGAGTGAACAAATCAGGTCGAAAATTGCTTTGTAAAATGAGAGTTACTAAATGTATAATTATGCATACATATTTCTCACAGCTAATGTAATGCATGAAATTTAAAATATTAAGGAGCAAAAGTTTCAATCTATCACTTTTGCAAAGACAACAAATTAAATTAAAATTAAAATTCGTTTTGCTCTGGTTGAATCAAACACAATCAATTATGAATCAATCGGCAGTGATTCGAACCGAATGTTCGCTTTGATCACACACGCTAACGATAATTCTTTTTGCTAAAGCAAAGTTTTTATGCACAAAAAATCCTACCAATGATCGGGCATGCAAGAAAAATTGATGATCGTTGCAGCTCTCTGCTGTGTGTACACGTGCATATATATGTATATATTTTATGCGCATGCATGTGTGCGCTTTGTTGATCTGCTGGTGGCAGTAAATGGCAAATCCTGACCTTTCTGAACATCTAGAATATGATTTTTTACAACAACATTTGCATGCTGGTGCTGGGCTCTTGGGTGGGCAACTATATTTATTATTGATTATGTTAAATAATATAAAATATGAATATATGTATGTTAATATCTATGATCGGCGCTCATATTGGCTCCCGAATCACATAAATAGTCAATCGGTACCCAGGGAACACCACGAGGAGGCCATCACAAATGTAATGGGGTCATATTTGAATATGATCTATGAATCGACTTGTTATGACTCTATTTAAAAATTTAAATTAATTAAAAATAACAATTAAGTCATATTCATGTTTACCACTTAAACTACCTTATTCCTTAAAGACTCTAAAAATGAAAAAGTATTAAAATGCATACTTTATTTATACTGACTTTATTGTTTTATTATTTTAAGTTTTTTCTTTTATGATGTCGAACGCTTAATATCATCAGTTCTTTTGAGTCGAATTTAATTAAATGTCCCAATTAGATCTTCACGTATCTTTTTACCCCTTAGCCTGGATCGTTGCTTGAGCAACTATTTAATTCATGAAGCATTTCGTGTTAAATGTTCTGACTATAACAAACTTTATTCTCTTGTCTCCTTAGAGGCCTCAATTCCAGTACTAAAAGATCGATCCTGTTTGCTTTATCTAATCGTAACAACTAAGTACTAATCTAACGCTGGTCTGATTGGGTTTTTCTGGGGTTTCCCCAATCCACACAAAAAATGTTGGACCACTAATTTTATTGTCGAATTTCCCAGAGCTTTAACGTTAAGTTTATAAATTTTTTTTTACCTAAATTTACTTTCAAATGTTTTTATTTTATTTTATTTTAATTAATTTTAATATCCATTTTAAGTTTTATTTAAATTTAAATTAATTTGATTTTATGTCAGCTGATCTTAGTTGACAATAAACAAACAAATAAATAAAGCAGATTCCAGCAGAAGTCTGAAATTGCCGATTTTATATATTGTGCGGCAGTTCTGTTTTGCTTCTTTTGTAAGAGTTGTACATTTTGATTAGAATAAGTTGGCACTAAGCTTACAATTGAGAAATAGCTAAAAATAATCTAATAAAAAAAAAAACACATTTCAATATGATTAACTCTTCGAGCCCGGGTCTAAAGAACTTGTGCGATAGTTCGAAGGGGCTAAGCTGACGCCACCAGGCGGGTCGCGGGTTGCGGATAGCGAACGGTCTCTTTATGAGGTAAGCTGCGAATAAGCGAGAATCCTTTCAAAAAAGCAGTCCCGGACAAGCAGCGTTCACCGTACCGACAAGACGCTTGTGTAGCCGTCTTTAAAGCATTGCCTCACACACTCCCAACTCCCTCACACGTACCCATCTTCATCCCTTCCCAAAGTTCTCACTCCGGGCTGGACTAAGGTGTCATTCGAACCGTGCCAGAAGTCAACCTGGCCGGGGGCACGGATTAAAAACTATCCCAGTCGCTAACGGTGAGCTAAGGCCACCTGGCCCGGTCCCGGATGGACCTTATATTTCTCCACAACTCGTGAGATATTATGAAGAATATTAATAAAAAATACATAGGAGTGCAGCAGGATACCCCTGCTGCCAGTGTCGCGAGACACTTTGAGGGCCGCCACCTTGACGGGGAGCACAACCGAAGACGAGGGAAGCCCCACGTCACCTTGTCGCCCCAGCTGCAAGAGGAGGAAGCAAGGCTGGACCATCCCAGCCGATGCGACCGAGACTTAGCGCAGTTAGGCTACATGGCGTGCAGAACCAGCAGCCAAAAGTGCAGTTGCCAAAATTGGGAGAGCCGGGGAGTTAGGATGACCCAAACCGAAAAACGCTGAGCGGCTCAAAAACCAAATGGTACCTGAGGTACCTTCACCAGGGATTACCAGGGATTTTATCACCCCTCTTATGGAGTATACTAGTAAACAAACTATTAAGTAGACTTGCGAACAAGGGTATTAAATGTCAAGGCTATGCAGACGACATTGTAATAATAGCTCGGGGCAATTATGAAGAAACTCTTTGTGAAAATGTTCAACTAGGACTTAGGATCACGCATGATTGGTGTAGGGAGGTTGGTCTCAACTTAAACCCTACTTAAACAATCATCGTTCCGTTCACCGGGATATACAAGCTACAAAAGATGAGGAGTCCAATAGAAACAAGCCAGTAAGTTAAGTACCTTGGGGTCTATTTCGACAGTAAATTAAACTTTGGCACCCATGTTCAGAATACGATCACAAAGTGCTGCAGAGCGCTGTATACGTGTCGTAACATAGCCAGGAAGTCATGGGGAACATCGCTTAAGATAATAAGCTTGCTATTCCTTTTGGTAGAAAGGCCCATGCTAACGTACGGTGTGATTGCATGAGCGGATAAGGCACAGCAAATCACTGTGCAGAAGCAGCTTCAAAAGCTACAAAGAATGGCATGTGTAGGAATCACGGGAGCTATGAAGACCTGTCCCACATCAGCGAGATAAAACCACTTCATCACACAATTAGGCTAAAACAGAAGGCAACCCTCTTAAGAATGTCCGTTGAAGGAGTCGGGTGAGGACACATTCTTAGTCGAGTAGAGGCAGATATGTTATCGGGTGAACTTCGCCTACTGGCACAGCCAAGGGACGAAATGAAAGCCGAACACATGTTCGGGCAAAAGTTTCAAGTTCACCTCTGTAACAAAAAGAAGTGGACATCTTTGAAAAAGGTCCACAACATGAAGCCACAAGGCTCCGGTCTTGGTGTAGCAGAATCTCGGCAAATGTATCACGAGCCCCTAGGTATGCACACCAGCATAATCCAAGCTGAGGTATGTGCAATCGAGAGGTGTGTGGACTTTAATTTAAAGCGTAACTATCGGAACAGGGACATAGCCATCTTCTCCGATAGCCAAGCAGCAATAATGGCACTTAGTAAGACCGAAATCAGGTCAAAGGTAGTTCGTGAGGTACGAACCAAGCCAGACACTCTGGGATCACAAAATAGTCTTGCCTCAAGCAAGCAAGACTATGGGCAGTGACACCCCTCATAGGACCCGATCCGTACTGTGGTATAGGAAGAAGCACAATACGGCAAGAGCTTAGAAATGAAGAGAGACTTCTGCGAAGAACGAGCTGGGCAAGGACACCAGGACTCAGACAAGCAAAGCTTCTCTTAGGTAGCTATAACCTCAAACGGTTTAAGCAATCAATATCAATCTGTAAAAATAGACTCAGGGTACTCACCGGTCTCTTGACAGGACATTGTAGACTACGAAGTCACCTGGCAAAGCTAGGTATAGTCAGCAGCGAGATTTGCAGATTCTGCGAAATTGAAGGAGAAACCTCCTTGCACATTATAGCAGAATGCGTAGCCTTAGTAAGGAATAGAAGTAATTTTATAGGACAACATATTGTGCAACTAAGCGATTTAGAAACCATCGACCCAACAAAGGTACTTGCTTTTATGCAAAATCTGGGCCTGCTTGAAAAGCTATAGGCCAAGAAGGCGGCACGATATGTCTATTTGGTCGCAGTGCATTTACCCCCAATATAATAATAATTCGTCGACTGGCAAACTTGATAATGTATCAAATAAGCTTCTTCGAAATAGCATTTTCCTGTGTTGCTGCTTGTGGGCATTCAAATATGAATTCATAGATTTCTGGGTACTTACACATTTTTGTTGCTGCTTGCTTAATCTTAAATGTATTGTTTTGATATGACTTAATTATATGTTAATAGCAAAGAAATTTGATATGGCAATCATCAACCATAAATATAATTATATATATAAATAATATGGCAAAATTTTGAAAATATTTCATAAGTGCTTTTTATACTCGTTACCGAAGGTAAAGAGAATTTAAGCTTTGTGCAATGTCCGTCATGGTGTCTGTCCGTCTGCTCGTCGTTCCGTCTGTATGAACGTAACTTTTTTCCACACCCTTCAAGCTAAAGATTTAAAACTTTTCAATTCTCTTTATCTATGGGAAAGTAAATTAAAGTGTCAAGATGGGGGCTCTACGATATGGGTGGCTGGCAAACCGATAAGTTCGATAACTCAAAACCGATAAATCCACATATTTCGCACATCCTTACAGCTAGAACTACCAAATTTGGTAAGAAGATAGCTACTAGCAACCCCCCAAAAACTGCATCAAAAATTTTGGAGCCACGCCCACCCATTATGCCACCAGCCCCCTCCCGAATTTTAAAGTCAAAAAAGCCTATACCTCCCACAGTTTTTGAGCTATAGCCACCAAATTTGGTGACAAGATTGGTGTTGACAGCCCCCCAAAAACTGCATCATTTTGGTACCACGCCCACTAATACTGCCATAGCAGCCCCCATCATCCCCAACGCTTCGTCAAAAATGGGAATGCGTGTATTTCCAAGATCCACCAAATTTGGTAGGAAGATAGCTGGCAATGACCCCCAAAAATCTTCATCAAAGTTTTGGAGCCATGACCACCCATTCCTCCCCCCATTTCCCACCTTTTACAAACTTTGAGCTAGAGTCACCAAATTTGGAACGAAGACAACTGGTGGCATTCCCATCTGTATCGGAAAATCTTTAAGGCAGCGTACATCCCTGCCGCATCCGTACCCCTTTGCAATCAGCGCAAAAAAAAAATAATTCTGATCAAGAATTCGAGAGCGCCCAGTCGGCTCGACACCCGAAGTGCTATGGGAGCACTCGGGAAGTTTTCACACAAATGTACAGCATATGCGTTGCCAACAAGCCCCGTAAGCAATGTTTGGTCTATAACACTATATTGATCTTATAGGTCGGGGCCACAAATCAACATTAACATTTTAAACGTTTTTCAGCGCGAGATCAAATAAGTTTAGATGAAGAACTGTTAAAAAATGAATAATTTATTACTTGTGTGATTTTTTTTTTTTTTTTTTTTTGCATATTTCAGCTTTGAATCTAAGTAAAACCAGTTTTTAAAATATACATATGCATGACTATCACATTAGCTATGATGGCCCAAAAAAGGTCTTATTTATTTATTTGTTTATTGTCAACTATGATCAGCTGACATAAAATCCAAATTTATTTATATTTAAATAAAATTTAAATGAAAATTAAGTTAAATAAAATGATGTATAAATCTGAATGTAAGTTTAGGTTTAAAATTTATAAAGTTAAGGTTAAAGCTCTGGGAAATTCAACAATAAAATTAGTGGTCCAAAATTTGTTGCGTGGATTGGGAAAACCCCAGAAATACCCAATCAGATCAGCGTTAGATTAGTAGTTAGTGGTTACGAACAGATAAAGAACAAGTGGAAACATAGCAGTCGGACGCAACCGACTGCCGTATGCTCGATACCAGTATTAAAACTGGTAAAAACAGGCCTGATTGCAAAGGGTAGAAGGTGCGGCTGGGGTGCACGCTGCCTTAAAGATTTTCTGATGCAGATGGGCATGCAACCAGCTATCTTCATACCAAATTTGGTGACTCTAGCTCAAAGTTTGTAAAAGCTGTGGAGAGGGGGGCTGGGGGCGGATTGGGTGGATGTGGCAACCAAATTTGTGATGCAGATCTTTGTGGAATGTCAGTTGCTATCTTCATACCAAATTTGGTGACTCTAGCTCGAAGTATGTAAAAGTGGGGAAAGGGGGGCTGGGGGCAGTATGGGTGGATGTGGCATCCAAATTTGTGATGCAGATCAATGTGGGATGTCAATTGCTATCTTCATACAACATTTGGTGACTCTAGCTAAAAGTTTGTAAAAAGTGGTGAAAGGGGGGAGGAAGGGGTGGGCGTGGCTCCAAAACTTTGATGAAGATTTTGGGGGGTCGTTGCCAGCTATCTTCCTACCAAATTTGGTTGCTCTAGCCTCACTACTCTGGAAGATAAACGCATTCCCGTTTTTGACGAAGCGTTGTGGCAGATGGGGGCCGCTCGGGCAGCATTGGTGGGCGTGGTATCCAAACTAAGTCAACTCCAGGAACCCAGCCAAAACTTCTCAGGGCAAATAGAATAAATTTCTTCTGCACAGAATCAATTCTATCCTGGTAAATCAAGTATTATGGGGACCACACACAAGATCCATACTCCAGGATTGGACGTACTAGGGATGTATAAAGCGTTTTAGTGGTGTAGGGATCGTTAAACTCTTTCGACCACCGCTTGATGAAGCCAATGACATTAATGGCCTTATTGACCATAGACGAGTTATGAGAGTCAAACTTTAGTTTAGGATCAAGAATAATGCCTAAATCTTTAATATCAAACACGCGGTCAAGTGGTGAAGCAGCAAGCAAGTCGCGAGCAGTATGAGGGGAACTTCTACAAAAAGACATGAATTTACATTTAGAACAATTTTAATTGAGTAAGTTAAAACGACACCATGCCGACAGCGCACACAAATCCGACTGTAGCAAGTTACACAGAGAAGCATCATTGTAGGTGAAACATAGCTTCGCATCATCAGCAAACATATATACAAAAGAGTTAGTAATAACAGCTGGAAGATCGTAATTAAACAAATTAAATAGCAAAGGTCCAAGGTGACTACCCTGGGGAACACCAGATGTAGCTACAATAGGTTTACGTACAGACGATATAAAAACTGCTTTTATTGTTCGACCACACAAGTACTCCGAAAGCCACAATAAAAGTTTTGATGGACATCCAATAATATTTTATTTATGAAGCAACAGAGAATGACTAACAGATTCAAATGCCTTACTAAAATCTTTGTAAACAACGTCAGTTTGCATTTTTTCCTGAAGGTTAGTGGTAGAAGATCTACGCTTAACAAAACCATGTTAGTAAGGCGATATAATTGAACTACATCCGTGTTGCAGTTGAGAACATATAATTTTTTCAAAGACGTTAGGAATGACAGACAACTTGGATATACCCCTATAATTTTAAACGTTTGACTTAGAAGAATTGTTATGGAGTGGAATTATAAAAGATTCCTTCCATGTATAAGGAAACACAGTTTAGTCAACAGACAAGTTAACTAATTTATTTAAGGGCTCTCAAAGTGAATCCGCGAAGTATCTAAGAATACAGCCTGGCACTCCATCAGGACCTGGCAAGTAGCCAGGTTTGAAAGAGTTAGAGCTTAGATTCAGTAATTACTGGGACATATAAAACTGTTTAGGGTCACGTGAAACGTTAAGCTTAAAACGATTAAGATAATTATTATAACAAGATGTGTTAACAGAAAGAAAACTAGATTTTGCATCTAAATACGAAGATAAATCTAAAGTAGTTTCCGATTTTTTTCAATTTTAAGCTATTGTATAGCTTTTATTGCAGGCTTTGCTTAGGGACCCGGTTGGGGGGAGGGGTCAAGTGATGATGGTGAGTGTTTGAGTCTTTGGAGGATGCCAGGCTGCTGTAAACAGTGAGAGCACTTAAATCATAGAAGAACTAATTTTCATCGTCGGGCAGCTAAATTGTGATTATGAGAAACGATATAGCGGCATCCTATCGGATGTTGAGGGAGTTGAACTGATGTTACTTAAATGTGAAAATCTAAATAAATATGATATAAGCTTAACATATTTTTTTAAAAACTACATTTTCGAAAAAAGCCGGTTTATTATTAATCAATTCAAATATTAATTTAATTTAAGTAAATATTTTGTGTACCCGTATAACAGCCTACTTTTATTTTTAAATGAAAAATAACCACAACTATTCCGTTCCATCAGTTTTATAGATTAATTGCCTTCCTTTTAACAGCCATGTTTTTGTCTATTACAGGGCGATTGAATATAAACTCTAGGAAGCGTATGATAAATTATTAAGGCCCAATATCTCAATTTTTCGTTTAGCTAACTGCCGTATTATTTTGCTGGTCGAGTTAAAACAATTTGGTTTTTTCAAAGCCAAAATAACCTTTCATCGATTAGTAACTATCGCCTTAACAGCGCACAGTGGGGCCTTTTCTCGGATAGCTTATCAAAAATCATTTTTTTACCCTTAACCCATAAAATGGGTAAATAAGGGTATAATGGTTTTGTGCAAAAGTATGTAACAGGCAGAAGGAAGCATCTCCGACCCTATAAAGTATATATATTCTTGATCAGCATCAATAGCCGAGTCGATTTAGCCATGTCCGTCTGTCCGTCTGTCTGTCCGTCTGTATGAACGCGTGGATCTCAGAGACTACAAAAGCTAGAGACTTCAGATTTTGTATTTAAGTTCTCCTATACCATGAGCAGAACAAGTTTGCTTCAAATTATCGATTACTATTCTGGTTTCCGATATACACATAATATCGATAACAAAAAAATATCGAATTTGGAAAATGTAAAAATGAGGGTTGAAAGAATGGGTAACGATAGAGCTTTTCTGAAAATTTCGTCCAAATCGGTTAAGAAACACCGGAGATATCTAATTTTATCGATTGAAGTTAAGTCAGTATACCAAAGACTTATATAAATTTAATATATTTATTGCAACTGGGTTCAGGGTATCTTCTAGTCGGGCTCTCCCGACTAGAGCCTTCTTACTTGTTTTTTAGACAGCTTGTGACATATGTTGTGTGCGCATTGAACGTGAGCCGCCTTTCTAAAATTAAACCAAGATATTTGTATTGTGAAAGGTGGGGCACAAGTTCTCCCTTTAAGTAAACGCCTGGACAAGTAAGTGGTCGAAGAATAACACAGATTCGAAAAAATAAATAGTAATATATTCATAAAAGTATGCAATCAAATTCATCAATATTTGTATACCCTTAACCCATAAAATGGGTAAATAAGGGTATAATGGTTTTGTGCAAAAGTATGTTACAGGCAGAAGGAAGCATCTCCGACACCATAAAGTGTATATATTCTTGATCAGCATCAGCAGCCGAGACGATATAACCATGTCCGTCTCTCCGTCCGTCTGTCTGTCTGTCCGTCTGTATGAACGCGTGGATCTCAGAGACTACAAAAGCTAGAGACTTCGGATTTTAAATATAAGTTCCCCTATACCATGAGCAGAACAAGTTTGCTTCAAATTATCGATAACTATTCTGGTTTCCGATATACACAAAATATCGAAAACAAAAAAATATTGAATTTGGAAAATCTAAAAATGAGAGTTGACGTAATGGGTAATGATAGAACTTTTCTGAAAATTTCGTCCAAATCGGTTGAAAAACAACGGAGATATTGAACTTAATTGATTGAAGCTAAGTCAGTATACCAAAGTCTTACATAAATTTAATTTATTTATTGCAACTGGGTTCAGGGTATCTTCTAGTCGGGTTCTCTCGACTCGAGCCTTCTTACTTGTTTTCCTTGTATTCCTTATGTGCGCTTATTTTATAGCTTATCTTATTGCGTCAACCTAGCACCAGAAAAGCAAATGAGCGAATTAATAACAACATTCATATATAATATATATGTATGCAGTTTTGGTGGTAGCCAGGCATTGATTTTTGATTTGCCTAAATTCTAAAGCAGAAGCAACACAAGAAAACGCACTGCACGATATGTGTGTTTAGCATACATGGAAATATTTCAATGTGTGTGCAACATCGCTGGGCGAAGCAAAAATCTAGACTTACTGTCTAAGTCATTTTCCTATGTCGCTTCTGTTCGTTCGTTTTTTGCGTGTTGCTTCTGCTTCTGCATAGCCTTGGGCACACACACAGCGTGCAGTGCGTGGCCGTTTTCTTGAGTCTCTTTTGCACTTGCTATGCCGAGCGTTTTCTTGTGTTGCTTCTGCTTTAGAATTTAGGCAAATGACTTGGGCAAATGGACGTGTGGAATACACTTTCGCAATTTGTAGGCATCGCAGCATAGCTGTATGGTGGTTGCGATGACAAAATGATTGGGAAAGAGTCATAGAGCTGAAAACATGAAAGAGTATGTATGACCAGCAATGCAAAACTGATAATTGCCTGCTTATTTTACAAGACGCTTGTTAATTTTGCTGTTCGCCTGATCAGCAAATGTTCGATGAGCACCAAAACTGCCTTGGAAGTATTGTTCTTCTGGTTTTTCTTGGGTTTTTTGAAGGCAAATAATACAAATTTAATATAAAATTTGGCTGTTGAGCGTTTGCCGAAATTCATATTAGTTGAGGGAAGGTCAATGAATTGCCTGGCAAATGGTTCGCATACATTAAAATATGGACATGCATAGAGACAGGGACACACACATGCTTATGGTAGCTAGCCTTTCGGCTAGCAAAAATCCAAAATCAATGCCTGGCTACCACCAAAACTGCCTACATATATATTATATATGTATGTTTTTATTAATTCGCTCATTTGCTGTGCAGGTGCTAGGTCGACGCAGTAAGATAAGCAATAAAATAAGCGCACATAAGGAATACAAGGAAAAAAATGGGGGTACAGCAATTGAAGAAGCCACTGCGCGCTAGAAAATCGCAGGCTAGCGGCGCATACACAGAGTATGGCTGGCTGCTTGTGCTCTCAACAAAAATGTTGTAGCAAAGTTAGGAAGCGAAATGGCTGGCGAATGACACACGAAGCACGAGAAAAGCCCGAAGTGCGCTCTCAGAGCGAGTGGTTGCTACGGTTAGTTACGTTACGACTTCCAATTGAATAATGGAATTTTGCTGTTTGGCAGCTCTATTTAGTGAATTCTTGTTGGTATTAGTAATATTGCATCAGCCTAAAGTCGTGTAGTATTGACTCGTTGTGCCTTTGACTCGTTGTAGCTTTGACTCGTTGTGGCTTTGACTCGTTGTGGCTTTGATTCGTTGTAGCTTGGGAAGTATCGCTTCGCTGTTGTGTTGGGAAATACCGTTGTAGCGGGGCCGAGTGTGGTTAGAGGGAATTGCATAGGCAGTTAGAAAAACGAGCAGTCAGTGTGCTTGAGTTATCGACTGTGTAAAGATTGAAACGCGCTTCGCTCTAATGGAAGACGAGCACACTACGACATCAAAAGTGGGATCTGGCCCTATACCTTCAACAGTAGATGGACCATGGCGTACCATCATGGAATTTCAAAATAAAAATTTAATAGAACTTGTGCGGGCCATACAAACAACGGCACCTGATGCAGGGAAAAGTAAAGCGGTGCAATTAGCCAAATTTAACCCAGACAAGGCAGGCGCAGTCGCTTCATCGTGGTGTAATACCGTTGAAATTATTTTGCAAGAAAATGCATTGAAAGGCAGTGCGTTGGAAGTGGCATTAGAGGGCAGCGCTTCGCAATGGCTCTCCCAAGTGTGTTACGCTGACACAACCTGGCTCGAGTTTAAAGAACTGTTCATCCATCGCTTTGACACTATAGAAACACCAGCCGCCATGTTTCTAAATACGCTGTCAAAACGATCGACTGATGGCGAGTGTCTTGCAGTCCATGCAAGCCGCATGGTTACAGAACTAACGACGAAATGGCGCCAAATGGAAACGGAAGAAATTGCTGTGTCTGTAACTCTCGCGTTGCTGGCAAATGTTGATAACCGTTTGCAGCGTTTAAGTTTTACATCAAATGTTCGAACCAGAGGCGATTTACAGTCCAAATTAAAAGCGTTCACTTTCAATAAACGGAAAAATGGTTTCATGGAGCAACAAACAGAAACTTATCCTAAACGGCAAAAGCAGTCATCGACGGAGTGTCATTTCTGCGGAAAATTGGGACACAAAATGTTTGAATGCAGACTTAGGAAGCAACAAAATCACTTTGCCATTGACAAAGAACGACATGACAAACACGATGGTCATCATCGCGGAAAATCAAGTGTAACTTGCTACAAGTGCGGTGAACAGGGTCACATATCAACCCAATGTGCAAGGAAGGAAGCTGGTGGGAACAAAAAATTCAACCGAGAAAAGCGAATGGAGCAGTGCAGTGTTGCTGTAAGTACTAAATTTTCTGGTAAAAGATTTAATAATATTGTTATGTTAAAAGGCATAGGCAGTAATGGAATATGTAGTACTGTACAAATTTTAAGTAACGTAAATATTGATGATAATTGCATTGAAATTTTGTTTTATGTAATAGGCGATGATCATATGCAAAACGATATTGTCATTGGTCGCGAAATACTAAATCAGGGTTTTGATATAGTCATTTCATCAAACCTATTTAAAATTTCAAGAATAAAAATAATTAATATATGTACCGGCAGTGAGCCAGCCGATATTGATACTGAACTTGATGAACAAGATAAAATAAAACTGCATTCATTGTTGGCAAAGTACCCAAATTCTCTTATAAAGGGTGTCCCATGTACCTCATGGAAATAAGTATAAGTGCACGACAATTTATGGGAAAATATATACATATTTCAAATGATAGAAAGTATGTAAACTTTTTTTTTTACTTATAAATCTAATCAAAAGGAACAAAAAACAATAACCAAAGCTTCAGTTCTTTTTAAACTCATTGAAATATAAAATAAAATGAAAAATCTTAATAGGAAAAAATTATATGTGCATATTTCATTTTTATCGCAATTTTTGCCTATTTCAACGATTAAAACTTATTTAACCTTATTTAGTAATTAATATGACTGCCTTTGGCAAGAATAACTTTGTTTAAGCGACTGTGCATTGAGTCTGCCAATTTTTCAAGGGTGGATTTGCCAATTTTGGTCCACTCAGCGACCACAGCATCCTTGAGCTGCACTATTGACTCAAATTGACGTCCATTTTTATAAACCTTGGCCGATAAAATGCCCCAAAGGTCCTCGATTGGATTCAAGTCCGGACTTATAGCTGGCCACTCTAAAACATCAATATTACGTGACGAAAAAAACTGTTTTGTCAAGTTTGCCGTGTGTATGGGAGCATTGTCCTGCTGAAAAATCCAATTTGGAGGACACCAATTTTCCGTAAAGTCAATGAGCTCTTGATCAAGAAGCTGAATATATATTTCCGCATTTGTTTTTGTCGGAATAAAGCATATTCGGGACTTTCCGGTATATCCAAAGGCAGCCCAGACCATTAACGATCCTCCACCAAAGTTGCGTTTGTGTCGGGTTTGTCGTGGCAGACGTTTATCTCGCCAATACTTGTGGCAACCATCCGGACCGTCTAAATTAAACTTTTTCTCGTCAGAAAAAACTACATTTCGGAACTCGTGAGTCCAAAACTTATATTTTTCGGCAAATGCCAAACGGGCCTTAAGGTGGCGTGGTAGTAGCTTTGGTACAGCCTCTCTCAAAGCATATGACAGATTTTTATTTTCGCCTATTATTTGGTTAACCCGTCTCCTAGACACGTTAAGATTCAGATGGCTGCAAATCTCGCTGCAGGACATCTCCTTTTGGGCAGCAAGACGCCAAATTTCCCGTTTACAGCGTTCTTTGATCTCCGTTGGTCGGCCGCTGCGCTTGATTTTACCATAACTGGATACATTTTTGCAAAAGTTTGCTATGGTGTTCCTATGACGATGCACGCGGGAAGAAATTTCGGCAATTGTTCTGCCACTTTCTTTCATTCCTATAATCAAGCCACGTTCTTCAGCGGTCAAATGCGTCCCAAGTGGCATTTTTAAATTCTATTCAACAACAACAATATGTAAATTTCTAGTTTCTTACGCTTTAACTTATTTACTTACGTTATTAATAATAAAAAATAATTAGGAAATCACTGAAGCACTTGTATGTGATCGCGACATTTGCCAAATACCTACTAATGTCACATTGCACATATACTTCTTTCCTATGAAAACTGCCCAATGCCACACAAAACTATGATAACGGTACCGCGAATGGTGACGAAAGAGGAACTTTGCAAAATAATTCTTGCAGTAGGCTCAAACAGAAAAATTGTGTGTACCAAAAATAAATGTACCGTTACTTTTAAAAGAGATATAGACAAAAAATGTTGTGCACATATACTTATTTCCATGAGGTACTAAAAAAGTTGGCGAAATGAAAATAAGATTAATTGATCAAAAAAAAAAAAAAAAAAAAACAGTTCAAAGAAGGCCATATCGATTAAGCCCATGCGAGCGAGATTTAGTTCGAGAAAAAACTGCCGAACTGCTGAAATGCAATATAATTAGACCAAGCTGTTCACCTTATGCAAGCCCTATATTACTGGTTAAGAAAAAAAATGGTTCGGATAGACTTTGTGTTGACTATAGAGAGCTAAATTCAAACACAGTCGCTGATAAATACCCGTTGCCACTTATACAGCATCAAATAAATAGACTTCGAGGAGCTTATTATTTTACATGTTTAGATATGGCTATGGGCTATTACCAAATTCCTTTAAATGCGGATTCAATTGAGTATACAGCGTTTGTGACACCCGATGGCCAGTATGAGTTTTTATCTATGCCATTCGCGCTTAAAAATGCGCCTTCGGTATTTCAACGTTTAGTAATGCAGGCGCTAGGGGATCTTGCAAATTCTTATGTTATCGTCTATATGGACGACATCATGATAATTGCTTCAACACAATGTGAGGCGTTAGAAAGACTACAAATTGTTCTGGATGTTCTGACGGAGGCCGGGCTTTCATTCAACATTACAAAGTGTTCCTTCTTGAAAAAATCGGTTCAATATTTAGGCTATAATGTTAGTGCGGGTGAAATTCGCCCTAACCCTCAGAAAATTGTTGCGTTGACTGCTCTTCCGCCTCCACAGTCAGTCACATCACTCAGGCAATTTATCGGATTAGCAACTTATTTCCGACAGTTTATTTTCACAGTTGATGAAACCGTTATATTTTTAACGTCAGACAAAAATAAATTTATTTGGAAAACGGAACATGAACAGGAAAAAAGTTATTTCTACTCTTATCGATAAACCAGTCCTTGTTATTTTTGACCCAAAATATCCAATCGAGTTGCATACGGACGCAAGTTGCAGTGGCTATGGTGCAATTTTATTACACAAAATTAATGACAAGCACAAGGTAATAGAATACTATAGCAAAAGTACTTCACCTGCAGAGTCAAGATACCACTCGTACGAGGTGCAAACTTTAGTTGTTGGGCAGAACTTTAGTGTTTTTACCGACTGTAACTCACTAAAAGCGTCAAGAAATAAACAAGACTTGACCCCTAGAGCCCAACGTTGGTGGGCTTATTTGCAATCATTTACATTTGATATTCAGTATAGAGAAGGGAAAAGAATGGCACATGTTGACTTTTTGTCGAGAAATCCTATCTTACCAAAGTCCACTTCTGTTGTAAAGGTGATTGAAGAGAAGAGTTAACTTGGCCGAAATTTCAAGCAACTGGTTCATTGCTGAACAGCGTCGAGAGTCGGACATAGTCGAAATCGTGAGCAACTTGAAAGATTTTTCTCTTGCTGAAGATATTGAGAAAACCTCTGAACTAAGGGCAGAAGTTCTTTACCGAAAAATACAGAGAAATGGCAGAACACGCTGTTTACCAGTGGTGCCGCGTTCCTTCAGATTGTCTGTTATAAACCAAGTTCATGAGTCGTTACTGCTTGATTGCAGACACAGGCCTTAAATGGTATTGTGAGCCCTGTAGGGAGGTGGTTAAAGAGTCTTCTAAATTCATGAGACAGACTCATTTAGGCTTCAAAGCTATGCATATTGCATTTAATGCACTGCAAAACAGTGCATACAGAGCTTGAGTCTAATTTCAAAAATGGCAAGGTTACGACTGAATCTCCGAAGCGTAAAAAGACTTCGGGTCCTAATCCGCCTATTGTCCCACCTATCATCCCTACACAGCCCCTTCTGGTGCCCAGCATTAATCAACCTACGGCCAGCCCGTTAATGTTGTATTTAATTCGCCGGCAAGAACCATTACTAATAACCTTTCTTCTGATCCTATGCATGAAATCGGCTCAACTGCCTGTGCGCCTATTGATCCCAATGCAGGCACAACTGGGGCTCTCAAGCCTCTTGTTGTTGTGCCATTTAACAAATTTATATTTGTGTCCAGGCTGGCATCCAATACTTCATCGGATGATGTTTCAGCTTATGTTAAAAGTAAAATTTATTCTCCTCTTATTACTGTTGAGAAGTTTAAATTTAATCACGCCCGAAGTATATCTTCTTTCATATTAAGCGTGCCGCCTGAACTCTTTTCGACAATTTGTTCAGAAAAATTCTGGCCGCAGCAGCTTGTTGTAAAGGAGTATGTGAATAGGCGAAGTAATAATAATAATAAGGGCATTAGGATTAGTAGTGCACAGCCTGTTAGCCACCCAGTTGTCTCCACCTCGGTGGCAAAAAACTAACAAAAAAACTTAGTTTGGCCTATAAAAACGTTAGAGGCCTTAACACTAAACTTTATAAATTATATATTAACAGCTTATCATTTGATTCACATATAGTAGCACTCACGGAAACCTGGTTAAAACCCGATATTTCTGGTTATTCCGTTTTTCCTTCAAAATATAGCTTGTACAGATGCGATCGCACCTCCTGCAAGGGGGGTGGTGTTCTCAATGCTGTTGACTCTTGTTTTTCCTCTGAACAGATTCATTCTCATGATCTTCCGGACATAGAGTTTTTATGTGTTAAAATATTACTAAACGGCCGTTCACTTTATGTTACTTGTTCTTATATTCCTCCTCATTCTGATACTAACATTTACTCATCCCATCTTAGTGCCATGCAACTTGTTTCGTCATTGTTTACAGATATGGATAATCTGATAATGGTTGGTGATTTTAATCTGCCACATGTTGTATGGTCTGTGAATGGCACATCTTCGGCGATATTACCAGTCACTTCTTATGATGTTATTGATGGCCTACTGGAGTTAGGCCTATCGCAAGTTAACAGGGTGCATAACTGTAGTGGTAGAATGTTGGACTTGATATTTGTTTCGGACTCAGATTGCAGTAATGCTTGTAGAATACCCCCTCTAGTGCTTCCGGAAGACACCTACCATCCAACCTTAGAACTATCCATCGAAATTTTCAACCCTAGTGCAGTATCTTATAATACTTTAAAAACCCGTTGCTTTCGTAAAACTAACTTTACTAAATTAAATTATCTTCTTCAACATACTAATTGGTCTCGTCTTTATTCTTGTAGTGATACAGAAACTGCCATAGCCATATTTTATAGGACTTTGAATTCGCTTTTGGGTATTTGCGTTCCCCTCACTTATTCTTCAAGTGTTAATAAGCCACCTTGGTTTACGAGGGAACTATCGAAATTGAAAAACGCGAAGACAAAATCTTATAAAAAATTTAAAAAATCGGGAACCACTTTAGATTTATCTTCTTATTTAATAGCAAAATCTAGTTTTTTTCCGTTAACACATCTTGCTATAATAATTATCTTAATCGTTGTAGACTAAACTTTTCACGTGACCCTAAACAGTTTTATAAATTTGTTAACTCTAAACGTAAGACTTCTTGCTTGCCATCCTCAGTATAGCTAGATGATACAAAAGCAAGTTCTGATCAGGCAGTAGCCGATCTATTTGTTGAGTATTTTCAATCAGTATACTCATCGAATATGTATAGTAGTAGTAATTCCTATCCTTTTCAAGTTCAATCGTCTAATTGCATATATATCCCAGCTATAACTGAGTGTACGCTTCTAAGTGACCTTAACTCTATGAAACCAGGCTATCTGCCTGGTCCTGATGGAGTGCCAGGTTGTATTCTAAGATACTGTGCGGATTCACTTTGTAAACCATTACATAAATTATTTAACTTGTCGGTTGACTCAACAGTGTTTCCTGCTATATGGAAGAAATCTTTTATCATTCCACTCCATAAAAATTCTTCTAAGTCTAACGTTAAAAATTATAGGGCCATATCAAAGTTGTCCGCCATTCCTAAAGTCTTTGAAAAAATTATATGTTCTCAACTGCAACACACATGTAGTTCAATTATATCGCCTTATCAACACGGTTTTGTTAGGCGTAGATCTACTACAACTAACCTTCTTGAATTCACTTCGCTTGTTATCAAAGGGTTCCAGGAAAAAATGCAAACAGACGTTGTTTATACCGATTTTAGTAAGGCATTTGATTCTGTTAGTCATTCTCTGTTGCTTCAAAAATTAAATATTATTGGATTTCCATCAAAACTCGTATTGTGGCTCTCGGAGTACTTGTGTGGTCGAACACAAAAAGTTGTTTTTAAATCGTCGGTATCTAAACCTATTTTTGTTACCTCTGGTGCTCCCCAGGGTAGTCACCTTGGACCTTTGCTATTAAATCTGTTTATTAACGAACTTCCAGCTGTTATTACTAACTCCTATGTATATATGTTTGCTGATGATGTGAAGCTATGTTTCACATATAATGACACTTCCCTGTGTAATTTACTACAGTCGGATTTGGGTGCATTGTCGGCCTGGTGACGTTTTAACTTATTCAATTTAAATTGTTCTAAATGTAAAGTCATGTCTTTTTGTAGAAGTACCCCTCATACTGCTCACTACTTGCTTGATGCTTCACCACTTGACCGCGTGTTTGAAATTAAAGATTTAGGCATTATTCTTGATCCTAAATTAAAGTTTGACGCTCATATTTTGTCCATGGTCAATAAGGCCAATAATGTCCTTGGCTTCATCAAGCGGTGGTCGAAAGAGTTTAATGATCCCTACACCACTAAAACGCTTTATACATCCCTAGTTCGTCCCATCCTGGAGTATGGATCTTGTGTGTGGTCTCCACAATACTCGATTCACCAGGATATCATTGAATCTGTGCAGAAGAGATTTCTTCTATTTGCCCTTAGAAGTTTTAACTGGGTTCCTGGAGTTGACTTACCCCCGTATTCAAGTAGACTCCTTTTGATAAATCTTCCCTCCCTGTTAAACCGTAGAACTATGCATGGAGTATTATTTATTACTAACCTACTTAATGGTGAAATCGACTCATCAGTTCTTTTGAGTCGAATTAAATCTAATGTCCCAATTAGATCTTCACGTAACTTTTTACCCCTTAGCCTTAATCGTTGCTTCAGCAACTATTTAATTCATGAACCATTTCGTGTTATATGTTCCGACTATAACAAACTTTATTCTCTTGTCTCCTTGGAGGCCTCAACTCCAGTACTAAAAAGATCGATCCTAATTGCTTTATCTAATCGTAACCACTAATTACTAATCTTACGCTGGTCTGATTGGGTTTTTCTGGGTTTTTCCCAATCCTCGCAACAAATGTTGGACTACTCAATTTTTTATTGAATTTCCCAGAGCTTTAACGTTAACTTTTAAATATATTTTCAGATTAATATATTATTCTATATTTTACTTAATTTAATTATTTTAACTATTTTTTAGTTTAAATTAATTTTGATTTCTTTTTAATGTCAGCTGCTCTTAGCTGACAATAAATAAATAAATAAATAAATAAGTAAATAATGCATTTAGGTTGGGAAAAGACACTAGATAAAGTCTAAGATATTTATTGGTTTGACAATATGTCAAAATATGTTAGAAAATTTGTCGACAACTGTATTACTTGCAAAATATCCAAATCAAACTCAAAAAAAATTCAGGCTGAATTGCATCCAATCCCAAAAGTCAATATTCCTTGGCACACTATTCACATCGATATAACAGGGAAATTAAGTGGCAAGAGTGACCAGAAGGAGTATGTAATTGTTCAAGTAGACGCTTTTACCAAATAAGTCTATCTTAGTCATAGCTTTAAATTAGACAGTGAGAGTTGCATAAATTCTGTGCAATCGGCCGTTTCGTTGTTTGGAGTACCAAACCGAATAATAGCTGACCAGGGAAGGTGTTTTACGGGAGCGAAGTTTAGTCAATTCTGTTCAGACCAGAAAATAAACTTGCATTTGATTGCCACCGGTGCTAGTCGAGCTAATGGTCAAGTGGAACGAACCATGAGCACTTTGAAAAATATGTTACGGCGGTTGAAACTGGAACGCAGTCTTGGCAGGATGTGTTAGGGGAGGTGCAGTTGGCAATCAATTGTACAACTAACCGTGTGACGAAGGCAAGTCCTCTTGAAATGTTATTGGGAAAAGTAGCACGCAAATTAGGATTACTTCCACGTGGTGACACAGAAAATTATGTTGATCTGTCAAATGTAAGAGCAGAAACTGAAAAGAAACGTACTTAGACACAAAGTTGGAGATTTTGCGTTACTTAAAAGCGAAGAATAGCATCAAACCAAGTTGAGTCCGAAATTCAAGGTGCCTTTTGAAATAATACAGGTTCTAGAGTGTGACAGGAACATTTTAAAGTCCTTAACCAATAAAAGAAATTACAAATATGCACATGAAGATTTGAGAAAATTGCCAGAGGGGCGAGTGCCCGAGGAGCTGAGTGTGTGTGATGATTATAATAATATTGTTGAGAGTGATAAAACAGTTGCAGACGGTGAAGAGAGCGAAAATGAAAATATTGAGAATGTTGAAGCCACTGAAGAAAGTGAAGCACACCAATAAGGGTGACGAAAGATGTACTGCTGGCCAAAGAAAATGGCAGAGTAATCAGACCATAGAAAATAATGCAAGCACAAGTGCAAATCTAACTGATGTTTGTTTTGATCATGGCGTGTGGGGCATTGAATGTGTAACTCTAATTTTAAATGAAGAAGAATAATTAATCTTGTTAGAAACTACTTTTTAATAAAAAATTATGTTAAAATATTTGTTAAGGAGGCTTGATACTGTTTTGTGAAATTAAGATGATAAGTCTATATGAATTGAAATGGAAATATCTTTTGTTTATAATAAAATAAAATTTAAAAAAAAAACGAAGTTAAGATGACAAAAGTTTTATAATCTGTTGATCTACATATGGTATGTTATTTGGTAATATTGCACGAGGACGTGTAATGGTGAGAATAGCCGTGTCGGCGCGTACTGAGTTTGTATCGTATTGGTAATTTAATCAGTATTAGTAATATTGCATCAGCCTAAAGTCGTGTAGTATTGACTCGATGTGGCTTTGACTCGTTGTGGCTTTGACACGATGTGGCTTTGACTCGTTGTGGCTTTGATTCGTTGTAGCTTTGGGAAGTATCGTTACTACAAAGTGTTGGGAAATACCGTTTTAGCGGGGCGACAACGGAGTGCCGCACCGTTTACTACCTTGAGGTATACTGAACCAAGGTATACTTAAGAAGGTACTCGAGCTCGCACTCTCACTCTCTTTGTTCACTTCTAAAATTGTCAGTCTGTTAGCAGCAGTTGTGAGCGACGCATCTCAGCGGACGATTTTTTCGTGTTAAACTTTTTGTGCTACAGACTTTACGTATTTTGATCGCTCTCTCTCTCTCTCTCTGTCTGCTGTCAATTTGACAATTAAGTAAGCAGTCGTGAGCGAGCAAGTGCGGCTACCTTCTTAAGTATACCTTGGGTAGCCGCATTCGCTCTCTCGTCTTGCCTTAAAAAGTGTACAAAAAAGGAGTACGAAAGAGAGTGAGAGAGTCAGTATAGCCAGATTAGCTTATTTCATGCTAGATCTAGCATATTTGGAAATGGAAAAGCTTATAACATTTGCAAACATTTTTCAAAGTTGATATAGTATATTATTAATTCTATAATATGCTTTATCAACAACTATTCGTGATTTAAAGAAAAATTTTATAAATTTAAATGTTTCACAGCTTAAAAATGTCGGAGCTTGTTCTTTTACAGCCGATTGTAACGTGAACTTAATCAATATGATCGAAGTGTCGAGAATAACACATCAGTGGTCTGAATCAAAGTTACACTTTGCTTTAGCTGCTAACAAAGAAAAAAGCTGAATTGTATATTGTATACTGCCACGAAGTAAATTTTCTATATTTATTATTTTAGAAGCCAATATTAAGGCCGGCCGCACACCGGAGCCAACAAACGTCTTTAAGCGTTTGTTTTGTCGAACCGAACATGAATCCATTGCTTCTTATGGCCGACCGCACACCAAGACCGACCGCACACCAAGACCGACAAACAAAAAACCATAGAATTTGTTGGGAGCGAACATTGTCGAAAGCCGTTTTTCTATAGAGTTTCATTGGGGCTGCGCTCACCGAACCCAACCAACATCTTTATACAAGTGTTCATGACGAACATTAAACGGTTGCTTATGGAGCTGCGGACTCTGAATCCAACAAGAAAAACAGCATACGGCAAAGCCCATCAAACGTTATTATTTTGTCGAATGCTGTTGGGTGGAATTAAGTTGGGCTTCGAAAAAAATATATTTCCTCTGGTTTAAAAGTGATTGTGAGAACACAGTGTGGTTTGGACATAAATCTTGAACATTCAAAACCTTTATAATATTTATTAATCTTTCCGCTTTTTTTAAACTTGGTCGATAATTGGTATTTCGCTTCTCAATTAAGTTCTGATTAATTGTACCAAATAATCAAACGTTTCAATTTTTAAACGCGTAAAATTTTGAAACTTGTCAGGATAACCTCTCAGTTCTGCTATTTTATAAATAATAGCCCCTTCCTGCTCTCGAATTCTGCAGTAAGGATGTACCCAATACTTTCTAGTTTTATTTTCATCACTTTCACATAATCTTACACATTGATAAAGCGCAGGAATAATGTCTTCGTTCGAATCAGATGACATTTTGAACAAGACTAAAAATTATGTTTGATTGTATCGTACACCGAAGCCAACAAAAAGTCGAAAACAAAATGCTTGTCGAAAGGTGTTGGTTTTGGTGTGCGATATCAAAAAATATTTTTTTTTGTCGGACCAACAAAAACCAACAAAAGACGTTTTGTTGGCTCCGGTGTGCAGCCGGCCTAAGCGACACGCAAAAGCTCAACAAATATTGTAAAGCGAACGGTCGGAATCGTCAAAATAACTTAATGAATTAATAACAATCATTAATTCTCTTAAGAAGAAAATTATTCCACCAGGTGTCCATATTGACATCTTTAATGATTATTATACGCATATTGCAGTTGGTGACTTATATTTGTGATGTGCCTTTTAGCAAAAATATAATGATTTAAAATTTCAACAAGCACCTGAATTAGGAGAGATGTGCATATCATTTTAAAAAAGATTTCATAAATCAACTTCGTGAACGGTACGAATAAGCTGCAGTTGATATGATTAATACAATCATTATAATATTCTGCTTATCAGTTTGAGACTGCACTACAATTTTGAGATATTAAAAACAAACAATTTTGCAGTTGATAATTTGTTGCAGTCACATAAAAATATATTTGATTTCATAAAACTATTTGAATATTTTAACATTTCTTACATTGATGATATAAAGTCACATAATGATAAAATTAATCTTTTAAAATGGGAAAATATAAATGAGACCGACAAATTTTGGGCAGAGGTGCTCGTCTATAAAGACGCAGGGAACAATAATTATCCATTTGAGTATCTTGCTCTTATTGCCAGTCAAATTCTCTCATTGCCGTATTCAAATGCGGAAGTGGAGCGTGTTTTTAGTCAGATGAATATTGTGAAAAAAAATTGCGTAACAAAATTAAATATCAGAATTATTCTCTTTTATAATTTTCTAGCGGATCCGGGCGTGCTTCGCTACGCATGAATATTAATTAACATTGAATCAAATTCATTGGTTTTTTTTAAATATTTATTATGTATTTGGAAATAATGAAATAAAGCTAATCAATTTAATACAATATTGTATACAATATTTATACTCGATATCCAAGGTAAAGAGTATATTGGGTTTGTGCAGGGTCCATCATGGTGTCCGTCCGTCCGAATGTTCGCAACTTTTTTCCACACTCTTCAAGCTAGAGGCTTGAATCTTTCAATTTATCTTCATCTATGGAATAATAAATCAAAGTATAAAGATTGGGGCTCTACAATAACTGGGGGACTGGCAAATCGATAAATTTTATAACGCAAAATCGATAAATCCACCTATTTCGGACATCTTCAAAGCTAGAACTACCAATCTGGTGAGAAGATAGCTACTAGCAACCCACAAAGATCTGTATCAGAAATTTGGATGTTACGTCCACCCATACCGCCCCCAGCCCCCTGCCCACACTATTTAAAACTTTTGAGCTAGAGTCACCAGATTTGAAAGGAAGATAGCTGGTGGCATCCCCATCTGCATCAGATACTCTCTGAGACAGCGTACACCCCTGCCGCATCCGTACCCCTTTGCAATCAGGCCTCTTTTTACCGGTTTTAATACTGGTATCGAGTATGCCGCAGTCGGTTGCGTCCGACTGAAACGTTTCCACTTTTTTTTTTTTTAAACTCTGGATTTAATTTACACATATTAAATGCCACGTGCTAGACGTTCAAATATTGGTAGACGTTCACGCCATTCGAGATAACCAGTCGAAGATAAGAAAGTGAACAAAATCTCTTGAGGTGGTGCGTCGATGGCATCGATGTAGGAGGATGCCATCAAGATATCAAGATTAGTTCATCTCTACCGCCTTCTCGCGCTACCACCGTGAAGTCGTCAGTACTGTAATTGGAAAATAAGAAAGCATAGATACCTTTCTAATTTCTACTTTCTACTCACTGTTATCGGGTAAATTATCTTGTAGCTTAGACTTTTCAGTCCCAACGCTATCCAAGGCTCCTGGACTGAGGCGACGTCGACGAGCCCTTTCTCCAGGGATATCAGGAGCTCCGCCGAAGCCAACTTGCTTTTATGGAGGTTGACTTGGATGACCCTCAGCTCTATGGTTGACTGTGATCGTATCCACGAATGGGACTTCCACTATAGTTATGTCCGCATTTCGTCGTCCTCCAATTGAGACTTTTGGTAGCGTGGGCGACCTCCACTAGGTCTCTCTCCACCTCACTCGCCTCCAACGTGTTGGTGTTGGTATCGTCCTGGTGGCACTTTTTGAGTCGCAGGTAAACAATACCCACGCCATCTGGCCGAATCTTCGTAAAGCAAGTCGTCAGCCTCCTTGTCCTCCTCTGTCCACTACCTTCAGCTTGGCACCCTCCCACGGAGCGTCCATGGCAGCCACGACGCCGGTGACCCACTTCAGAGTGAGGTCATTTTTCCATCTCAGGATTTTGGCGCCGGAGAGCCAGCCTGCTCTATCAAAAGAGATAGGAAGCGAGTCCGGTTCGCCTATACGCCTCAGAAGCGCATCGAACAGTAGCGCATCCTTCTTCCGCTGTTCGGGATTCATCTTGCCGTATGGGTCGCTCCGGTCGATGAGCGCGACGACAAGATGCCGCCTCGCCACATCACTGGCCGTCGGCTTTGCCCGCGACATTGCCTTTTTGCAGGGCCATTTGCTAGCTGGCACCTCTGCTTATGCGGTTTTAGCGGATCGCTGGCGTTCGACGGCCAAACTTTTCAAACCTTGTTGGCAAAACTGACGTCTTTCTGTGCCATATTCCTTTTTTTCTCGAAGTGAGACCTACCATCTTCGATCCTTTGGTTAGCTCACTACTGCTGGAATATCTCATCCTCTGTGAGGTCTCGTTTGCAGTCAGCGAGCCGAGCCCGGATTTTAAGGGCTGCCTTTGACCTTTTGAGCCCGACTCTAGTGGGTGTTCTGGTACTCTGCGGGTTTGAGGTAAGAGACCCTCAATGTGATTCGCAATCCGAGTCTCTATCACGCCACATTTTGGGTTTTAGTTGTTGTGGTTTTTTGGCAGTATCTTTGCAACCGTCCTTGCCTGCTCCAACCAGTACGGAGGGTGGGTTGCTGGCAACACGCATAGAGGATTTCTCGCCCCCGTGCCCACCGGTGGTAGCACACTTTTCATCGAAGTTTGGGTTGACATACCCGTGCTTGACCGTCCATATGATTTTTGATGTGTTATTATCTATACGGTAGGTATTGTAACTAATTAAAGTAAAAAATTTTCAAGCTTCTCGGCCGTAACTCACATGCATAGCTCGCTGCTGTAACTCGCTGCTGTAACTGGCTGCCCTAACTCACACAGATAGGCAGTCCAAAATTGAAATAATATTTGGTTGTTGTACAACAATTGTCTCTGCTTTTAAACGAATATGATGGTATTGGTGTTGCGGCAGAGAAAAGTGGTCGCTAATGACGACGTCTTGCTCGTACGGACAAGCTTATTTATTTGTAGGGGCAGGGTTTCTGGGTTGGCAATTATTAATATATTTGGTTATAATAGAGAATAATGGGCTGGCAATAATTAAATTTAGCTACAAATAAAAAATGTGAGTTTGTGTGCATTCACAAAAGAAGCCAAACAGAAATGCACTAGACGAATGATGAATGTTGGATACATATCGTGGATATGTAGTTAAAGAATATATTTGCATTAATTGCATATTTTAATTATTCTGATTAGCAAAGGTTGGCGTTAGCACTCAATTGAGAAATAACTAAAAACAGTTCTGTAACATATCAGAAGCACTGATTCTGAGCTTTATTCGGAAAAGGCAACATCTGAATTTTTTTTTTTAATTTTAACTTCGTTTTGTAAAAAGAAAATAAAATAAATAAATAATTTGCCGAAGTCACCCGGGTCGGATACGCAATCACAACCTCAGAACAGTGGTAAACAAATTACTTTGCCCTTTGGGCAAACTATTCTCTTGCGCCACACCCGCACAAAAGGGAAACCGTTAACTACATCCTCACGCCTACAGCAATTGAGAGTCCATTATGAAGGATATAATACGTTCACGCTCTAGCAGTAGATTAGCAAATCATAAGAAGATGTTATCAACTTGTGTTAGTCCAAAGAACCGGAAAGCTAAGACATCGAGTCAAAGTGAATGTGATGACATTCCCCTGATGCCAAGAATGGCGTCAAAATTCGAAGTCGCTAAACGGTCTTCCAACTCAGCTTTCGGGACCTCTGATAAAAATTAAGCGTAGTATAATCTGGCGACGCTGTTAATATCGAATTACAAGGGTTCCAACGTGTGACCAAAAAAAAATAGGACCCCTCGAACGCCTCCCAATAAAGTACGTAACACAAAGCGCAATAAGCAATTGAGCCCTTGCACTGGTTCTACGGCTTGAAAACGGTTCGCTGTGCTAGCGAACATTGACGGTATGGAAGTCGAGTCTGAAGATTTTGACGACAGGCCCAGTTGCAGTCTTCAGCCAGGGCCCAATAACAGCTAAATTGCCTCTGGTTATTCTGCTGCCCAGCCTCAAACTGACGCTTTTCCACCCAAGGCACCTAATAAGCCTCCACCTTTTGTGATTTCACATGTCATCAACATGAGGGAATTTTTATCAACCTTAGATAACACAGTCTCAGCAGACAGCTATCAAAACAAAGTGTCATAATGTAAAACAGTAGGAGTTTCCCAAAGGATGCCCAAACTTATAGGAAAATACAGGCGAAGCTGGATTCGCTGAAGGTCCAATATTATAGCTACCAACTTAAGGATGATAAGCCTTGGTTATTAAAGGCCTTCACAGCTCAACTCTCAATACGGAAATCATTGAGCAGCTCGCTAAAAACGACCACAAAGTGCTTCATGTACACAACCCAAAAAGCAAATCAACGGGAAATAATATGAACTTGTTCTTTATAAACATTGCCTCAGCTAGCAACAACAAGGATGTTCACAAAATCCAATTGATTTGCCGGCAGAGGGTTAGTGTTGAAGCTATGAGAAAATCCACTGAGATTGTACAATGTAATCGCTGTCAATCATATGGCCTGTCGCAGAGACCACCTTTGTGTTCAATGCGGGGATGAGCTCAAGTCGCCTTACTGCAAGAAATCACCTGACGAGCCGGCCAAGTGTGCTCATTGTGGTGGCGACCATCCTGCTAACTATAAAGGCTGCCATTACTATCAAATGTTAACTTAAACAAGACAAACCTTTATTAAGACCGGAATAGCCATTTCATCAAAAGTTTGGCATACAACAAAACGATCAGCTATATCCTAACGCTGCGCTCTCCTACACCAAGGTTGCTCGCTGGTCGATTCATCAACCAGCTCAAGGCTGCTCCCAGCCCCAGCAGTATCAGCCTCCTCAGCACGAGCGACAACAGCAACATCAATATAATTAAAATCAACAACTACAACACCTGCAACCTCCCTACACAAGCTGAACCAACATATGGCGATGATGGGCTCCACAATGAACCGCTTAATTGACGTGCAGCTACAAATGCTGCAGATGCTCAACGCTCGGTTAAGTAAATGATCTTGCCTCGCCCCCTCCGTATTCTAAGCTGGAACGCTAACGGTGTTTCCAGCAAATTGAAGGAGCTGGAATTGCTTGTTGCCAAAAGCAACATACACGTCCTTCTCTTAAGTGAGACACGACTTCCAGTCAATAGAGACCTAAAACTCTTTGGGTTCTCATCTTACATATCAAGACACCCTGCCAATAATGCCAGAGGAGGAGCAGCCGTGCTCATCCGTAACGACATTCAAAACTTTCCTCAAACGGCAACCGCCACAGAAAAAGTACAGTTAGCCTCTTTATCCATCTCAACAAGAATCGGCCAGGTCAATGTCAGTTCTATCTATTGCCCACCTGGTCATAGATGGACCGCGAACAACTTTGACATGCTTATTAGCCCCTCCCGCTATAGATTTATAGTTACAGACGACTAGAACACTAAACATAGTCACAATGGAACCTTACTGGTCAAATACCTGACTCGGTCTGGAGTTTCGGTACTGGCTACCGGATCACCCACATGCTTCACTCATAGAGCCAACGTCCTGTATAGATTTTGCGATACACAGGGCGATTCTTAACTTTAAACTTTCTATCAGAGACAGTCTTGACTTAGATTCGGACTATCTACCGCTGATCATAGAGTTTGATGAAGACGCTGCTTTCTTTCCAAGAAGTCCGAGACTCCTGGACCACAAAAGCGATATTAACACATATCAAAGGTTGCTAGAAGAACCAACCTTTAACGAACTGGAAATAATCGCGACAAAAGACATAGACCTAGCTCTGGATCTGTTTTCTCAGACTGTTCATGACGCTGCCAGACAGTCCCGTAATCCGCAGCCATACCACGGTAACAGAATTAACAGAATTTTCGCTCCTACTCTAAAGAAAAGGTTCCTCCTATCCAGAAAGCGTCGACTTCGAAAACAATACCTTCGCTCGCACCACCCTTGGGATACAACAGAGTGGCACCGGGCTGGCTCGAGCTCAAAACAGCTCTGCAAGAGCAACGCACAAGTTATTTTGATCAGATGCTTGCGAATGCTGACTGCACTCACGTGACCAACTACTCTGTGTGGAAATTAACTCGTAACCTCAAGCAACAACCACTGAGAAAAGCGCCGATGAAAAAAGCCAATCGCCAGTGGTGCCGGTTTGGCGAAGAGCAAGCTAATGCTTTTTCCATCTACCTGGCGGAGAGATTCACGCCCCTCAACCTTGCACCTGCTGTAGATGTTGTACTAGCTGAGGCCCTCGTGAATACCATCCACCAACCGGTTCCTCGGATCCGTCCCTTCTCTCAGGAAGAGGTCAGCCTCAGCATATCCAGGCTGAACAGAAACAAGGCTCCTGGACTTGACGGCATTTGCAATAATATTTATTTACATTTACAAAAATATTTAATAATAAATTGCTCATCTGAGCATGTTCCATAAAGCTGGTAAGCCAGAACACGATCCCAGTTCCTACCGACCTACAAGTCTCTTGCCTTGCCTCTCCAAACTTTTTGAGAAACTGTTCCTCACCCGTCTGGAAGGCCCCTAGAAACTCAAAACATCGTCACAACCAGTTTGGCTTCCGCACAGGACACGCCACGCCCGAGCAGCAGCATCGGGTTGTCAACAACACTTTAAGAGCGTATGACGTAAAGGAGTACTGCAATGGAGTCTTTCTTGACGTACAGCAGGCCTTCGACCGTGTCTGGCACACCGGTCTACTGGAAAAACTAAATCGAATACTTCCAGTTCCTTTTTACTTACTGCTGAAATTATACCTAGAGGGACGCCAATTTGCAGTTAAAGCTAGTGGGGCTTTATCGAACCTGCAGCCAGTTCAGGCCGGAGTTCTACAGGGAAGTATACTTGGACCAGTCTTGTACTCCTGCTTCTCAGCCGATATTCCCCTCCCGGGATCTTTAAAAATAGGACGCGACGGCAAAATGCTGCTTGCCACATTTGCTGATTATGTGTGCCTTTTATACTCATCAAACTGCGTTCATAAATCGGCGGACGGAGTTAACCAATACCTCAGCAGCTTTGAGGCCTGGACTTAAAAGTGGAACATTGGTATTTATTGCTCTTAAAGTGTGAATGTCTGCTTTTCTTTAAGAAGGAAAGTCCCTCCTGAGTAATTCTTAATGGTCAGGCTTTGCCCCAACGCTGTGATGCAAAGTATTTAGAAATTACTCTTGAAAAACGTCTCATCTTCAAAAAACATATTTCTTTAGTGGTAGCAGCGTGTCGCTGGAAAATGAAAGAAACTATCATGGATTTTGAACGCAAAAAGTCAGCTGTCACTACTTAACAAAATAAATATTTACAACCAAATCATTGACCCATCGTGGAATTACGGAATGCAAATCTGGGGAATCGCTTCTAATTCAAGTAGACAGAATAAAAAAATTCAAAAATAAATCCATGCGCTCCATCAGCGGCTTTGATTGGTTCGTTCGTAACTCTACACTTCATAGGGATCTTAAACTGGTTGAAGCTGATGAGCAAATTAACTTTTCTAGCAGCAGATACAGAGAAAGATTGGAAACTCATAGCAATAGACTGGCCAGGAATCTAGTACAGGAGGTTACAATACGGCGGCTGAAAAGGCGCCAATTCACTAACCTGTTATCATAATTTCATAAACATTTATTATATCTGTACCCTTAGTAATTACAGACATGGCTCTTTCTAATAATCAATGACGGATGTTTTCCGCAAAATTAAGGAACAAAAAAAAAAAAAAACAAAAAAATTAAATAACATATCATCTTTCAACATTATAAAAGTATCCAACATTTATCATTCGTCTAGTGCAATTCTGTATTGTTTCTTTTGTGAATACACACACACACACACACTTACAGACTAACATAGCGGACTTCTTTAACAAGAGAATGAAATGAAAAAAAAACCGAAATTCAAAATTGCTCATAGCAATAATACAGGTACAAACACACCAACAAACAGGTGTTAACACATCGCCCGTGAGTTCCAACACTCATTGACCTTTTTTTTCTTCTGGGGAGTCTACCCATATCATTTTAACCCTACTGACCCCGAACCACGGCTTGCTCCACGTCCTCGCAGTACCGAAGCCTTTGAGTGGCGTAGAGCTCACCTTAGCTAGACTTTGTGCTACCTCTCTACAGGCGAGTAGATCCGCAGTATCTTCGTTTGTTTTGGGCAGGGTGACATCTGTTGCTTTTGTTTGCCCTTCGCCCTTGCAGTGCAGAAGCCTTTGAGTGCTTGAAGCTCCCTAGGCAGCAATATTCTTGCCTTGGTTTACTTGATCAGGACGAGCTCAGGAATTGATTTCCGTCGGTCTGTCCGTCTGTCTGTTTCAGCACGATATCCGGCCAAACTGCTGAACCGATCTTGATTGAAACTTTCACAGATTGCTTAGATCATGTCGGGTTTGTTCACTATGAAATTTCATCCCGATCGGAGCATTCTACGATATAGCCACCATATAAATTTACCATATCAACACGATTTCTGGCCAAACTGCTGAACCCATCTTGATGAAACTTTCACAGATTGCTTAGATCATGTCTCTCTGTCGTGCACTTTCAAGTACCTACATGTCAAATTGTTTTTGTTGTCGCACACGAACAAGTAAATGACGCTCAAGAGTAAAAATATTAGCGAAAAATTACCAAAAACTGCACAGAAACTTAAGAGGGGGGAGTATTGATTTAGCTGTGTGAAGGGTATCATAGTCTTGGCATAGCCAAAATTAACTATGCGCCACTATGTTTTTTTTTCTTTTTTAATTTTTACTTCGTTTTGTAAAAATAAAATAAAATAAATAAATAATTTGGCGAAATCACCCGGTGTGGATAAGCAATCGCAACCTCAGAACAGTGGTAAACAAATTACTATGCCCATTGGGCAAACTATTCTCTTGTGCCACACCAACACAAGAGGGAAACCGTTAACTACATCCTCACGCCTACAGCAATTGAGAGTCCATTATGAAGGATAAAATACGTTCACGCTCTAGCAGTAGATTAGCAAATCATAAGAAGATGTTATCTACTTGTGTTAGTCCAAAAAACCGGAAAGCTAAGCCATCGAGTCAAAGTGAATGTGATGATAGCTCCCTTCACCGTTCTCCCATTCCCCTGATGCCAAGAATGGCGTCAAAATTCGAAGTCGCTAAACGGTCTTCCAACTCAGCTTTCGGGACTCTGATCCAAAATTAAGCGTAGTGTAATCTTGCGACGCTGTTAATATCGAATTACAAGGGTTCCAACGTGTGACCAAAAGAAAATAAAGTACGTATCACAAAGCGCAATAAGCAATTGAGATCAGCTTGCACTGATTTTACGATATGGAAGTTGAGTCTAAAGCTCCCGACGACAGGCCCAGTTGCAGTCTTCAGCCAGGGCCCAGTAACAGCTATATTGCCTCCAGTAATTCTGCTGCCCAGCCTCAAGCTGACGCTTTTCCACCCAAGGCACCTAATAAGCCTCCACCTTTTGTGATTTCACATGTCATCAACATGAAGGAATTTTTATCAACCTTAGATAACACAGTCTCAGCAGACAGCTACCAAAACAAAGTGTCACAATGTAAAACAGTAGGAGTTTACCCAAAGGATGCACAAACTTATAGGAAAATACAGGCAAAGCTGGATTCGCTGAAGGTCCAATATTATAGCTACCAACTTAAAGATGATAAGCCTTACCGATTGGTTATTAAAGGCCTTCACAGCTCAACTCTCAATACTTAGATCATTGAGCAGCTCGCTAAATACGACCACAAAGTGCATCATGTACACAACCGACGAAGCCGATCAACGGGAAATAATATGAACTTGTTCTTTATAAACATTGCCTCAGTTAGCAACAACAAGGATGTTCACAAAATCCAATTGATTTGCCGGCAGAGGGTTAGTGTTGAAGCTATGAGGAAATCCACTGAGATTGTACAATGTAATCGCTGTCAATCATATGGCCTGTCGCAGAGACCACCTTTGTGTTAAATGCGGGGATGAGCTCAAGTCGCCTTACTGCAAGAAATCACCTGACGAGCCGGCCAAGTGTGCTCACTGTGGTGGCGACCATTCTGCTAACTATAAAGGCTGCCATTACTATCAAATGTTAACTTAAACAAGACAAACCTTTAGTAAGACCGGAATAGCCAACTCATCCCATCAAAAGTTTGGCATACAACAAAACGATCAGCTATATCCTAACGCTGTGCTCTCCTACACCGAGGTTGCACGCCGCACAGTGGCGCCATTTGAGTTTTTTGTTGCGAAAATCAGAACTTTTGAACCATATAAGATAATCGATCAACTTAAAAAGCATCTGATAGATAATTAATCAACCTATAAAATGAGCATTTGAAATGAATTCTACGATTTTTGAGTACCTATTTATGGGTATGCAAAGTTGAAACTTGTGAAAAAACCAATTTTACGGGAAGGAAAAAATATTATTTAAATATATTGATTTTTATTGTTTCATTTTAATGGTTTTTATAATTTAAAATTAATATTATAATAATTAAAAATATTTTTTTTTTAATTTTTTTATTTTAATATTTTGTAAAATATTCATCACAATCCGTAAAAGATGGTATACCTGAAAGAGTAATCATCTCTGAACTATAAGTATTTTCTAATTCTTTTCGTGACTTAACATGCCTCAGTGATGAAATAAGTGGATCTGAAGATGCTGCTAGCTTGATGCTTTGAAAGTGTTTAGCAATCTGTATTTTTTATAAAATTTATTTAATGATTCCTGTGCTTCTTCAGAAAGCTCTCCAATTGGCAAAGACTGATACTCAATTATATCTTTGCCATGCGCCCATATTTTATGGACTATCGGATCAACTTTTTCTGCGGATATAATTCTGCTTAAAGTGATGCTGTTTTTGAAGCATATTCTCCATACTTGGCAGAATCCACTTTTTCCTTTGAGTTCAAAACATTTAAGATCGTTCCCAATCTCTTAACGATTTGGTTGTTTATCCCTGTGATTTGAGTTACAGCTTCATCATTTTCAAAAAATCTCCTTGAAGTGTTTCCATCGTTTGAGTTTCCGTATCCGTACTTGGGGCAGTCTACTTTAAGTCCAACTTGTTTGAAAAACGCATCCTGTATTCGCTTCTTTCTGGTATTTTCCTTATCTTTGTTTGATGTGTTTTCGTCAAAGTTTTCATCCTCTTGTGGAAGCGTATACGCTAATTTCAGCAAGAGCTCCATACATCTTATTCTTGCATGCAAGGGTGAGATCCCAAACTCATAATTTTCTTCATTTGCAGAATCACTTAAATTGTCGAAGTTTTTTTTTGCGTCTTTTTGCAAATTGGGCATGACAAAGTTGACCTTGTGTTTGTCAGTTCGTTGACCACTTTTCCGTCAACCATGCTTAGGTGGAACTCGTAATTACATTCAATGTATTTTCCTTCTCTGATTTCGAGCTTTGTTGGCTTAATCTAGCTTATTTGGTCTTCAATATCCTTTACTGTGTTTCGTATTAGTTCCCTTGCATACTGAAACATGATTGCAATAGCAACTGCTTTTGTAATGTGTGACATTACTTTTTCAACATCCTTTGTATATCTAATAGACAGCGCTTCCGATAAATGTTCCGTGGATAAATCATTTTTGAATCAGCAAGTTTCCTCTTTCTTGTTAAATTTGAACACTCTTCCATACCTTTAGTCGGCCTTCCTCTTGCTCGTCCGGTGGATGTGCTGGGTTCATCTCCTGTCAATGTATCCAGGATGGTATCACTATTAAGCCAGTCCTGGTGTTTGGTGTTGAATCTCTCAGTCATTCTGTTTGTTTTTATCCATCTTGAGTTTAGACTGGCATACATCATGCAGAGTTAATTTGTTATATCTTCGCTTCTCTGTATATTGCCGTATAAACTATCAAGTTCTTCGAAGGCAGCTTCGTTACTTCGTTACTGTTTTTGACTTCCTAAACAGATCAAATAATTTATGGTTGTTCAACGACATATTTGAAGTATAATACAGTACTTGTCTCGCCAACTTTCAGTCGTAGACTAATCCAGGATTATAATTTTTTTTAAATATATAGTCTAATCTATTAACTGATAGATACCGTTTGGATTAAGGGTTCAAGAAAAGAGTTAGCTTTCATGCCTAACAAATTTACCTATTGTTTGTATAAGTCAGGGCCAATAAGGTCAATTTATGCAATTTGTTGCGCCTACCTGAATGGGGAATCGCTTCTAATTCAAGTAGACAGAGAATAAAAAAATTCAAAAGTAAATCCATGCGCTCCATCAGCGGCTTTGATTGGTTCGTTCGTAACTCTACACTTCATAGGGATCTTAAACTGGTTGAAGCTGATGAGCAAATTAACTTTTCTAGCAGCAGATACAGAGAAAGATTGGAAACTCATAGCAATAGACTGGCCAGGAATCTAGTACAGGAGGTTACAATACGGCGGCTGAAAAGACGCCAATTCACTAACCTGTTATCATAATTTCATAAACATTTATTATATCTGTACCCTTAGTAATTACAGACAAAGCTCTTTCTAATAATCAATGACGGATGTTTTCCGCAAAATTAAGGAACAAAAAAAAAAAAAAAAAAAAATTAAATAACATATCATCTTTCAACATTATAAAAGTATCCAACATTTATCATTCGTCTAGTGCAATTCTGTATTGTTTCTTTTGTGAATACACACACACACACACACACACTTACAGACTAACATAGCGGACTTCTTTAACAAGAGAATGAAATGAAAAAAAAACGAAATTCAAAATTGCTCATAGCAATAATACAGGTACAAACACACCAACAAATAGGTGTTAACACATCGCCCGTGAGTTCCAACACTCATTGACCTTTTTTTTCTTCTGGGGAGTCTACCCATATCATTTTAACCCTACTGACCCCGAACCACGGCTTGCTCCACGTCCTCGCAGTACCGAAGCCTTTGAGTGGCGTAGAGCTCACCTTAGCTAGACTTTGTGTTACCTCTCTACAGGCGAGTAGATCCGCAGTATCTTCGTTTGTTTTTGGCAGGGTGACATCTGTTGCTTTTGTTTGCCCTTCGCCCTTGCAGTGCAGAAGCCTTTGAGTGTTTGAAGCTCCCTAGGCAGCAATATCCTTGCCTTGGTTTACCCCCTACCTTCGCAGTTCCAAATCCTTTAAGTATATACAGCTCACCTTAGCTGGGCATCGGTGCCTGTTGCCTCAGCTTGCCCCACACTCTCATAGTGCCGAAGCCTTTGAGTGGTGTGCAGTTTGCTTTGGCCAGACGCCGCCCTGTCCCTCCGCAAGGCAAATTGCACTAGATACTACTCGTTTGTTTCGAGGCAGCACTATGCCCATTGCCCAGCCGGTACCCTCATGGAGGGTTCAGTAGGGGATTTTTGAGAACCTACTTTGTATTAAATATGCAAAACAAAACTTTGCAACGACTGCAACGTTCCCCCATAAACTATATATCAAAATGATCAGGACGAGCTCAGGAATTGATTTCCGTCGGTCCGTCCGTCTGTCTGTTTCAACACGATATCCGGCCAAACTGCTGAACCGATCTTGATTGAAACTTTCACAGATTGCTTAGATCATGTCGGGTTTGTTCACTATGAAATTTCATCCCGATCGGAGCATTCTACGATATAGCCACCATATAAATTTACCATATCAACACGATTTCTGGCCAAACTGCTGAACCCATCTTGATGAAACTTTCACAGATTGCTTAGATCATGTCTCTCTGTCGTGCACTTTCAAGTACCTACATGTCAAATTGTTTTTGTTGTCGCACACGAACAAGTAAATGACGCTCAAGAGTAAAAATATTAGCGAAAAATTACCAAAAACTGCACAGAAACTTAAGAGGGGGGAGTATTGATTTAGCTGTGTGAAGGGTATCATAGTCTTGGCATAGCCAAAATTAACTATGCGCCACCATGTTTTTTTTTATTTTTTAATTTTTACTTCGTTTTGTAAAAATAAAATAAAATAAATAAATAATTTGGCGAAATCACCCGGTGTGGATAAGCAATCGCAACCTCAGAACAGTGGTAAACAAATTACTATGCCCATTGGGCAAACTATTCTCTTGTGCCACACCAACACAAGAGGGAAACCGTTAACTACATCCTCACGCCTACAGCAATTGAGAGTCCATTATGATGGATAAAATACGTTCACGCTCTAGCAGTAGATTAGCAAATCATAAGAAGATGTTATCTACTTGTGTTAGTCCAAAAAACCGGAAAGCTAAGCCATCGAGTCAAAGTGAATGTGATGATAGCTCCCTTCACCGTTCTCCCATTCCCCTGATGCCAAGAATGGCGTCAAAATTCGAAGTCGCTAAACGGTCTTCCAACTCAGCTTTCGGGACTCTGATCCAAAATTAAGCGTAGTGTAATCTTGCGACGCTGTTAATATCGAATTACAAGGGTTCCAACGTGTGACCAAAAGAAATAGGACCCCTGGCACGCCTCCCAATAAAGTACGTATCACAAAGCGCAATAAGCATTTGAGCCCAGCTTGCACTGATTCTACGGCTTGAAACCGGTTCGCTGTGCTAGCGAACATTGACGATATGGAAGTCGAGTCTAAAGCTCCCGACGACAGGCCCAGTTGCAGTCTTCAGCCAGGGCCCAATAACAGCTATATTGCCTCCAGTAATTCTGCTGCCCAGCCTCAAGCTGACGCTTTTCCACCCAAGGCACCTAATAAGCCTCCACCTTTTGTGATTTCACATGTCATCCACATGAGGGAATTTTTATCAACCTTAGATAACACAGTCTCAGCAGACAGCTACCAAAACAAAGTGTCACAATGTAAAACAGTAGGAGGATGCACAAACTTATAGGAAAATACAGGCAAAGCTGGATTCGCTGAAGGTCCAATATTATAGCTACCAACTTAAAGATGATAAGCCTTACCGATTGGTTATTAAAGGCCTTCACAGCTCAACTCTCAATACTTAAATCATTGAGCAGCTCGCTAAATACGACCACAAAGTGCATCATGTACACAACCGACGAAGCCGATCAACAGGAAATAATATGAACTTGTTCTTTATAAACATTGCCTCAGTTAGCAACAACAAGGATGTTCACAAAATCCAATCGATTTGCCGGCAGAGGGTTAGTGTTGAAGCTATGAGGAAATCCACTGAGATTGTACAATGTAGTCGCTGTCAATCATATGGCCTGTCGCAGAGACCACCTTTGTGTTAAATGCGGGGATGAGCTCAAGTCGCCTTACTGCAAGAAATCACCTGACGAGCCGGCCAAGTGTGCTCACTGTGGTGGCGACCATTCTGCTAACTATAAAGGCTGCCATTACTATCAAATGTTAACTTAAACAAGACAAACCTTTAGTAAGACCGGAATAGCCAACTCATCCCATCAAAAGTTTGGCATACAACAAAACGATCAGCTATATCCTAACGCTGTGCTCTCCTACACCGAGGTTGCACGCCGCACAGTGGCGCCATTTGAGTTTTTTGTTGCAAAAATCAGAACTTTTGAACCATATAAGATAATCGATCAACTTAAAAAGCATCTGATAGATAATTAATCAACCTATAAAATGAGCATTTGAAATGAATTCTACGATTTTTGAGTACATATTTATGGGTATGCAAAGTTGAAACTTGTGAAAAACCCAATTTTACGGGAAGGAAAAAATATTATTTAAATTTTTTGATTTTTATTGTTTCATTTTAATGGTTTTTATAATTTAAAATTAATATTATAATAATTAAAAATAACTTTTTTTTAAATTTTTTTTATTTTAATATTTTGTAAAATATTCATCACAATCCGTAAAAGATGGTATATCTGAAAGAGTAATCATCTCTGAACTATAAGTATTTTCTAATTCTTTTCGTGACTTAACATGCCTCAGTGATGAAATAAGTGGATCTGAAGATGCTGCTAGCATGTTGAAGAGGTCCTCATTTTGTCTCACCCTTGATGCTTTAAAAGTGTTTAGCAATCTGTATTTTTTATAAAATTTATTTAATGATTCCTGTGCTTCTTCAGAAAGCTCTCCAATTGGCAAAGACTGATACTGCGGATATAATTCTGCTAAAAGTGATGCTGTTTTTGAAGCATATTCTCCATACTTGGCAGAATCAACTTTTTCCTTGGAGTTCAAAACATTTAAGATCGTTCCCAATCTCTTAACGATTTGGTTGTTTATCCCTGTGATTTGAGTTACAGCTTCATCATTTTCAAAAAATCTCCTTGAAGCGTTTCCATCGTTTGAGTTTCCGTATCCGTACTTGGGGCAGTCTACTTTAAGTCCAACTTGTTTGAAAAACGCATCCTGTATTCGCTTCTTTCTGATATTTTCCTTATCTTTGTTTGATGTGTTTTCGTCAAAGTTTTCATCCTCTTGTGGAAGCGTATACGCTAATTTCAGCAAGAGCTCCATACATTATATTCTTGCATGCAAGGGTGAGATCCCAAAGTCAAAATTTTCTTCATTTGCAGAATCACTTAAATTGTCGAAGTTTTTTTTTGCGTCTTTTTGCAAATTGGGCATGACAAAGTTGACCTTGTGTTTGTCAGTTCGTTGACCACTTTTCCGTCAACCATGCTTAGGTGGAACTCGTAATTACATTCAATGTATTTTCCTTCTCTGATTTCGAGCTTTGTTGGCTTAATCTAGCTTATTTGGTCTTCAATATCCTTTACTGTGTTTCGTATTAGTTCCCTTGCATACTGAAACATTATTGCAATAGCAACTGCTTTTGTAATGTGTGACATTACTTTTTCAACATCCTTTGTATATCTAATAGACAGCGCTTCCGATAAATGTTCCGTGGATAAATCATTTTTTGAATCAGCAAGTTTCCTCTTTCTTGTTAAATTTGAACACTCTTCCATACCTTTAGTCGGCCTTCCTCTTGCTCGTCCGGTGGATGTGCTGGGTTCATCTCCTGTCAATGTATCCAGGATGGTATCACTATTAAGCCAGTCCTGGTGTTTGGTGTTGAATCTCTCAGTCATTCTGTTTGTTTTTATCCATCTTGAGTTTAGACTGGCATACATCATGCAGAGTTAATTTGTTATATCTTCGCTTCTCTGTATATTGCCGTATAAACTATCAAGTTCTTCGAAGGCAGCTTCGTTACTTCGTTACTGTTTTTGACTTCCTAAACAGATCAAATAATTTATGGTTGTTCAACGACATATTTGAAGTATAATACAGTACTTGTCTCGCCAACTTTCAGTCGTAGACTAATCCAGGATTATAATTTTTTTTAAATATATAGTCTAATCTATTACCTGATAGATACCGTTTGGATTAAGGGTTCAAGCAAAGAGTTAGCTTTCATGCCTAACAAATTTACCTATTGTTTGTATAAGTCAGGGCCAATAAGGTCAATTTATGCAATTTGGGTACTTGGCACGTGTCCGAATAAGATTTGTGCCTACCTGAATGGGATTTGTGACTAGTTGTACGCTAACGCGATTTCTGTATTCGGTGCGTACCTGGTAATTTATTTGTATATCCTGTAACTGCACCTGAATTTAGGGACCAGGATTTGACAAATGATCTCAGGTAAGCATTACAGAATGAAAAACGAAAATCCAGTATCTTAACAATAACGAACGAAACAACAACAATAAGAATGGGTTTTCACGGTTATATGTCACTATTTTATATCTAAACAAGTAAGAAGGCTCTAGTCGGGAGAGCCCGACTAGAAGATACCCTGAACCCAGTTGCAATAAATATATTTAATTTATATAAGACTTTGGTATACTGGCTTAGCTTCCATCGATTAAGTTCAATATCTCCAGTGTTTCTCAACCGATTTGGACGAAATTTTCAGAAAAGTTCTATCATTATCCATTACTTCAACCCTCATTTTTAGATTTTCCAAATTCGATATTTTATTGTTATCGATCTTATGTGTATATCGGAAACCAGAATAGTTATCGATAATTTGAAGCAAACTTGTTCTGCTCATGGTATAGGAGAACTTAAATACAAAATCTGAAGTCTCTAGCTCTTGTAGTCTCTGAGATCCACGCGTTCATACCGACGGACAGACGGACAGACGGTCAGACGGACAGACGGACATGGCTATATCGTCTCGGCTGTTGATGCTGATCAAGAATATATATACTTTATAGGGTCGGAGATGCTTCCTTCTGCCTGTTACATACTTTTGCACAAAACCATTATACCCTTATTTACCCATTTTATGGGTTAAGGGTATAAAAAAGGGGCAAAAACGGGCAAATGAAACTTTTTGCATTTAATAGAGGAATAATAAAAGAAATTAATTTGAAACAAGTAAGAAGGCTCTAGTCGGGAGAGCCCGACTAGAAGATACCCTGAACCCAGTTGCAATCAATATATTAAATTTATGTAAGACTTTGGTATGCTGACTTAACTTCAATCGATTAAATTTGATATACCCGGTGTTTCTTAACCGATTTGGACGAAATTATCAGAAAAGTTCTATTGATACCCATTACTTCAACCCTAATTTTTACATCTTCCAAATTCGATATTTTTTTGTTCTCGATATTATGTGTATATCAGAAACCAGTATAGTTATCGATAATTTGAAGCAAACTTGTTCTGCTCATGGTATAGGAGAACTTAAATACAAAATCTGAAGTCTCTAGCTTTTGTAGTCTCTGAGATCCACGCGTTCATACAGACGAACAGACGGACGGACAGACGGACAGACGGACATGGCTATATCGTCTCGGCTGTTGATGCTGATCAAGAATATATATACTTTATGGGGTCAGAAATGCTTCCTTCTGCCTGTTACATACTTTTGCACAAAACCATTATACCCTTTTTACCCATGCACATTTTTGCTGCAGATGTTTGTGGGATGTCAACTGCTATCTTCTGACTTAAATGCTGTGGGAAATATGAGGATTTATAGATTTTGATAGCCCCAGTAAGCGTAGAATCCCAATCTTGCCACTTCATATGACACATAGAAAAAGATATTTGCAAAGTTTCAAGTCTCTAGCTTGAAGGGTGTCGAAAAAGGTTGCGCACATATGGACGGACAGACACCATGACGGACATTGCATTGGGGGGCTTGGAGACGACATGGGCGGGCGATGAAAACAAAGTTTTAATGCAAAGCTTTGGAGGTTATACTAGCTATCTTTAGCAAATTTGGTGACTCTAGCGTAATAGCTGTGGTAGATAATTCTTAGCAGTTTTTAAAAGTTGAAGGGCTGGGGGCGGTTTTGGTGAGCGTGGCTAAAAAATTGTTGATTAAGTTTTTTGAGCAATACCAGTAGCTATCTTCTTACCAAATTTGGTAAATGTTACTTGAAATGTGTGGGAAATATGAGGATTTATCGATTTTGATAGCCCCAGTAGGCGTAGAAATTTTCTTTTGCATTGCATATAACGAAGTTTTTTGTTGTCTTTGAAATTTGTTTTATTGAAGTTCGTCTGTACTAATTAATTCGCATTTAATTCTTTTCGCAGAATATGTATTCTAAACGCGCAGCAGGCAGTCAAAATGAAAAATAGCGAATTAGCATTGGATCATTTCAAGCAGTGCATCAAATATGCTCTCAACGATATTGAAATACTAGTATCTCTAGCTCAACTTGCAATGCAGTCGAAGGAAATGGATATGTGTCGTAATACTTGTTTAAAGGTTCTTCAACTTGATGGCAGCAATGAAACAGCTTTAGTACTAATGGCAGACTTGTCTTTTAGAAAGGTATGTACCGAAAGTTAAATGAAAAAAACCTCCATTACTAGCATGAGGGACAAATCGAGCCGGAGACTCAAAAAATGTAAGCAAAAAATTAATTTAAAATAAGTGCAAACGTTGCAGTCAGACGCAACCGTCTGCGGTATGCTCTGATACTTTTAAAGGTAGGGTACGGCCAGGGACCTAATGCACCTTCTGGGGGACATTGCCAACTGAATTGCAACCAAATTTGGTAAATCTAGCTTGTAAACTGTCTAATATACTCGATGCCTGTATTAAAACCGGTAAAAAAAGGCCTGATTGCAAAGTGGTACGGATGCGGAAGGGGTTTATGTTATTCGAAATTGTCTGATGCAGATGGGGATGCCACCAGCTATCTTGTAAAAGGTGTGGAAGGGGGGGCTGGAGGAGGTATGGGTGGGCGTTGCATCCAAATTTTTGCTGCAGATCCATGTGGTATGTCAATTGCTATCTTCCTACAAACTTTGGTAACTCTAGATCAAAATTTAAAAAAAATTAGGGAAAGGGGAGCTGGGAGTGGTTTGGGTGGGCGTGGCATCCAAATTTTGATGCAGATCTATGAGGAATGTCAATCGCTATCTTCATACCAAATTTGGTGACTCTGGCTCAAAGATTGTAAAAGGTGGGGAAAGTGGGGCTGGGGGAAGTATGGGTGGGCGTGACATCCAAATTTTTGCTGCAGATTTTTGTGAGATTTCAATTGCTTTCATCCTTCCAAATTTGGTGACTCTAGCTCAAAGTTTGTAAAAGGTAGGGAAAAGGGGGTTGGGGGTGGAATGGGTGGGCGTGGCTCCAAAAGTTTGATGCAGATTTTCGGGGTCGTTGCCAGCTATCTTCCTACCAAATTTGGTTTGGCTCTTGCTCCACAACTCTAAAAGATATACTCATTCCCATTTTTGACGAATTTTTGGGGCGGCTAGGGTAGTATTGGTGGGCGTGGTATCCAAACTTTTGATGCAGTTTTTTGGGGGTTGCTAGCAGCTAACTTTTTACCAGATTTGGTAGTTATAGCTGTAAATTAGTGCGAAATATGTGCATTTAACTGTTTTGAGTTATCGAATTTATCGATTTTCTGGCCCCCCAGTTATCGTAGAACCCCAATCTTTACATTATAATTTACTATTTCAAATATGAAGATAATTGTAAAGTTTTAAGTTGCTAGCTTGAAGGGTGTGGAAAAAATTTGCGTTCATACGGACGGACAGACACCATAACGAACTCGAATGAAGACAATACACCCTTTACCTTCGGTATCGACTATATATACTGCAGTAGAATTAAATTTTCAATTAAATCATCAGTAAGGCGCCGTGATGCGCAAATAATGTATCCACACTTAACAACAATATGAATGTCAATTTTTTTGAGTAAATTTCTCAAATGGCCTAAGTAGATAAAAGAGATGACGGTCAATAAGACCTGTGGTACCTCACCATTGGCGAGTAACCACGCGACATGATGTAAAGATAGTAATGGAGGGTTAAAACGTGTTGCGAATATTTTGTTTGCAAAGTATTTTAGAGCATAGATAATCCATATTGAATTTTATTTTTTTTTTTTTTTAGATGGAATTTAAAAATGCAGCCTATCATTTTTCACAGCTTATATTGTCCCAGCCTTGCAATTGGACAGCTTTGACACGTCTTATTGAAGTTATGAGGCGCTCAGGAACATTATCTGAGAGTGTGCCTTTCTTACAACGCGCTGAGCAGTCTGTGAAGTGTAATAGTTCAGCTGGGCTTAACTACTGCAAGGGTTTATTCGAATGGTACAACGGGAATTTTAACTGTGCTTTGCGATACTTTAATGTAGCCCGCAGAAATCAAGTGTGGGGTCAGAAAGCTAAACTTAACATGATTGAAATATGCATAAATCCAGATGATGAAATAATGATTGCAAATGATCTTTTTGAGGTTGGAGACAGCGGAGAGCTTAGTGACTCCCGTATTATTGCATTGCAGACAGCGGATCGGTTACTTAAAGAAATGCGTCCTTGTTCTGGAGAAATATTCGAAAGTGCATTGACACGACGAGTTCTTTGGAATTTTTTGCAAATTGCATCAAAACAAAAGGTACAAGTTGAATCTGCCCTGAAGGATCTAACTGAGCTTATGCAAAATGAAGGTAGCCAACAAAATGTTACTGCTGTGTATGCTACAGCTTTGGCCTTAATTCAGCTGAAGCAAATTCAACGAGCCAAAAATCAGCTCAAACGAATTGCTCGACTTAATTGGAGTTATGAAGAATCTGAGTATTTAGAACGAAGTTGGCTGCTACTTGCCGATATTTATATTCATGCCAATAAGCTAGATGTTGCCGAATCATACGTGGAACGTGCCTTGGAATATAATAAATCAAGCACAAAAGCTTACGAACTAGCTGGATACATTGCGGAAAAGTTACAGTCTTATGGTGACGCTGCTGAGCAATTTCAAAAGGCCTGGAATAGCAGTGGCCGTTCTAAGCCAAACGTTGGTTACAGATTAGCATTAAGCAACATGAAAGGAAAAAATTATGTTAGCGCTGTAAATGTGTGTCAACAAGTTCTTAAATTGCACCCTGACTTTATCATCATTCGCAAGGATATACTTGAGAAATGCCGCAATAATTTAAGAAATTAAATGCTTACAAATGATGGCTAGGTGCACGTAAATACTTGTCTAATTTGTTATAGCAAATCGTAACTTTGTCATTTAAAACCCATATTTTCAATTTCTGAAAAACTCAGAAATAATTAAATTTGGATATAACTGTGTTTTTTTAAGAAGTTATTTAAGTGGTTTTGTTGATTATGCATAAGTATATTGCGCAGTTTCATTTTAACTAAGGTCACTGACCAGAATTATAGATACTATCTTTTACCACTCATGTACAGATAACTAGCAAAGTCCTCGCATAGGAGCTTCACATTTCGTTTACATTTATTTTTCATCCCCTCCAGACCTTGCATTTAGCCGATTTAGCCTTCAAATAAAACAAAAATTATTGCATGTCGAAAATATGCAAAATATGCTAATAATATGCGAGAAATATGAAAACCAATATAATTGAATTTCTCTCGATTAATACTCAATTCAGAGCAAGATAAAAGACTATTATTCTTGGACTGAATACAACAGAAAACAAGTGGAAGCGTTGCAGTCGGACGCAACCGACTGAGATATACTCGATACCTCTTTCAAAACAGGTAACAAAAGGCCTCGAAGTTAAATTTAATTATTAACATCTAGATTCTTTACAAATATCAATAACATATTTTGTTTTCAAATTGTGAAGTAGTTATTTTGCCGAGGCACAGATCCCAGTCTGTCTAAGGCCCACGTCACAAGAAATATTTATTTTTTCAGCGACGCTTTCGTAAATTTGAGGCAAGTGTTATGAAGTCGTCGAAGACCGGATCGCGCGGCCGAAAATAGCTGGGCGATTAGGGAATAAGCAAGAAAGACCGCTGCTCAAATACCCGCTAATCACACAGGGTATTATCTCGGTGAATACGTGTCGATTGCGAGCCGGTGCGATGAATTGGTTGACCCCTTGCTTTTGCTTTTTTACACACGTGTGTTGCGATTTTCGTGCGCGCACGTACATATATGTGTGAAGAGCGTAAGCTGTCACATCGCCACGGCAGAGAAAACACGGGCGATGGTTTTAACTTAACCTTTTAACCTTCTTACTCACTGCTCCTTTTATACTCACTTTACAATACGCCTAATTAATTTATCTTCAGTTTATTTGTCGCTTACACTCTTGTATAACTTCTGAGTTGTCTACGTATTAGCCGCCACGCGAGTTTCGCTTCTTTTCCAAAATCAATTATCGTCGCCACTTCTTTATTCGACGAACTCCCGACTTTCTTTCCGTGGTGTTGATCGCTGCCCTTGCTCTGTTAACCGGTCACCCGCTAACCAAATGTTAAACGTAAATGTATGTTGTAACGTAACTTAAGAAACCTAGATCGTAATTAGTGCTTATGTTAAGTATAAGTGTATGTTTAATATAAATGGGGAGATGATTATATTTGAGAGTCCTTCATTGGCTTATCTTACATCTCTATCTTTTTAACTCATGTGTGTTTCTTATATCGCTCTTGCTTTGCATCGCAACGGACGTGTTTTTTTTATGCGCTTCGCTTTTTTGACTATTGTGTGTCTTATTTCTGCTATTAATTTTGCGAATTTGTGTAAACTAATAGTTTTGTGACTTTGTGTTTTGTCTTCTATTTGCCCCTAGAAGTTTTAACTGGGTTCTTGGAGTTGACTTACCCCCGTATTCAAGTAGACTTTTTTTAATAAATTTTGCCTCCCTATTAAACCGTAGAACTATGCATGGAGTATTATTTATTACTAACCTACTTAATTGTGAAATCGGCTCAGCAGTTCTTTTAAGTCGAATTAAATTAACTGCTCCGATTAGAGCTATTCGGAACTTTTTACACCTTTGCCTTGATCGTTGCTCGAGCAACTATTTAACTCATGTGCCATTTCGTGTTATATGTTCTGACTTGCCTGAAGGCCTTTGCTGATCTGGCTTTATAATAAATTGATATATAGAATTGAATTCTCTGTAACAATTAAGTAAATAAAAAATAAACAAAAAAAAAAAAATTTCTGACTATAACAAGCTTTATTCTCTTGTCTCCTTGGAGACCTCAATTCCAGTACTAAAACGAGCGATCCTTTTTTCTTTATCTGATCGTTACCACTAACTACTAATCTAACGCTGGTCTGATTGGGTTTTTCTGGGCTTTCCCCAATCCACGCAACATTTGTTGGACCACTAATTTTATTGTTGAATTTCCCAGAGCTTTAACGTTTACTTTATAAATTTTGTGCCTTAATTTATTTTCAGATTGATACATTATTTTATTATACTTAATTTTAATTTCAATTTTTAATTTTATTTGAATTTAATTGATTTGAATTTTATGTCTTATATTTATTTTTATTTAATTTTTTTATTATTATTATTAAAGCTTAGTACGCAGGAACTAAAAATATTTCTAGTTGTGTCAAACTCCATATAAAAATAAGTAAGAAGGCTCTAGTCGGGAGAGCCCGACTAGAAGATACCCTGAACCCAGTTGCAATAAATATATTTAATTTATATAAGACTTTGGTATACTGGCTTAGCTTCCATTGATTAAGTTCAATATCTCCGGTGTTTCTCAACCGATTTGGACGAAATTTTCAGAAAAGTTCTATCATTATCCATTACTTCAACCCTCATTTTTAGATTTTCCAAATTCGATATTTTATTGTTCTCGATATTATGTGTATATCAGAAACCAGTATAGTTATCGATAATTTGAAGCAAACTTGTTCTGCTCATGGTATAGGAGAACTTAAATACAAAATCTGAAGTCTCTAGCTTTTGTAGTCTCTGAGATCCACGCGTTCATACAGACGAACAGACGGACGGACAGACGGACAGACGGACATGGCTATATCGTCTCGGCTGTTGATGCTGATCAAGAATATATATACTTTATGGGGTCGGAAATGCTTCCTTCTGCCTGTTACATACTTTTGCACAAAACCATTATACCCTTTTTACCCATGCACATTTTTGCTGCAGATGTTTGTGGGATGTCAACTGCTATCTTCTGACTTAAATGATGTGGGAAATATGAGGATTTATAGATTTTGATAGCCCCAGTAAGCGTAGAATCCCAATCTTGCCACTCCATCTGACACATAGAAAAAGATATTTGGAAAGTTTCAAGTCTCTAGCTTGAAGGGTGTCGAAAAAGGTTGCGCACATATGGACGGACAGACACCATGACGGACATTGCATTGGGGGGCTTGGAGACGACATGGGCGGGCGATGAAAACAAAGTTTTAATGCAAAGCTTTGGAGGTTATACTAGCTATCTTTAGCAAATTTGGTGACTCTAGCGTAATAGCTGTGGTAGATAATTCTTAGCAGTTTTTAAAAGTTGAAGGGCTGCGGGCGGTTTTGGTGAGCGTGGCTAAAAAATTGTTGATTAAGTTTTTTGAGCAATACCAGTAGCTATCTTCTTACCAAATTTGGTAAACGTTACTTGAAATGTGTGGGAAATATAAGGATTTATCGATTTTGATAGCCCCAGTAGGCGTAGAAATTTTCTTTGCATTGCATATAACGAAGTTTTTTGTTGTCTTTGAAATTTGTTTTATTGAAGTTCGTCTGTACTAATTAATTCGCATTTAATTCTTTTCGCAGAATATGTATTCTAAACGCGCAGCAGGCAGTCAAAATGAAAAATAGCGAATTAGCATTGGATCATTTCAAGCAGTGCATCAAATATGCTCTCAACGATATTGAAATACTAGTATCTCTAGCTCAACTTGAAATGCAGTCGAAGGAAATGGATATGTGTGGTAATACTTGTTTAAAGGTTCTTCAACTTGATGGCAGCAATGAAACAGCTTTAGTACTTATGGCAGACTTGTCTTTTAGAAAGGTATGTACCGAAAGTTAAATGAAAAAAACCTCCATTACTAGCATGAAGGACAAATCGAGCCGGAGACTCAAAAAATGTAAGCAAAAAATTAATTTAAAATAAGTGCAAACGTTGCAGTCAGACGCAACCGTCTGCGGTATGCTCTGATACTTTTAAAGGTAGGGTACGGCCAGGGACCTAATGCACCTTCTGGGGGACATTGCCAACTGAATTGCAACCAAATTTGGTAAATCTAGCTTGTAAACTGTCTAATATACTCGATGCCTGTATTAAAACCGGTAAAAAAAGGCCTGATTGCAAAGTGGTACGGATGCGAAAGGGGTTTATGTTATTCAAAATTGTCTGATGCAGATGGGGATGCCACCAGCTATCTTGTAAAAGGTGTGGAAGGGGGGCTGAGGAATGTCAATCGCTATCTTCATACCAAATTTGGTGACTCTGGCTCAAAGTTTGTAAAAGGTGGGGAAAGTGGGGCCGGGGGAAGTATGGGTGGGCGTGACATCCAAATTTTTGCTGCAGATTTTTGTGAGATTTCAATTGCTTTCATCCTTCCAAATTTGGTGACTCTAGCTCAAAGTTTGTAAAAGGTAGGGAAAAGGGGGTTGGGGGTGGAATGGGTGGGCGTGGCTCCAAAAGTTTGATGCAGATTTTCGGGGTCGTTGCCAGCTATCTTCCTACCAAATTTGGTTTGGCTCTTGCTCCACAACTCTAAAAGATATACTCATTCCCATTTTTGACGAATTTTTGGGGCGGCTAGGGTAGTATTGGTGGGCGTGGTATCCAAACTTTTGATGCAGTTTTTTGGGGGTTGCTAGCAGCTAACTTTTTACCAGATTTGGTAGTTATAGCTGTAAATTAGTGCGAAATATGTGCATTTAACTGTTTTGAGTTATCGAATTTATCGATTTTCTGGCCCCCCAGTTATCGTAGAACCCCAATCTTTACATTATAATTTACTATTTCAAATATGAAGATAATTGTAAAGTTTTAAGTTGCTAGCTTGAAGGGTGTGGAAAAAATTTGCGTTCATACGGACGGACAGACACCATAACGAACTCGAATGAAGACAATATACCCTTTACCTTCGGTATCGACTATATATACTGCAGTAGAATTAAATTTTCAATTAAATCATCAGTAAGGCGCCGTGATGCGCAAATAATCTATACACACTTTACAACAATATGAATGTCAATTTTTTTGAGTAAATTTCTCTAATGGCCTAAATAGATACAAGAGATGACGGTCAATAAGACCTGTGGTGCCTTACCATTGGCGAGTAACCACGCGACATGATGTAAAGATAGTAATGGAGGGTTAAAACGTGCTGCGAATATTTTGTTTGCAAAGTATTTTAGAGCATAGATAATCCATATTGAATTTAATTTATTTATTTTTTTAGATGGAATTTAAAAATGCAGCCTATCATTTTTCACAGCTTATATTGTCCCAGCCTTGCAATTGGACAGCTTTGGCACGTCTTATTGAAGTTATGAGGCGCTCAGGAACATTATCTGAGAGTGTGCCTTTCTTACAACGCGCTGAGCAGTCTGTGAAGTGTAATAGTTCAGCTGGGCTTAACTACTGCAAGGGTTTATTCGAATGGTACAACGGGAATTTTAACTGTGCTTTGCGATACTTTAATGTAGCCCGCAGAAATCAAGTGTGGGGTCAGAAAGCTAAACTTAACATGATTGAAATATGCATAAATCCAGATGATGAAATAATGATTGCAAATGATCTTTTTGAGGCTGGAGACAGCGGAGAGCTTAGTGACTCCCGTATTATTGCATTGCAGACAGCGGATCGGTTACTTAAAGAAATGCGTCCTTGTTCTGGAGAAATATTCGAAAGTGCATTGACACGACGAGTTCTTTGGAATTTTTTGCAAATTGCATCAAAACAAAAGGTACAAGTTGAATCTGCCCTGAAGGATCTAACTGAGCTTATGCAAAATGAAGGTAGCCAACAAAATGTTACTGCTGTGTATGCTACAGCTTTGGCCTTAATTCAGCTGAAGCAAATTCAACGAGCCAAAAATCAGCTCAAACGAATTGCTCGACTTAATTGGAGTTATGAAGAATCTGAGTATTTAGAACGAAGTTGGCTGCTACTTGCCGATATTTATATTCATGCCAATAAGCTAGATGTTGCCGAATCATACGTGGAACGTGCCTTGGAATATAATAAATCAAGCACAAAAGCTTACGAACTAGCTGGATACATTGCGGAAAAGTTACAGTCTTATGGTGACGCTGCTGAGCAATTTCAAAAGGCCTGGAATAGCAGTGGCCGTTGTAAGCCAAACGTTGGTTACAGATTAGCATTAAGCAACATGAAAGGAAAAAATTATGTTAGCGCTGTAAATGTGTGTCAACAAGTTCTTAAATTGCACCCTGACTTTATCATCATTCGCAAGGATATACTTGAGAAATGCCGCAATAATTTAAGAAATTAAATGCTTACAAATGATGGCTAGGTGCACGTAAATACTTGTCTAATTTGTTATAGCAAATCGTAACTTTGTCATTTAAAACCCATATTTTCAATTTCTGAAAAACTCAGAAATAATTAAATTTGGATATAACTGTGTTTTTTTAAGAAGTTATTTAAGTGGTTTTGTTGATTATGCATAAGTATATTGCGCAGTTTCATTTTAACTAAGGTCACTGACCAGAATTATAGATACTATCTTTTACCACTCATGCAGATAACTAGCAAAGTCCTCGCATAGGAGCTTCACATTTTGTTTACATTTTATTTTTCATCCCCTCCAGACCTTGCATTTAGCCGATTTAGCCTTCAAATAAAACAAAAATTATTGCATGTCGAAAATATGCAAAATATGCTAATAATATGCGAGAAATATGAAAACCAATATAATTGAATTTCTCTCGATTAATACTCAATTCAGAGCAAGATAAAAGACTATTATTCTTGGTCTGAATACAACAGAAAACAAGTGGAAGCGTTGCAGTCGGACGCAACCGACTGAGATATACTCGATACCTCTTTCAAAACAGGTAACAAAAGGCCTCGAAGTTAAATTTAATTATTAACATCTAGATTCTTTACAAATATCAATAACATATTTTGTTTTCAAATTGTGAAGTAGTTATTTTGCCGAGGCACAGATCCCAGTCTGTCTAAGGCCCACGTCACAAGAAATATTTATTTTTTCAGCGACGCTTTCGTAAATTTGAGGCAAGTGTTATGAAGTCGTCGAAGACCGGATCGCGCGGCCGAAAATAGCTGGGCGATTAGGGAATAAGCAAGAAAGACCGCTGCTCAAATACCCGCTAATCACACAGGGTATTATCTCGGTGAATACGTGTCGATTGCGAGCCGGTGCGATGAATTGGTTGACCCCTTGCTTTTGCTTTTTTACACACGTGTGTTGCGATTTTCGTGCGCGCACGTACATATATGTGTGAAGAGCGTAAGCTGTCACATCGCCACGGCAGAGAAAACACGGGCGATGGTTTTAACTTAACCTTTTATTCTTGGCACTCACTGCTCCTTTTATACTCACTTTACAATACGCCTAATTAATTTATCTTCAGTTTATTTGTCGCTTACACTCTTGTATAACTTCTGAGTTGTCTACGTATTAGCCGCCACGCGAGTTTCGCTTCTTTTCCAAAATCAATTATCGTCGCCACTTCTTTATTCGACGAACTCCCGACATCGACTATCATTTCTTGCCGGCTTCATCTCGCTTTCTTTCCGTGGTGTTGATCGCTGCCCTTGCTCTGTTAACCGGTCACCCGCTAACCAAATGTTAAACGTAAATGTATGTTGTAACGTAACTTAAGAAACCTAGATCGTAATTAGTGCTTATGTTAAGTATAAGTGTATGTTTAATATAAATGGGTAGATGATTATATTTGAGAGTCCTTCATTGGCTTATCTTACATCTCTATTTTTTTAACTTATGTGTGTTTCTTATATCGCGTTTGCTTTGCATCGCAACGGACGTGTTTTTTTTATGCGCTTCGCTTTTTTGACTATTGTGCGTCTTATTTCTGCTATTAATTTCGCGAATTTGTGTAAACTAATAGTTTTGTGACTTTGTGTTTTGTCTTCTATTTGCCCCTAGAAGTTTTAACTGGGTTCTTGGAGTTGACTTACCCCCGTATTCAAGTAGACTCCTTTTAATAAATTTTGCCTCCCTATTAAACCGTAGAACTATGCATGGAGTATTATTTATTACTAACCTACTTAATTGTGAAATCGGCTCATCAGTTCTTTTAAGTCGAATTAAATTAACTGCTCCGATTAGAGCTATTCGGAACTTTTTACACCTTAGCCTTGATCGTTGCTCGATCAACTATTTAACTCATGTGCCATTTCGTGTTATATGTTCTGACTTGCCTGAAGGCCTTTGCTGATCTGGCTTTATAATAAATTGATATATAGAATTGAATTCTCTGTAACAATTAAATAAATAAAAAATAAACAAAAAAAAAAAAAATTTCTGACTATAACAAGCTTTATTCTCTTGTCTCCTTGGAGACCTCAATTCCAGTACTAAAACGAGCGATCCTTTTTTCTTTATCTGATCGTTACCACTAACTACTAATCTAACGCTGGTCTGATTGGGTTTTTCTGGGCTTTCCCCAATCCACGCAACATTTGTTGGACCACTAATTTTATTGTTGAATTTCCCAGAGCTTTAACGTTTACTTTATAAATTTTGTGCCTTAATTTATTTTCAGATTGATACATTATTTTATTATACTTAATTTTAATTTCAATTTTTAATTTTATTTGAATTTAATTGATTTGAATTTTATGTCTTATATTTATTTTATTTAATTTTTTATTATTATTATTAAAGCTTAGTACGCAGGAACTAGAAATATTTCTAGTTGTGTCAAACTCCATATAAAAACAAGTAAGAAGGCTCTAGTCGGGAGAGCCCGACTAGAAGATACCCTGAACCCAGTTGCAATAAATATATTTAATTTATATAAGACTTTGGTATACTGGCTTAGCTTCCATTGATTAAGTTCAATATCTCCGGTGTTTCTCAACCGATTTGGACGAAATTTTCAGAAAAGTTCTATCATTATCCATTACTTCAACCCTCATTTTTAGATTTTCCAAATTCGATATTTTATTGTTCTCGATATTATGTGTATATCAGAAACCAGTATAGTTATCGATAATTTGAAGCAAACTTGTTCTGCTCATGGTATAGGAGAACTTAAATACAAAATCTGAAGTCTCTAGCTTTTGTAGTCTCTGAGATCCACGCGTTCATACAGACGAACAGACGGACGGACAGACGGACAGACGGACATGGCTATATCGTCTCGGCTGTTGATGCTGATCAAGAATATATATACTTTATGGGGTCGGAAATGCTTCCTTCTGCCTGTTACATACTTTTGCACAAAACCATTATACCCTTTTTACCCATGCACATTTTTGCTGCAGATGTTTGTGGGATGTCAACTGCTATCTTCTGACTTAAATGCTGTGGGAAATATGAGGATTTATAGATTTTGATAGCCCCAGTAAGCGAAGAATCCCAATCTTGCCACTTCATATGACACATAGAAAAAGATATTTGCAAAGTTTCAAGTCTCTAGCTTGAAGGGTGTCGAAAAAGGTTGCGCACATATGGACGGACAGACACCATGACGGACATTGCATTGGGGGGCTTGGAGACGACATGGGCGGGCGATGAAAACAAAGTTTTAATGCAAAGCTTTGGAGGTTATACTAGCTATCTTTAGCAAATTTGGTGAGTCTAGCGTAATAGCTGTGGTAGATAATTCTTAGCAGTTTTTAAAAGTTGAAGGGCTGGGGGCGGTTTTGGTGAGCGTGGCTAAAAAATTGTTGATTAAGTTTTTTGAGCAATACCAGTAGCTATCTTCTTACCAAATTTGGTAAATGTTACTTGAAATGTGTGGGAAATATAAGGATTTATCGATTTTGATAGCCCCAGTAGGCGTAGAAATTTTCTTTGCATTGCATATAACGAAGTTTTTTGTTGTCTTTGAAATTTGTTTTATTGAAGTTCGTCTGTACTAATTAATTCGCATTTAATTCTTTTCGCAGAATATGTATTCTAAACGCGCAGCAGGCAGTCAAAATGAAAAATAGCGAATTAGCATTGGATCATTTCAAGCAGTGCATCAAATATGCTCTCAACGATATTGAAATACTAGTATCTCTAGCTCAACTTGAAATGCAGTCGAAGGAAATGGATATGTGTGGTAATACTTGTTTAAAGGTTCTTCAACTTGATGGCAGCAATGAAACAGCTTTAGTACTTATGGCAGACTTGTCTTTTAGAAAGGTATGTACCGAAAGTTAAATGAAAAAAACCTCCATTACTAGCATGAGGGACAAATCGAGCCGGAGACTCAAAAAATGTAAGCAAAAAATTAATTTAAAATAAGTGCAAACGTTGCAGTCAGACGCAACCGTCTGCGGTATGCTCTGATACTTTTAAAGGTAGGGTACGGCCAGGGACCTAATGCACCTTCTGGGGGACATTGCCAACTGAATTGCAACCAAATTTGGTAAATCTAGCTTGTAAACTGTCTAATATACTCGATGCCTGTATTAAAACCGGTAAAAAAAGGCCTGATTGCAAAGTGGTACGGATGCGAAAGGGGTTTATGTTATTCAAAATTGTCTGATGCAGATGGGGATGCCACCAGCTATCTTGTAAAAGGTGTGGAAGGGGGGGCTGAGGAATGTCAATCGCTATCTTCATACCAAATTTGGTGACTCTGGCTCAAAGTTTGTAAAAGGTGGGGAAAGTGGGGCCGGGGGAAGTATGGGTGGGCGTGACATCCAAATTTTTGCTGCTGATTTTTGTGAGATTTCAATTGCTTTCATCCTTCCAAATTTGGTGACTCTAGCTCAAAGTTTGTAAAAGGTAAGGAAAAGGGGGTTGGGGGTGGAATGGGTGGGCGTGGCTCCAAAAGTTTGATGCAGATTTTCGGGGTCGTTGCCAGCTATCTTCCTACCAAATTTGGTTTGGCTCTTGCTCCACAACTCTAAAAGATATACTCATACGGACGGACAGACACCATAACGAACTCGAATGAAGACAATATACCCTTTACCTTCGGTATCGACTATATATACTGCAGTAGAATTAAATTTTCAATTAAATCATCAGTAAGGCGCCGTGATGCGCAAATAATCTATACACACTTAACAACAATATGAATGTCAATTTTTTTGAGTAAATTTCTCTAATGGCCTTAATAGATACAAGAGATGACGGTCAATAAGACCTGTGGTGCCTTACCATTGGCGAGTAACCACGCGACATGATGTAAAGATAGTAATGGAGGGTTAAAACGTGCTGCGAATATTTTGTTTGCAAAGTATTTTAGAGCATAGATAATCCATATTGAATTTAATTTATTTTTTTTTAGATGGAATTTAAAAATGCAGCCTATCATTTTTCACAGCTTATATTGTCCCAGCCTTGCAATTGGACAGCTTTGGCACGTCTTATTGAAGTTATGAGGCGCTCAGGAACATTATCTGAGAGTGTGCCTTTCTTACAACGCGCTGAGCAGTCTGTGAAGTGTAATAGTTCAGCTGGGCTTAACTACTGCAAGGGTTTATTCGAATGGTACAACGGGAATTTTAACTGTGCTTTGCGATACTTTAATGTAGCCCGCAGAAATCAAGTGTGGGGTCAGAAAGCTAAACTTAACATGATTGAAATATGCATAAATCCAGATGATGAAATAATGATTGCAAATGATCTTTTTGAGGTTGGAGACAGCGGAGAGCTTAGTGACTCCCGTATTATTGCATTGCAGACAGCGGATCGGTTACTTAAAGAAATGCGTCCTTGTTCTGGAGAAATATTCGAAAGTGCATTGACACGACGAGTTCTTTGGAATTTTTTGCAAATTGCATCAAAACAAAAGGTACAAGTTGAATCTGCCCTGAAGGATCTAACTGAGCTTATGCAAAATGAAGGTAGCCAACAAAATGTTACTGCTGTGTATGCTACAGCTTTGGCCTTAATTCAGCTGAAGCAAATTCAACGAGCCAAAAATCAGCTCAAACGAATTGCTCGACTTAATTGGAGTTATGAAGAATCTGAGTATTTAGAACGAAGTTGGCTGCTACTTGCCGATATTTATATTCATGCCAATAAGCTAGATGTTGCCGAATCATACGTGGAACGTGCCTTGGAATATAATAAATCAAGCACAAAAGCTTACGAACTAGCTGGATACATTGCGGAAAAGTTACAGTCTTATGGTGACGCTGCTGAGCAATTTCAAAAGGCCTGGAATAGCAGTGGCCGTTCTAAGCCAAACGTTGGTTACAGATTAGCATTAAGCAACATGAAAGGAAAAAATTGTGTTAGCGCTGTAAATGTGTGTCAACAAGTTCTTAAATTGCACCCTGACTTTATCATCATTCGCAAGGATATACTTGAGAAATGCCGCAATAATTTAAGAAATTAAATGCTTACAAATGATGGCTAGGTGCACGTAAATACTTGTCTAATTTGTTATAGCAAATCGTAACTTTGTCATTTAAAACCCATATTTTCAATTTCTGAAAAACTCAGAAATAATTAAATTTGGATATAACTGTGTTTTTTTAAGAAGTTATTTAAGTGGTTTTGTTGATTATGCATAAGTATATTGCGCAGTTTCATTTTAACTAAGGTCACTGACCAGAATTATAGATACTATCTTTTACCACTCATGTACAGATAACTAGCAAAGTCCTCGCATAGGAGCTTCACATTTCGTTTACATTTATTTTTCATCCCCTCCAGACCTTGCATTTAGCCGATTTAGCCTTCAAATAAAACAAAAATTATTGCATGTCGAAAATATGCAAAATATGCTAATAATATGCGAGAAATATGAAAACCAATATAATTGAATTTCTCTCGATTAATACTCAATTCAGAGCAAGATAAAAGACTATTATTCTTGGTCTGAATACAACAGAAAACAAGTGGAAGCGTTGCAGTCGGACGCAACCGACTGAGATATACTCGATACCTCTTTCAAAACAGGTAACAAAAGGCCTCGAAGTTAAATTTAATTATTAACATCTAGATTCTTTACAAATATCAATAACATATTTTGTTTTCAAATTGTGAAGTAGTTATTTTGCCGAGGCACAGATCCCAGTCTGTCTAAGGCCCACGTCACAAGAAATATTTATTTTTTCAGCGACGCTTTCGTAAATTTGAGGCAAGTGTTATGAAGTCGTCGAAGACCGGATCGCGCGGCCGAAAATAGCTGGGCGATTAGGGAATAAGCAAGAAAGACCGCTGCTCAAATACCCGCTAATCACACAGGGTATTATCTCGGTGAATACGTGTCGATTGCGAGCCGGTGCGATGAATTGGTTGACCCCTTGCTTTTGCTTTTTTACACACGTGTGTTGCGATTTTCGTGCGCGCACGTACATATATGTGTGAAGAGCGTAAGCTGTCACATCGCCACGGCAGAGAAAACACGGGCGATGGTTTTAACTTAACCTTTTATTCTTGGCACTCACTGCTCCTTTTATACTCACTATACAATACGCCTAATTAATTTATCTTCAGTTTATTTGTCGCTTACACTCTTGTATAACTTCTGAGTTGTCTACGTATTAGCCGCCACGCGAGTTTCGCTTCTTTTCCAAAATCAATTATCGTCGCCACTTCTTTATTCGACGAACTCCCGACATCGACTATCATTTCTTGCCGGCTTCATCTCGCTTTCTTTCCGTGGTGTTGATCGCTGCCCTTGCTCTGTTAACCGGTCACCCGCTAACCAAATGTTAAACGTAAATGTATGTTGTAACGTAACTTAAGAAACCTAGATCGTAATTAGTGCTTATGTTAAGTATAAGTGTATGTTTAATATAAATGGGTAGATGATTATATTTGAGAGTCCTTCATTGGCTTATCTTACATCTCTATCTTTTTAACTCATGTGTGTTTCTTATATCGCTCTTGCTTTGCATCGCAACGGACGTGTTTTTTTTATGCGCTTCGCTTTTTTGACTATTGTGCGTCTTATTTCTGCTATTAATTTCGCGAATTTGTGTAAACTAATAGTTTTGTGACTTTGTGTTTTGTCTTCTATTTGCCCCTAGAAGTTTTAACTGGGTTCTTGGAGTTGACTTACCCCCGTATTCAAGTAGACTCCTTTTAATAAATTTTGCCTCCCTATTAAACCGTAGAACTATGCATGGAGTATTATTTATTACTAACCTACTTAATTGTGAAATCAGCTCATCAGTTCTTTTAAGTCGAATTAAATTAACTGCTCCGATTAGAGCTATTCGGAACTTTTTACACCTTAGCCTTGATCGTTGCTCGAGCAACTATTTAACTCATGTGCCATTTCGTGTTATATGTTCTGACTTGCCTGAAGGCCTTTGCTGATCTGGCTTTATAATAAATTGATACATAGAATTGAATTCTCTGTAACAATTAAATACAAAAAAAAAAAAAAAAAAAAAAATTTCTGACTATAACAAGCTTTATTCTCTTGTCTCCTTGGAGACCTCAATTCCAGTACTAAAACGAGCGATCCTTTTTTCTTTATCTGATCGTTACCACTAACTACTAATCTAACGCTGGTCTGATTGGGTTTTTCTGGGCTTTCCCCAATCCACGCAACATTTGTTGGACCACTAATTTTATTGTTGAATTTCCCAGAGCTTTAACGTTTACTTTATAAATTTTGTGCCTTAATTTATTTTCAGATTGATACATTATTTTATTATACTTAATTTTAATTTCAATTTTTAATTTTATTTGAATTTAATTGATTTGAATTTTATGTCTTATATTTATTTTTATTTAATTTTTTTATTATTATTATTAAAGCTTAGTACGCAGGAACTAAAAATATTTCTAGTTGTGTCAAACTCCATATAAAAAAAAAACGCTAGAAATAATTTCTGGACATAGTTTCTAGAGACATTTCTAATGAGTATATGCAGCAGCTAGAAATGTAAACTCAAAAAATGTTGAGAGTTGCCACATCGATTACATTGAAGTGGATCGTGTGGATGGCATTGAACAGCTGAATTTCTGCTAGAAAAAATGCGCAGCACATTATTTCTAGGCACAAGTGTGCCCGTATTACTCTTTTACATTTTTGTTTTGCCATTTTTGCGTTTTTGGGATTTTTCCGGTATTTTAAGGGGCACACAGGGTCTTAGGATACACATTCGAAATAATGTGTAAATTTCTATCAGAAATAATTCTAGTTCCTGCGTACTAAGCTTAAGGGAAGAATCTGTACAAACAAAAAAGTACCTTAACAACACATGGAAAGAAAAAAAAAAATTAAAAAAAATATTTATAGCCAAACCCCATTATAAATTGTGAGGATTAATATCTGATCTTAGTTAACAATAAACAAATAAATAAATAAATAAATTTGGTGACCTTAGATCGAAGTTTGTAAAAGGTGGGTCAAGTTTTTTCTGGATATGCTTATGGGATGTCAAATGCTGTCTTCCTACAAAATTTGGTAACTTTGGCACAATATAAACAAGTAAGAACGCTCTAGTCGGGAGAGCCCGACTAGAAGATACCCTGAACCCAGTTGCAATTAATATATTAAATTTATGTAAGACTTTGGTATACTGACTTAACTTCAATCGATTAAATTTGATATACCCGGTGTTTCTTAACCGATTTGGACGAAATTTTCAGAAAAGTTCTATTGCTACCCATTACTTCAACCCTCATTTTTACATTTTCCAAATTCGATATTTTTTTGTTCTCGATATTATGTGTATATCAGAAACCAGTACAGTTATCGATAATTTGAAGCAAACTTGTTCTGCTCATGGTATAGGAGAACTTAAATACAAAATCTGAAGTCTCTAGCTTTTGTAGTCTCTGAGATCCACGCGTTCATACAGACGAACAGACGGACGGACAGACGGACATGGCTATATCGTCTCGGCTGTTGATGCTGATCAAGATTATATATATACTTTATGGGGTCGGAAATGCTTCCTTCTGCCTGTTACATACTTTTGCACAAAACCATTATACCATTTTTACCCATGCACATTTTTGCTGCAGATGTTTGTGGGATGTCAACTGCTATCTTCTGACTTAAATGCTGTGGGAAATATGAGGATCTATAGATTTTGATAGCCCTAGTAAGCGTAGAATCCCAATCTTGCCACTTCATATGACACATAGAAAAAGATATTTGCAAAGTTTCAAGTCTCTAGCTTGAAGGGTGTCGAAAAAGGTTGCGCACATATGGACGGACAGACACCATGACGGACATGCATTGGGGGGCTTGGAGACGACATGGGCGGGCGATGAAAACAAAGTTTTAATGCAAAGCTTTGGAGGTTATACTAGCTATCTCTAGCAAATTTGGTGACTCTAGCGTAATAGCTGTGGTAGATAATTCTTAGCAGTTTTTAAAAGTTGAAGAGCTGGGGGCGGTTTTGGTGAGCGTGGCTAAAAAATTGTTGATTAAATTTTTTGAGCAATACCAGTAGCTATCTTCTTACCAAATTTGGTAAATGTTACTTGAAATGTGTGGGAAATATAAGGATTTATCGATTTTGATAGCCCCAGTTGGCGTAGAAATTTTCTTTTGCATTGCATATAACGAAGTTTTTTGTTTTCTTTGAAATTTGTTTTATTGAAGTTCGTCTGTAATAATTAATTCGCATTCAATTCTTTTCACAGAATATGTATTCTAAACGCGCAGCAGGCAGTCAAAATGAAAAATAGCGAATTAGCATTGGATCATTTCAAGCAGTGCATCAAATATGCTCTCAACGATATTGAAATACTAGTATCTCTAGCTCAACTTGAAATGCAGTCGAAGGAAATGGATATGTGTGGTAATACTTGTTTAAAGGTTCTTCAACTTGATGGCAGCAATGAAACAGCTTTAGTACTTATGGCAGACTTGTCTTTTAGAAAGGTATGTACCGAAAGTTAAATGAAAAAAACCTCCATTACTAGCATGAGGGACAAATCGAGCCGGAGACTCAAAAAATGTAAGCAAAAAATTAATTTAAAATAAGTGCAAACGTTGCAGTCAGACGCAACCGTCTGCGGTATGCTCTGATACTTTTAAAGGTAGGGTACGGCCAGGGACCTAATGTACCTTCTGGGGGACATTGCCAACTGAATTGCCACCAAATTTGGTAAATCTAGCTTGTAAACTGTCTAATATACTCGATGCCTGTATTAAAACCGGTAAAAAAAGGCCTGATTGCAAAGTGGTACGGATGCGGAAGGGGTTTATGTTATTCAAAATTGTCTGATGCAGATGGGGATGCCACCAGCTATCTTGTAAAAGGTGTGGAAGGGGGGGCTGGAGGCGGTATGGGTGGGCGTTGCATCCAAATTTTTGCTGTAGATCCATGTGGTATGTCAATTGCTATCTTCCTACAAACTTTGGTAACTCTAGATCAAAATTTAAAAAAAATTAGGGAAAGGGGAGCTGGGAGTGGTTTGGGTGGGCGTGGCATCCAAATTTTTGATGCAGATCTATGAGGAATGTCAATTGCTATCTTCATACCAAATTTGGTGACTCTCGCTCAAAGTTTGTAAAAGGTGGGGAAAGTGGGGCTGGGGGAAGTATGGGTGGGCGTGACATCCAAATTTTGCTGCAGATTTTTGTGAGATTTCAATTGCTTTCATCCTTCCAAATTTGGTGACTCTAGCTCAAAGTTTGTAAAAGGTAGGGAAAAGGGGGTTGGGGGTGGAATGGGTGGGCGTGGCTCCAAAAGTTTGATGCAGATTTTCGGGGTCGTTGCCAGCTATCTTCCTACCAAATTTGGTTTGGCTCTTGCTCCACAACTCTAAAAGATATACTCATTCCCATTTTTGACGAATTTTTGGGGCGGCTAGGGTAGTATAGGTGGGCGTGGTATCCAAACTTTTGATGCAGTTTTTTGGGGGTAGCTAGCAGCTAACTTTTTACCAGATTTGGTAGTTATAGCTGTAAATTAGTGCGAAATATGTGCATTTAACTGTTTTGAGTTATCGAATTTATCGATTTTCCGGCCCCCCAGTTATCGTAGAACCCCAATCTTTACATTATAATTTACTATTTCAAATATGAAGATAATTGTAAAGTTTTAAGTTGCTAGCTTGAAGGGTGTGGAAAAAATTTGCGTTCATACGGACGGACAGACACCATAACGAACTCGAATGAAGACAATATACCCTTTACCTTCGGTATCGACTATATATACTGCAGTAGAATTAAATTTTCAATTAAATCATCAGTAAGGCGCCGTGATGCGCAAATAATCTATACACACTTTACAACAATATGAATGTCAATTTTTTTGAGTAAATTTCTCAAATGGCCTAAATAGATACAAGAGATGACGGTCAATAAGACCTGTGGTGCCTTACCATTGGCGAGTAACCACGCGACATGATGTAAAGATAGTAATGGAGGGTTAAAACGTGCTGCGAATATTTTGTTTGCAAAGTATTTTAGAGCATAGATAATCCATATTGAATTTAATTTATTTTTTTTTTAGATGGAATTTAAAAATGCAGCCTATCATTTTTCACAGCTTATATTGTCCCAGCCTTGCAATTGGACAGCTTTGGCACGTCTTATTGAAGTTATGAGGCGCTCAGGAACATTATCTGAGAGTGTGCCTTTCTTACAACGCGCTGAGCAGTCTGTGAAGTGTAATAGTTCAGCTGGGCTTAACTACTGCAAGGGTTTATTCGAATGGTACAACGGGAATTTTAACTGTGCTTTGCGATACTTTAATGTAGCCCGCAGAAATCAAGTGTGGGGTCAGAAAGCTAAACTTTACATAATTGAAATATGCATCAATCCAGATGATGAAATAATGATTGCAAATGATCTTTTTGAGGTTGGAGACAGCGGAGAGCTTAGTGAATCCCGTATTATTGCATTGCAGACAGCGGATCGGTTACTTATAGAAATGCGTCCTTGTTCTGGAGAAATATTCGAAAGTGCATTGACACGACGAGTTCTTTGGAATTTTTTGCAAATTGCATCAAAACAAAAGGTACAAGTTGAATCTGCCCTGAAGGATCTAACTGAGCTAATGCAAAATGAAGGTAGCCAACAAAATGTTACTGCTGTGTATGCTACAGCTTTGGCCTTAATTCAGCTGAAGCAAATTCAACGAGCCAAAAATCAGCTCAAACGAATTGCTCGACTTAATTGGAGTTATGATGAATCTGAGTATTTAGAACGAAGTTGGCTGCTACTTGCCGATATTTATATTCATGCCAATAAGCTAGATGTTGCCGAATCATACGTGGAACGTGCCTTGGAATATAATAAATCAAGCACAAAAGCTTACGAACTAGCTGGATACATTGCGGAAAAGTTACAGTCTTATGGTGACGCTGCTGAGCAATTTCAAAAGGCCTGGAATAGCAGTGGCCGTTCTAAGCCAAACGTTGGTTACAGATTAGCATTAAGCAACATGAAAGGAAAAAATTATGTTAGCGCTGTAAATGTGTGTCAACAAGTTCTTAAATTGCACCCTGACTTTATCATCATTCGCAAGGATATACTTGAGAAATGCCGCAATAATTTAAGAAATTAAATGCTTACAAATGATGGCTAGGTGCACGTAAATACTTGTCTAATTTGTTATAGCAAATCGTAACTTTGTCATTTAAAACCCATATTTTCAATTTCTGAAAAACTCAGAAATAATTAAATTTGGATATAACTGTGTTTTTTTAAGAAGTTATTTAAGTGGTTTTGTTGATTATGCATAAGTATATTGCGCAGTTTCATTTTAACTAAGGTCACTGACCAGAATTATAGATACTATCTTTTACCACTCATGTACAGATAACTAGCAAAGTCCTCGCATAGGAGCTTCACATTTCGTTTACATTTATTTTTCATCCCCTCCAGACCTTGCATTTAGCCGATTTAGCCTTCAAATAAAACAAAAATTATTGCATGTCGAAAATATGCAAAATATGCTAATAATATGCGAGAAATATGAAAACCAATATAATTGAATTTCTCTCGATTAATACTCAATTCAGAGCAAGATAAAAGACTATTATTCTTGGTCTGAATACAACAGAAAACAAGTGGAAGCGTTGCAGTCGGACGCAACCGACTGCGATATACTCGATACCTCTTTCAAAACAGGTAACAAAAGGCCTCGAAGTTAAATTTAATTATTAACATCTAGATTCTTTACAAATATCAAAAACATATTTTGTTTTCAAATTGTGAAGTAGTTATTTTGCCGAGGCACAGATCCCAGTCTGTCTAAGGCCCACGTCACAAGAAATATTTATTTTTTCAGCGACGCTTTCGTAAATTTGAGGCAAGTGTTATGAAGTCGTCGAAGACCGGATCGCGCGGCCGAAAATAGCTGGGCGATTAGGGAATAAGCAAGAAAGACCGCTGCTCAAATACCCGTTAATCACACAGGGTATTATCTCGGTGAATACGTGTCGATTGCGAGCCGGTGCGATGAATTGGTTGACCCCTTGCTTTTGCTTTTTTACACACGTGTGTTGCGATTTTCGTGCGCGCACGTACATATATGTGTGAAGAGCGTAAGCTGTCACATCGCCACGGCAGAGAAAACACGGGCGATGGTTTTAACTTAACCTTTTATTCTTGGCACTCACTGCTCCTTTTATACTCACTTTACAATACGCCTAATTAATTTATCTTCAGTTTATTTGTCGCTTACACTCTTGTATAACTTCTGAGTTGTCTACGTATTAGCCGCCGCGCGAGTTTCGCTTCTTTTCCAAGATCAATTATCGTCGCCACTTCTTTATTCGACGAACTCCCGACATCGACTATCATTTCTTGCCGGCTTCATCTCGCTTTCTTTCCGTGGTGTTGATCGCTGCCCTTGCTCTGTTAACCGGTCACCCGCTAACCAAATGTTAAACGTAAATGTATGTTGTAACGTAACTTAAGAAACCTAGATCGTAATTAGTGCTTATGTTAAGTATAAGTGTATGTTTAATATAAATGGGTAGATGATTATATTTGAGAGTCCTTCATTGGCTTATCTTAGGTTAGGTTAGGTTAGAGCGGTAGTGGGCAGGTGAGAGACCCTTCCACTCACTGAGGCCAATTGTTGGCCCATTGTGATGCCGCGATGGACTGCGTCCACAACTCCGTCTACCCGAGAACAGGGTGTGTGATACTATTTGATAGGGCGTGGTTCCAGCCCGAAGCATGAATACAGGAGAGAATTCTCTTGGGGGTGGTGTTCGCTATCTCTGAGAGGTCTGTTAGGAAATAGGAACCGAGAAAGCGATTTCTATTTTTGCAGAGTGCAGGACAGTCGCAGAAAAGATGGGAAACAGTTTCCTCCTCTTCCTCGTCCCGACAGCTTCTGCAGAAATCGTTAGAAGGGGCTAGTAGTCTCGCTGCATGAGATCCCACTAGCCAGTGCCCCGTAACAGCCCTCACTACGGAGGCACAACCTGATCCATTTAGGTGGATTATGCTTAAAGAGCGCTTTTTACAGCGCGTTGGCCATGTCTGTCTGGCTATATTGCATCTACCGGTGGTGTGTTGCCACCTTTTATTTGCTTCGCGTTCGAAATGCTCGCGAATCCTAAGTTTACAGCTGGCCATGGGCATGCCCAAACCCTCCTTATCCGAGAGGAGAGGCATGGTAGTACCATGTCTTGCCAGCTCATCCGCCCTACAATTGCCCTCGATGCCTTTGTGACCGGGCACCCATATGAGGTAGAGATCGAACTGCTCTGCCATCTCTTGCAGAGATTTGCGGCAGTATGTGACGGATATCGAGTTCGACGATATCGCGTTGAGCGATTTGATAGCTGCTTGGCTATCAGAAAAGATGCAGATTTTTTCCTTGTAAGGATTTGAGCGCTTCTTGTATAGCGGTGATTTCTGCCTGGAAAACACTGCAATGGTCAGGTATATTAAAGGAATTATTTATGAACAGTTCTTCGCAGAAGACACCTCCCCCTACCCGGTTGTCTAGCTTTGAACCGTCCGTAAAAATTCTAATTGAGTCTGTCGGCCCTGGTATCCCTTCTCTCCACTCTTCCCTCGATGGGATAATTGAGTGGAAAGAAGTATTAAGAAACTCCTGAGGGCAGCAGTAGTCAGTTGCTGGGGGAAGAAGCGAGTTTCCATTGAGAATACTTGAGTGACCGTGTGTCTGTGCGGTCCACTGGTTTGTTTCTCTCATGCGAAGTGCTGAGAGGGTTGCTACTAGTTTGCCCATCTGGTCGATAGGCAAAAGATTGAGTATATTATCGAGAGCCTCGTTAGGGGTTGTTCTGAGGGCTCCAGTGGCGGTCAGTCCTGCAGCGCGCTGCACCTTGCCTAGCAAGTGAACTGACTTTTTCTTTGAGAGTGTTGGCCACCATACTGATACTCCGTACAGTAGGATTGGCCGAATGATGGCCGTGTACAGCCACAGAGTTATGTGGGGGGCCATGCCCCATTTCAGTCCGATCGACTTTCTGCACGTGTAAAGAGCAACTAGGGCTTTCCTAACACGCTCTTCGGTGTTAAGATTCCAGTCCAGTTTGCTGTCTAAAGTGAGCCCTAAGTATTTGGCTGATTTGCTGAAGGTTAGTTCCACCCCGTCAAGGGTGGGCGGCCTAAGATTCGGGATTTTATATTTCCTAGTAAAGAGGACAAGATCAGTCTTCGCTGGGTTCAGTCCGAGTCCGTTTTCCTTTGCCCAAGTGGACAGAGTGCGAAGCCCTACGGTCATGCGTTCGCACAGGGTTTGGGGGAATTTTCCCGAGAAGACAATCGCAACGTCATCCGCATAGGCAATCACCCTGCAGCCACCTCCCTCAATGGAGCGCAGCAGAGAATTTACTGCCACGTTCCAAAGGAGAGGAAAGAGAACTCCACCTTGAGGGGTGCCTCTGCAGACGGACCTGGAGATTGTCGTGGAACCGAGAGTTGACCTGACGATCCTGCGTCTTAGCAGTTGATCGATCAGATGCACAGCACGGTGCCCGACACCCAAACCCGTTAGCACCTATGTGATTGCCTCTGGGTTGACGTTGTTGAAAGCACCCTCTATGTCAAGGAAAGCGACTAGAGAATAATCCTTCTGGTGAAGCGATTTTTCCTCTGTGGAGATTACAGCATGAAGTGCTGTTTCCGTGGATTTGCCTTTTTGATACGCATGTTGCGCACGGGAGAATTGATGTGTCGGTATCGAATTCCTTAAGTGAAGGCCCAGCACCCTTTCAAAGGTCTTGAGTAGAAAGGATGTTAGGCTTATTGGACGAAAGTCCTTGGGAGTTGTGTGGGAGGCTTTGCCCGCCTTTGGAATGAAGACGACTTTGGATTCAAGCCAGGGCGTTGGGATGAGTCCCGTCGTCCAGACTCCAGTAAAAATTTGTAGGAGCCAGTTTAAGGCAGTCTCACCTGCATGCTGCAGTTGGGCTGGAAAGATGCCGTCTGGCCCTGGGGATTTGATCGGCATGAAGCTGTTGATAGCCCATGAGATTAATTCTTTAGTCAGGAAGTTTGTGGAAGGTCTATCCATATGAACCCCTGTGTTTGTCTGTGGGATTGCTACTGCTGAGCAGCCCGGAAAATGAGTTTCCATCAAGAGTTCCAAGGACTCAGAGCTGGACGAAGTCCATGAACCATCTGGTTTTTTAAGATGGGATGGTTTGAGAAAGAACTTTTCTGAGCCTTGCGGCCTCTGTGGTACTTTCGATATTAGAGCAGAATGTCTGCCATGAGGAGCGTTTAGCTTGTCTGAGTGCCTTCTTAAAGGAGGCAAGGCTGGTTGTGTAGAGACTCCATGACTGGTCATCTCCGAGAGACCTAGCTTTATTAAAAAGCTTGCGTGATGTCTTACGCAGCTCACCCAGTCGGGGAGACCACCATGGTTGCTTAGTCTTACCTCTGGGTTTGCTACGGGGGCACGACTCGTTTAGGGCGGACTCGCATGCCTCCGTAAGCTTTTTTATAAGTAGGTCTGTGGTTTCAGTAGTGGGGTTTCCCAGTGGGGGGGACTCAGGGACGAGAGTGTTTAAGTGATTTTTATACTCGATACCGAAGGTAAAGAGTATATTGGTTTTGTGCAATGTCCGTCATGGTGTCTGTCCGTCTGTCCGTCCGTATGTGTGCAAGTTTTTTCCACACCCTTCAAGATAGAGACTTGAAACTTTCCAATTCTCTTTATCTATGGGATAGTAAATTAAAGTGTCAAGATTGGGGTTCTACGATAACTGGGGGGCTGGCAAATCGATAAATTCGATAACTCAAAAACGATAAATCCGCATATTTCACACACCCTTACAGCTAGAACTACCAACTTTGGTAAGAAGATAGCTACTAGCAACCCCCAAAAAACTGCATCAAAAATTTTGGAGCCACGCCCACCCATTCCGCCCCAGGACCCCCCGCATTTTAAAGTCAAAAAAGCCTATATCTCCCACAGTTTTTGAGCTAGAGCCACCAAATTTGGTGCCAATTTAGCTGATGATGACCCCCCAAAAACTGCATCAAAAGTTTGGATGCCACGCCCACCAATACCGCCCTAGCCACCCCCATCTGCCCCAACGCTTCGTCAAAAACGGGAATGCGTGTATATTCCATAGTAGTGGAGCTAGAGCCACCAAATTTGGTAGGAAGATAGCTGGCAACGACCCCCAACAATCTGCATCAAAGTTTTGGAGCCTAGCCCACCCATTCCGCCCCCCTTTCCCCACCTCATACAAACTTTGAGCTAGAGTCACCAAATTTGGTATGAAGGTAGCATTTGACATTCCACAAGGCTCTGCAGCAAAAATTTGGATGCCACGCCCAACCATACCGCCCCCAGCCCCCCTTTCCCCACTTTATACAAACTTCGAGCTAGAGTCACAAAATTTGGTATGAAGAGAGCAATTGACATCCCACATGGATCGGCAGCAAAAATTTGAATGCCACGCCCACCCATGCCGCCCCAAGCCCCATAGCCCCCCTGTCACCACCTTTAACATGCTTCGAACTAGAGTCACCAAATTTGGTATGAAGGTAGCATTTGACATTCCACAAGGATCTTCAGCAAAAATTTGGATGCCACGCCCAACCATACCGCCCCCAGCCCCATAGCCCCCCGTTCCCCACCTGATACAAACTTTGAGCTAGAGTCACCAAATTTGGTATGAAGGTAGCATTTGACATTCCACAAGGATCTGCAGCAAAAATTTGGATGCCACGCCCAACCATACCGCCCCCAGCCCCCCTTTCCCCACTTAATACAATCTTTGAGCTAGAGTCACCAAATTTGGTATAAAGGTAGCATTTGACATTCCACAAGGATCTGCAGCAAAAATTTGGATGCCACGCCCAACCATACCGCCCCCAGCCCCCCTTTCCCCACTTTATACAAACTTCGAGCTAGAGTCACCAAATTTGGTATGAAGATAGCAATTGACATCCCACATAGATCTGCACCAAAGATTTGAATGCCACGCCCAACCATACCGCCCCCAGCCCCCCTTTCCCCACTTTTACAAACTTTGAGCTAGAGTCACCAAATTTGTTATGAAGTAGCATGACATCCAAAGTCGCTCAAATTGGTGCATCCCCATACGCCCCAGCCCCCTTCCCACTTATACAACTTCGAGCTAGGTCCCAATTGGTAGATGCATTGACATCCCATGATGGCATCAAAATTTTTAATACTGTTATCGAGTGTACCGCAGTCGGTTGCGTCCGACTGCAACGTTTCCACTTGTTGAAAGTGGACCAGTTTGTACGTCTAACATTCTGGTGCCATTTGGGCTTGGGTACGTCGAACGAAAAGACTATTTCGATATATCTATGGTCTGAGAAGGAGTGCTCGTCTAGCACTCTCCATCTTGTTAGTTTGCTACAGAGGGAGGTTGAGACTAGCGTAATATCTAGTACTTCTTCCCTGTTTTTTGTAATGAAGGTTGGGTCGTTGCCCGTATAACAAATCATGAGGTAAGTGGACAGAATATAGTTAAAAAGCAACTCACCCCGTTCATTTGTGTCAGTGCTTCCCCACTGATGATGATGGGCGTTGGCGTCACACCCAATTATGAGGTCGGTGTCACCAACCCTTGCAGGAGTGGATGTGGTAATGGCCCTTGGTGGTCAAGGGCCAAGTATGTTGAGCTAACTCTCACTTTCCCAGCCTTCAACTCCAGGCAGACAGCTGTGTTGTCTCCATCGCTGTAGTTAGGGAGCAAAAATATATTTAGGTGTTTTTTTGCTAGAATGCAGGTGCGAATTTTACCTTTATTTTGGGCTACTATTAGCTTATAGTCTTTGGTCCCCAGTCCAGTCACCTTGCCACCACAGACCCAAGGTTCCTGGATGAGGACAACGTCTGCTCCACATTTGGCTTATGCGGAGCAGCAGAGCGGCCGCCGCCGCTTTGCAGTGGTGGAGGTTAATCTGAAGAAGTCTTAGTGACATCTTCAGGCCGACGCTCCACCACTGTCCTGTTCGCTTCCTCGTCCGTGTCATCCAAGTCAAGGGACTCTTCACGGAAGCTCGCTAGCTTGGCCATGTCATGGGCCAATTCAGAGCCCTCTGAGTGGTAGCCGGCCTCCTTCCCATCTGCCGACTCCGTACCAAGGTCTTGACGGGGGACACCATTGTCTGTGGTACCCACTGCTACAGGCCGGTTGACACAATTGTCTGTAGTGTCAACCGGTTTATCAGGGAGCGCCTCGTCTGCTGCCGAGAGCTTGTTGGTGTCGCTTTTATAGACGCGGGTAGCTACGGTTTTGAAGCCGTAGTAAGCCGCGCCATCCGAACCCGCTAGTGCCTCCGCCGATCTCTCGTTGATTATGAGGATCACCTGCCTCGAGTTGCCTTCTGGCTCGTCGACTTTGGCGAACCTCCAATCAGCTGTGTCAAGCGTGGGATTGCTCAACTGGAAGATTTTCAGGACCTTTTCTGGATCCTCGGGCTTGGCAGAAACCCATACCCTGGCGCGAGGTCTACTGGGCACATCCTTCCAGTCCACCGCCTCCAGTTTCGCGCCAGCGTAGATCTCTCCCAGCATTGCAACCGCCTTCTTATACAGCCCGGCAGATCGCTCATCCTCACAAGCTATTGCTTTAATGTTGCCCTGATGCCTTCCTGCATCAGAGCAACGGGGGGGGGGGGGGGGGGGGGGACCCGTGAATTCTGTCATGAGGTCGACGAACCTGTCCTGCAGCTCATTTTCGATAATCCCCCACCGATTCCTGGTGATATGACCCTCATTGTGGCCCCTGTCAAGGACCCCAATGACAATCTTCTCCCTGGTGGCTTCGGCGAAAGATTTCGTCAACGGCTGCGGACGAGGTGGAGGAGGTCTTATCCGCTTTGCTTGCGGGGCCGAATCCTCAACGGACCGCTGGCGTTTCTGCTTGGACTTGGCAGAGGACGCTGGGGGGGCTGGCTTGAAATTCGGGATGATTTTTCTGGCCCACTCCACTAATCGGACCTCATCCGGTGATGCGGGCTGAGCGGACAGACTTTTTCCGAGAATATCGGCTGCGCGCCTACGGTCCTGGAAGGACTTTGTGGTGTTGCCCGTCCTGGGTGCCGAGTTGGCAACCTTTGGTTGCACACCACTTGCACTAGGAGCGGTACTGGGCAGACCACCGAAGTGGGATGACGGCTGGCTTGCCCGTTTTCCACTTATGCCGCTGGTGGGCTTGCGGACGTCGGCTGGCTTACCAGACGTGGGGGTGTTTCCACCGACAGAGGGATTGGCTTGTCCCCCAGGGTTTGAGAGTGTCCCGGTCACTGTGTTTTTGTTTTTGTTAATTTGAAAGTTCATGTTTGAATCCCACGAGTAGACGGGAAGGACGGTCACCCGCGACATAGCCCGTGTATCGCGGGAAGCCTAATTTAAACTGGAGGTCGGCAGGTATCCAGAGTTCGCAAAGTAGAGACCGAGCACCCCCTTGGCCACGAATCCCTCGGCACAATGCTGTTCCACCTTGGATTGGGGTAATTTTATAGAGTTTTCTTCTCTCGCCCGACTACAATTGGTCAGCACCCTTGGCAGAGACATGACCGTACCAAGGATCTGCTTCCAGCCGCCCTCGCGTGGAGAATATAGTCGCACTACCAATTGTGAGCCGCAAGGACGGAGCGCACGGCATCAACGTACACACAAATTGTCAGTATGCATGGACGTGTGATGTCAGTACGCTTTATCCCCTTGTTGCTCCAATCGGCTGACGGCCTTGGCTTATCTTACATCTCTATCTTTTTAACTCATGTGTGTTTCTTATATCGCTCTTGCTTTGCATCGCAACGGACGTGTTTTTTTTTTATGCGCTTCGCTTTTTTGACTATTGTGCGTCTTATTTCTGCTATTAATTTCGAGAATTTGTGTAAACTAATAGTTTTGTGACTTTGTGTTTTGTCTTCTATTTGCCCCTAGAAGTTTTAGCTGGGTTCTTGGAGTTGACTTACCCCCGTATTCAAGTAGACTCCTTTTAATAAATTTTGCCTCCCTATTAAACCGTAGAACTATGCATGGAGTATTATTTATTACTAACCTACTTAATTGTGAAATCGGCTCATCAGTTCTTTTAAGTCGAATTAAATTAACTGCTCCAATTAGAGCTATTCGGAACTTTTTACACCTTAGCCTTGATCGTTGCTCGAGCAACTATTTAACTCATGTGCCATTTCGTGTTATATGTTCTGACTTGCCTGAAGGCCTTTGCTGATCTGGCTTTATAATAAATTGATACATAGAATTGAATTCTCTGTAACAATTAAATACAAAAAAAAAAAAAAAAAAAAAAAAAAAAATTTCTGACTATAACAAGCTTTATTCTCTTGTCTCCTTGGAGACCTCAATTCCAGTACTAAAACGAGCGATCCTTTTTTCTTTATCTGATCGTTACCACTAACTACTAATCTAACGCTGGTCTGATTGGGTTTTTCTGGGCTTTCCCCAATCCACGCAACATTTGTTGGACCACTAATTTTATTGTTGAATTTCCCAGAGCTTTAACGTTTACTTTATAAATTTTGTGCCTTAATTTATTTTCAGATTGATACATTATTTTATTATACTTAATTTTAATTTCAATTTTTAATTTTATTTGAATTTAATTGATTTGAATTTTATGTCTTATATTTATTTTATTTAATTTTTTTATTATTATTATTAAAGCTTAGTACGCAGGAACTAGAAATATTTCTAGTTGTGTCAAACTCCATATAAAAAAAACGCTAGAAATAATTTCTGGACATAATTTCTGGAGACATTTCTAATGAGTATATGCAGCAGCTAGAAATGTAAACTCAAAAAATGTTGAGAGTTGCCACATCGATTACATTGAAGTGGATCGTGTGGATGGCATTGAACAGCTGAATTTCTGCTAGAAAAAATGCGCAGCACATTATTTCTAGGCACAAGTGTGCCCGTATTACTCTTTTACATTTTTGTTTTGAAATTTTTGCGTTTTTGGGATTTTTCCGGTATTTTTAAGGGGCACACAGGGTCTTAGGATACACATTCGAAATAATGTGTAAATTTCTATCAGAAATAATTCTAGTTCCTGCGTACTAAGCTTAAGGGAAGAATCTGTACAAACAAAAAAAAACCTTAACAACACATGGAAAGAAAAAAACAATTAAAAAAAATATTTATAGCCAAACCCCATTATAAATTGTGAGGATTAATATCTGATCTTAGTTAACAATAAACAAATAAATAAATAAATAAATTTGGTGACCTTAGATCGAAGTTTGTAAAAGGTGGGTCAAGTTTTTTCTGGATATGCTTATGGGATGTCAAATGCTGTCTTCCTACAAAATTTGGTAACTTTGGCACAATATAAACAAGTAAGAACGCTCTAGTCGGGAGAGCCCGACTAGAACATACCCTGAACCCAGTTGCAATCAATATATTAAATTTACATAAATTATACTGACATAACTTCAATCGATTAAATTTGATATACGCGGTGTTTCTTAACCGATTTGGACGAAATTTTCAGAAAAGTTCTATTGCTACCCATTACTTCAACCCTCATTTTTACATTTTCCAAATTCGATATTTTTTTGTTCTCGATATTATGTGTATATCAGAAACCAGTATAGTTATCGATAATTTGAAGCAAACTTGTTCTGCTCATGGTATAGGAGAACTTAAATACAAAATCTGAAGTCTCTAGCTTTTGTAGTCTCTGAGATCCACGCGTTCATACAGACGAACAGACGGACGGACAGACGGACAGACGGACATGGCTATATCGTCTCGGCTGTTGATGCTGATCAAGATTATATATATACTTTATGGGGTCGGAAATGCTTCCTTCTGCCTGTTACATACTTTTGCACAAAACCATTATACCATTTTTACCCATGCACATTTTTGCTGCAGATGTTTGTGGGATGTCAACTGCTATCTTCTGACTTAAATGATGTGGGAAATATGAGGATTTATAGATTTTGATAGCCCCAGTAAGCGTAGAATCCCAATCTTGCCACTCCATCTGACACATATAAAAAGATATTTGCAAAGTTTCAAGTCTCTAGCTTGAAGGGTGTCGAAAAAGGTTGCGCACATATGGACGGACAGACACCATGACGGACATTGCATTGGGGGGCTTGGAGACGACATGGGCGGGCGATGAAAACAAAGTTTTAATGCAAAGCTTTGGAGGTTATACTAGCTATCTTTAGCAAATTTGGTGCCTCTAGCGTAATAGCTGTGGTAGATAATTCTTAGCAGTTTTTAAAAGTTGAAGGGCTGGGGGCGGTTTTGGTGAGCGTGGCTAAAAAATTGTTGATTAAGTTTTTTGAGCAATACCAGTAGCTATCTTCTTACCAAATTTGGTAAATGTTACTTGAAATGTGTGGGAAATATAAGGATTTATCGATTTTGATAGCCCCAGTAGGCGTAGAAATTTTTTTGCATTGCATATAACGAAGTTTTTTGTTGTCTTTGAAATTTGTTTTATTGCAGTTCGTCTGTACTAATTAATTCGCATTCAATTCTTTTCGCAGAATATGTATTCTAAACGCGCAGCAGGCAGTCAAAATGAAAAATAGCGAATTAGCATTGGATCATTTCAAGCAGTGCATCAAATATGCTCTCAACGATATTGAAATACTAGTATCTCTAGCTCAACTTGAAATGCAGTCGAAGGAAATGGATATGTGTGGTAATACTTGTTTAAAGGTTCTTCAACTTGATGGCAGCAATGAAACAGCTTTAGTACTTATGGCAGACTTGTCTTTTAGAAATGTATGTGCCGAAAGTTATATGAAAAAACCTCCATTACTAGCATGAGGGACAAATCGAGCCGGAGACTCAAAAAATGTAAGCAAAAAATTAATTTAAAATAAGTGCAAATGTTGCAGTCAGTCGCAACCGTCTGCGGTATGCTCTGATACTTTTAAAGGTAGGGTACGGCCAGGGACCTAATGTACCTTCTGGGGGACATTGCCACCAAATTTGGTAAATTTAGCTTGTAAACTGTCTAATATACTCGATGCCTGTATTAAAACCGGTAAAAAAAGGCCTGATTGCAAAGTGGTACGGATGCGAAAGGGGTTTATGTTATTCAAAATTGTCTGATGCAGATGGGGATGCCACCAGCTATCTTGTAAAAGGTGTGGAAGGGGGGGCTGGAGGCGGTATGGGTGGGCGTTGCATCCAAATTTTTGCTGTAGATCCATGTGGTATGTCAATTGCTATCTTCCTACAAACTTTGGTAACTCTAGATCAAAATTTAAAAAAATTAGGGAAAAGGGAGCTGGGAGTGGTTTGGGTGGGCGTGGCATCCAAATTTTTGATGCAGATCTATGAGGAATGTCAATCGCTATCTTCATACCAAATTTGGTGACTCTGGCTCAAAGATTGTAAAAGGTGGGGAAAGTGGGGCTGGGGGAAGTATGGGTGGGCGTGACATCCAAATTTTTGCTGCAGATTTTTGTGAGATTTCAATTGCTTTCATCCTTCCAAATTTGGTGACTCTAGCTCAAAGTTTGTAAAAGGTAGGGAAAAGGGGGTTGGGGGTGGAATGGGTGGGCGTGGCTCCAAAAGTTTGATGCAGATTTTCGGGGTCGTTGCCAGCTTTCTTCCTACCAAATTTGGTTTGGCTCTTGCTCCACAACTCTAAAAGGTATACTCATTCCCATTTTTGACGAATTTTTGGGGCGGCTAGGGTAGTATTGGTGGGCGTTGTATCCAAATTTTTGATGCAGTTTTTTGGGGGATGCTAGCAGCTAACTTTTTACCAGATTTGGTAGTTATAGCTGTAAATAAGTGCGAAATATGTGCATTTAACTGTTTTGAGTTATCGAATTTATCGATTTTCCGGCCCCCCAGTTATCGTAGAGCCCCAATCTTTACATTATAATTTACTATTTCAAATATGAAGATAATTTAAAGGTTTTAAGTTGCTAGCTTGAAAGGTGTGGAAAAAATTTGCGTTCATACGGACGGACAGACACCATAACGAACTCGAATGAAGACAATATACTCTTTACCATCGGTATCGACTATATATACTGCAGTAGAATTAAATTTTCAATTATATCATCAGTAAGGCGCCGTGATGCGCAAATAATCTATACACACTTAACAACAATATGAATGTCAATTTTTTTGAGTAAATTTCTCAAATGGCCTAAGTAGATAAAAGAGATGACGGTCAATAAGACCTGTGGTGCCTCACCATTGGCGAGTAACCACGCGACATGATGTAAAGATAGTAATGGAGGGTTAAAACGTGCTGCGAATATTTTGTTTGCAATGTATTTTAGAGCATAGATAATCCATATTGAATTTAATTTATTTTTTATACTCGATACCGAAGGTAAAGAGTATATTGGGTTTGTGCAATGTCCGTCATGGTGTCCGTCCGTCCGTCTGTATGTTCGCAACTTTTTTCCACACCCTTCAAGCTAGTGACTTGAAACTTTCCAATTCTTTTTATCTATGGGATAGTAAATTAAAGTGTCAAGATGGGCTTTCTACGATAACTGGGTGGCTGGCAAATCGACAAATTCGATAACTCAAAACCGATAAATCCTCATATTTCGCACATCCTTACAGCTAGAACTACCAAATTTGGTGGGCAGATAGCTACTAGTAACCCCAAAAAAACTGCATTAAAATTTTTGGAGCCACGCCCACCCATTCCGCCCCCAGTCCCCACGCAATTTAAAGTCAAAAAAGCTCATATCTCCCACAGTTTTTGAGCTATAGCTACCAAATTTGGTGCCAAGATAGGTGATGATGACCCCCCAAAAACTGCATCAAAAGTTTGGATGCCACGCCCACCAATACTGCCCTAGCCGCCCCCATCCGCCCAAACGCTTCGTCAAAAACGGGAATACGTGTATCTTCCAGAGTTGTGGAGCTAGAGCCACCAAATTTGGCAGGAAGGTAGCTGGCAACGACCCCCAAAAAACTGCATCAAAGTTTTGGAGCCACGCCCACCCATTCCGCCCCCCTTTTCCCGCCTTTTACAAACTTTTAGCTAGAGTCACCAAATTTAGTATGAAGGTAGCAATTGACATTCCACATGGATCTGCAGCAAAAATTTTGATGCCACGCCCACCCATACCACCCCCAGCCCCCCTTTCCCCACTTTATACAAACTTCGAGCTAGAGTCACCAAATTTGGTATGAAGATAGCAATTGACATTCCACAAGGAACTGCAGCAAAACTTATGATGCCACGCCCACCCATTACGCCCCCAGCCCCCCTTTCCCCACTTTTTACAAACTTTGAGCTAGAGTCAACAAATTTGGAAGGAAGATAGCAATTGACATTTCACAAAGATCTACAGCAAAACTTTGGATGCCACGCCCACCCATACCGCTCCCAGCCCCCCTTTCCCCACTTTTTACAAACTTCGAGTTAGAGTCACCAAAAATTTTAACTGTGCTTTGCGATACTTTAATGTAGCCCGCAGAAATCAAGTGTGGGGTCAGAAAGCTAAACTTAACATGATTGAAATATGCATCAATCCAGATGATGAAATAATGATTGCAAATTATCTTTTTCAGGTTGGAGATAGCGGAGAGCTTAGTGAATCCCGTATTATTGCATTGCAGACAGCGGATCGGTTACTTAAAGAAATGCGTCCTTGTTCTGGAGAAATATTCGAAAGTGCATTGACATTGGAATAGCAGAGGCCGTTCTAAGCCAAACGTTGGTTACAGATTAGCATTAAGCAACATGAAAGGAAAAAATTATGTTAGCGCTGTAAATGTGTGTCAACAAGTTCTTAAATTGCACCCTGACTTTATCATCATTCGCAAGGATATACTTGAGAAATGCCGCAATAATTTAAGAAATTAAATGCTTATAAATGATGGCTAGGTGTACGTAAATACTTGTCTAATTTGCTATAGCAAATCGTAACTTTGTCATTTAAAACCCATATTTTCAATTTCTGAAAAACTCAGAAATAATTAAATTTGGATATAACTGTGTTTTTTTAAGAAGTTATTTAAGTGGTTTTGTTGATATTTATTTATTTATTTATTTATTTATAGTCAGCTAAGAGCAGCTGACATTAAAATGAATCAAATTTAATTAAATTAAAAATAGTTAAAATAATTAAATTAAGTAAAATATAGAATAATATATAAATCTGAAAATATAATTAAAAGTTAACGGTTAAAGCTCTGGGAAATTCAATAAAAAAAATTGAGTAGTCCAACATTTGTTGCAAGGATTGGGAAAAACCCAGAAAAACCCAATCAGACCAGCGTTAGATTAGTAATTAGTGGTTACGATTAGATAAAGCAAAAAGGATCGATCTTTTTAGTACTGGAGTTGAGGCCTCCAAGGAGAACAGAGAATTAAGTTTCTTATAGTCAGAACATGTAACACGAAATGGTTCATGAATTAAATAGTTGCTGAAGCAACGATCAAGGCTAAGGGGTAAAAAGTTACGTGAAGATCTAATTGGGACATTAAATTTAATTCGACTCAAAAGAACTGATGAGTCGATTTCACCATTAAGTAGGTTAGTAATAAATAATACTCCATGCATAGTTCTACGGTTTAACAGGGAGGGAAGATTTATTAAAAGGAGTCTACTTGAATACGGGGGTAAGTCAACTCCAGGAACCCAGTTAAAACTTCTAAGGGCAAAAAGAAGAAATTTCTTCTGCACAGATTCAATTCTATCCTGGTGAATCGAGTATTGTGGGGACCACACACAAGATCCATACTCCAGGATGGGACGTACTAGGGATGTATAAAGCGTTTTAGTGGTGTAGGGATCATTAAACTCTTTCGACCACCGCTTGATGAAGCCAAGGACATTAATGGCCTTATTGACCATATACGAAATATGAGCGTCAAACTTAATTTAGGATCAAGAATAATGCCTAAATCTTTAATTTCAAACACGCGGTCAAGTGGTGAAGCATCAAGCAAGTAGTGAGCAGTATGAGGGGTACTTCTACAAAAAGACATGACTTTACATTTAGAACAATTTAAATTGAGTAAGTTAAAACGACACCAGGCCGACAATGCACCCAAATCCGACTGTAGTAAATTACACAGGGAAGCGTCATTATATGTGAAACATAGCTTCACATCATCAGCAAACATATATACATAGGAGTTAGTAATAACAGCTGGAAGATCGTTAATAAACAGATTAAATAGCAAAGGTCCAAGGTGACTACCCTGGGGAACACCAGAGGTAACAAAAATAGGTTTAGATACCGACGATTTAAAAACTACTTTTTGTGTTCGACCACACAAGTACTCCGAAAGCCACAATACGAGTTTTGATGGAAATCCAATAATATTTAATTTTTTAAGCAACAGAGAATGACTAACAGAATCAAATGCCTTACTAAAATCGGTGTAAACAACGTCAGTTTGCATTTTTTCCTGAAACCCTTTGATAACAAGCGAAGTGAATTCAAGAAGGTTAGTGGTAGTAGATCTACGCCTAACAAAACCATGTTGGTAAGGCGATATAATTGAACTACATCCGTGTTGCAGTTGAGAACATATAATTTTTTCAAAGACTTTTGGTATGGCAGACAACTTGGATATACCCCTATAATTTTTAACGTTTGATTTTGAAGAATTTTTATGGAGTGGAATTATAAAGGATTCCTTCCATATATCAGGAAACACAGTTGAGTCAACAGACAAGTTAAATAATTTATTTAAGGGCTTACAAAGAGAATCCGCGCAGTATCGGAGAATACAACCTGGCACTCCATCAGGACCAGGCAAGTAGCCAGGTTTAATAGATGCATAATGCATAATGCATAAGTATATTGCGCAGTTTCATTTTAACTAAGGTCACTGACCAGAATTATAGATACTATCTTTTGCCACTCATGTACAGATAACTAGCAAAGTCCTCGCATAGGAGCTTCACATTTCGTTTACATTTATTTTTCATCCCCTCCAGACCTTGCATTTAGCCGATTTAGCCTTCAAATAAAACAAAAATTATTGCATGTCGAAAATATGCAAAATATGCTAATAATATGCGAGAAATATGAAAACCAATATAATTGAATTTCTCTCGATTAATACTCAATTCAGAGCAAGATAAAAGACTACTATTCTTGGTCTGAATACAACAGAAAACAAGTGGAAGCGTTGCAGTCGGACGCAACCGACTGCGATATACTCGATACCTCTTTCAAAACAGGTAACAAAAGGCCTCGAAGTTAAATTTAATTATTAACATCTAGATTCTTTACAAATATCAATAACATATTTTGTTTTCAAATTGTGAAGTAGTTATTTTGCCGAGGCACAGATCCCAGTCTGTCTAAGGCCCACGTCACAAGAAATATTATTTTTTCAGCGACGCTTTCGTAAATTTGAGGCAAGTGTTATGAAGTCGTCGAAGACCGGATCGCGCGGCCGAAAATAGCTGGGCGATTAGGGAATAAGCAAGAAAGACCGCTGCTCAAATACCCGCTAATCACACAGGGTATTATCTCGGTGAATACGTGTCGATTGCGAGCCGGTGCGATGAATTGGTTGACCCCTTGCTTTTGCTTTTTTACACACGTGTGTTGCGATTTTCGTGCGCGCACGTACATATATGTGTGAAGAGCGTAAGAAGTCACATCGCCACGGCAGAGAAAACACGGCCGATGGCTTTAACTTAACCTTTTATTCTTGGCACTCACTGCTCCTTTTATACTCACTTTACAATACGCCTAATTAATTTATCTTCAGTTTATTTGTCGCTTACACTCTTGTATAACTTCTGAGTTGTCTACGTATTAGCCGCCACGCGAGTTTCGCTTCTTTTCCAAAATCAATTATCGTCGCCACTTCTTTATTCGACGAACTCCCGACATCGACTATCATTTCTTGCCGGCTTCATCTCGCTTTCTTTCCGTGATGTTGATCGAGGCCCTTGCTCTGTTAACCGGTCACCCGCTAACCAAATGTTAAACGTAAATGTATGTTGTAACGTAACTTAAGAAACCTAGATCGTAATTAGTGCTTATGTTAAGTATAAGTGTATGTTTAATATAAATGGGTAGATTATTATATTTGAGAGTCCTTCATTGGCTTATCTTACATCTCTATCTTTTTAACTCATGTGTGTTTCTTATATCGCTCTTGCTTTGCATCGCAACGGACGTGTTTTTTTTATGCGCTTCGCTTTTTTGACTATTGTGCGTCTTATTTCTGCTATTAATTTCGCGAATTTGTGTAAACTAATAGTTTTGTGTCTTTGTGTTCTGTCGGTTTGCCTTAACCCAAAGTGGACATTAAATTAACGATTTAAGTTGCATTTGTTTTAAAGTGTTTCCAAGCACAACAACAAACTGCAGTCCAGCATACTGAAAAATTTGCTCAACGTTCTGTCGCCTGCTTTTGTTTTGTTTGTGTGCTTTTACGCTCACTCTCTCACTCTCTCTCTCTATTTTCAAGCACTCCGCTCCCAGTGCATTAAACCGATTCTTGATCGTTTACTCTAACGCGCTCTTTTGTGTTGGTGTTGGTCGCGGTCAAACTTTTCTCCGTTGCTTGTTGCTTTCGGTGGTCGCGCTCGCGCCGTTTTTGTTTGTGAAGCTGTGAAGTAAGTTTTGTTTGTAGCTTTACTATTTGCACATTAGGGTGGACCTGTATCTTAATAATAAAAATTTTCTGCAGAGATATTTTTATTGTTTTTTATTTATTTATTTTTTTTATGTTTTTTTTTTTTTTGATACTTATATATTCTTTTAATAAATTCAATAAAAATGTCTGTTTGCTGCTATGCGAATTGTCAAGTCCGCGTTAACTCAAAAATGGGTTTTGTCTGCTCCTGGATGTGCGCAAATGTTGCTCATGAGCAATGTGCTGGCATTAATGGCCGTGTCTCAGACCTCTTGAAGGTTACTAATTTAGAGTGGCCGTGTTGGTCATGTTTGGAGAAAAAAAAAGACATTGCAAGCTTTATAGAAACTCAGCTTGGCTTAGAGGGCGTTTTCTGTCAGTTGAATAAACTGTGTGGAAAATTCTCATCGGTTCAGAGAAACCTTAGCGAGAAAAATCTTGTACAGGATTCTCTAAAGCGTAAAAAGGCCAACGTTGGGCAGTTATCGGGCTCTGTGACGTTGGAAAATACTCCAAACGCTCCGATACCACAGTGTAAAGTAAATAAAAATCTTCATGTCCCTTCTACTAAAGTTATCGAGAACTTAGATGATATAACAATAACTCCCATGGATTTTGTCTTATCTGATCCCGATCCTTCGGTTCTTTTGGTGGTTAGTAGTGTTGATGTTAATCAACAAAAAAACTCTATCAAACCTAAAGAGCCAAATATTCAATTATCCGAGACTGAGTCTTCCAAACCAGCCTCAGTGGAGGATATAATTAAAAAATTTGTTGCTGTCGCACCTAAAAAACAAATATTTGTTTCAAGGCTTCCCCCTGATTTAACATCAGATGATGTCAAGGTCTATATCAAGGCCAAATCGAATGCCAATGTCACGAAATTCAAATTTGCTTATGATCGGAACATTTCGTCTTTTAAAATCAGTGTTTCGAATCAAGATTTTTGCACCATATGCTGCAAAGAATTTTGGCCAGAACACATAATTGTGAAAGAGTATACTGCAAGAAAAAAAAATCGGCCTCCGATTGTATCTACACTTCCGGTGGTTGGTTCTAAGGTAACTCTCCCAATTACTGATAGTTCAAAAAACTAACATCCTCCTTCTTACTTGGCTATCAGAATGTAAGAGGTCTTTGTAGTAAACTCACTAGCTTATACCTTAATAGTCTTTCTTTCCCTTTCCATGTCATTGCCTTTACTGAAACGTGGTTAAGGCAAGACATTCTCAATTCCGAAATTCTATGTAGTACATATTCCATTTATAGAAAGGACCGTACTCTTCGGCGTGGTGGTGGAGTGCTTATTGCTGTGAATGTTGACTTTCCTTCTGAAACAGTCGTATTAAATAGTTCTTTTGATATAGAGCTTATTGCTGTAAAGCTAAATATTTACGGTATTAACATTTTTATCACTTGTTCCTATATACCTCCTTCCTCTGATCTCTCTATCTATGAGACACATCTATCTGCTATTCATTCTGTCTCTGCCTTGCTTTCTGATCGCGATTTTCTTGTAGTTCTTGGTGATTTCAACATTGCTGAAGCTACTTGGATTTCTTGTCCTGACTCTGGTGCCCTGACTCCCACGGCCCCGAATGAATTTTTAATCGACTTACTTGGGATGTCATTGAGTCAAATTAATGCTATCCCAAATTCTCTTAATAAAATGCTTGATCTGATTTTTGTTTTGGATTCATCATCTTCATCCGTTTCCCGTTCCCAGCCTATATCTTCTCCCGAAGACTTATACCATCCTGCGTTGGAGCTGTTCATTAATTTACCTTCCCGGACGCGTTGCAATGTCAAAATGCCTTTGAGTCGAGTTCGTCAATTTAGGAAAACTGATTTTGAGGGTCTCTTGCTTTATCCCATACTGACTGGTCTGCCCTCTACGAGTCTGACGACTTGGACGTGGCAATCAGTATTTTTTACAATACCTTATATTCTTTATTTGATTTATGTGTCACGGTTGGTAAGCTAAACAGGTCTAATAAACCTGTGTGGTTTACCCGAGAGTTGACAATTCTCAAAAATCGAAAATCTAAGCTCTACAAGAGATTTAGAAAAAGCGGCTCATCGGTAGCCTATTCTGATTACTTGATTGCTCGTGCCAGTTTTGCTATCTTAAACAAAAAATGTTATAAGAATTACCTGACTCGGTGTAGATTACAGTTTCAGCAGGATCCAAAGCGGTTTTTTGATTTTGTTAATGCGAAGCGTAGGTCATCGACACTCCCAACGGAGGTATTCTTTGAGGAAACGAAGGCCAATTCTGAACAGGAGATTGCAAATATATTTGCCCAATTTTTCAAACGACGTATAGTTCTTTTCAATCTCAAGTCGGTTTGCCTTACCCTTATCAGGTTAATGGCTCGAATCGCATCTTTGGACTGAAAATCACTGAGAACTCATTTTTAAATAATCTACATGTTTTGAAACCTATATTTTCCCCAGGACCTGACGGAGTGCCAGGCTGTGTGCTTAGACACTGCGCTCATGGTCTTTTAAAGCCGTTGCTTAAAATGTTTAACTTGTCCCTGGAGTTAGGCTCCTTTCCAAAAATTTGGAAAGAGTCATTTATTATTCCTCTCCATAAAAAAGGAAACAAATGTAATGTTCAAAACTATAGGGGTATCTCCAAGTTGTCTGATATTCCTAAGATTTTTGAAAAATTAATAACCTCCCATCTTCAACACCTTTGTAAATCTATTATTTCACCGTGCCAGCACGGATTTATGAAACAAAGATCTACTACCACTAACTTGTTAGAATTTACTTCGTTTGTTATCAAGGGTTTTCAGGACAAATTGAAGACTGATGTTATTTATACTGATTTTAGTAAGGCTTTCGACTCTGTAGATCATCATCTCCTAATACATAACTAGAACTCTTGGGCTTTTCAAATATTCTAGTTCTTTGGATTAAAGACTACCTTACTCTTAGAACTCAGAGGGTTTTATTTAAAGGGTCCGTTTCCAAGACGGTTCAGGTCACTTCAGGCGTTCCACAGGGTAGTCATCTTGGTCCTTTATTATTTATTTTGTTTAAAAACGATCTTCCATCGGTTATAAAGTTCTCTCGGGTTTTGATGTACGCTGATGATGTAAAGTAATGCACGTCAGCTGCAACTCCCCTAGCTGCTCAACAGCTTCAAAGAGATTTAGATAACTTTCAAATGTGATGTAAAGTAAATTTTTTAAATCTTAATTACAGTAAATGTAAAGTAATGTCATTTTTTAGATGTTTGCCCTTTTTATACTTGATACCGAAGGTAAAGAGTATATTGGGTTTGTGCAATGTCCGTCATGGTGTCCGTCCGTCCGTCCGTCCGTCTGTATGTTCGCAACTTTTTTCCACACCCTTCACGCTAGAGACTTGAAACTTTCCAATTCTCTTTATCTATGGGATAGTAAATTAAAGTGTCAAGATGGGGGTTCTACGATAACTGGGTGGCTGGCAAATCGATAAATTCGATAGCTCAAAACCGATAAATCCTCATATATCGCACATCCTTACAGCTAGAACTACCAAATTTGGTGGGCAGATAGCTACTAGCAACCCCAAAAAAACTGCATCAAAAATTTTGGAGCCACGCCCACCCATTCCGCCCCCAGCACCCCGCAATTTAAAGTCAAAAAAGATTATATCTCCCACAGTTTTTGAGCTATAGCTACCAAATTTGGTGCCAAGATAGGTGATGATGACCCCCCAAAAACTGCATCAAAAGTTTGGATGCCACGCCCACCAATACTGCCCTAGCCGCCCCCATCCGCCCCAACGCTTCGTCAAAAACGGGAATACGTGTATCTTCCAGAGTTGTGGAGCTAGAGCCACCAAATTTGGCAGGAAGGTAGTTGGCAACGACCCCCAAAAAACTGCATCAAAGTTCTGGAGCCACGCCAAACCATTCCGCCCCCTTTCCTTACCTTTTACAAACTTTGAGCTAGAGTCACCAAATTTGGATGGAAGGTAGCAATTGACATTCCACAAGGAACTGCAGCAAAAATTTGGATGCCACGCCCACCCATTACGCCCCCAGCCCCCCTTTCCCCACTTTATACAAACTTTGAGCTAGAGTCACCAAATTTGGAAGGAAGATAGCAATTGACATTTCACAAAGATCTGCAGCAAAACTTTGGATGCCACGCCCACCCATACCGCTCCCAGCCCCCCTTTCCCCACCTTTTACAAACTTCGAGCTAGAGTCACCAAATTTGGTATGAAGATAGAAATTGACATTCCACACAGATCTGCATCAAAACTTTGGATTCCACGCCCACCCATACCGCCCCCAGCCCCCCTTACCACACTTTAAACAATTTTCGAGCTAGAGTCACCAAATTTGGTATGAAGATAGAAATTTACATTCTACAAAGAACTGCATGAAAACTTTGGATGCCACGCCCAGCCATACTGCCCCCAGTCCCCCTTTCAACAGCTCTTACTAACTTTCAGCTAGAGTCACCAAATTTGGTAGGAAGATAGTTGGTGGCATCCCCATCTGCATCGGAGAATCTTTAAGGCAGCGTACACCCCTGCCCCATCCGTACCCCTTTGCAATCAGGCCTCTTTTTACATGTTTTAATACTGGTATCGAGTGTGCCGCAGTCGGTTGCGTCCGACTGCAACGTTTCCACTTGTTTAATATTTATTTTCTTGACAACAAACCACTAGACAGAATTGAATGGGTTGACGATTTGGGCATCGTTATGGACCCAAAGCTTAAGTTTGACAAGCATATTTCTTCAATTTCTAATCGAGCATCTGGTGTCTTGGGCTTTATTAAGCGCTGGTCCAAGGAGTTTAACGATCCCTACTTAACAAAATCTCTGTATACTTCTCTTGTACGACCGATTCTGGAATATGGGTCTTGTATATGGTTTCCCAAATACGAAATTCATCAGAATAAAATAGAATCGGTACAAAAACCATTTCTGCTCTTCGCACTTAGAGGTCTTAACTGGGACACTAACAATATTTTGCCATCTTATCGTAGTAGACTTTTACTAAGAGATCTTCCTTCTCTTAATGATCGTAGAATAATGCTAGCATTTTCCTTTTTTCACAAATTAATTAATGGTGAAATTGATTCTTCTGAATTAATTAACCAAATTAACTTTGCTGTTCCTATTAGAAATATTAGAAATTTTGTGCCTATATCTCTTCAAACTTGTAATTCTAATTATGCTCTTCATAACCCTTTTCGTATTCTGTGTTCTATTTATAACGATCTTTCTCACTTAATACACAGTGCCACTCCTACTTGCTCTATAAAAAAGTTAGTTTTGTGTCACTTGTCTGCATGTTCGCGATCATCGTAACCGCACGTTAAGCGGAGTGCCCCTCGGTCGGATGGGCGGGAGGTGGGTCGCTTTGTGCGTGGGTCCGCGCGTTAACAAACCGGTGCTTGGTATCGTTGGGCCACTTGACTGTACTGTTCGTTAGTACATCTACGTCCAATATATAATTAAAAAAAATTATAGATGTATAAAAGTTCTTTGTAGTGTTTCTATGTTTCTATGCTTAATTGAAAATTATGTTTAAACTTATTCCTATTGTTTGTCTTACGTCTATGTTTAACTCATTCTGTGCCTATAAATGTACTCATTTTTTACAAAGCAAACTTGTATTTAATTCATTGTGTGTCTTATACTATATGTTCTCAATCTTGAAATGGATTGTGATATATGATGTGATGTGGGCCAACTTCACACCCCCCCTTTCTCCGTGACCGTGACTTTGTCGTCGCGGTAATGGGTAGCCGCATAGGGTTTAGCCTCCACTGCCACTGTGAAGCGGTCGTGTCGTCCATGTCTACCTCTTTTTGCCAGCTGGTACACTATCATCTTTACCGATTCAGATGATAGTTTTTAGCCAACCCAGAAGAATCGGGCCCGGAAGAACCTTGGTGTTTTTGGAGAATTTTTTGGTCTCCTTCACCGCCCACTCCTCATCCACATCTCTCGATTTTCTTCCCTAACGCTCTATCTTTCGATATTCTCCTCCCGGTTCACTTCCTCTTGCACTGTATCGCTATCGTCTTTTGCCTGGAGCTCTCGTTGTCACGGCGCTCCGCTGCGTACTGTAGTCAGCTGCATGATGCGTATGATGCACTCGTCGTCTTCCGTGTCTATGGATGCGCTTGTTTGCACGTGTTTCGTGATCCGTGACATTGTTTCTCCGGGCCTCTGTCGCTCTCGGAGACTTCCACATGGGTCTTTTCGGCATACTCATGGGTGGCCGCCTTGTCGTGTCTGCTTGTCGACGTTGCGTCCATTATCTACTGATATGATAAAAAACCAAGATCGTTTGTTTGGCTCTATCCGAGCTGTTTACGTGGGACGGCGGCTCTCGTTTCGCTCTGTTTCTTGTTGTCGGCAAGATTCTAGATCCTCTTCTTCTTGTTGTCCTTAGCAAGACCACCTCGTTGACCATAGGGCGCAATTCCCTCCTTCTCAGGTTGTAGTTTCTCCCTTGGTCCTTCGGTGCTCGTTGTTTGTTGCTCTGCGCTATCCTGAACACTTCTTGCAACCTGTCCGCCTTCTCCTCTGGTGTTTGCGATGCGCTTCCCGTACCCGTCGTATTCTCATGGTGTAGCGTTGCTGGCAGACGAGGTTCTCTTCCCTACATAAGAAAAATCCTGTAGAGTCTGCGATGCTCGAGTTGACGGCCAACGAGATTTCGGGTATTAGCTCATCCCATGAATTTTGGCTCCCAGAGACATACTGCGCTACCATCGTTTTCACGGTCCTGTTGGTCCTCTATGTTGGGTTTTACTGTGGGCAGTACGGGGCTGTGTGTTCCATTTCCATACCTAGTGTATACATAAATGTTTTAAAATTTCGACTTGTAAATTCTACCTCATTGTCGCATACGAATCATTTTGGCACACCGAACCGGCACAAGATTCGTTCGCGAAAAGCCTGAAATGTAGCTGCCGATGATCGTTTCAGTGGAACTAATTCCACCCAATTTGTGAACACGTCATGGAATACTGACAGCATCGTGTTACTTTGCTTTGAACGTGGCAAGGGACAAACGGAATCCGCGCACAGGATGGCCATCGGCTCCGATACCTGGCGGGACAGCATTTGCCCGGATAGCTTCCTTTGCTCTGACTAGAAAAGTTGACATTTTTCGCAGCATTTGACATTCCTGGCTGCATCTCGAAACATACCCGGCCAGTAATAACGCTGCGACAGCCTCATAATCGTCTTTCAGATCCCTTGGTGCCCAGCCGTCAGCGTGTCGTGGCATTCCTTTTCCTTTGGTCGAAGTCCACACAGAGATTCCATGGGATGTAGTCTTCGTCATCCGCGCGATAGCCTAGGTTTCGGTACAGTTGTCCGTTTTCTTCCACATAGTCCGCATACTAAGCTGTTTCTTTGGCCATCTTTTCCTGCATACTTCGAATCCATTTTTGTGAGAATGGCTGAGCCACGGCTTGCTGAAGCTGCTCCAACGGGTCTCGCGACAACGCATCTGCTACCACGTTGAGCTTGCCCTTCCTGTACTTAACGCTGAACTGGTACTGCTGAAGCTCCAATGCCCAGCGCGCGATCCTTCCTGTCGGGCTCTCTATAGAATGGTGTCCCTCCAGGTAACATTTCAACTTTAGAATTGACCAAACTATCGCTAAGCATTCCTTTTCAGTCACCAAGCAGCTCTCCTCCGCTTTGGAAAATTTTCGGCGAGTAGGCTATGAATCGCTCCTGCTGGTTAACGTTTTGGGTGAGAACCGCTCCGAGGCCATAATCACTTGCATCCGTGCCAACACAGGAGCGGTCGTCAGGAAGTATTTTACTGTCGCACGCCGCTTGTTGTTTCTCGTTCCACGACCACTTTCGGGCTTTCTTAAACAGAATCGTCATAGGCTGCACCAATATCGTAAAATTAGGCACGAATCACCGATACCATGGTGCCATCCCTAAAATTCGTCGGTGCTTTTAGATTTCGTATAGCTTCTACTTTGACGAGTCTGTTTGAATTCCCTCGTCGCTCACCAGATGTCCAGTTTTCTTTGAAAGAACGAGCATTTTCTCCGACTCAGCTTCAGATTGGCTGCGCTCAGCCGCCGAAAGTCTTCTCTAAGGTTTTCCAGGTGCTGTTCTTTCGACTTGCTGATTACGATGATATCAACTTAATAAGCGGATGCATTGGGTTCCATCTCCGGGCCGATCACTGTCTCTAACGCTCTCTGAAATGCTGTAGCCACGGAGTGCAAACCGAATGGCCTCACTCACCACTGCTACAATCCGCGTCCGGAAACTATAAACACGGTGCATTCCCGCCTATCCGCAGCCTTGGAGATTTGCCACTACATATGCTTCAATTCCAACGTCGAGATAAAGCGGGAGTTACCGATCTATCGGTATCCTACCTAGCCCCTCAACTCAAACCGCTCCGCACCCACATATGACATGCATATGTCACAACAGCACTCCAGCTCAGACCACCCTGTAGCTGCACTTATATTTCCCACATTTATATTCCCCACTTATATTCCCCACAATATGTATGTAAGATGTCACTAAACTGACCAAAATACTTCATTGCAACACAAGAACGACCGATTTCTCGCCACGAGCATCCGGCCTCAAGCAGAGTCAGCACTTCTTGCAGTAGGCGGCTGTCTGATAATACATACATTGTTACACTTATATACAATTCTCTCTTATACTATACATTGTACTTAGGTTTCTTTAGAGCTATAAGAAGTATGAAAAGACACTTGAATTCCAATTCTCAAAGAAGACTGACGTCTGTTTTTTATTCAACTAAAAAATACAATTTATCACAAATAAATACATATATTATCGATGGCCTACTGGAGTTAGGCCTATCGCAAGTTAACAGGGTGCATAACTGTAGTGGTAGAATGTTGGACTTAATATTTTTTTCGGACTCCGATTGCAGTAATACTAGTAGAATACCCCCTCTAGTACTTCCGGAAGATACTTACCATCCAACCTTAGAACTGTCCATCGAAATTCTTAACCCTAGCCAGTTAAGGTTTGTAGAGGTTTCCGACGGCAAGAAAATATGTAGACGTAGTTCTGTTTTTGAATTGTAAAACGAGACTGAGCGCTTTATTCTGCATAACGGAATATATATGACTTAAAACTAAGTGTTTACAATATATGGAATGTGTATGTGTATATGTGTGCCCTATATATGTATCCTGTTCGCAACTCAGCAGTTGCGAAACATTGTAGTGGGTGAAGTGGCTTGGCTGAAGTCGCTGATCGGGAATATGCCGCGTAGGCATTTGTTGTAGACGACGAAGTGTCTCTGCATTTGTGCTTGGTCAGCAGCTTTCGCGTATAGCCCTGTTGTTAGGCAATACGCGGAGGCTTTGCTGGAGGGCTGATTTGTGGGGCGAGGCTGGCGGAGGTAACTCCTCCTCCCTAGTGTGAAGAGACGGCCAGAGTGAAGGAATGGCATAGCGTCATATCTCCGACGACATATCTCCGCCCAGTACATTTTTCTGGCGGAGATATGACGTTTTGAGACGACATATCTCCGCTCGGAGATATAACGCTAAGAAACGACATATCTCCGCCGAGAGAAAAATGTCATATCTCCGCGCGGAGATATGACGTTTCTGAGCGTCATATCTCCGAGCTGAGATATGTCGTCTCAAAACGTCATATCTCCGCCAGAAAAATGTACTGGGCGGAGATATGTCGTCGGAGATATGACGCTATGCCACTGAAATAGGGTTAAGAATTTCGATGGTCGTTTGTGAAACGGCGGAGATATGTCGTTTCAAAACGTCATATCTCCGCTCAGCGATTTTAAGCAAAGTTATCGAAACACCAACTTGATACTATAAGAAGTATTAATTAATTAATATTTAGTATAATTAGCCGCCGCTGCGTACTCTTATTAAGACAGTAACGCCTAAAAGCGCAGCAGGGAAAATTTTTTTTTCAAAAAAATCGCGCGATTTTTTTGAAAAAAAATTTTGCCTGCGTCCTTAACTTAGTTATGTCGCTGGTGTATCGACATAATTTGCTCAAAATCGCTGCGCGGAGATATGTCATTACAAAACGTCATATCTCCGCTCGGAGATATGACGTTTTTTTCTTGGCGGAGATATGTCGTTTTGAGCGGATATATGACGCTAAGAAACGACATATCTCCGTGCGGAGATATGTCGTTTGTGAAACGGCGGAGATATGTCGTCGGAGATATGTCGCGACCCCTATTTCAGTATCTAAAAACACTTTAAAAACCCGTTGCTTTCGTTAAACTAAATTTACTAAATTAAATTATCTTCTTCTACATACTAATTGGTCGCGCCTTTATTTTTGTATTCTTGTTATTATTCTTATTCTTGTAGCACAACACTTGCCAATAAGGGGGCAGATTGGGACGCCATCTGCGATTTATGTAGGGCCGTCTGTTAATCCCCCTGTGACAAGTACCCAGCTGGGACAGATGGGCTACAGACCAGACATGGCCGCCAGTTATCGGGCAGTTGAAAACCACGGGCAGTACATGGCGGTCCCTAAGCAAGTTAGAAAGTGGGGGATCTGTTTCGACCGCCGCACTGACCCGCTCGTGTTTGTAGAGGCACTTGAGGAACGCGCAGTGACGAACGAAGAAGAGCTAGACCGCATGCCAAGGGCGATGAGCGAGGCATTAACAGACATGGCGGCAAGCTGGTTCTCGAAGAGCGGGCTTAGAGACGTGACATGGGGCAGAGTAGACCGTGTGCAATGGACGACATTGCTACAATTGTTCACAAAAGAGAAATTTCACCAGAGAATGCCCGAATCCAAAGGTGTTGTTTTGTAGACAGTGTGGTACTTGAAACTTTTGACCGAACATGTGTTCGGCTTTCATTTCGTCCCTTGGCTGTGCCAGTAGGGGAAGCTCACCCGATAGCATATCTGCCTCTACTCGACTAAGAATGTGTTCTCTCCCAACTCCTTCAACGGACATTCTTAAGAGGGTTGCCTTTTTTTTTTTTTTTTTTTTTTTTTTTTTTTTTTTTTTTTTTTTTTTTAACGTATCGTTAAAACATCAACTCAAATACTTTAATAACAATTTGTTACCTGACCACAACTAAATATATTTGTGTGTAAATGGCATTTGTGTTCTTTAGATTTATTTATTTATTTATTTATATATAGTCAGCTAAGAGCAGCTGACATTAAAATGAATCAAATTTAATTTAAATTAAAAATAGTTAAAATAATTAAATTAAGTAAAATATAGAATAATATATAAATCTGAAAATATAATTAAAAGTTAACGTTAAAGCTCTGGGAAATTCAATAAAAAAATTGAGTAGTCCAACATTTGTTGCAAGGATTGGGAAAAACCCAGAAAAACCCAATCAGACCAGCGTTAGATTAGTAATTAGTGGTTACGATTAGATAAAGCAAAAAGGATCGATCTTTTTAGTACTGGAGTTGAGGCCTCCAAGGAGACAAGAGAATAAAGTTTGTTATAGTCAGAACATATAACACGAAATGGTTCATGAATTAAATAGTTGCTGAAGCAACGATCAAGGCTAAGGGGTAAAAAGTTACGTGAAGATCTAATTGGGACATTAAATTTAATTCGACTCAAAAGAACTGATGAGTCGATTTCACCATTAAGTAGGTTAGTAATAAATAATACTCCATGCATAGTTCTACGGTTTAACAGGGAGGGAAGATTTATTAAAAGGAGTCTACTTGAATACGGGGGTAAGTCAACTCCAGGAACCCAGTTAAAACTTCTAAGGGCAAAAAGAAGAAATTTCTTCTGCACAGATTCAATTCTATCCTGGTGAATCGAGTATTGTGGGGACCACACACAAGATCCATACTCCAGGATTGGACGTACTAGGGATGTATAAAGCGTTTTAGTGGTGTAGGGATCATTAAACTCTTTCGACCACCGCTTGATGAAGCCAAGGACATTAATGGCCTTATTGACCATATACGAAATATGAGCGTCAAACTTTAATTTAGGATCAAGAATAATGCCTAAATCTTTAATTTCAAACACGCGGTCAAGTGGTGAAGCATCAAGCAAGTAGTGAGCAGTATGAGGGGTACTTCTACAAAAAGACATGACTTTACATTTAGAACAATTTAAATTGAGTAAGTTAAAACGACACCAGGCCGACAATGCACCCAAATCCGACTGTAGTAAATTACACAGGGAAGCGTCATTATATGTGAAACATAGCTTCACATCATCAGCAAACATATATACATAGGAGTTAGTAATAACAGCTGGAAGATCGTTAATAAACAGATTAAATAGCAAAGGTCCAAGGTGACTACCCTGGGGAACACCAGAGGTAACAAAAATAGGTTTAGATACCGACGATTTAAAAACTACTTTTTGTGTTCGACCACACAAGTACTCCGAAAGCCACAATACGAGTTTTGATGGAAATCCAATAATATTTAATTTTTTAAGCAACAGAGAATGAGTAACAGAATCAAATGCCTTACTAAAATCGGTGTAAACAACGTCAGTTTGCATTTTTTCCTGAAACCCTTTGATAACAAGCGAAGTGAATTCAAGAAGGTTAGTGGTAGTAGATCTACGCCTAACAAAACCATGTTGGTAAGGCGATATAATTGAACTACATCCGTGTTGCAGTTGAGAACATATAATTTTTTCAAAGACTTTTGGTATGGCAGACAACTTGGATATACCCCTATAATTTTTAACGTTTGATTTTGAAGAATTTTTATGGAGTGGAATTATAAAGGATTCCTTCCATATATCAGGAAACACAGTTGAGTCAACAGACAAGTTAAATAATTTATTTAAGGGCTTACAAAGAGAATCCGCGCAGTATCGGAGAATACAACCTGGCACTCCATCAGGACCAGGCAAGTAGCCAGGTTTAATAGAGTTAAATTCACTCAGGAGCGTAGACTCAGTAACTACTGGGACATATATGCAATTTGACGTTTGAACTTGAAAAGGATAGGAATTACTACTACTATACATACTCGATGAGTATACTGATTGAAAATACTCAGCAAATAGATCGGCTACTGCCTGATCAGAACTTGCTTTTGTATTATCAAGGTACACTGAAGACGGTAAGCAAGAAGACTTACGTTTAGAGTTAACAAATTTATAAAACTGTTTAGGGTCACGTGAAAAGTTTAGTCTACAACGATTAAGATAATTATTATAACAAGATGTGTTAACAGAAAGAAAACTAGATTTTGCTACTAAATACGAAGATAAATCTAAGGTAGTTCCCGATTTTTTAAATTTTTTATATGATCTTGTCTTCGCGTTTTTCAATTGCGATAGTTCCCTCGTAAACCAAGGTGGTTTATTATCACTTGAAGAACAAGTGAGGGGAACACAAATATCCAAAAGCGAATTCAAGGTCCTATAAAATATGGCAATAGCAGTTTCTATATCAGTACAAGAATAAAGCCGAGACCAATTAGTATGCTGAAGAAGATAATTTAATTTAGTAAAGTTAGTTTTACGAAAGCAACGTGTTTTTAAAGTATTATTAGATACTGAACTAGGGTTAAGAATTTCGATGGATAGTTCTAATGTTGGATGGTAGGTATCTTCCGGAAGCACTAGAGGGGGTATTCTACTAGCATTACTGCAATCTGAGTAAGAAACAAATATTAAGTCCAACATTCTACCACTACAGTTATGCACCCTGTTAACTTGCGATAGGCCTAACTCCAGTAGGCCATCGATAAAATCATCAGAAGTGACTGGTATTACCACCGAGGATGTGTCATTCACAGACCATACAACATGTGGCAGATTAAAATCACCAACCACTATCAGATTATCCATATCTGTCAACAATGACGAAACAAGTTGCAGGGCACTAATATGAGATGAGTAAATGTTAGTATCAGAATCAGGAGGAATATAAGAGCAAGTAACATAAAGTGAACGGCCGTTTAGTAATATTTTAACACATAAAAACTCTATGTCCGGAAGATCATGAGAATGAATCTGTTCAGAAGAAAAACAAGAGTCAACAGCAATGAGAACACCACCCCCCTTGCGGGAAGTGCGATCGCATCTGTACAAGTTATATTTAGAAGGAAAAATGGAATAATCAGAAATATCAGGTTTTAACCAGGTTTCAGTGAGTGCAACTATTTGAGAATCAAAAGATAAGCTGTTAATATATAATTTAGCCAGTTTAGTGTTAAGGCCTCTAACATTTTGATAGGCCAAGCTAATTACTTCAGTTAGTTTTTTGCCGCCGAGGTGGAGGCAACAGGATGGCTAACAGGCGGTGTACTATTGATCCTTAAACCATTATTATTATTAATTCGCCTATTCGTATACTCCTTAACGACCAGCTGCGGCGGCCAAAACTTTTCAGAGCAAATTGTCGAAAAAAGTTCAGGCGGTACACCCAACTTGAAAGAAGATATACTTCTTTTGCAGCCTAATTGTGTGATGGAGTGGCGTTATCTCCAATAGAACCTCAAGCGCTGATGTGGGACAGGTCCTCATCGCTCCCGTAATTCTACACATGCCATTCTTTGTAGCTTTTGAAGCTGCTTCTGCACAGAGATTTGCTGTGCCTTATCCCCCCATGCAATCACTCCGTACGTGAGCATGGGCCTTACTACCATAAGGTATAGCCATCTTATTATCTATGGTGATGTTCCCCATGACTTCCCGGCTATGCTACTACACGTATACAGCGCTCTGCAGCACTTTGCGATCGTATTCTGAACATGGGTGCCAAAGTTTAATTTAATGTCGAAATTGACCCCAAGGTACTTAACTTCCTTGCTTGTTTCTATTGGACTCCCTGCGAGCCTAATCTCCCTCATCCTTTGTAGCTTGTATCTTCTGGTGAACGGAACGATGATTGTTTTAGTAGGGTTTATGTTGGGACCAACCTCCCTACACCAATCATGCGTAATCCTAAGTCCCAGTTGAACATTATCACAAAGAGTTTCTTCATACTTGGCCCGAGCTATTATCACAATGTCATCTGCATTGCCTTGACATTGATCGATAAGATAAAGCAAAAAGGATCGATCTTTTTAGTACTGGAGTTGAGGCCTCCAAGGAGACAAGAAAATAAAGTTTGTTATAGTCGGAACATATAACACGAAAAGGTTCATGAATTAAATAGTTGCTGAAGCAACGATCAAGGCTAAGGGATAAAAAGTTACGTGAAGATCTAATTGGGACATTAATTTTAATTCGACTCAAAAGAACTGATGAGTCGGTTTTACCATTAAGTAGGTTAGTAATAAATAATACTCCATGCATAGTTCTACGGTTTAACAGGGAGGGAAGATTTATTAAAAGGAGTCTACTTGAATACGGGGGTAAGTCAACTCCAGGAACCCAGTTAAAACTTCTAAGGGCAAATAGAAGAAATTTCTTCTGCACAGATTCAATTCTATCCTGGTGAATCGAGTATTGTGGAGACCACACACAAGATCCATTCTCCAGGATGGGACGAACTAGGGATGTGTAAAGCGTTTTAGTGTTGTAGGGATCATTAAACTCTTTCGACCACCGCTTGATGAAGCCAAGGACATTAATGGCCTTATTGACCATGGACAAAATATGAGCGTCAAACTTTAATTTGGGATCAAGAATAATGCCCAAATCTTTAATTTCAAAAACGCGGTCAAGTGGTGAAGCATCAAGCAAGTAGTGAGCAGTATGAGGGGTATGAGGGGTACTTCTACAAAAAGACATGACTTTACATTTAGAACAATTTAAATTGAGTAAGTTAAAACGACACCAGGCCGACAATGCACCCAAATCCGACTGTAGTAAATTACACAGGGAAGCGTCATTATATGTGAAACATAGCTTCACATCATCAGCAAACATATATACATAGGAGTTAGTAATAACAGCTGGAAGATCGTTAATGAACAGATTAAATAGCAAAGGTCCAAGATGACTACCCTGGGGAACATCAGAGGTAACAAAAATAGGTTTAGATACCGACGATTTAAAAACAACTTTTTGTGTTTTGCCACACAAGTACTCCGAAAGCCACAGTACGAGTTTTGATGGAAATCCAATAATATTTAATTTTTGAAGCAACAGAGAATGACTAACAGAATCAAATGCCTTACTAAAATCGGTATAAACAACGTCAGTTTGCATTTTTTCCTGGAACCTGTACCTGTAAAAGGTGTGTATGTAATGTTAGCATCCAGTACAAACTGACTGCTTAATTGTTGTCGCAACTGGCACTTGTAACCAGGTGGACTGCGGAGAATAATGAATGTATCTTTGTAGGTTGTACTAAGAACACTGATTTTATTAACGAAAAGTAACAATATTTATAGGAAATAATAGCTTAGTTTTACAGTTTTGTGGTGTCAATTAAAATTAGGTTATTGTGTACTCAGCAGTTGCTTGCAATGCAGAATAGCATATTTAGCGACTACCGGGTTGGCTGACCGCTACTGTTGCGACATATTGCATGCATTGTGCAGTCAGCGATATTCTGTGTGTTCAGCATATTTTGGTGTTGCTTAAAGTTTTATTGGGTTAATAAATGTAGCGCATTGTGTATTGTCTTGACCTAGTTTTACATATGTTAATAATTTGTGTGTCATTCTTACATAGCTATGTGCAGTTATTTGATATCTTATAATATAAATATGTGCTAACTTGTTTATGACTTAACATTCTCCCGGCCGTTGAAACGGTTTTCAACCATCCTCTAAATCCAGTATAAATTGTCTTGGGGATGCAGAAGGTTCGGACGGGTTGACTGCTTCGTTCCTAGTGGCTGTGGGTGGACAAGTCCATCGTCGATGCGTCCGCATTGCATATGCACATAGTATTATGACAGATATCACTAGTGCAGCGTAAGCGGCTATGTGATGATGTTGGACCGAGCTTATTTGGTTCGGCAGCTCTTCTTTGTTGAGTGTTGCCAATTTTACCTGTAGGTCATCTAGATCCTTGTCGTCTTGTGCGTTGTAATCCGAGATGCTGAGAGTTGTCTCTGGTACCTTTGTTATGTTTAGTTGGATAATTTCACCAAAGCGGGCGTAGCCTTGTCTTATTTGACTCGTGACGGTGCCAAAGGTATTGATGCTAATGTCTGTTTTGCGTGTAGTACAGCCAGGTGATAGCGACAGTAGTCCACTGTTTTGTAGTTGGATAGTTGACGGTGTTTCGTTGCCTACTGCTTGAAGTTCTTCTTTAGAATGTGTTGCGAAGATCCAGTTGTTCTGCTGTTGTGTTTTTTCCCATACCATTTTGGTTGTTCGGTAAGTTACGTGACACGTCGTTGGTGTCTTGTTGGTGAACAGTTGAAACTCACATCGGTTGTTTACATCAAACACAGCTTGATGATCAAAGCCTATGTATTTTTCGATGTGTATTGTACGGCAGCGGTGTAGATCATCAGTCCCATGAATTGATCTCTGTGGTTGTTGACACCGATAATAGGTGTTTTTAGCTCGAACAATCTCCAACTAGTTGTGTTCCACACTGGAATTGGAACCATATTAAATAGCTCGAGTATCGATGTTGACACTAGGGGTAATATTACTCTGAATATCACATGAGTGTCGGTGGCTGTGCCTTCTGCTCGCATAATTCTGTATAGTTGAATCACATTGGATGATGTCACGGGTACCATTTGATCTGGTGGCAAATGATCCCGTATTTGATCCAACTGATCCCTTAATTGTTTAGGGGAGATCAACATTGGGTTTATTGTATGGTGGTGAACTCCAGTTAGTACGTCCACTATTTCGGATTGCATGCGCTGAAGAGATGCTGCTAGCAATGTCAATTGAGTTGTCAATGCCACGTAGTTTTCCGTAAGACGTGCGCCAGTGTACTTTCCTCTGCTTTGGCTAATGGCGGCTACTTGTTGTTCAAGTAGTTTTAGACGTTTGTCCGATGTTGTCCTTGTTTTCAAAACAACGTTAATGGTTGAGTCAAGTACTGAGGTTTGATTTCTCAGCAGTGTCAGTAGAAATTCCTCGTTCTTTTGCACCTTCTCTATGACCTTAGTCATTTTATTGGCATAGTCTGAGTCTAAGACTCCAAACAGACTGTTCGCAATATTACCCACTGCATCAAATGGGGAGCGGCGTTTCCGAGTATGTTGTATTAGACCGTTTGCCATTTGTAATTCATCATCAGTGTCGATAGTGCTGTGATATTGCGTCACATGTGTGGTTGTTGTTTAATTCTGGGCATATGTACTGAAACTCCTTGATGCCTGAATTATGGATCCAATTCATAGTAAATAACTATGGTCCAGTCGGATATTGCTCTCATCGTTGTACCAATTTTTTCATAATATACTCCTGGTTTCGTCTCGAACCTTGTCACCGATACTGACTGTGTAAGTACCAGAGGTAGCATTTGAAGCAGAGTTAGCAAGGAGGAAGTTATGGTTGGTGACATTAGCCGTCTCCGTTGAGCAGACGGCGTATCCTTTTTATCCGTATCCTCTTCTTCCATAATAGGTCGTTTTTGGCCGCTTCTTCCGGAAAGATCGGCGCCAGCTTGTTGATGGCGCGCTTGTAAATGCCTGAGGCCGTCTTTACGTCAACCAATCGTACATATTTATTCCTGGATATGTCTTTATAATGCGTCCCATAGACCAGCTCATCACCGGAATGTTGTCTTCCTTGATAAGGACCAGCATGCCTTCCTTGATATTGGGATTAACGGTTTTCCACTTGTGCCTCGCTTGCAACTCTTGCAAGTATTTTTCTGACCATTGCTTCCAGAATCCTTGCTTAGTTCTGGATATTAATTCCCAACGTTTCAGTAGGGATTTCTCTTCGCGATCGGCGTTGACATCGGGTGGAGCCGTTAGTGTTTCGCCAATCAGGAAATGCGCTGGGGTGAGAGCTGTGGTGTCCGTAGGATCATTTGACATCGGGGTTATTGGGCGTGAATTCAAGATAGCTTCGATTTCGACGATCACCGTGTTAAGTTCTTCAAATGTAAGGGTCGCCGTGTTGGTTGTCGTTACGAACAGTCGCTTTGCCGACTTGACTGCAACTTCCCATAGGCCTCCAAAGGATGGCGCTCGCGGCGGGATGAATTTGAAGGCAACTTGTTTCTTGTTGCAGTGATTAATGATCTCCGCTTGTGCCTTCCCCCCAACAATTGTTGATTCCAGTTCCTTCAGCTGGTTGTTTGCTCCGACGAAGTTGGTTGCATTGTCACAATGAATTGTTTGACATTTGCCACGGCGACTTAAGAAGCGTCGCAACGCTCCCAAAAAGGCGTTTGTGGTCAGATCGCTTACCAGTTCAATGTGAACCGCCTTTGTTGAGAAACAGCAGAATACGGCTATGTATGCCTTGTCTGGTCTTTTTCCTCGAAGTTTGTGGTGAATCCAGATTGGCCCGCAGTAATCTACGCCTGTTGTAAGAAATGGGCGTGTGGGTGTTACTCGATCGGCTGGCAAATTACCCATAATTTGGTTCATTAACTTGGGCCTTGCCTTGTTGCATGTCACGCAGTTGTGAATAATATTCCTTGACATTTTTTTGTCGTTGAGGATCCAATATTGTTGTATAGCGGTTGCTCGTAAGGCTTGGGCACCGCAATGCATATTGTCCTCATGGAGATCTTTCAACAGCATTTTTACTATTGGATCATTGTAGGGCAGCAGAATCTGGTGCCTTGCATTGTAAGGGAGTGGGGTTTGATCCAATCGGCCACCAACTCGTATAAGTCCATCGGATCCTTGCAGGGGGGACAGCGATGAAATGGAACTCCCTTTTTCCACCATGTTGTGACGCTGCATCGTTTTTAGTTCAGCAGCAAATACCACTTGTTGTATTGTCCGCAAAATTACGTTTCGAGCGTGATTCAACTCCTCGACGCTTAGAGTGACAGTTGCTGGTATGTATTTTTTGTAGCAGAAGCGTAACATGTAAGCCACAATGCGTTGTAGCTTGTGAAATGAATGGCTGTGTCTACAAGTGTACAATTCTTCACCTATTGTAGATGGAGATATTGCGAGACTTATATGTATCGTTTTCCTTTCCAGGTTGCTGGGGGTGATACTGGTTAAGGCTGACCATTTTTCTGGAGAGCCATGCAGAAATAGTGGTCCATACAACCATAAGTTGTGCTCATGTAGTTTTCGTGTCGATATTCCTCTTGAGAGTACATCTGCCGCATTGTTGGCCGATGATACATGCCGCCATTGAGTCTGGCTTGTCAAGGCCTGAATTTTCGCTATTCGGTTTGCCACAAATGTATGATATGTGGCGGCAGCTGCGTTGATCCATGAAAGGACAACCGTAGAATCTGACCAAAAGTATCCTGGCACTGTGTTGCTGTCGAGGCTTAGATCGCGTCGAACCCTTTCAGCAAGCTCTGCACCCAATAGTGCAGCACATAGCTCTAGTCGAGGGAGTGACTGTTTTGCTGTTGGAGCCACTCGAGACTTTGAACATAGTAGCCGAACAGATATTTGTTTGTTTCTATACGTTGCACGTACGTAAACTGCAGCGCCATATGCACGTTCTGACGCATCAACAAAGACGTGTAATTCGTTTGTTATCGGGGTCTTACCATCATAAACGTGCCTTGGGATTCGCATTGAGTTGAGGCTTTGCAACTCGTCTCGATACTCCTTCCAATCATTCTGAAGACTTGTAGGTAACTCGTCGTCCCAATCGAGCTTTAATTCCCAGAGGCGTTGCATGAAGATTTTTGCCTTAACGAAGATCTGTGCCAGCTCCGAGCAGACGGCACGTTTTGTAATGACTGTTGCTGCACTGCTGTGAGTTCGTCCGCCAAGTTGATCCGTTTTGGGCGTCCAAATAAGGCCTAATGTTTTTACACTGTACTGTTCCAGTGTTTCTCCGAGCTGTACGTCGTTAACTGTGTCTTCCTTTGGAATTCCCTCCAATATTTGTTCATTGTTTGAACACCATTTTCGTAGCTTGAATCCCGATGGCTGAAGAGTTTTGTTTAGTTCTTGTTGAACTTGTTTCGCTTCTGCGATTGTGTCGGTGCCGGTCAGGCAATCGTCTACATAAAAGTCACGTTGTAGTGCCTTTGCACCCCTCTGTAGCCTTTCCATATGCTTATTAGCCAGATGATCCAAACATTTTATTAATAAAAATGGTGCGGATTTTGTGCCATATATGACTGTTTTCAATCGGTAGTATTTAATTTCTTCCGACGAGTTGTTGCGCCATACAATCAGTTGATGAAACTGATTGTCCGGATTGATCCATACCTGACGATACATATTTTCAATGTCAGCCGTAAACACATATCTATGTGTTCTGAATCGTAGTAGAATAGACATAAGATCGCTTTGAACCGTGGGGCCTGCATGCAGTATGTCATTCAGCGATTTTCCAGAAGATGTTTTGCACGATGCGTCGAAGACAACTAGTAATTTTGTTGTTGTGCTGTCAGGCTTCAACACGCAATGATGCGGAATCACGTAGTGATTTTTAGGAATCTGTTGCGGTGACACTTGTTTCATTTGTCCCAGCTTCTCATACTCCGCCATGAACGCTGCGTACGGCTTCCACGTGTCAGCGGAGGTTCTGCGCTCTAACAATAGAAACCGTTTTGTCGCAATCTCCATGGACTCTCCCAGGGCAGAATAGTGTTCAGAAAATGGAAGTTGAACGATGAATCTGCCGTCCACCGCCACTTGTAAATGTTCTAAGAAGTGCCTTTCACAATGCGCTTCAATTGATGTTCGGTGTTTATCTGTTGTATCCAAGCTATCTTATGTCCAGAATCGTTCCATTAATGCATTTGTTTCCTCACTTGTTGCAACTGCGCAGATGGCTGACGACTTACTTACTTGCAGCATTTTCTTTTCCAGCAATGATCCACCCGAACTCGGTTTTTTGCATCGTTGGACCAGACTGGAACATTTTGTGTTGTTGTGGGAGCAATATTGAAAAACAGTGCTCTGCTCCAATCAACATATCGATTTTGCCTGGTCTGTTGAAGTTTGGATCCGCCAGTGGTAACTTGCTCGGCATGCCCCAATCGGCCGTGTTGATCGACTGGGCAGGTTGATCCGAAATTATATGCGGTAATACGAATGCTTCCAATCGCATCGTGAAATTGCTGTGTAGTGATTTGACTAGGACATTCACTCGAGCCTTGCTGACTCTTGGCTGTCCTCCGATGCCCTCAATCCGGAGTGTTGTGTCATGACGCTTAAGTCCCAACATTGTCACAAGTCTTTCGGAAACAACGTTGATTTGTGATCCAGAGTCCAGTAGTGCCTTGAATGATGCTTGTTGTCCGTTAGTTGCTTGAACAGCTACCTTTGCTGTTGCAAGTAAGTTATAGTTGTGGTTGTTTGCGGATGCCACAACTTGTGATAATGGCTCTGCTGCTGCTGATGAGACAACATTTTCCAAATGCACTAGAGTGTGGTGCTTTTTGTTGCACTTAAAACAGCTGAAGTTGCTTGTGCATGCCTTATTTTTATAGTCATTTTTAAAGCAGTTGACGCATAACCTTTGTCTTTGCACCCAATTTAAGCGCTCGCTGACATATTTTGCGCAAAATTCGTCACATTTTGATAAATAATGACTTGTCTTTTTACAGAAAATACATTCCTTTTGTGCACCTGAAGATGTTGCACATGTCGCGTTCTTTGACTCCTTTTTAAAGATTCCAGGTGCCTTTTTTCCAGTAGCTATGACTCGAACTCGCTGTTCAAGGAACTGGAGCATGGTGTCCAGTGGCTGGATTTCCATTGTGTTACCCAATGATTGTTCATATAGAGTTTTGTTTGTGCCATCCAATTTGTTCCTTAGGATGGCAATGATGATTGGATCCCATGTTGAGATGTCAATCCCGAGTCCTTTCAACGAAGCTAATGACTCAACTGTTGTGATGTGCAGTTCTTATAAAGACTTCACATCGTCGCTGCAGGTTTGTTGCAGCAGAAGACGATTCAATACCCTAGAAGCAATATCTCTAGGATTATTGTACACTTCAACTAAGATTTTCCATGCGAAGAGGTAATTTTCCTCCTTGAGATCAATGTGACGGATTAGCCTTTCCGCCTCTCCGATTACGCTGGTCTTGAGGTACCACATTTTACGTATGGTTGGCATTCTAGTTTCATGTATCATACATGAAAACATAACAAAGAACTGAGACCACTTGAGTATATCACCATCAAATTTTGGAATGGAGATGCGTGGCAAGTTCATGTTATCGGACACCGTACTATTTGACTTGTCTGTCAGTACGTTCCTAACCTCAGCTTCTGCTTTGAGATAGTCAGTGGCGTCATAGCCTGCTTCCTCCGGGTCCTCGTATATTTGGAAATGGACCTCTTGAAGTTTTGCCCATAATGAGCTTAAAATTTCTGCATTAAGGGGCTTGTGTTGAATGGCGCGATTTAATGACTCAACCATCGCCTTTTGCCGACGGCACAATGCAACTAGCTTGGCATTTGTGTTTGCTTTGGCATCAACAATTCCTGCAGCAATGGCGGTCCTTGGCTCCGCCCTATTGCTGGTAGACTGATCTGCAATATCAGCTTGTTCTTTTAAGTAAGTTCTGGTTTTTTGAACCAAATCGTGAACCTCTTCGGAGAACTTGTGGTATGGGTGAGACTCCTCTAACTTAGAGTTTTTGACCAAAACATTGTTGTTCTTGAAAATAGTCCACTTTTCTTCAAGGATTTTGGCCTTGGCTTGGTAGTAGCTAGGTTTTGCCTTCCGCTCTGCTGGGTCCTTTTTTGTGTTCTTTATAAGCCTTCATACCTCCTGGCTTATTTCTTCCTGCGCATCTAGGACATCTTCCAATACGAGTGATTTCTCTGTGCTCATTTTGTCGCCTTGTTGACAATGACTAAGCTACCAGAATCACGGTTGTTAGTTGTTGTATATAGCTCTTTGATTACCAAAGAAGAAGACAAGATCCTTCCTAGGAGTCCTGTGTCGGGATCATCAAAATGTACCTGTAAAAGGTGTGTATGTATTGTTAGCATCCAGTACAAATTGACTGCTTAATTGTTGTCGCAACTGGCACTTGTAACCAGGTGGACTGCGGAGAATAATGAATGCATCTTTGTAGGTTGTACTAAGAACACTGATTTTATTAACGAAAAGTAACAATATTTATAGGAAATATAATAGCTTAGTTCTACAGTTTTGTGGTGTCAATTAAAATTAGGTTATTGTGTACTCAGCAGTTGCTTGCAATGCAGAATAGCATATTTAGCGACTACCGGGTTGGCTGACCGCTACTGTTGCAACATATTGCATGCATTGTGCAGTCAGCGATATTCTGTGTGTTCAGCATAATTTGGTGTTGCTTAAAGTTTTATTGGGTTAATAAATGTAGCGCATTGTGTATTGTCTTGACCTAGTTTTACATATGTTAATAATTTGTGTGTCATTCTTACATAGCTATGTGCAGTTATTTGATATCTTATAATATAAATATGTGCTAACTTGTTTATGACTTAACAGAACCCTTTGATAACAAGCGAAGTGAATTCATGAAGGTTAGTTGTAGTAGATCTACGCCTAACAAAACCGTGTTGATAAGGCGATATAATTGAACTACATCCGTGTTGCAGTTGAGAACATATAATTTTTTCAAAGACTTTAGGATAGCGGACAACTTGGATATGCCCCTATAATTTTTAACGTTAGACTTAGAAGAATTTTTATGGAGTGGAATGATAAAAGATTCCTTCCATATAGCAGGAAACACTGTTGAGTCAACCGACAAGTTAAACAAGTGGAAACGTTGCAGTCGGACGCAACCGACTTCGGCATACTCGATACCAGTATTAAGACAAGTAAAAAGAGGCCTGATTGCAAAGGGTTACGGATGGGGCAGGGGTGTACGCTGCCTTAAAGATTCTCCGATGCAGATGGGGATGCCATCAACTATCTTCCTTCCAAATTTGGTGACTCTAGCTGAAAGTTTGTAAGAGCTGTTGAAATGGGGGCTGCTGAAAGGGGGGCTGGGGGCGGTATGGGTGGGAGTGGCATCTACATTTTTACTGCAGATCTTTGCGAAATGTCAATTGCTATCTTCATACCAAATTTGGTGACTCTAGCTCGAAGTTTGTAAAAGGTAGGGAAAGGGGGGCTGGGAGCGGTATGGGTGGGCGTGGCATCCAAATTTTTGTTGCAGATCTTTGTGAAATGTCAATTGCTATCTTCCTTCCAAATTTGGTGACTCTAGCTCAAAGTTTGTAAAAAGTGGGGAAACGGGGGGTGGGGGCGGTATGGGTGGGCGTGGAATCCAAAGTTTTCATGCAGATCTTTGTGGAATGTCAATTGCTATCTTCATACCAAATTTGGTGACTCTAGCTCGAAAATTGTTTAAAGTGGGGAAAGGGGGGCTGGGGGCGGTATGGGTGGGCAGGGAATCCAATGTTTTGATGCAGATCTGTGTGGAATGTCAAATTCTATCTTCATACCAAATTTGGTGACTCTAGCTCGAAGTTTGTAAAAGGTGGGGAAAGGGGGGCTGGGAGCGGTATGGGTGGGCGTGGCATCCAAATTTTTGTTGCAGATCTTTGTGAAATGTCAATTGCTATCTTCCTTCAAAATTTGGTGACTCTAGCTCGAAGTTTGTAAAAAGTGGGGAAAGGGGGGCTGGGGGCGGTATGGGTGGGCGTGGCATCCAAAGTTTTGCTGCAGATCTATGTGGAATGTCAATTTCTACCTTCCTTCCAAATTTGGTGACTCTAGCTCAAAGTTTGTAAAAAGTGGGGAAAGGGTGGCTGGGGGCGGTATGGGTGGGCGTGGCATCCAAAGTTTTGATGCAGATCTATGTGGAATGTCAATTGCTACCTTCATACAAAATTTGGTGACTCTAGCTCAAAGTTTGTAAAAAGTGAAGTAAGGGGGTGGAAGGGGTCTGCGTGGCTCCAAAACTTTGATGCAGTTACTTGGGGGTCGTTGCAAGCTATCTTCCTCTCAAATTTGGTGGCTCTAGCTCCACAACTCTGGAAGATACGCGCATTCTCGTTTTTGACGAAGCGTTCGGGCATCTGGGGGCGGCTAGGGTAGTATTGGTGGGCGTGGCATCCAAACTTTTGATGCAGTTTTTGGGAGGTCATCATCGCCTATCTTGGCACCAAATTTGGTGGCTCTAGCTCAAAAACTGTGGGAGTTATAGGCTTTTTTTACTTTAAACTGCGGGGGGGGGGGGGGCTGGGGGCGGAATGGGTGGGCGTGGCTCCAAAACTTTGATTCAGTTTTTTGGGGGTCGTTACCAGGTATCTTCCTACCAAATTTGGAGGCTCTAGCTCCACAACTCTGGAAGATACACGCATTGCCGTTTTTGACGAAGCGTTGGGGCGGATGGGGGCGGCTAGGGCAGTGTTGGTGGGTGTGGAATCCAAACTTTTGATGCAGTTTTTGGGGGGTCATCATCGCCTATCTTGGCACCAAATTTGGTGGCTCTAGCTCAAAAACTGTGGGAGCTATAGGCTTTTTTGACTTTAAATTGCGGGGGGGGCTGGGGGCGGAATGGGTGGGCGTGGCTCCAAAATTTTTGATGCAGTTTTTTTGGGGTTGCTATTAGCTATCTTCTATCCAAATTTGGTAGTTCTAGCTGTAAGGATGTGCGAAATATGTGGATTTATCGGTTTTGAGTTATCGAATTTATCGATTTGCCAGCCCCCCAGTTATCGTAGAGCCCCCATCTTGACACTTCAATTTACTATCCCATAGATTAAGAGAATTGGAAAGTTTCAAGTCTCTAGCTTGAAGGGTGTTTGAAAAAAGTTGCGAACATACAGACGGACGGACGGACGGACACCATGACGGACATTGCACAAACCCAATATACTCTTTACTTTCGGTATCGAGAATAATAATTTATGTAATGGTTTACAAAGTGAATCCGCACAGTATCTAAGAATACAACCTGGCACTCCATCAGGACCAGGCAGATAGCCTGGTTTGATAGAGTTAAGGTCACTTAGAAGCGTACACTCAGTTATAACTGGGATATATATGCAATTAGATGATTGAACTTGAAAAGGATAGGAATTGCTAGTTCTATGTAAATTCGTTGAATATACTGATTGAAAATACTCAGCAAATAGATCGGCTACTGCCTGATCAGAACTTGCTTTTGTATTATCAAGGTATACTGAGGACGGCAAGCAAGAAGACTTACGTTTAGAGTTATCAAATTTATAAAAATGTTTAGGGTCACGTGAAAAGTTTAGTCTACAACGATTAAGATAATTACTATAACAAGATGTGTTAACAGAAAGAAAACTAGATTTTGCTACTAAATAAGAATATAAATCGAAAGTGGTTCGCGATTTCTTAATTTTTTTATAAGATTTTGTCTTCGCGTTTTTCAATTTCGGTAGTTCCCTCGTAAACCAAGGTGGCTTATTAACACTTAAAGAATAAGTGAGGGGAACGCAAATATCCAAAAGCGAATTCAAAGTCCTATAAATTATGGCAATGGCAGTTTCTGAATCACTACAAGAATAAAGACGAGACCAATTAGTATGTTGAAGAAGATAATTTAATTTAGTAAAGTTAGTTTTACGAAAGCAACGGGTTTTTAAAGTATTATAAGATACTGCACTAGGGTTAAAAATTTCGATGGATAGTTCTAGGGTTGGATGGTAGGTGTCTTCCGGAAGCACTAGAGGGGGTATTCTACAAGCATTACTGCAATCTGAGTCCGAATCAAATATCAAGTCCAACATTCTACCACTACAGTTATGCACCCTGTTAACTTGCGATAGGCCTAACTCCAGTAGGCCATCGATAAAATCATCAGAAGTGACTGGTCATATCGCCGAAGATGTGTCATTCACAGACCATACAACATGTGGCAGATTAAAATCACCAACCACTATCAGATTATCCATATCTGTCAACAATGACGAAACAAGATGCATGGCACTAAGAAGGATGAGTAAATGTTAGTATCAGAATGAGGAGGAATATAAGAACAAGTTACATAAAGTGAACGGCCGTTTAGTAATATTTTAACACATAAAAACGGAAGATTATATAGTCGTAACCACTAATTACTAATCTATCGCTGGTCTGATTGGGTTTTTCTGGGTTTTTCCCAATCCTCGCAACAAATGTTGGACTGCTCAATTTTTTATTGAATTTCCCAGAGCTTTAACGTTGACTTTTAAATATATTTTCAGATTTATATTTAATTTTACTATTCTTTCAAAATTCCTCACTAGGGACTGCGTACCTATTGCCGTAAGGGCAATTGGAAACGCTTGCCCTATTGTGGTGGCATCTGCCTTATTTGCTGGTGATGTGGACTGCCCGCCACCGGAAATAGAAAAGCTGCAGGAGAGAGAAGCTGCCGGTTATAATCGGCTGCGATGCCAATGCGCACCACTCCATATGGGGCAGCACGGACATCAACAAAAGGGGTGAGTGTCTTACCAACTTTATATTCAAGTATAACTTAGAAATTGGTAATGTCGGATCGACACCGACATTTGTAACTAGAGTAAGAGAAGAGGTATTAGACATTACTCTGATTAGTCGGTCTCTTAGGCCACATTTCAGAAAATGGCATGTCTCTTCAGAAGAATCCATGTCCGATCACAGGATTATCCTATTCAAACTTAGGTTAATACGGATATTAGTATACCAACTCGTAACCCCAGGAAAACGAACTGGGAAAAATTAAGGTCTACCCTAGAACTTATCCTAGCCACTGAAAACTCTGGAATACCCAGATGCACGAGTGAGCTAGAAAGAGAAAGAAAGATGCCCCATGGTGGAATGACGGTCTTGAGAGACTGCGTATCACCACACGTCACCTCTTCAATGAAGCTAAGAGGGACGGGTCATGGGATACATACCGCGAAAGCCTCACCTCCTACAGCAAGGAGATTAGGAAAGCCAAGCACAGGAACTATAGGGACTTCTGCGAAAGCATAACAAGCACGAGTGAAGGTGCCCGGCTCCATAGAGCATTATCAAAGCGGGCGCCGGAGGCTAATTTAGCCTTGAAGCGTAAAGATAATACATATACGAGCACCATATGCAAAGGTTAGAGCTTCTGTTTGTATCCCCTGGCAACCGTGCGAATCGCTTGAAACAGGAGGTAAACACAGACCAACGGCCATTGACTGGGCATGTGCCAAGTCGGTGGTCACAGTGGAGAAAATAAAATGGGCAATTGGAACCTTCCAGCCTTACAAATCTCCTGGTCTAGATTGCCGGTATTCCTTCAGCAGAGACAGGGAATACTCCTACCCACTCTATGGAAAATCCTGGTCAGTAGCCTAGCACTTGGTCATATACCAAGTACTTGGAGTAGAGCTAGGGTGGTCTTCATCCCCAAGGTAGGGAAGACAGATACCACCAACCCAAAGTCCTTCAGACCCATCAGCTTAACATCGTTTTTGTTGAAAACGTTGGAAAAGCTGGTGGATTATAACATAAGGAGTACTCTGCTCACACAGAGTCCACTGCAGGCAACGCAGCACGTATACAGAACAGGCAGGTCTACGGACACTGCCCTGTATGAGCTGCACCGTACTCTGCGGGCGGCAGTAGTAAACAAAGAAGTAGCAGTTTGTGCATTTTAAGACATTGAAGGTGCTTTCGACAACACATCACATGATGCTGTCAAAGCTACCTTGAATAGAAGAGGGCTCGACAGTACAACTAGTAGATCGATTTCATCCTTATTAGGTTCCAGACCGGCTACGGCATCTATAAAAGATAGTACCGTAACAGTAACAACCACAAGGGGCTGTCCTCAAGGGGGGGTTTTATCACCCCTCTTATGGAATATACAAGTAGACGAACTATTATGCAGATGACTTTGTGATAATAACTCGGGGCAAGTATGAAGAAACTCTTTGTGATAATGTTCAACTGGGAGAGTAACAACCACAAGGGGCTCTCCTCAAAGGGGGGGCTTTATCACCCCTCTTATGGAATATACTAGTAGACGAACTATTATGCAGATGACATTGTGATAATAGCTCGGGCCAAGTATGAAGAAACTCTTTGTGATAATGTTCAACTGGGACTTAGGATTACGCATGATTGGTGTAGGGAGGTTGGTCTCAACTCAAACCCTACTAAAACAATCATCGTTCTGTTCACCAGAAGATACAAGCTACAAAGGATGAGGGAGATTAGGCTCGCAGGGAGTCCAATAGAAACAAGCAAGGAAGTACCTTGGGGTCAATTTCTACAGTAAATTAAACTTTGGCACCCATGTTCAGAATACGTTTGCAAAGTGCTGCAGAGTGCTGTATACGTGTCGTAGCATAGCCGGGAAGTCATGGGGAACATCACCAAAGATAATAAGATGGCTATACCTTATGGTAGTAAGGCCCATGCTCACGTACGGAGTGATTGCATGGGGGGATAAGGCACAGCAAATCACTGTGCAGAAGCAGCTTCAAAAGCTACAAAGAATGGCATGTGTAGGAATCACGGGAGCGATGAGGACCTGTCCCACATCAGCGCTTGAGGTTCTATTGGAGATAACGCCACTCCATCACACAATTAGGCTGCAAAAAAAGGCAACCCTCTTAAGAATGTCCGTTGAAGGAGTTGGGAGAGGACACATTCTTAGTCGAGGAGAGGCAGATATGCTATCGGGTGAGCTTTCCCTACTGGCACAGCCAAGGGACGAAATGAAAGCCGAACACATGTTCGGTCAAAAGTTTCAAGTACCACACTGTCTACAAAACAACACCTTTGGATTCGGGCATTCTCTGGTGAAATGTCCCTTTTGTGAAAAATTGTAGCAAATTTGGTCCATTTCACACGGTCTACTATGCCCCATGTCACGTCTCTAAGCCCGCTCTTCGAGAACCAGCTTGCCGCCATGTCTGTTAATGCCTCGCTCATCGCCCTTGGCATGCGGTCTAGCTCTTCTTCGTTCGTCACTGCGCGTTCCTCAATTGCTTCCACGAACACGAGCGGGTCAGTGCGGCGGTCGAAACAGATCCCCCACTTTCTAACTTGCTCAGGGACCGCCATGTACTGCCCGTGGTTTTCAACTGCCCGATAACTGGCGGCCATGTCTGGTCTGTAGCCCATCTGTCCCAGCTGGGTACTAGTCACAGGGGGATTAACAGACGGCCCTACATAAATCGCAGATGGCGTCCCAATCTGCCGCCTTATTGGCAAGTGTTGCGCTTGCTCCCTTTCGATGACCCCGACATAGTCAGTAAGTCTGGCTTGGATTTTTTCCGCTGTCGTAGACCCAAATTGAGAGTGTTAGACGAGGTGGACGGTTCCGAAACAATCAAAATTTGCAACTCCCTTCCGGTCAATCGCTTCCAAGATTCCGTGCGATGACCCCCTTCCCTTATGAACGCACATACCCGTTTTCTTAGATCGTCTACCTTTCCTGTTCGATCCAGGCCTAGCTCGTGGGCACGCGTTCTAATTCCTCTTTCCAGCAATTATAGACCCATCGTGCATCTACGCCTTGGTTGCCGCAGTCCTCTGGTGATGAAATTTGTTGCTCACTCATCGTTGGTTTCCTTTGATAATGCCGTCAATACTTATTGTTTTTATACCCTTAACCCATAAAATGGGTAAATAAGGGTATAATGGTTTTGTGCAAAAGTATGTAACAGGCAGAAGGAAGCATCTCCGACCCTATAGAGTATATATATTCTTGATCAGCATCAACAGCCGAGACGATATAGCCATGTCCGTCTGTCTGTCCGTCTGTCTGTCTGTATGAACGCGTGGATCTCAGAGACTACAAAAGCTAGAGACTTCTGATTTTGTATATAAGTTCTCCTATACCATGAGCAGAACAAGTTTGCTTCAAATTATCGATAACTATTCTGGTTTCCGATATACACATAATATCGATAACAATAAAATATCGAATTTGGAAAATCTTAAAATGAGGGTTGAAGTAATGGATAATGATAGAACTTTTCTGAAAATTTCGTCCAAATCGGTTGAGAAACACCGGAGATATTGAACTTAATCGATGGAAGCTAAGTCAGTATACCAAAATCTTATATAAATTAAATATATTTATTGCAACTGGGTTCAGGGTATCTTCTAGTCGGGCTCTCCCGACTAGAGCCTTCTTACTTGTTAGTACTGGAATTGAGGCTTCTAAGGAGACAACAGAATAAAGTTTGTTATAGTCAGAACATATAACACGAAATGGTTCATGAATTAAATAGTTGCTCAAGCAACGATCAAGGCTAAGGGGTAAAAAGTTACGTGAAGATCTAATTGGGACATTAAATTTAATTCGACTCAAAAGAACTGATGAGTCGATTTCACCATTGAGTAGGTTAGTAATAAATAATACTCCATGCATAGTTCTACGGTTTAACAGGGAGGGAAGATTTATCAAAAGGAGTCTACTTGAATACAGGGGTAAGTCAACTCCAGGAACCCAGTTAAAACTTCTAAGGGCAATAGAAGAAATTTCTTCTGCACAGATTCAATTCTATCCTGGTGAATCGAGTATTGTGGAGACCACACACAAGATCCATACTCCAGGATGGGACGAACTAGGGATGTATAAAGCGTTTAAGTGGTGTAGGGATCAATTAACTCTTTCGACCACCGCTTGATGAAGCCAAGGACATTAATGGCCTTATTGACCATGGACATAATATGAGCGTCAAACTTTAATTTAGGATCAAGAATAATGCATAAATCTTTAATTTCAAACACGCGGTCAAGTGGTGAAGCATCAAGCAAGTAGTGAGCAGTATGAGGGGTACTTCTACAAAAAGACATGACTTTACATTTAGAACAATTTAAATTGAGTAAGTTAAAACGTCACCAGGCCGACAATGCACCCAAATCCGACTGTAGTAAATTACACAGGGAAGCGTCATTATATGTGAAACATAGCTTCACATCATCAGCAAACATATATATATAGGAGTTAGTAATAACAGCTGGAAGGTCGTTAATAAACAGATTAAATAGCAAAGGTCCAAGGTGACTACCCTGGTGTTCCCCAGAGGTAACAAAAATAGGTTTAGATACAGACGATTTTAAAACTACTTTTTGTGTTCGACCACACAAGTACTCCGAAAGCCACAATACGAGTTTTGATGGAAATCCAATAATATTTATTTTTTGAAGCAACAGAGAATGACTAACAGAATCAAATGCCTTACTAAAATCGGTGTAAACAACGTCAGTTTGCATTTTTTCCTGGAACCCTTTGATAACAAGCGAAGTGAATTCAAGAAGGTTAGTTGTAGTAGATCTAAGCCTAACAAAACCGTGTTGATAAGGCGATATAATTGATCTGCATGTGTGTTGCAGTTGAGAACATATAATTTTTTCAAAGACTTTAGGAATGGCGGACAACTTGGATATGCCCCTATAATTTTTAACGTTAGACTTAGAAGAATTTTTATGGAGTGGAATGATAAAAGATTCCTTCCATATAGCAGGAAACACCGTTGAGTCAACCGACAAGTTAAATAATTTATGTAATGGTTTACAAAGTGAATCCGCACAGTATCTAAGAATACAACCTGGCACTCCATCAGGACCAGGCAGATAGCCTGGTTTGATTGAGTTAAGGTCACTTAGAAACGAACACTCAGTTATAACTGGGATATATATGCAATTAGACGATTGAACTTGAAAAGGATAAGAATTACTACTACTAAATAAATTCGATGAGTATACTGCTTGAAAATACTCAGCAAATAGATCGGCTACTGCCTGATCAGAACTTACTTATGTATTATCAAGGTATACTGAGGATGGCAAGCAAGAAGACTTACGTTTAGAGTTAACAAATTTATAAAACTTTTTAGGGTCACGTGAAAAGTTTAGTCTACAACGATTAAGATAATTACTATAGCAAGATGTGTTAACAGAAAGAAAACTAGATTTTGCTATTAAATAAGAAGATAAATCTAAAGTGGTTCCCGATTTTTTAAATTTTTTTATAAGATTTTGTCTTCGCGTTTTTCAATTTCGATAGTTCCCTCGTAAACCAAGGTGGCTTATTAACACTTGAAGAATAAGTGAGGGGAACGCAAATACCCAAAAGCGAATTCAAAGTCCTATAAAATATGGCAATGGCAGTTTCTGTATCACTACAAGAATAAAGACGAGACCAATTAGTATGTTGAAGAAGATAATTTAATTTAGTAAAGTTAGTTTTACGAAAGCAACGGGTTTTTAAAGTATTATAAGATACTGCACTAGGGTTAAAAATTTCGATGGATAGTTCTAGGGTTGGATGGTAGGTGTCTTCCGGAAGCACTAGAAGGGGTATTCTACAAGCATTACTGCAATCTGAGTCCGAATCAAATATCAAGTCCAACATTCTACCACTACAGTTATGCACCCTGTTAACTTGCGATAGGCCTAACTCCAGTAGGCCATCGATAAAATCATCAGAAGTGACTGGTCATATCGCCGAAGATGTGTCATTCACAGACCATACAACATGTGGCAGATTAAAATCACCAACCACTATCAGATTATCCATATCTGTCAACAATGACGAAACAAGATGCATGGCACTAAGAAGGATGAGTAAATGTTAGTATCAGAATGAGGAGGAATATAAGAACAAGTTACATAAAGTGAACGGCCGTTTAGTAATATTTTAACACATAAAAACGGAAGATTATATAGTCGTAACCACTAATTACTAATCTATCGCTGGTCTGATTGGGTTTTTCTGGGTTTTTCCCAATCCTCGCAACAAATGTTGGACTGCTCAATTTTTTATTGAATTTCCCAGAGCTTTAACGTTAACTTTTAAATATATTTTCAGATTTATATTTAATTTTACTATTCTTTCAAAATTCCTCACTAGGGACTGCGTACCTATTGCCGTAAGGGCAATTGGAAACGCTTGCCCTATTGTGGTGGCATCTGCCTTATTTGCTGGTGATGTGGACTGCCCGCCACCGGAAATAGAAAAGCTGCAGGAGAGAGAAGCTGCCGGTTATAATCGGCTGCGATGCCAATGCGCACCACTCCATATGGGGCAGCACGGACATCAACAAAAGGGGTGAGTGTCTTACCAACTTTATATTCAAGTATAACTTAGAAATTGGTAATGTCGGATCGACACCGACATTTGTAATTAGAGTAAGAGAAGAGGTATTAGACATTACTCTGATTAGTCGGTCTCTTAGGCCACATTTCAGAAAATGGCATGTCTCTTCAGAAGAATCCATGTCCGATCACAGGATTATCCTATTCAAACTTAGGTTAATACGGATATTAGTATACCAACTCGTAACCCCAGGAAAACGAACTGGGAAAAATTAAGGTCTACCCTAGAACTTATCCTAGCCACTGAAAACTCTGGAATACCCAGATGCACGAGTGAGCTAGAAAGAGAAAGAAAGATGCCCCATGGTGGAATGACGGTCTTGAGAGACTGCGTATCACCACACGTCACCTCTTCAATGAAGCTAAGAGGGACGGGTCATGGGATACATACCGCGAAAGCCTCACCTCCTACAGCAAGGAGATTAGGAAAGCCAAGCGCAGGAACTATAGGGACTTCTGCGAAAGCATAACAAGCACGAGTGAAGGTGCCCGGCTCCATAGAGCATTATCAAAGCGGGCGCCGGAGGCTAATTTAGCCTTGAAGCGTAAAGATAATACAATATGCAAAGGTTAGAGCTTCTGTTTGTATCCCCTGGCAACCGTGCGAATCGCTTGAAACAGGAGGTAAACACAGACCAACGGCCATTGACTGGGCATGTGCCAAGTCGGTGGTCACAGTGGAGAAAATAAAATGGGCAATTGGAACCTTCCAGCCTTACAAATCTCCTGGTCTAGATTGCCGGTATTCCTTCAGCAGAGACAGGGAATACTCCTACCCACTCTATGGAAAATCCTGGTCAGTAGCCTAGCACTTGGTCATATACCAAGTACTTGGAGTAGAGCTAGGGAGATCTTCATCCCCAAGGTAGGGAAGACAGATACCACCAACCCAAAGTCCTTCAGACCCATCAGCTTAACATCGTTTTTGTTGAAAACGTTGGAAAAGCTGGTGGATTATAACATAAGGAGTACTCTGCTCACACAGAGTCCACTGCAGGCAACGCAGCACGCATACAGAACAGGCAGGTCTACGGACACTGCCCTGTATGAGCTGCACCGTACTCTGCGGGCGGCAGTAGTAAACAAAGAAGTAGCAGTTTGTGCATTTTAAGACATTGAAGGTGCTTTCGACAACACATCACATGATGCTGTCAAAGCTACCTTGAATAGAAGAGGGCTCGACAGTACAACTAGTAGATCGATTTCATCCTTATTAGGTTCCAGACCGGCTACGGCATCTATAAAAGATAGTACCGTAACAGTAACAACCACAAGGGGCTGTCCTCAAGGGGGGGTTTTATCACCCCTCTTATGGAATATACAAGTAGACGAACTATTATGCAGATGACTTTGTGATAATAGCTCGGGGCAAGTATGAAGAAACTCTTTGTGATAATGTTCAACTGGGAAAGTAACAAACACAAGGGGCTCTCCTCAAAGGGGGGCTTTATCACCCCTCTTATGGAATATACTAGTAGACGAACTATTATGCAGATGACATTGTGATAATAGCTCGGGCCAAGTATGAAGAAACTCTTTGTGATAATGTTCAACTGGGACTTAGGATTACGCATGATTGGTGTAGGGAGGTTGGTCTCAACTCAAACCCTACTAAAACAATCATCGTTCCGTTCACCAGAAGATACAAGCTACAAAGGATGAGGGAGATTAGGCTCGCAGGGAGTCCAATAGAAACAAGCAAGGAAGTTAAGTACCTTGGGGTCAATTTCGACAGTAAATTAAACTTTGGCACCCATGTTCAGAATACGATTGCAAAGTGCTGCAGAGCGCTGTATACGTGTCGTAGCATAGCCGGGAAGTCATGGGGAACATCACCAAAGATAATAAGATGGCTATACCTTATGGTAGTAAGGCCCATGCTCACGTACGGAGTGATTGCATGGGGGGATAAGGCACAGCAAATCACTGTGCAGAAGCAGCTTCAAAAGCTACAAAGAATGGCATGTGTAGGAATCACGGGAGCGATGAGGACCTGTCCCACATCAGCGCTTGAGGTTCTATTGGAGATAACGCCACTCCATCACACAATTAGGCTGCAAAAAAAGGCAACCCTCTTAAGAATGTCCGTTGAAGGAGTTGGGAGAGGACACATTCTTAGTCGAGGAGAGGCAGATATGCTATCGGGTGAGCTTTCCCTACTGGCACAGCCAAGGGACGAAATGAAAGCCGAACACATGTTCGGTCAAAAGTTTCAAGTACCACACTGTCTACAAAACAACACCTTTGGATTCGGGCATTCTCTGGTGAAATGTCCCTTTTGTGAAAAATTGTAGCAAATTTGGTCCATTTAACACGGTCTACTATGCCCCATGTCACGTCTCTAAGCCCGCTCTTCGAGAACCAGCTTGCCGTCATGTCTGTTAATGCCTCGCTCATCGCCCTTGGCATGCGGTCTAGCTCTTCTTCGTTCGTCACTGCGCGTTCCTCAAGTGCTTCCACGAACACGAGCGGGTCAGTGCGGCGGTCGAAACAGATCCCCCACTTTCTAACTTGCTCAGGGACCGCCATGTACTGCCCGTGGTTTTCAACTGCCCGATAACTGGCGGCCATGTCTGGTCTGTAGCCCATCTGTCCCAGCTGGGTACTAGTCACAGGGGGATTAACAGACGGCCCTACATAAATCGCAGATGGCGTCCCAATCTGCCGCCTTATTGGCAAGTGTTGCGCTTGCTCCCTTTCGATGACCCCGACATAGTCAGTAAGTCTGGCTTGGATTTCTGCCGCTGTCGTAGACCCAAATTGAGAGTGTTAGACGAGGTGGACGGTTCCGAAACAATCAAAATTTGCAACTCCCTTTCGGTCAATCGCTTCCAAGATTCCGTGCGATGACCCCCTTCCCTTATGAACGCACATACCCGTTTTCTTAGATCGTCTACCTTTCCTGTTCGATCCAGGCCTAGCTCGTGGGCACGCGTTCTAATTCCTCTTTCCAGCAATTATAGACCCATCGTGCATCTACGCCTTGGTTGCCGCAGTCCTCTGGTGATGAAATTTGTTGCTCACTCATCGTTGGTTTCCTTTGATAATGCCGTCAATACTTATTGTTTTTATACCCTTAACCCATAAAATGGGTAAATAAGGGTATAATGGTTTTGTGCAAAAGTATGTAACAGGCAGAAGGAAGCATCTCCGACCCTATAGAGTATATATATTCTTGATCAGCATCAACAGCCGAGACGATATAGCCATGTCCGTCTGTCTGTCCGTCTGTCTGTCTGTATGAACGCGTGGATCTCAGAGACTACAAGAGCTAGAGACTTCTGATTTTGTATTTAAGTTCTCCTATACCATGAGCAGAACAAGTTTGCTTCAAATTATCGATAACTATTCTGGTTTCCGATATACACATAGAATCGATTACGAAAAAAATCGAACTTGGAAAATCTAAAAATGAGGGTTGAAGTAATGGATAATGATAGAACTTTTCTGAAAATTTCGTCCAAATCGGTTGAGAAACACCGGAGATATTGAACTTAATCGATGGAAGCTAAGCCAGTATACCAAAGTCTTATATAAATTAAATATATTTATTGCAACTGGGTTCAGGGTATCTTCTAGTCGGGCTCTCCCGACTAGAGCCTTCTTACTTGTTATTATTTGGTTTTAATTAAAGATTTTCCTTATTTTCCTTTTTCTCTCCGTTTTCCTTTTAATTCAATTTGTTTTTATTTAAAAAAATTCCTTTAATTCAATTTATATAATAACCGAAAAAAATGCCCCTTTTAATTCAATTTTATTTTATAAAATTTTACTATCCAATTTTCTATTAATTATTATCTTGATATTAACCAAACTTTCCTTATTAAATTCCCATACTTCAATTCTTATTTACAAAATTTTACTTCGTTTAAATTTAATTTTACTACATTCCTTTTTTTTAACCTTTTGTTTAATTTGGCTACTCAATATTTTCTTTACCTTTAACCCTTGTCATTAAACCCTTGTCCGAAAATATTCTCAAATTTTTTGCTATTTGTCAATTAACCTTTACCAAAATTTTTATTCATCTTATCTCTTTTCACTTAAACTCTAACTTCATTTCCCTCTTTATTATTTGTTTAGTTAAATTTTATTAAATTTTTTTTATTAAAAATATTGTTAATTGGAAAAAAATTTTATTCTCAGTTAAATCTTTATATATAAAATTAAGTGGCAATCCTCGCAACAAATGTTGGACTGCTCAATTTTTTATTGAATTTCCCAGAGCTTTAACGTTAACTTTTAAATATATTTTCAGATTTATATTTAATTTTACTATTCTTTCAAAATTCCTCACTAGGGACTACGTACCTATTGCCGTAAGGGCAATTGAAAACGCTTGCCCTATTGTGGTGGCATCTGCCTTATTTGCTGGTGATGTGGACTGCCCGCCACCGGAAATAGAAAAGCTGCAGGAGAGAGAAGCTGCCGGTTATAATCGGCTGCGATGCCAATGCGCACCACTCCATATGGGGCAGCACGGACATCAACAAAAGGGGTGAGTGTCTTACCAACTTTATATTCAAGTATAACTTAGAAATTGGTAATGTCGGATCGACACCGACATTTGTAACTAGAGTAAGAGAAGAGGTATTAGACATTACTCTGATTAGTCGGTCTCTTAGGCCACATTTCAGAAAATGGCATGTCTCTTCAGAAGAATCCATGTCCGATCACAGGATTATCCTATTCAAACTTAGGTTAATACGGATATTAGTATACCAACTCGTAACCCCAGGAAAACGAACTGGGAAAAATTAAGGTCTACCCTAGAACTTATCCTAGCCACTGAAAACTCTGGAATACCCAGATGCACGAGTGAGCTAGAAAGAGAAAGAAAGATGCCCCATGGTGGAATGACGGTCTTGAGAGACTGCGTATCACCACACGTCACCTCTTCAATGAAGCTAAGAGGGACGGGTCATGGGATACATACCGCGAAAGCCTCACCTCCTACAGCAAGGAGATTAGGAAAGCCAAGCGCAGGAACTATAGGGACTTCTGCGAAAGCATAACAAGCACGAGTGAAGGTGCCCGGCTCCATAGAGCATTATCAAAGCGGGCGCCGGAGGCTAATTTAGCCTTGAAGCGTAAAGATAATACATATACGAGCACCAATATGCAAAGGTTAGAGCTTCTGTTTGTATCCCCTGGCAACCGTGCGAATCGCTTGAAACAGGAGGTAAACACAGACCAACGGCCATTGACTGGGCATGTGCCAAGTCGGTGGTCACAGTGGAGAAAATAAAATGGGCAATTGGAACCTTCCAGCCTTACAAATCTCCTGGTCTAGATTGCCGGTATTCCTTCAGCAGAGACAGGGAATACTCCTACCCACTCTATGGAAAATCCTGGTCAGTAGCCTAGCACTTGGTCATATACCAAGTACTTGGAGTAGAGCTAGGGAGGTCTTCATCCCCAAGGTAGGGAAGACAGATACCACCAACCCAAAGTCCTTCAGACCCATCAGCTTAACATCGTTTTTGTTGAAAACGTTGGAAAAGCTGGTGGATTATAACATAAGGAGTACTCTGCTCACACAGAGTCCACTGCAGGCAACGCAGCACGCATACAGAACAGGCAGGTCTACGGACACTGCCCTGTATGAGCTGCACCGTACTCTGCGGGCGGCAGTAGTAAACAAAGAAGTAGCAGTTTGTGCATTTTAAGACATTGAAGGTGCTTTCGACAACACATCACATGATGCTGTCAAAGCTACCTTGAATAGAAGAGGGCTCGACAGTACAACTAGTAGATCGATTTCATCCTTATTAGGTTCCAGACCGGCTACGGCATCTATAAAAGATAGTACCGTAACAGTAACAACCACAAGGGGCTGTCCTCAAGGGGGGGTTTTATCACCCCTCTTATGGAATATACAAGTAGACGAACTATTATGCAGATGACTTTGTGATAATAGCTCGGGGCAAGTATGAAGAAACTCTTTGTGATAATGTTCAACTGGGAAAGTAACAAACACAAGGGGCTCTCCTCAAAGGGGGGGCTTTATCACCCCTCTTATGGAATATACTAGTAGACGAACTATTATGCAGATGACATTGTGATAATAGCTCGGGCCAAGTATGAAGAAACTCTTTGTGATAATGTTCAACTGGGACTTAGGATTACGCATGATTGGTGTAGGGAGGTTGGTCTCAACTCAAACCCTACTAAAACAATCATCGTTCCGTTCACCAGAAGATACAAGCTACAAAGGATGAGGGAGATTAGGCTCGCAGGGAGTCCAATAGAAACAAGCAAGGAAGTTAAGTACCTTGGGGTCAATTTCGACAGTAAATTAAACTTTGGCACCCATGTTCAGAATACGATTGCAAAGTGCTGCAGAGCGCTGTATACGTGTCGTAGCATAGCCGGGAAGTCATGGGGAACATCACCAAAGATAATAAGATGGCTATACCTTATGGTAGTAAGGCCCATGCTCACGTACGGAGTGATTGCATGGGGGGATAAGGCACAGCAAATCACTGTGCAGAAGCAGCTTCAAAAGCTACAAAGAATGGCATGTGTAGGAATCACGGGAGCGATGAGGACCTGTCCCACATCAGCGCTTGAGGTTCTATTGGAGATAACGCCACTCCATCACACAATTAGGCTGCAAAAAAAGGCAACCCTCTTAAGAATGTCCGTTGAAGGAGTTGGGAGAGGACACATTCTTAGTCGAGGAGAGGCAGATATGCTATCGGGTGAGCTTTCCCTACTGGCACAGCCAAGGGACGAAATGAAAGCCGAACACATGTTCGGTCAAAAGTTTCAAGTACCACACTGTCTACAAAACAACACCTTTGGATTCGGGCATTCTCTGGTGAAATGTCCCTTTTGTGAAAAATTGTAGCAAATTTGGTCCATTTAACACGGTCTACTATGCCCCATGTCACGTCTCTAAGCCCGCTCTTCGAGAACCAGCTTGCCGTCATGTCTGTTAATGCCTCGCTCATCGCCCTTGGCATGCGGTCTAGCTCTTCTTCGTTCGTCACTGCGCGTTCCTCAAGTGCTTCCACGAACACGAGCGGGTCAGTGCGGCGGTCGAAACAGATCCCCCACTTTCTAACTTGCTCAGGGACCGCCATGTACTGCCCGTGGTTTTCAACTGCCCGATAACTGGCGGCCATGTCTGGTCTGTAGCCCATCTGTCCCAGCTGGGTACTAGTCACAGGGGGATTAACAGACGGCCCTACATAAATCGCAGATGGCGTCCCAATCTGCCGCCTTATTGGCAAGTGTTGCGCTTGCTCCCTTTCGATGACCCCGACATAGTCAGTAAGTCTGGCTTGGATTTCTGCCGCTGTCGTAGACCCAAATTGAGAGTGTTAGACGAGGTGGACGGTTCCGAAACAATCAAAATTTGCAACTCCCTTTCGGTCAATCGCTTCCAAGATTCCGTGCGATGACCCCCTTCCCTTATGAACGCACATACCCGTTTTCTTAGATCGTCTACCTTTCCTGTTCGATCCAGGCCTAGCTCGTGGGCACGCGTTCTAATTCCTCTTTCCAGCAATTATAGACCCATCGTGCACCTACGCCTTGGTTGCCGCAGTCCTCTGGTGATGAAATTTGTTGCTCACTCATCGTTGGTTTCCTTTGATAATGCCGTCAATACTTATTGTTTTTATACCCTTAACCCATAAAATGGGTAAATAAGGGTATAATGGTTTTGTGCAAAAGTATGTAACAGGCAGAAGGAAGCATCTCCGACCCTATAGAGTATATATATTCTTGATCAGCATCAACAGCCGAGACGATATAGCCATGTCCGTCTGTCTGTCCGTCTGTCCGTCTGTCTGTCTGTATGAACGCGTGGATCTCAGAGACTACAAGAGCTAGAGACTTCTGATTTTGTATTTAAGTTCTCCTATACCATGAGCAGAACAAGTTTGCTTCAAATTATCGATAACTATTCTGGTTTCCGATATACACATAGAATCGATTACGAAAAAAATCGAACTTGGAAAATCTAAAAATGAGGGTTGAAGTAATGGATAATGATAGAACTTTTCTGAAAATTTCGTCCAAATCGGTTGAGAAACACCGGAGATATTGAACTTAATCGATGGAAGCTAAGCCAGTATACCAAAGTCTTATATAAATTAAATATATTTATTGCAACTGGGTTCAGGGTATCTTCTAGTCGGGCTCTCCCGACTAGAGCCTTCTTACTTGTTATTATTTGGTTTTAATTAAAGATTTTCCTTATTTTCCTTTTTCTCTCCGTTTTCCTTTTAATTCAATTTTGTTTTTATTTAAAAAAATTCCTTTAATTCAATTTATATAATAACCGAAAAAAATGCCCCTTTTAATTCAATTTTATTTTATAAAATTTTACTATCCAATTTTCTATTAATTATTATCTTGATATTAACCAAACTTTCCTTATTAAATTCCCATACTTCAATTCTTATTTACAAAATTTTACTTCGTTTAAATTTAATTTTACTACATTCCTTTTTTTTAACCTTTTGTTTAATTTGGCTACTCAATATTTTCTTTACCTTTAACCCTTGTCATTAAACCCTTGTCCGAAAATATTCTCAAATTTTTTGCTATTTGTCAATTAACCTTTACCAAAATTTTTATTCATCTTATCTCTTTTCACTTAAACTCTAACTTCATTTCCCTCTTTATTATTTGTTTAGTTAAATTTTATTAAATTTTTTTTATTAAAAATATTGTTAATTGGAAAAAAATTTTATTCTCAGTTAAATCTTTATATATAAAATTAAGTGGCAAAACTTCCTGTTCGCTTACTTCTCCTAGACGGCTTGCCCGATTTCAATGAATTTTTAAGGGGTGATTGAGGTTTTTGTGGAGGGTGCACTTCAGTATTTAGTATTTTAGTAGTATATTTATTTATTCCTGTTCGATTCTTAGTGCAACAGTATCGCTACTAAAAATTTATGCACTAATCACTATAGGCTTACATTCATGAAATCAGTTTTAGGTTATACATTTAATTCTTAAGTTCTAATTTAGCTTTATTTATTGAATTTATTTTTATTTAATTAATTCTACTATTGTTACAATGTAAATTATAAGCTATCAAAATGTGCTTGTAACTTAGTCTTGATGCGCGCTAGAGATGGATTTTAGATCTGACGGCAGGTTATTCTATTGCCGAGCAGCGTAGATGTAAAATTGCCTATCAGAGCATGCTAGCTTGGTTCTTAAACAAGTACGGGTTGATATGTGGAAAATTTCTGGTAGTCATACAAGTACTCGGTCTTATTCAAGTAAACTACTTTATGTAAGAAGAGTAGGACTCTAACATTTATTAAAGGCAACAGGTCTAGGCCAAAAAGTTTCTTGCAAAGCTGGCTATATTATTTTAATTATTTTTTCAGATTTTTATATTATTCTATATTTTACTTAATTTAATTATTTTTAATTTAAATTAAATTTTGATTCATTTAATGTCAGCTGCTCTTAGCTGACTATAAATAAATAAATAAATAAATATGGTCGCCCATTTTCAAACCGAACACATAACGAGCTATACTATTAAATGCAACTTTAGTTTTGTTTTGGCTGCTTACTGCACACTTTGCAAACATCTCAATTCAATAAATAAGTATAGGAACTGCAAGCGCCTTCGCTATCATGGACCTTATCTCAACAGTTAAATATTGTTGGGTTAAGGACAGTTGTCTAAGAACACCGTAGCATTTTCCCACAGCTTTATTTATATTTTAATTCCAAGATAGTGTCCTATTAAATGGTATACCTAGGTTATCTGTCTTATCGACATATCTTATATCAACGTTATCAATGCTGAGCTTTGGAAAACTGTCAAGATTCAGGAACTTTTTATAAATTACTATACACTTATAATTTACGGGATTAATACTCAGACCATTGCGGTACGCCCATTTACTAACACTTAAAAAATCATCATTATACTCGATACCGAAGGTAAAGAGTATATTGGGTTTGTGCAATGTCCGTCATTGTGTCAGTCCGTCCGTCCGTCCGTCTGTATGTTCGCAACTTTTTTCCACACCCTTCAAGCTAGAGACTTGAAACTTTCCAATTCTCTTTATCTATAGGATAGTAAATTAAAGTGTCAATATGGGGGTTCTACGATAACTGGGGGCTGGCAAATCGATAAATTCGATAACTCAAAACCGATAAATCCACATATTTCGCACATCCTTACAGCTAGAACTACCAAATTTGGAGGGAAGATAGCTACTAGCAACCCCAAAAAACTGCATCAAAAATTTTGGAGCCACGCCCACCCATTCCACCCCCAGCCCCCCCGCAATTTAAAGTCAAAAAAGCCTATAGCTCCCACAGTTTTTGAGCTAGAGCCACCAAATTTGGTGCCAAGATAGGTGATGATGACCCCCCAAAAACTGCATCAAAAGTTTGGATTCCACACCCACTAACACTGCCCTAGCCGCCCCCATCCGCCCCAACGCTTCGTCAAAAACGGGAATGCGTGTATCTTCCAGAGTTGTGGAGCTAGAGCCTCCAAATTTGGTAGGAAGATACCTGGTAACGACCCCCAAAAAATTGAATCAAAGTTTTGGAGCCACGCCTACCCATTCCGCCCCCAACCCCCCCGCAGTTTAAAGTAAAAAAAGCCTATAACTTCCACAGTTTTTGAGCTAGAGCCACCAAATTTGGTGCCAAGATAGGCGATGATGACCCCCCAAAAACTGCATCAAAAGTTTGGATGCCACGCCCACCAATACTACCCTAGCCGCCCCCAGATGCCCGAACGCTTCGTCAAAAACGGGAATGCGTATATCTTCCAGAGTTGTAAAGCTAGAGCCACCAAATTTGGCAGGAAGATAGCTTGCAACGACCCCCAAGAAACTTTGGAGCCACGCGCACCCTTTCCACCCCCTTACTCCACTTTTTACAAACTTTGAGCTAGAGTCACCAAATTTTGTATGAAGGTAGCAATTGACATTCCACATAGATCAGCATCAAAGCTTTGGATGCCACGCCCACCCATACCGCCCCCAGCCACCCTTTCCCCACTTTTTACAAACTTTGAGCTAGAGTCACCAAATTTGGAAGGAAGGTAGCAATTGACATTCCACATAGATCTGCAGCAAAACTTTGGGCTCTCACGACTAGAGCCTTCTTACTTGTTCAAAATTATTTTTCGCTAAAGTTATATGGGAAGTGTTAAGATCAATATATTTTTTAGCCAAGGAGCCTGTTTAAATTTTAAAACTCGATGTACTTTTGATAATACTAAACCATTACGCATACATTGTTGAAGGTTTTTGTAATGTATATTTTATTTATTTTTTGACTTAAGGTCAGAAACAAGCTTACACATCTTTGCTGCTGAGGTGGGTTTTTGGTTTAACGGACAAAAAGGTAGATCATTATGATAATCATGAAGTGAATCTGGATATATAAGGTCTACTTCTACTATTTGAGCAACCTCTAGTGATGCAATATCATCATCACTCATCCACTGAAAACCAGTGTATGGAAGACTCTGAGACATTGCCCAATCATACAAATTATTTGCATCTAGATCAGTGGTGGGCACACACAAATATTGTCACAGTTTTCACACGCATACAAGCACAATTTGCGTGCGCTGCAGCGAAAAAACGAAGTGTGATCAGTGCAGTGCACGCTGCAAGTTAACGGTTACTCATTGTGCTTATTATTTATTAATAAATAATGCCATCTTGAAAAATATTTAACATTTCGAAAAACAATGTTATTGCAAATTAAGCATTTTGCTCTGCAATCTTTATTTTCTATGAAAAAAAATTCATTCTCCCATTCGGGCATAAACATTTTGGAGCGCACTGTAAAAAATTTGTTTTCTTGCTAATGCGCTGCGTGGTGCCTGCCTGTCAATAGTTCGCCTTCAACTAAAAGTACAATGTTAAGTCTAATGCATGCTTCGGCACGACAACCGACGACGAACGAACAAACGTGTTCTAAAAATAGATTTCAATGCTTATAGCGTACGTGTGATTTCGTGCAGTCGGCAGCGAAAAACCTAACTCTCACGAGGCAGCGCGCTGGCTGCTACTCTATTACTCTATTACTAACTCTATTTAGGTTTTTTTCAGTATAGCATCCCATGATAGACCAGGTGTGGTATAATAATGGGCAGGATCAAGAGAAGAAATTTTCTTGCATATGGCGCGAAAATTTTGAAAAACGTCAGTCAATAAAAGAACATCTGTTTTGAGATAAGGCTCCATATATTCTTTTAATGTCTGACAGTTGAAAACTTTCCATACATGTTGTGCATGTAAATAGTCCTCAGGCGAACATTCTTTATTGGTTAAACTATTAAAGAACTTCTCCCTTGGAGGCAGGCAGGTTTCGGCCAGTCGGCTTTCTGAGTCCAAAAACTCGTATGGAAAAACTCCCTTTCTACGCAAGAAGTTAAACTCCTCCTCAGAAGGATAAAAACGCTTAACGCTCTCAAAACATTCAGAACTCAGATTACTACTTCAAGCATCTAAGCTGGTTGCCATAAAGCGAAACGTATCCAAAAATCGTATTTCTAAATTTTTGTCATGGGAAGCTATGTATGTTAATTTGGAGAGTGATATTTACAACTCCTTATTTAGTGGGAGTACTATAATATCACTCTCCTCTTTTTTAAGCTCCCTCACGAAAAGATGGGAGTCATACCGCGAGAAATTGTGAAAGAAAACGGGAACAAAAGGTGCAATTTGAAAATTAATACTGCAAATATTATGGGCTGGACCTCTGTACTGACTCGTAAAATGACAATGGTCACGCACTCGCTCGGTCCCAAGAATTTTCTTGCAGACATGTCAATTAGCTGCTTTTCGAAAACTGGTTTCCTCCTCATAGGTTTAATATAAAAAAGGTAGGTCGTAAATTTCACTTACATCTCTGATGAGAGTGTGACAAATTTAACACCTGCATCCTTACCAGTCTCTAAAGCAAACTTATCTAAGGATGGGTCAAACGAGCACTTAATATAATATTAGAATGCTATAGGCACATGCAATGATGTAGCTGTAACATTCTCACTAACTTTTGAATTGAGGAGGGCTAGTATGCATTCGAAGTCTGCATACACTACAAACGGAACATCTAAACTACGATTAAAATTCTTAAATTTAAGACTTGCTTTTTCTTCCGTTGGTAGCGTAGAAACCATCTTTCCGCAATTCATCCGGTGCTCCATAAATAACTTCTCATTGTGAGAGAAGTTGAGGCAGGTGTTGCAAAAGAAAAGGCTATTAAGATGTCCGGCTACGTGTGAGGTTCGCTCAAAAGTGTAAAAACAAAAGAAAATTTATTTGAACTATATATTATCAAAAAGTTTTTAAATTATGAATCTTACCTTGATAAGTTCTTAATCCATACAAAAGCAATAAACTTAAATGCTTTTCGCGTTCAACCTCCGTTAAATACAGCGTGCCAACCTCTTTTCAATTTTCCTCATCGAATCCAAAAACGTTGATATTGGTAGTGGTGTTCCGTCTTTCGAACACTTTAATTTGTAAAAGTGGAAGCGGAAACTCCAACTCCTCAAAATCTAATGTAAGTGTATCACTTACATAGATTTTTGAGTTGTCAATACTCACATTGTAGATCGAACATCTCTCAGGATGGCTGGTGTTGCGTGGGGCTTTCAGCATTGATATTTAAGCCCATTTGAAACAGTTCTCATCGTTGTTTTGTTCATTCAAAATCGCTTTTATCACTCTCAACACCTTTGGTGTTTCAATATTAATTGAAACTTTTAAAGGAGTGTATTTATTAATATATCACTCCAATCTTATTATTTGGGACATTGTCCATCCACTGTCCCGTTCCTGGAACTCATCCATTTTTTGTCGGATGATTTCAGCATGCTGATTATAGACTTTCTTCTATTTAATGTATTCCGCAATTAACTCCTAGTAAATCTTACACGATTTGTGTAAAGACGAAACATTGGCTATTATTGGAATAAGCTCTGGTGAGGCATCAGTGAGGAATTCCTGGAGATCAAGAATTTCCTCACGCCTATTCTCAAACGTCAACGTCAGGATGCGGTTTTTAAATCCACCTGAAATTGTTTCACAGCACTATTCAGAGGTATAAAAACACGCATTTTGTTGATACTGGACCGTAAATGTCCTTTCCACTTTGAAAAAAGTACATTAACCTTACATGTGTTGCACCACTTTGTCGTCGGCTTGGGGGTTGCGACCAAGATGTTGGTGGCGGTGTAGGGTGTATTATTGCAGGTGGTGGTGAAGGCTGTGTTTTTGTGGGGTCTGGTTTCGGTACCGAAAATCTCGGCTAAGTCGTTCGCTGCGGCGGTGGTGTTCGCAACGTTGTTGTTTAAGTTTGCAGACATTTTAATTATTATTTTTTTTCAAAAACTTAAAAACACACAAACGTTTAAAGCCACGGAAGAAAAATGTTGTAAAGGTACACTTGTAAATTTCGAGAGCTACTGATGGTTTTTTCAGTCAAAAGTATCTCTTCTATGCGTTTTGAAGTCAATGCAGGATTTAAGATTTTCCTTGCACTTGACCAAAATAAAAGCAGGTATATATATAATATCAAACAGTAGAAAGAGATGGCGCTAAATATTTAAATGTCAAGCCTAAAGGATTGGAAAAAGTTTTCATCTTAAGGACGGTGGGGACCACTCAAAACCGTATAAGGGGCGTGGTTTATTAAATTACTACAAGCAGGATCACTTTCCCTCTCTAACACACATTCTCCTTCTAACACTTTCTCTCCCTAACTCTTTCCCCGTCTAACACTATTTTAAAATTAATCTAAAAGTATCAATAATCTTGTTTAGAAGCAATATATTGATCCTGCTGCTGCTGCTGGTGCTGCTGCTGGTGCTGCTGCTGGTGCTGCTGCTGCGTAGGAAAATTCCCATCCCTTGTTCACAGAACCCCAGTACATCGAACAAGCGTTTGCTTTTCTCTATTCTCTATCCTTTCTTCCTTTGCACACTGCTACTCATGATCATAAACATTCATTCTTTATTGCTGGCTTTCAGGTCTACAATGCAACGCACGTTACACAGGCGCACACTTGACTCTAACAAAAGTTATCTAAATAGCCAAATCTGTTCCTCTGATCACTGCTTCTCAAGAATCTTGTTGTTATTGTCCTTAAGAATGCCATCTATGATTGTGGCTTGCTTGCAGGTGTATAATAGAACGCAGGTTTAACAGGTGCGCACTTGCCTCCAAATCCTATGATCACTCATTCTCACAGATGCTGCTGATAAAGTAGTGACCTAGGAATGTTAATCTGAAATATATATAAAAATAAAATCAATATTATTAAAGCACAGCTACCCGGAACGATTGGTGGACAACATAATACTAGAAATCACAAACGAAAATAGCAAAATCTTAAAAACACAAAACGGAAATTAGGACGATCAAATGAACCAATACGTGAGCATACCATGAATAGAACATTTAACTAATAAACAAACACTCGCGAAAATTATGCCAGCTGATGCTACCAAACACCTAACATATGCATGTAAAGCGCACAAAAATACATGTAGATTGTTTACGAATACGATAGACAAGATCGACAAGGAACAACAATAAAACGTCATCTACCAAATTAGCCGCATGGGAAGAGAGGGAGAGCGATGTAACGGGGTTTACATCGGGACAACCAAGAAAGCGTTTGGAGCGAGACTCAACTAACACCGGGGGATGTGAAAAAGGGAAAAATGACCACAGCTCTTGAACAGCGCACAACAACAACAGGTCACACAGCTGACTTCTAAAACGCTAAACTGTTGGACATTGAACGGAGAGAGAGAACGAGACTGACGCTAGAAAGCTTACGAATACAACAATTCAGCATGTACACTGTAAACCACAAAGAAGACTTAGAACTGACAAACAACATTTATTCGACAGTAATTACATATGACCACAGCAGCTAACATACAAAACGGACAAAAACGACCAACGTCGATAGAAATTAGTGCAATTTTAATTGTAGTTTTAATTTAAATGTGATGACAATGCTGTAATGCTTTAAGTGAAAAGATGTATGTATGCGTGTATGCATAAGTGGTTGTTTTTATAATTGTTTTTGTATTTTAATTATAAAAAACACAAAATTTTATTTAGGCTCCTTGAAGAAGGCTTAATATAAGCCGATACGACGTAATAGAAGATTGATGGGTGAATAAACAAAACACAATTAAGAACAACAACGGCCTTTTATTACGATAAAATTATCTACGAAAATTGTCAACAATGGGCCCAAAATCACAACACAACTTTTCTGAAAACTTCGTCCAAATCGGTTAAGAAACACCGGAGATATCGAATTTTATCGATTGAAATTAAGTCAGTATACCAAAGTCTTATATAAATTTAATATATTTATTGCAACTGGGTTCAGGGTATCTTTTAGTCGGGCTCACCCGACTAGAGCCTTCTCACATTTTTTTTTTTTTAATTCATAAACATTGTTAAGTTATATACAAGTCAGCACACATTTATATTAGAAGATATCAAATAACTGCACATAGCTATGTAAGAATGACACACAAATTATTAACACATGTAAAACTAGGTCAAGACCCTACACAATACGCTACATTTATTAACCCAATAAAACTTTAAGCAACACCAAATTATGCTGAACACACAGAATGTCGCTGACTGCACAATGCATGCAATATGTTGCAACAGTAGCGGTCAGCCAACCCGGTAGTTGCTAAATATGCTATTCTGCATTGCAAGCAACTGCTGAGTTCACAATAGCCTAATTTTAATTGACCCCACAAAACTGTAAAACTAAGCTATTATTTCCTATAAATATTGTTAGTTTTCGTTAATAAAATCAGTGTTCTTAGTACAACCAACAAAGACATATTCATTATTCTCCACAGTCCACCTGGTTACAAGTGCCAGTTGCGACAACAACTAAGCAGTCAGTTTGTACTGGATGCTAACAGCACATACACAACTTTTACAGGTACATTTTGGTGACCCCGACAAAGGACTCCTAAGAAGGATCCTGTCTACAACATATAGCTCGCTACTCCTTCGACCACACCACACGGTTGCGAATAGAAGCGTAATCCAGCTCAGGCCGAGCGAATTAAACACTTCCACCGGGTCGGGAGTAATCAAAGAGCTATTTACAACAACATAACAAACATGATTCTGCTAGCTAGTCAACAAGGCGATAAAATAAGCACAGAGAAATCAGAGAAGATTTTCTAGATGCGCAGGAAGAAATAAGCCAGGAGGTATCAAGGCTTATAAAGAACACAAAAAAGGACCCAGCAGAGCGGAAGGCAAAACCTGGCTTCTACCAAGCCATGTCCAAAATCCATGAGGAAAAGTGGACTATTTTCAAGAACAACAATGTCTTGATCAAAAACTTAGTTAGAGGAGTCTCACCCATACCACAAGTTCTCCGAAGAGGTTCGAGATTTGGTTCAAAAAACCAGAACTTACTTCAAAGAACAAGCTGATATTGCAGATCAGTCTACCAGCAATAGGACGGAACGAAAACCCGGCATTGTTGCAGGAATTGTTGATGCCAAAGAAAACACAAATGCCAAGCTAGTTGCATTGTGCCGTCGGCAAAAAGTGATGATTGCGTCAGTCAATCGCGCCCTGCAACACAAGCCTGTTAATGCGGACATCATTAAGTCATTATGGGCAAAAACTCAAGAGGTCTATTTCCAAATATACGAGGAATTTGAGGACCCAGAAGAGAGTGGCCACAACGCCACCGAGTATTTAAAGGCAGAGGCTGATGTTCGAAATGCGCTTACCAACAATTCATGCAGTGAGCGCACTGATAAAATCAACTTACCACATATTTCCATTCCAAAATTTGATGGTAATACGCTTAAATGAACGAAATTTTTCGATATGTTTTCGATATGTGTATGATACATGAAACAAATATGCCAATCATACGCAAGATGTGGTATTTAAAAACCAGCGTAGTCGGAGAGGCGGAAAGATTAATCCGTCACATCGATCTAAGGGAAGAGAACTATCTCTACGCATGGGAAATCTTAGTAGATGCCTACAACAATCCTAGAGACATCGCATCTAGGGTTTTAAATCGCCTTTTACTGCAACAAACCTGCAGCGACGATGTGAAGTCCTTAAAGCAGCTCAACATCACCACCATAGAGTCATTAGCCTCACTGAAGGGACTCGGGATTTACATCTCAACATGGGATCCAATCATCATTGCCATCCTCAGAAACAAGTTGGATGGCACAAACAAAACACTCTATGAACAATTATTGGGTAGTAAAAAGGAAATCCAGCCACTGGACACCATGCTCCAGTTCCTCGAACAGCGATTTCGGGTCATAGCTACTGTAAAAAAGGCACCTGGAATCTTTAAAAAGGAGTCAAAGAACGCGACATGTGCAACATCTTCAGGTGCACAAAAGGGATGTATTCTCTGTAAAAATTATTTATCAAAATGTGACAAATTTCGCGTAAAATCTGTCAGCGAGCGCTTAAATTGGGTGCAAAGGCAAGGTTATGCGTCAACTGCTTTAAAAATTACCATAAAACAAAGGCATGCACAAGCAACTTCAGCTGTTTTAAGTGCAACAAAAAGCACCACACTCTAGTGCATTTTGAAAATGTTGTCACATCAGCAGCAGCAGAGCCATTATCACAAGTTGTGGCATCCGCAAACAACCACAACTATAACTTACTTGCAACAGCAAAGGTAGCTGTGCAAGCAACTAACGGACAAAAAGCATCATTCAAGGCACTACTGGACTCTGGATCACATATCAAAGTTGTTTCCGAAAGACTTGTGACAATGTTGGGATTTAAGCGTCATGACACAACACTCCGTATTGAGGGCATCGGAGGACAGCCAAGAGTCATCAAGGCTCGAGTGAATGTCCTAGTTAAATCACTACACAGGAATTTCACGATGCGATTGGAAGCATTCGTATTACCACATATAATTTCGGATCAACCTGCCCAGTCGATCAACACGGCCGATTGGGGCATGCCGAGCAAGTTACCACTGGCGGATCCAAACTTCAACAGACCAGGCAAAATCGACATGTTGAATGGAGCAGAGCACTGTTTTTCAATATTGCTCCCACAACAACACAAAATGTTCCAGTCAGGTCCAATGATGCAAAAAACCGAGTTCGGGTGGATCATTGCTGGAAAAGAAAATGCTGCAATTAAGTCGTCAGCCATCAAGTGAGGAAACAAATGCATTAATGGAATGATTCCGGACATTAGATAGCTTGGATACAACAGAAAAACACCGAACACCAATTGAAGCGCATTGTGAAAGGCACTTCTTAGAACATTTACAAGTGGCGGTGGACGGCAGATTCATCGTTCAACTTCCCTTTTCTGAACACTATTCAGCCCTTTGAGAGTCCATGGCGATTGCGACCAAACGGTTTGTATCGTTAGAGCGCAGAACCTCCGCTGACATTTGGAAGCAGTACGCAGCGTTCATGGCGAAGTATGAGAAGCTGGGACACATGAAACAAGTGTCACCGCAACAGATTCCTAATAATCACTACGTGATTCCGCATCATTGCGTGTTGAAGCCTGACAGCACAACAACAAAATTACGAGTTGTCTTCGACGCATCGTGCAAAACATCTACTGGAAAATCGCTGAATGACATACTGCTTGCAGGCCCCACGGTTCAAAGCGATCTTATGTCTATTCTACTACGATTCAGAACACATAGATATGTGTTTACGGCTGACATTGAAAAAATGTATCGTCAGGAATGGATCAATCCGGACAATCAGTTTCATCAACTGATTGTATGGCGCAACAACTCGTCGGAAGAAATTAAATACTACCGATTGAAAACAGTCACATATGGAACAAAATCCGCACCATTTTTAGCTTGTTTGGATACTCTGGCTAAAAAGCATATGGAAAGGCTACAGATGGGTGCAAAAGCACTACAACGTGACTTTTATGTAGACGATTGCCTGACCGGCACCGACACAATCGCAGAAGCGAAACAAGTTCAACAAGAGCTAAACAAAATTATTCAGCCATCGGGATTTAAGCTACGAATATCGTGTTCAAACAATGAACAAATATTGGAGGGAATTCCCAAAGAAGACACAGTTAACGACGTACAGCTCGGAGAAGCTCTGGAACAGTACAGTGTAAAAACATTGGGCCTTATGTGGACGCCCAAAACGGATCAACTTGGCGGTCGAACTCACAGCAGTGCAGCAACCGTCATTACAAAACGTGCAGTCTGCTCGGAGCTGGCACAGATCTTCGACCCACTAAGCTTGTTCGCTCCAGTCGTAGTAAAGGCAAACATTTTCATGCAACTCCTCTGGGACGACAAGTTACCTACAAGTCTTCAGAATGATTGGAAGGAGTATCGAGACGAGTTGCAAAGCCTCAACTCAATGCGAATCCCAAGGCACGGTTATGATGGTAAGACTCCGATAACGAAAGAATTACACGTCTTTGTTGATGCGTCGGAACGTGCATATGGCGCTGCAGTTTACGTACGTGCAACGTACAGAAACAAACAAATATCTGTTCGGCTACTATGTTCAAGGTCTCGAGTGGCTCCAACAGCAAAACAGTCACTCCCTCGACTAGAGCTATGTGCTGCACTATTGGGTGCAGAGCTTGCTGAAAGGGTTCGACGCGATCTAAGCCTCGACAGCAACACAGTGCTAGGATGCTTTTGGTCAGATTCTACGGTTGTCCTTTCATGGATCAACGCAGCTGCCGCCACATATCATACATTTGTGGCAAACCGAATAGCGAAAATTCAGGCCTTGACAAGCCAGACTCAATGGCGGCATGTATCATCGGCCAACAATGCGGCAGATGTACTCTCAAGAGGAATATCGGCACGAAAACTACACGAGCACAACTTATGGTTGCATGGACCACTATTTCTGCATGGCTCTCCAGACAAATGGTCAGCCTTACCCAGTATCACCCCAAGCAACCTGGGCAAAGCGACTGTTGGTAACGACAACCAACACTGCGACCCTTACATTTGAGAAACTTAACACGGTGATCGTCGAAATCGAAGCTATTTTGGATTCACGCCCAATAACCCCGATGTCAAATGATCCTACGGACACAACAGCTCTGACCCCAGCGCATTTCCTGATTGGTGAAACACTAACGGCTCCACCCGATGTCAACGCCGATCGCGAAGAGAAATCCCTACTGAAACGTTGGGAATTAGTATCCAGAATTAAGCAAGGATTCTGGGAGCAATGGTCAGAGGAATACTTGCAAGTGTAACAAGCGAGGCACAAGTGGAAAACCGTTAATCCCAATATCAAGGAAGGCATGCTGGTCCTTATCAAGGAAGACAGCATTCCGGTGATGAGCTGGCCTATGGGACGCATTATAAAGACATATCCAGGAATAAATATGTACGATTGGTTGACGTAAAGACGGCCTCAGGCATTTACAAGCGCGCCATCAACAAGCTGGCGCCGATCTTTCCAGAAGAAGCGGCCAAAAAGCGACCTATTATGGAAGAAGAGGATACGGATAAAAGGGATACGCCGGCTGCTCAACGGAGACGGCTAATGTCACCAACCATAACTTCCTCCTTGCTAACTCTGCTTCAAATGCTACCTCTGGTACTTACACAGTCAGTATCGGTGACAAGGTTCGAGACGAAACCAGGAGTATATTATGAAAAAATTGGTACAACGATGAGAGCAATATCCGACTGGACCATAGTTATTTACTATGAATTGGATCCATAATTCAGGCATCAAGGAGTTTCAGTACATATGCCCAGAATTAAACAACAACCACACATGTGACGCAATATCACAGCACTATCGACACTGATGATGAATTACAAATGGCAAACGGTCTAATGCAACATACTCGGTAACGCCGCTCCCCATTTGATGCAGTGGGTAATATTGCGAACAGTCTGTTTGGAGTCTTAGACTCAGACTATGCCAATAAAATGACTAAGGTCATAGATAAAGTGCAAAAGAACGAGGAATTTCTACTGACACTGCTGAGAAACCAAACCTCAGTACTTGACTCAACCATTAACGTTGTTTTGAAAACAAGGACAACATCGGACAAACGTCTATAACTACTTGAACAACAAGCAGCCGCCATTAGCCAATGCAGAGGAAAGTTCACTGGCGCACGTCTTACGGAAAACTACGTGGCATTGACAACTCAATTGACATTGCTAGCAGCATCTCTTCAGCGCATGCAATCCGAAATAGTGGACGTACGAACTGGAGTTCACCACCATACAATAAACCCAATGTTAATCTCCCCTAAACAATTAAGGGATCAGTTGGATCAAATACGGGATCATTTGCCACCAGATCAAATGGTACCGTGACATCATCCAATGTAATTCAACTATACAGAATTATGCGAGCAGAAGGCACAGCCACCGACACTCATGTGATATTCAGAGTAATATTACCCCTAGTGTCAACATCGATACTCGAGCTATTTAATATGGTTCCAATTCCAGTGTGGAACACAACTAGTTTGAGATTGTTCGAGCTAAAAACACCTATTATAGGTGTCAACAACCACAGAGATCAATTCATGGGACTTACACAAGATGATCTACACCGCTGCCGTACAATACACATCGAAAAATACATATGCTTAGATCATCAAGCTGTGTTTGATGTAAACAACCGATGTGAGTTTCAACTGTTTACCAACAAGACACCAACGACGTGTCACGTAACTTACCGAACAACCAAAATGGTATGGGAAAAAACACAACAGCAGAACAACTGGATCTTCGCAACACATTCGAAAGTGGAACTTCAAGCAGTTTGCAACGGAACACCGTCAACTATCCAACTACAAAACAGTGGACTACTGTCGCTATCACCTGGCTGTACTGCACGCAACACAGACATTAGCATCAATACCTTTGGCACTGTCACGAGTCAAATAAGACAAGGCTACGCCCGCTTTGGTGACATTATCCAACCAAACATAACAAAGGTACCAGAGACAACTCTCAACATCTCGGATTACAACGCAAAAGACGACAAGGATCTAGATGACCTACAGGTAAAATTGGCAACACTCAACAAAGAAGAGCTGCCCAACCAAATAAGCTCGGTCAATGCACTAGTGATATCTGTCATAATACTATGTGCATATGCAATGCGGACGCAACGCCGATTGACTTGTCCACCCACAGCCACTAGGAACGAAGCAGTCAACCCGTCCGAACCTTCAGCATCCCCAAGACGATATACACTGGATTTAGAGGATGGTTGAAAACCGTTTCAACGGCCGGGAGAATGTTAAGTCATAAACAAGTTAGCACATATTTATATTATAAGATATCAAATAACTGCACATAGCTATGTAAGAATGACACACAAATTATTAACACATGTAAAACTAGGTCAAGACCATACATAATGCGCTACATTTATTAACCCAATAAAACTTTAAGCAACACCAAATTATGCTGAACACACAGAATATCGCTGACTGCACAATGCATGCAATATGTCGCAACAGTAGCGGTCAGCCAACCCGGTAGTCGCTAAATATGCTATTCTGCATTACAAGCAACTGCTGAGTACACAATAACCTAATTTTAATTTACACCACAAAACTGTAGAACTAAGCTTTTATATTTCCTATAAATATTGTTACTTTTCGTTAATAAAATCAGTGTTCTTAGTACAACCTACAAAGATACATTAATTTTTCTCCGCAGTCCACCTGGCTACAAAAGCCAGTTGCGACAACAATTAAGCAATCAGTTTGTACTGGATGCTAACAATACAACCACACCTTTTACAGGTACACTATCTTATCTTTAAAATTGATGTTTTTGAATCTCGGATCCAGTAAGCAAGAAATTGGAATTAAGTGGTTTTCTTCAATGCATCCGAATCGGCGTTGTATTTGTTTAATCATTTCTTTTTTTACCGCATGAATGACTGTCATACCATCGGCGTCTGCACCTACAGCCACAGGTACATCTTTAATCTGCGCCTTCAGGCAGTTCACCATCGGTATAATTTTGCTTATGGTCACATATTGTTCACCCGACAGCTCATTGGTAATATACTCTAATGGTTTCAAAATACTCAACAATGTTTTAATATCTTAAATTTCTTGAGCTGAGAGTGTGGGCGTAGCTTTAACATTCAGCATTAAAACTTGCATAGCACGTCAAGTGTTTATTTTTCCCAATAAAAATAGTTGTAGCTGCTGTAATGTTCGCGCCGTTGTCTGTCACTGACGCAGTTATTTTTTCGGAGTTGGTGCTCATGCTTGTACAAGCTTCATTTAATTTGCAATTATGTATTCACCAGTATGCCTTTCATCAAGAGCAACGGTGGCTATGCAACGCGAAGTAAGACTATCATTATGCAAATAATGAGCAGTAACTCCTAAATAACTGGTAACAGTCATCATTTGAATTTTACTATGCATTATAGTATGAAAATCCTCTAATAGAGCTCTTAGCGTATCAACGCTTGGAATTTTGAATGATGGGCACGCATTCTTCATCCATTTCTTAAATCCTTGATATTCTCAACTGTCGTCGAATGCAGACGTGTTTTCTCATCGTGGTCCGGTTAATTAATTCCCAAACGCAAAAATGCAGTGATATAGAAGCTAATAAAATATATATTTTATGCGAAAAGACTCTAAGTGCAATCTATCTGCACAAATTGCTTTTTAAAAATCTGCAATTTAAACAAAACAATTGACTTTTAACAAGTAATAACATATAAAACAAAAGGCAATAACAAATTCTTCACCTCGCCTGAGACAATGAGTCAAAGCGAGAATTGTGGCCAGCGACATCGCGAGCAAGACGAGCGTCGTCGGCAGAGCAACGCGTACTTCTCCGTAGTTTCAGAGTAGCCCGAGCGGTCAATTACCCCCAACCCGCAAATCGAACTCTCTTATACAGTGCGTGCCAGACAACGTTCTTGCTACCTACTTCCCGTTCAACAAGCACAACGACTGCTGGGCCGTCAGCAAATCAAACTGAAAACAGCAAAAATGTTAAGCCGGCTACTCAGAGTGGTATGGATCGCTACATTTATATCAAAAGAAAGCTAAGTCCGCAAAATTCTACGAATAATCCAAAAATGACCCGTAGCAATTTAAATATACCCTCGAATGATACTACATTCAAAGCACTAGATTTCACATCTTGGCAGAAAACACAGATGATCTGCCTTCTGAAGCCGTTGGGGTTGTCACGAAAAAGCCAAAGCCACCCCCAATATATATACGCGAGAAAAGCTCCAGTGCTTTTGTTAACAAAGTTATCGAGCTCATAGGCAAAGATAGTTTCTACATAGTTCCTCTCGTACAGGGTAAAATTCAAGAAAATAAAGTCCAGACAAAGTCGGAAGATAATTACAGAGTTCTCATAAAGCATCTAAACGAAAAAAAATGAATTTTTATACGTATTAATTAAAAAGCTGCAAGGGCCTGCAGGTCGTAATAAAAGGCATAGAACATGATGTAACACCAGGAGAAGTAAAACAGGCGCTGCAGGAGAGAGGATTTCGAGCAAAAACCGTCATAAACATCTTAAACAGGAACAGGATGCCGCAACCACTTTTTAAAATAGAACTTGAAGCAGAAACGAAGATGCTTAAAATAACGAGGTTCACCCAATATACAAACTTCAGCTTTTACTTCACCGAAGAATCACCGTAGAAAAACCGCACAAACGAAACGGTCCGGTACAATGTATGAACTGCCAAGAGTACGGCCATACAAAAGCCTACTGTACACTGCGCTCGGTATGCGTATACTGTGGGGAACTGCATAACTCCGCAAGTTGCCCAGTAAGTAAAGAAGACTCTAGCAAAAAATTTTGCAACAACTGGGAAGGCAAGCACACAGCCAACTACAGAGGCTGCCAAGTCTACAAGGAACTTAAAAACCGTATCCATCAGCGCGTTACCACGGCACGCTCGCAACACGCACCGACTACCTTAACTCCATCGAAACACAGCCCAGACGTTTTCTTTTCATCTGCAGCCAGATCCTCACTTGGCCCCGAGTTCTCAACCAATAACGCAACTTATGCAAGCGCTCTAAGATCTGGACAGGCTCTTCCTGCCTCTAACACACCGTACTTACAACCAAAACAAGTGAGCACAAACGCTGCACAGGAGCAGCAACAAAGCAACCTCGAAGCACTCATGTGTACCCTGCAGCAGAGCATGAACGAGTTTATGTCATTCATGAAAACAACTGTGCAGGAACTAATACGTAATTAAAATCTCTTGATCCAAATGCTTGTATCACAACAGTCAAAGTAATCAATGGCTGAGATACCAATATCTACGTGGAACGCTAATGGCGTCTCACAGCATAAACTTGAATTAGCTCAATTCCTACTCGATAAGCACATCGAAGTAATGCTACTTTCCGAAACACACCTTACAAACAAATATAACTTTATCATAAGTGGATACTTATTCTATGGTACAAATCATCCCGAAGGTAAAGCACACGGTGGAACTGGTATTTTGATCAGAAGCTGCCTCAAGCACCCCTACTATAAAGAGTTTGCTGAAATCTTTCTACAGGCCACATCTCTAAAAATACATTTGGACAGTGGGAACCAACTTACTCTTGCCGCTGTATACTGCCCTCCGCGTTATACCATATCTGAAGACCAATTTATGGAATTTTTTAACTCACTAGGAGAATGTTTTATAGCAGCAGGAGACTACAATGCCAAGCACACACACTGGGGATCTCGTCTAGTAAATCCAAACGGAAAGCAGCTCTACAATGCAATTATAAAAGCTAACAACAAGCTCGACCACGTTTCTCCTGGCAGACCAACATACTGGCCGACAGATCCCAAAAAACTACCCGATTTGATTGACTTTGCAGTTACCAAAAACATTTCGCTTAGACTGATAAGTGCAGAGTGCCTTTCGGATCTATCATCCGATCACTCGCCAGTCTTAATAAATCTAAAACGACATCCTGAATTCATAAATCGACCCGGTAAATTAACTTCACATAAAACTAACTGGCTCAGATACAAAAAATATATAAGCTCACATATCGAGCTTAAGCCACGTCTCGTTGATGTAGCTGACATTGATAGTTTTGTTAACACTGTGGATACGGTCTTCGTCGCCGCAGCTCGCACCGCTACGCCTCAAACACAAAAACCAATACACAACCAAAGGACAACAAATCTACAAATTGAACAGCTCGTTCCTGAAAAGCGGCGCTTACGACGTGACTGGCAATCGAACAAATAGCCATCGGCAAATTAAAAACTAAAAGATGCCACACGTAAACTCACCAAAGCGTTAAAAATCGAGGACGAACGCGCTCAACGCCGTTACATCGAGCAATTATCAACCACCAGTACGAAAAACTCATTGTGGAGAGCTCACCCAACGCTAAGCTCACCAACAGAAACAGTAATGCCTGTAAGAAACTTCGCAGGCGGCTGGGCTCCCAGAGATGAAGAAAGAGCTAACACATTTGCTAATCATCTCCAAAAAGTGTTCCAGCCTAACCCTGCAAGAAATACGTTTGCACTACCGACTGCTTCAAACGGCTCTCAGCTTCAAAATGATCCAATCAAGTTTCACCCGAATGAAATCGTTAGAATCATTAAAGAGCAACTGAACCCAAAAAAAATCTCTAGGAGGTGACCAAATAACCCCAAAGATGATTATTGAGCTTCCTTACTGTGCGATCCGCATAATTGCCCAGCTCTTCAATACTATTACCAAACTTGGCCACTATCAAGAAAGATTGAAAAATTCAATCATCATTATTTATTTATTTATTTATTTATTGTCAGCTAAGAGCAGCTGACATTTAAAAGAAATCATAATTTATTTAAATTAAAAAATAGTTAAAATAATTAAATTAAGTTAAATATAAAATAATATATAAATCTGAAAATATAATTAAAAGTTGACGTTAAAGCTCTGGGAAATTCAATAAAAAATTGAGTAGTCCAAAATTTGTTGCGAGGATTGGGAAAAACCCAATCAGACCAGCGTTAGATTAGTAATTAGTGGTAACGATTAGATAAAGCAAACAGGATCGATCTTTTTATACCCTTAACCCATAAAATGGGTAAATAAGGGTATATTGGTTTTGTGCAAAAGTATGTAACAGGCAGAAGGAAGCATCTCCGACCCCATAAAGTATATATATTCTTGATCAGCATCAACAGCCGAGACGATATAGCCATGTCCGTCTGTCCGTCTGTCCGTCTGTCTGTCTGTATGAACGCGTGGATCTCAGAGACTACAAGAGCTAGAGACTTCTGATTTTGTATTTAAGTTCTCCTATACCATGAGCAGAACAAGTTTGCTTCAAATTATCGATAACTATTCTGGTTTCCGATATACACATAATATCGATAACAATAAAATATCGAATTTGGAAAATCTAAAAATGAGGGTTGAAGTAATGGATAATGATAGAACTTTTCTGAAAATTTCGTCCAAATCGGTTGAGAAACACCGGAGATATTGAACTTAATCGATGGAAGCTAAGTCAGTATACCAAAATCTTATATAAATTAAATATATTTATTGCAACTGGGTTCAGGGTATCTTCTAGTCGGGCTCTCCCGACTAGAGCCTTCTTACTTGTTAGTACTGGAATTGAGGCTTCTAAGGAGACAACAGAATAAAGTTTGTTATAGTCAGAACATATAACACGAAATGGTTCATGAATTAAATAGTTGCTCAAGCAACGATCAAGGCTAAGGGGTAAAAAGTTACGTGAAGATCTAATTGGGACATTAAATTTAATTCGACTCAAAAGAACTGATGAGTCGATTTCACCATTGAGTAGGTTAGTAATAAATAATACTCCATGCATAGTTCTACGGTTTAACAGGGAGGGAAGATTTATCAAAAGGAGTCTACTTGAATACAGGGGTAAGTCAACTCCAGGAACCCAGTTAAAACTTCTAAGGGCAATAGAAGAAATTTCTTCTGCACAGATTCAATTCTATCCTGGTGAATCGAGTATTGTGGAGACCACACACAAGATCCATACTCCAGGATGGGACGAACTAGGGATGTATAAAGCGTTTAAGTGGTGTAGGGATCAATTAACTCTTTCGACCACCGCTTGATGAAGCCAAGGACATTAATGGCCTTATTGACCATGGACATAATATGAGCGTCAAACTTTAATTTAGGATCAAGAATAATGCATAAATCTTTAATTTCAAACACGCGGTCAAGTGGTGAAGCATCAAGCAAGTAGTGAGCAGTATGAGGGGTACTTCTACAAAAAGACATGACTTTACATTTAGAACAATTTAAATTGAGTAAGTTAAAACGTCACCAGGCCGACAATGCACCCAAATCCGACTGTAGTAAATTACACAGGGAAGCGTCATTATATGTGAAACATAGCTTCACATCATCAGCAAACATATATATATAGGAGTTAGTAATAACAGCTGGAAGGTCGTTAATAAACAGATTAAATAGCAAAGGTCCAAGGTGACTACCCTGGTGTTCCCCAGAGGTAACAAAAATAGGTTTAGATACAGACGATTTTAAAACTACTTTTTGTGTTCGACCACACAAGTACTCCGAAAGCCACAATACGAGTTTTGATGGAAATCCAATAATATTTATTTTTTGAAGCAACAGAGAATGACTAACAGAATCAAATGCCTTACTAAAATCGGTGTAAACAACGTCAGTTTGCATTTTTTCCTGGAACCCTTTGATAACAAGCGAAGTGAATTCAAGAAGGTTAGTTGTAGTAGATCTAAGCCTAACAAAACCGTGTTGATAAGGCGATATAATTGAACTGCATGTGTGTTGCAGTTGAGAACATATAATTTTTTCAAAGACTTTAGGAATGGCGGACAACTTGGATATGCCCCTATAATTTTTAACGTTAGACTTAGAAGAATTTTTATGGAGTGGAATGATAAAAGATTCCTTCCATATAGCAGGAAACACCGTTGAGTCAACCGACAAGTTAAATAATTTATGTAATGGTTTACAAAGTGAATCCGCACAGTATCTAAGAATACAACCTGGCACTCCATCAGGACCAGGCAGATAGCCTGGTTTGATTGAGTTAAGGTCACTTAGAAACGAACACTCAGTTATAACTGGGATATATATGCAATTAGACGATTGAACTTGAAAAGGATAAGAATTACTACTACTAAATAAATTCGATGAGTATACTGCTTGAAAATACTCAGCAAATAGATCGGCTACTGCCTGATCAGAACTTACTTATGTATTATCAAGGTATACTGAGGATGGCAAGCAAGAAGACTTACGTTTAGAGTTAACAAATTTATAAAACTTTTTAGGGTCACGTGAAAAGTTTAGTCTACAACGATTAAGATAATTACTATAGCAAGATGTGTTAACAGAAAGAAAACTAGATTTTGCTATTAAATAAGAAGATAAATCTAAAGTGGTTCCCGATTTTTTAAATTTTTTATAAGATTTTGTCTTCGCGTTTTTCAATTTCGATAGTTCCCTCGTAAACCAAGGTGGCTTATTAACACTTGAAGAATAAGTGAGGGGAACGCAAATACCCAAAAGCGAATTCAAAGTCCTATAAAATATGGCAATGGCAGTTTCTGTATCACTACAAGAATAAAGACGAGACCAATTAGTATGTTGAAGAAGATAATTTAATTTAGTAAAGTTAGTTTTACGAAAGCAACGGGTTTTTAAAGTATTATAAGATACTGCACTAGGGTTAAAAATTTCGATGGATAGTTCTAGGGTTGGATGGTAGGTGTCTTCCGGAAGCACTAGAAGGGGTATTCTACAAGCATTACTGCAATCTGAGTCCGAATCAAATATCAAGTCCAACATTCTACCACTACAGTTATGCACCCTGTTAACTTGCGATAGGCCTAACTCCAGTAGGCCATCGATAAAATCATCAGAAGTGACTGGTCATATCGCCGAAGATGTGTCATTCACAGACCATACAACATGTGGCAGATTAAAATCACCAACCACTATCAGATTATCCATATCTGTCAACAATGACGAAACAAGATGCATGGCACTAAGAAGGATGAGTAAATGTTAGTATCAGAATGAGGAGGAATATAAGAACAAGTTACATAAAGTGAACGGCCGTTTAGTAATATTTTAACACATAAAAACGGAAGATTATATAGTCGTAACCACTAATTACTAATCTATCGCTGGTCTGATTGGGTTTTTCTGGGTTTTTCCCAATCCTCGCAACAAATGTTGGACTGCTCAATTTTTTATAGAATTTCCCAGAGCTTTAACGTTAACTTTTAAATATATTTTCAGATTTATATTTAATTTTACTATTCTTTCAAAATTCCTCACTAGGGACTGCGTACCTATTGCCGTAAGGGCAATTGGAAACGCTTGCCCTATTGTGGTGGCATCTGCCTTATTTGCTGGTGATGTGGACTGCCCGCCACCGGAAATAGAAAAGCTGCAGGAGAGAGAAGCTGCCGGTTATAATCGGCTGCGATGCCAATGCGCACCACTCCATATGGGGCAGCACGGACATCAACAAAAGGGGTGAGTGTCTTACCAACTTTATATTCAAGTATAACTTAGAAATTGGTAATGTCGGATCGACACCGACATTTGTAACTAGAGTAAGAGAAGAGGTATTAGACATTACTCTGATTAGTCGGTCTCTTAGGCCACATTTCAGAAAATGGCATGTCTCTTCAGAAGAATCCATGTCCGATCACAGGATTATCCTATTCAAACTTAGGTTAATACGGATATTAGTATACCAACTCGTAACCCCAGGAAAACGAACTGGGAAAAATTAAGGTCTACCCTAGAACTTATCCTAGCCACTGAAAACTCTGGAATACCCAGATGCACGAGTGAGCTAGAAAGAGAAAGAAAGATGCCCCATGGTGGAATGACGGTCTTGAGAGACTGCGTATCACCACACGTCACCTCTTCAATGAAGCTAAGAGGGACGGGTCATGGGATACAAACCGCGAAAGCCTCACCTCCTACAGCAAGGAGATTAGGAAAGCCAAGCGCAGGAACTATAGGGACTTCTGCGAAAGCATAACAAGCACGAGTGAAGGTGCCCGGCTCCATAGAGCATTATCAAAGCGGGCGCCGGAGGCTAATTTAGCCTTGAAGCGTAAAGATAATACATATACGAGCACCAATATGCAAAGGTTAGAGCTTCTGTTTGTATCCTCTGGCAACCGTGCGAATCGCTTGAAACAGGAGGTAAACACAGACCAACGGCCATTGACTGGGCATGTGCCAAGTCGGTGGTCACAGTGGAGAAAATAAAATGGGCAATTGGAACCTTCCAGCCTTACAAATCTCCTGGTCTAGATTGCCGGTATTCCTTCAGCAGAGACAGGGAATACTCCTACCCACTCTATGGAAAATCCTGGTCAGTAGCCTAGCACTTGGTCATATACCAAGTACTTGGAGTAGAGCTAGGGTGGTCTTCATCCCCAAGGTAGGGAAGACAGATACCACCAACCCAAAGTCCTTCAGACCCATCAGCTTAACATCGTTTTTGTTGAAAACGTTGGAAAAGCTGGTGGATTATAACATAAGGAGTACTCTGCTCACACAGAGTCCACTGCAGGCAACGCAGCACGCATACAGAACAGGCAGGTCTACGGACACTGCCCTGTATGAGCTGCACCGTACTCTGCGGGCGGCAGTAGTAAACAAAGAAGTAGCAGTTTGTGCATTATAAGACATTGCAGGTGCTTTCGACAACACATCACATGATGCTGTCAAAGCTACCTTGAATAGAAGAGGGCTCGACAGTACAACTAGTAGATCGATTTCATCCTTATTAGGTTCCAGACCGGCTACGGCATCTATAAAAGATAGTACCGTAACAGTAACAACCACAAGGGGCTGTCCTCAAGGGGGGTTTTATCACCCCTCTTATGGAATATACAAGTAGACGAACTATTATGCAGATGACTTTGTGATAATAGCTCGGGGCAAGTATGAAGAAACTCTTTGTGATAATGTTCAACTGGGAAAGTAACAAACACAAGGGGCTCTCCTCAAAGGGGGGGCTTTATCACCCCTCTTATGGAATATACTAGTAGACGAACTATTATGCAGATGACATTGTGATAATAGCTCGGGCCAAGTATGAAGAAACTCTTTGTGATAATGTTCAACTGGGACTTAGGATTACGCATGATTGGTGTAGGGAGGTTGGTCTCAACTCAAACCCTACTAAAACAATCATCGTTCCGTTCACCAGAAGATACAAGCTACAAAGGATGAGGGAGATTAGGCTCGCAGGGAGTCCAATAGAAACAAGCAAGGAAGTTAAGTACCTTGGGGTCAATTTCGACAGTAAATTAAACTTTGGCACCCATGTTCAGAATACGATTGTAAAGTGCTGCAGAGCGCTGTATACGTGTCGTAGCATAGCCGGGAAGTCATGGGGAACATCACCAAAGATAATAAGATGGCTATACCTTATGGTAGTAAGGCCCATGCTCACGTACGGAGTGATTGCATGGGGGGATAAGGCACAGCAAATCACTGTGCAGAAGCAGCTTCAAAAGCTACAAAGAATGGCATGTGTAGGAATCACGGGAGCGATGAGGACCTGTCCCACATCAGCGCTTGAGGTTCTATTGGAGATAACGCCACTCCATCACACAATTAGGCTGCAAAAAAAGGCAACCCTCTTAAGAATGTCCGTTGAAGGAGTTGGGAGAGGACACATTCTTAGTCGAGGAGAGGCAGATATGCTATCGGGTGAGCTTTCCCTACTGGCACAGCCAAGGGACGAAATGAAAGCCGAACACATGTTCGGTCAAAAGTTTCAAGTACCACACTGTCTACAAAACAACACCTTTGGATTCGGGCATTCTCTGGTGAAATGTCCCTTTTGTGAAAAATTGTAGCAAATTTGGTCCATTTAACACGGTCTACTATGCCCCATGTCACGTCTCTAAGCCCGCTCTTCGAGAACCAGCTTGCCGTCATGTCTGTTAATGCCTCGCTCATCGCCCTTGGCATGCGGTCTAGCTCTTCTTCGTTCGTCACTGCGCGTTCCTCAAGTGCTTCCACGAACACGAGCGGGTCATTGCGGCGGTCGAAACAGATCCCCCACTTTCTAACTTGCTCAGGGACCGCCATGTACTGCCCGTGGTTTTCAACTGCCCGATAACTGGCGGCCATGTCTGGTCTGTAGCCCATCTGTCCCAGCTGGGTACTAGTCACAGGGGGATTAACAGACGGCCCTACATAAATCGCAGATGGCGTCCCAATCTGCCGCCTTATTGGCAAGTGTTGCGCTTGCTCCCTTTCGATGACCCCGACATAGTCAGTAAGTCTGGCTTGGATTTCTGCCGCTGTCGTAGACCCAAATTGAGAGTAGTAGACGAGGTGGACGGTCCCGAAACAATCAAAATTTGCAACTCCCTTTCGGTCAATCGCTTCCAAGATTCCGTGCGATGACCCCTTCCCTTATGAACGCACATACCCGTTTTCTTAGATCGTCTACCTTTCCTGTTCGATCCAGGCCTAGCTCGTGGGCACGCGTTCTAATTCCTCTTTCCAGCAACTATAGACCCATCGTGCACCTACGCCTTGGTTGCCGCAGTCCTCTGGTGATGAAATTTGTTGCTCACTCATCGTTGGTTTCCTTTGATAATGCCGTCAATACTTATTGTTTTTATACCCTTAACCCATAAAATGGGTAAATAAGGGTATAATGGTTTTGTGCAAAAGTATGTAACAGGCAGAAGGAAGCATCTCCGACCCCATAAAGTATATATATTCTTGATCAGCATCAACAGCCGAGACGATATAGCCATGTCCGTCTGTCCGTCTGTCTGTCCGTCTGTCCGTCTGACCGTCTGTCCGTCTGTCCGTCTGTATGAACGCGTGGATCTCAGAGACTACAAGAGCTAGAGACTTCTGATTTTGTATTTAAGTTCTCCTATACCATGAGCAGAACAAGTTTGCTTCAAATTATCGATAACTATTCTGGTTTCCGATGTACACATAATATCGAAAACAATAAAATATCGAATTTGGAAAATCTAAAAATGAGGGTTGAAGTAATGGATAATGATAGAACTTTTCTGAAAATTTCGTCCATATCGGATGAGAAACACCGGAGATATTGAACTTAATCTATGGAAGCTAAGCCAGTATACCAAAGTCTTATATAAGTTAAATATATTTATTGCAACTGGGTTCAGGGTATCTTCTAGTCGGCTTCTCCCGACTAGAGCCTTCTTACTTGTTTACCTTTGCCATGTTTTCAAAATAATTTTTTTTGGTTATTCCTTTATTTAATGCAAAAAGTTTCAACTTCCCGAATTCGCCCACTTCGACACTTCGACTCTCTTTCATGAAAGGCACGTTATTGAATGACTTTATTGGAATTGAAATATATTCTAAGCTTATGGTTAACATTTATAAACTTATGCTGTTATCAGTTAACAGCTACAAAGAGAGGGAGAGCAATTGTACTAATACGTTTTGCTAAAGTGCAAGCGCGGCGTTTCCCGTAGGGCAACGGTCTCACGCTTGCGTGGCCTTCTAAAGAGGCTTCATATTACTTACACGCGCAGACCATATGTATGTATGTGCTTTGGTATGCGCATACATATATATGTTTATGCTGAGCGTGTTTAGGTTAATTTATACTTGCAACAAAGTGTTACAAGTTACGTTTTATATATATTTGAAATCACATATATGAATACACTACAATGCATTTCTGGGCCATTTATGACACATAACCGTGAAAACCAATTTTTATCCTTATTGTTTCGTTCCTTATTATTAAGATGCATGATTTTTGTTTTTCATTCAGTTATGCTTGCCTGAAACCTTTTGTTAAATTCGGGTCCCTAAACTCAGGTGCAGTTAAAGGATATACAAATAAACTACCTGATACGCACCATATAAAGAAATTTCCCTGGTGTACAAGTAGTAACATCCAATACAGGTAGGCATTTTATTGCACAAATTGACCTAAGCCCAAATATATAACAAATATTAGGTAAATTTGTTACGCATGAATGCTAACTCCTTTCTTGAACCCTTAATCCAAACGGTATCTATCAGGTAGTAGATTAGACTATATATGTGTTTTTCAAACAAGTTGGACTTTAAGTAGACTGCCTCAAGTACGCATACGGAAACTGTTGGAAAGATTTCCAGCGACAGGGAATGCCTCATGTAGAAATGCGCTAATAAAATAGTTAATCAGACGTTCTGTATGCAACCAAAGTTTATTCACGACTGACTGCACTAATGTTAGCATAACATTGCGTACATGTTCTTAACAGAGACTGTAAATATATTACATAGTACATTGTTGCATTGAATGTTAAATCGATACTTTCAATACCCTTCCTCAATGCAAACATGTTTACAAAATTAAAACAAATTTAACATGTTCATAAATTCCCTATATTTCTTCTTTGCCAAATTCTTAGTAAGCACGTCCGCTATCATTCCATTTGTAGAAGTATACTTCAAAACGACTTGACCCTCTGTCACAATCTGGCGTACAAAATGATATCGTATATCAATATGATTGGTCCTTGCATTATGCACAGGATTTTTAGCCAGTTGCTGCGCACTCAGATTATCTCCATTGAACACCGTCGGGGTGTCCCCAGTGCCGCAGCCAATCTCGATGATTAGTCTGCGCATTACGATGGCCTCCTTGCATGCCGTCGACAATGCCATATACTCAGCCTCCGTGCTGCTGAGTGCCACGCTGCGTTGTTTTTCCGATTTCCAAGATATCGGACCACCTGCGAGAAAATATACATAGCCAGTGTACGATTTGCGATCAACATGATCACCAGCCCAATCTGCATCTACATAGCCCTCCAAAGGCTTTCCGCACTTTTCATAGTGTAGCTGTACAGCTTAAATATCGCAGGACATGCTTCACGCCTGCCAGGTGCTCCCGATGAGGCTCCATGTTCCGCTGTGCCAATTTTGCAACCGAGTGCAAAATATCCGGTCTCGTTGTCAGAGCCAACCACATTAGCTCTCCGACTTGTGTCTGGTACGCTGTCGCATCTACCTTCTCGCATTGGCTGTCATTACAAGCCACTTGGTACCCAGCTTCTAACGGCGTAGCTACTGGTCTGCAATTTTCCATGCCGTACCTTCGCAATAGCTCCTTGATGTATTGCGTATGACCCAAGGTGATTTGACCCGTTTCGCCTTTACGTTGAATCTCCATGCCAAGAAACAGCTGCAGTGGCTCTTTGTCAACGCATTCAAACGACCTTGATATGTCAGCCTTAATGCTGATCAAATCCAATTTGTCTTGACAAGCTATAATGAGATCATCAACGTACACAAGAATTAATGCAAAATTACCTTCTTGTCGCCTGTACAAGCATGGCTCATTAGCACATGCCACAAAGCCGATCTCATGCAACACGCCGTCAAGCTTGGAGTTCCACTCTCTTCAATATTGCTTCAATCCATATATTGCCTTTTTTAAGAGCAATACCTTGTCCGGTTGCTGCTCATCTGCATACCCTTGTGGTTGTTTCATGTAAACAGTGTCCGCCAGATCACTGTTCAGATATGCTGTACATACATCCATTTGATGTAAATACAACTGCAATTCTGCCGCCAGTGTCAAAATAAACCGCAGGCTCTCGAGTCTGCATACCGGTGAAAAAGTTTCGCTGTAGTTAACTCCATACTGCTGCGAACATCCTTTCGCCACCAACCGCGCCTTAAAACGCTGTATTTGGCCACTCGCATCCCGCTTCAAGTTGTTGTTGCCCGTCGATTCCTTGGTAAATCCACAAACTGCCAGGTTTGATTCGTAATCAAAGCCTTTTGCATCGCTTCGCGCCAATGCGAAACATACGATCCGCGCATTGCCTCCTCATAGGATACTGGAATGGGTACATCACTTGTAACCATTGCACTGAGCACGTTATATTGCTTCCTTGGGCGACCTGGTCTGCCCGTTTTAAGCAATTTTGGTCTGCCAGGCCCAATGCGAATTTCTTGCTCCAAATCAAGTGTTTCGCCTTCTTCCGCGCTAGCAAACTCGTTTCCGCTACTCTTGTTAGAAGCATCTGCCTGAGATGTGATGTCTTCATCGTCATCGCTCTTTTCGTCACTATGAGCATTCTCCTCCTGATGCCCAACAGTTGATAAAGCAATTTGTACCACATCAAAATTAGCCTGCTCCAAGCAGCTAAGCTCATCGAAAAGTACATCTCGCCTTTCAACCACTGTCTTGGATACAGCATCAAAGAGTCGATAGCCTTTAGCATGCACCGAGTATCCAATCATACGGTATTCTTTACCCTTGGGTAGGAACTTGCCCTTGCGTTGTCCCTTGTCCAGTGCCACTGCAACAGAACCAAAAATTCTTAAATGACTTATTGATGGCTTCTTACCAGTCCACGCTTCCATAGGAGTCATCTTCATCAGCGCCCGAGTATGAGCACGATTCCGCAAGTACACCGCCGTGTTCACTGCTTCTGCCCACATTGGCTGGCCTAATCCTGACTGCGCCAACAAACATCTTGCCATCTCCACCAACGTACGGTTAGCTCGTTCCGCTACACCATTTTGTTGTGGGGTGTAAGTCATCGTCAACTGTCGTGCGTTTCCATTGGTTTTCATACAACCATCAAACGCCTTGTTTACATATTCGCGACCGTTGTCGCTGCGAAGATACTTTATCTTTTTTCCAGTCTGCCGCTCCACGAGATTTTTGTATTCCACGAATTTTTTGAAGACCTCGTCTTTTCCTTTCAGGAAATAAACAAAAATTCTCCTTGACTTGTCGTCAATAAATGTGACTAAATATCTCGAGCCCGCAAGCGATTTTATTTCGAAAGGACCGCACACATCAGTGTGCACCAGTTCTAGCAGCTCCTGAGCACGGCTCTCTGTAGAGCTTGGAAAAGGTTGCACGTGCACCTTGCTCACCATGCACGTCTTGCATGATACCTTTTGCAGCTCGTCAACTTTTTCCATCCCTCGAACTAATCCTTTGCTTGCCATTTCCTTCAAACTTGCGTAATTCAGATGTCCAAATCTGCTATGCCAAAGTGCGCCATCAGCTTTAACAGCAGCATAACATCTGTTATTCTGAATCTTTAATGCATACAAACTGCAAACTCGCTTGACTTCTAGTATACATCTGCCACTTTGCAAAATTTTGGCACTCTTATCGCCAAAATGTACCACGCACTTGTTTGCTACGGCTTGACTCACGGACATAAAATTGCCCTTCAACTCTGGAACATACAATTCATTGTCCAGAACCAGCGAATACAAATCCGTTTTCAACTGCACTGCGCCTATGTCCGCTGCTCTCAAGAAGCCCGCATCCGCTAAACCGATCATCTCATTGTGTGGCTTTATTGTTGAAAACATTTGTTTATCGCAATACATATGGCTTGTTGCACCGCTGTCCAAAATCCAGCTTGATCGCCCAAAACTACTTGCATCCAATGCGTTTAGTAAACTTCGATTCTGCTGCGCGCTCTTTACTGCGTCTTTACACATTTCAACGCGACAATTTGCTCGAATGTGCCCGGCTTCACCACATTTATAGCAGACAACTTTTGTCACGTTGCCTTTTGTGGTTGCCTTTCCATAGCTCTTCTGCCGTTGCCTTACTGCAAAGGCCTGCTCAACTGTACTTTGCCTTTGTACATTCTCTCTTCTCTCTCCTTCCTCTTTCAGCTTTATGCAAAGAATTTAGTACGCTCGCAAGCTGTCGCGCGTCTCAATGGCGACAACGAAATTTTCATAGTCTGCTGGAAGACTGGAAAGTAAGATAATTACTTTGAGCTCTTCCACAATAGTGATTCCAATTGCAGCCAACTGTTCCACAACTTCACTAAAGCTATTTATATATGCAGCCATGCCTTGCTCCTCCGCCATGCGTAAGTTGAGCAACTTTTTGTATAGCGAGACTTTACGTACTGGCCCGCTCGGCTGATGTATTTCGCGCAATTTCACCCATGCCTCTTTTGACACTATGCAATTCTTTATGTACCCCAACTGCGATGCTTTTACACTCAGCGTGATCGTTGCCAATGCCTTACGATCCAGCGCTTTCCAGCTAACATCTTCGCCAGCCGCCGGCTGCGGTAGTTCCCCCGACGCAACTTCCTATAGATCAGCACGTACCAACACGCTCCTCATCTGAACGCTCCAGGAATCATAGTTATGTTCCTATAAACGAGTCATTAATTTTTCCACCACACGAAGCTACGCTCTGGGCCCATAACCTGTTGGAAAGATTTCCAGCGACAGGGAATGCCTCATGTAGAAATGCGCAAATAAAATAGTTAATCAGACGTTCTGTATGCAACCAAAGTTTATTCACGACTGACTGCACTAATGTTAGCATAACATTGCGTACATGTTCTTAACAGAGACTGTAAATACATTACATAGTACATTGCTGCATTGAATGTTAAATCGACACTTTCAATAGAAACTCAAACGATGGAAAAACTTCAAGGAGATTTTTTGAAAATGATGAGGCTCTAACTCGAATCACTGGAATCAACAATCAAATCGTTAAGAGATTGGGAACAATCTTAAATGTTTTGAGCTGCAAGGAAAAAGTTGATTCTGCCAAATATGGAGAATATGCTTCAAAAACTGCATCACATTTAGTAGGGTTATATCGGCAGACAAAGTTGACCCCGACTGTCCATAAAATATTGGCGCATGGCAAAGATATTATTGTGTATCAGTCTTTGCCAATTAGAGATATTTCTGAAGAAGCACAGGAATCATTAAATAAATTTTATAAAAAATACAGATTGCTAAACACTTTCAAAGCATCAAGGGTGAGACAAAATGAGGACCTCTTCAACATGTTAGCAGCATCTTCAGATCCACTTATTTCATCACTGAGGCATGTTAAGTCACGAAAAGAATTAGAAAATACTTATAGTTCAGAGATGATTACTCTTTCAGATATACCATCTTTTACGGATTGTTATGAATATTTTACAAAAAATTAAAAAAAAAAAAATTTAAAAAAAAGTTATTTTTAATTATTTTAATATTAATTTTAAATTATAAAAACCATTAAAATGAAACAATAAAAATCAAAACATTTAAAAAATATTTTTTCCTTCCCGTAAAATTCGTTTTTTTTCAAATTTCAACTTTGCATACCCATAAATAATTCATTTCAAATGCTCATTTTATAGGTTGATTAATTATCTATAAGATGCTATTTAAGTTGATCGATTATCTCATTTGGTTCAAAAGTTATGAGTTTTGCAACGAAAAAACTCAAAGAGCGCCACTGTGCGACGCAACAAATACTTGACGAAGACGGTTACGCACAAATACCGATAAAACAACAACACATAGTTATAGCAACAGACATTATTATTCATATGATTAACTTGAAAGACATTGACAATATTTTGAACAATATAGAGAAAAACATAGAAATGATTAACAACGATAACAAACATAGACTACAATTACAAGTAACAGAGGCTAGACATAAATTAAACACATTATACGGCAATCGGACTCGTACAAAAAGAGGACTGGTTAATGCAGTAGGTAGCACAGCAAAATGGCTGTTTGGAAATATGGACGAAGAAGTCAGAAAAATAATATAAACACATCTATCAACTTTTAAAGAAAAAATTCAAGAAACAGACGAATCACTAAATAAACAAGTTTACATAAACACTTATTTTAATGACACAATTATATATATATAGCACATATATATGTCAGATATAAAAGCAATTTTTTAATCTTTGCAATGGAAAATACTAACAATTTTTTAACAACTAAAATATTACAAATAATACCAATACCTAATAAAGAAAAAATTTGAAATAGAGCAGATATATCAGAAGTAATATTTACCCACAAAAGCATAGCATATACATACGAAAAGAATAAAAAATTAAAAGAAATGAAAATAAGTACACGTTGTATATTCAAGAGCAACTGCAAATTAACTAAAAAACAAGAAATGGAAATAATAGAATTAGACTAAGAAACTTTAATTATTAAGAACGCCAATAACGAAACACTACATAAAAACTGTAATAGTAAAGAAATTATAATTGAAAATAATATGTTAATACAATTTGCAAATTGTACAATCAATATAGAAAATAATTGTTTTACTTACTTTTACGAAAAAGCAAATGAAATAACATTATATAAAAAAAGAAAACAAATGCAAAACATTACGAAGCAAATTACATTCGAAAAAATTCTTGAGAATAACAAAAGTAACTGGCTAAACATAAAAAATTTAAATACACATAAATAAATAAGATATTTTTGCAATGCAGCTACATATATTAATACTAATAATTATATTGATAACATTTATTATATTGAAACACAAGAATTAAAATTCATTTAAATAACAGTAGAATTCAGGAGAATTCTAATCTAAAAGGGGGAGAAGTTATGTATAAGCCCACAACAGAAAATATTGCACAAGATCCATTTAATCATAACATAAGTAATAAGGTTCAAGAGTTATTGAACTCACTAAATGCTAAGTAAGAAAAGCTTTTTGACAATAACAGGAAATGCAACGTGCACAAAACCAACTGCACACGCCAATAACAATTAGAGCATAAGCCAGAAATGTATAATCAGCATTTATGATAAGTTACGCTTAAGTTTCATGTAAAGCAATTCAATAAAGACAAATTAGTTGATTCTCGATACACAGAACATAAAGTCGTATTTTTATTCGCAAAGTCTTTTTTTTTTTATAAATAAAACGGCTTCCTTTGTACGAAATTCTTATGTAAACGCCCTTTGCTTGTTCGAAATTGTATATCAATAATATATCAATAATGTTAGTGTTACGTTTTGTCTAAGTTATATAAGCAACAACACTGACAACAACAACAAACGCTACTTGGGTAGGGACACGATATCGAATGTAAAATATCGATCATTTACTCATGAGTAATATAAAAAAAAAGCATCGTACTCATAAAAATATCGAATCGAAAGTCTCGATGCTGTAAGGTATCGAGTATTTATATTTGGGGCAAATGTTTTCTTGCGTTAAATAAAAGTAAATTTCAAATTACTTATACTAGTAGCTCTGCCGTCAATCGCAGTTTAGGATTAAACATTAGAACATAATGTTAAATATCCCAGTCCTCCTCCGTACAATCGCTTAAAAAAAAACAGTTTGTCAAGCCGTTTCGGTGAAAGTCGGTTGTGAGTTGTAATAGTATTCCCAGCTTTAGAAAATAAACGTTCAGAGGGCACATATGTTGCAGGAATTCCCAAAAACTCCTGTGCCAAGTTGTTTTAAAGGGTCGATATAAAGTGGTGAAACCTCGGCAGACAGGTAATGACCTAATTCGTCATTATATGAAACGTTTGTTGCAAAACTTGACTTTGATGACTCCAAAAATCGTATGTTGATTCTATGGAAGAATCGCTGTAATTTTCACTCGAGGGACCACTAGGACTGGATGTTATATATTGTCTTAGTAAATTAATTGATTTAACAAGCTATATGTTAAGTCATAAACAAGTTAGCACATATTTATATTATAAGATATCAAATAACTGCACATAGCTATGTAAGAATGACACACAAATTATTAACACATGTAAAACTAGGTCAAGACCATACATAATGCGCTGCATTTATTAACCCAATAAAACTTTAAGCAACACCAAATTATGCTGAACACACAGAATATCGCTGACTGCACAATGCATGCAATATATGTCGCAACAGTAGCGGTCAGCCAACCCGGTAGTTGCTACATATGCTATTCTGCATTGCAAGCAACTGCTGAGTTCACAATAACCTAATTTTAATTGACACAACAAAACTGTAAAACTAAGCTATTATTTCCTATAAATATTGTTACTTTTCGTTAATAAAATCAGTGTTCTTAGTACAACCTACATATAAACATTCATTGTTCTCAGCAGTCCACCTGGTTACAAGTGCCAGTTGCGACAACAACTAAGCAGTCAGTTTGTACTGGATGCTAACAATACATACACACCTTTTACAGGTACATTTTGGTGACCCCGACAAAGGACTCCTAAGAAGGATCCTGTCTACAACATATAGCTCGCTACTCCTTCGACCACACCACACGGTTGCGAATAGAAGCGTAATCCAGCTCAGGCCGAGGGAATAAAACACTTCCACCGGGTCGGGAGTAATCAAAGAGCTATATAAAACAACATAACAAACGTGATTCTGGTAGCTTAGTCATTGTCAACTAATGGACAAAATGAGCACAGAGAAATCACTCGTATTGGAAGATGTTCTAGATGCTCAGGAAGAAATAAGCCAGGAGGTACTAAGGCTTATAAAGAACACAAAAAAGGACCCAGCAGAGCGGAAGGCAAAACCTGACTACTACCAAGGCAAGGCCAAAATCCTTGAGGAAAAGTGGACTTTTTTCAAGAACAACAATGTCTTGATCAAAAACTAAGTAAGAGGAGTCTCACCCATACCACAAGTTCACCGAAGAGGTTCACGATTTGGTTCAAAAAACCAGAACTTACTTCAAAGAACAAGCTGATATTGCAGATCAGTCTACCAGCAATAGGACGGAACAAAAACCTGCCATTGTTGCAGGAATTGTCGATGCCAAAGAAAACACAAATGCCAAGCTAGTTGCATTGTGCCGTCGGCAAAAGGTGATGATTGCGTCAATCAATCGCGCCCTGCAACACAAGCCTGTCAATGCGGACATCATTAAGTCATTATGGGCAAAAACTCAAGAGGTCTATTTCCAAATATACGAGGAATTTGAGGACCCAGAAGAGAGTGGCTACAATGCCACCGAGGCAAAGGCAGAGGCTGATGTTCGGAATGCGCTTACCAGCAATTCAAGCAGTGAGTGCACTGATAACATCAACTTACCACGTATTTCTATTCCAAAATTTGATGGTGATACGCTTAAATGGACGCAATTCTTCGATATGTTTTCGTGTATGATACATGAAACAAAGATGCCAACCATACGCAAGATGTGGTATTTAAAAACCAGCGTAGTCGGAGAGGCGGAAAGATTAATCCGTCACATTGATCTAAGGGAAGAGAACTATCTCTACGCTTGGGAAATCTTAGTAGATGCCTACAACAATCCTAGAGAAATCGCGTCTAGGGTTTTAAAACGCCTTTTACTGCAACAAACCTGCAGCGACGATGTGAAGTCCTTAAAGGAGCTCAACATCACCACCATAGAGTCATTAGCCTCACTGAAGGGACTCGGGATTTACATCTCAACATGGGATCCAATCATCATTGCCATCCTCAGAAACAAGTTGGATGGCACAAACAAAACACTCTATGAACAATTATTGGGTAGTAAAAAGGAAATCCAGCCACTGGACACCATGCTCCAGTTCCTCGAACAGCGATTTCGGGTCATAGCTACTGTAAAAAAGGCACCTGGAATCTTTAAAAAGGAGTCAAAGAACGCGACATGTGCAACATCTTCAGGTGCACAAAAGGGATGTATTTTCTGCAAAAAGACAAGTCATTATTTATCAAAATGTGACAAATTTCGAGTAAAATCTGTCAGCGAGCGCTTAAATTGGGTGCAAAGGCAAAGGTTATGCGTCAACTGCTTTAAAAATGACCATAAAACAAAGGCATGCACAAGCAACTTCAGCTGTTTTAAGTGCAACAAAAAGCACCATACTGCATTTGGAAAATGTAGTCACATGAGCAGCAGCAGAGCCATTATCACAAGTTGTGGCATCCGCAAACAACCACAACTATAACTTACTTGCAACAGCAAAGGTAGCTGTTCAAGCAACTAACGGACAACAAGCATCATTCAAGGCACTACTGGACTCTGGATCACATATCAAAGTTGTTTCCGAAAGACTTGTGACAATGTTGGGATTTAAGCGTCATGACACAACACTCCGTATTGAGGGCATCGGAGGACAGCCAAGAGTCATCAAGGCTCGAGTGAATGTCCTAGTTAAATCACTACACAGCAATTTCACGATGCGATTGGAAGCATTCGTATTACCACATATAATTTCGGATCAACCTGCCCAGTCGATCAACACGGCCGATTGGGGCATGCCGAGCAAGTTACCACTGGCGGATCCAAACTTCAACAGACCAGGCAAAATCGATATGTTGATTGGAGCAGAGCACTGTTTTTCAATATTGCTCCCACAACAACACAAAATGTTCCAGTCTGGTCCAACGATGCAAAAAACCGAGTTCGTGTGGATCATTGCTGGAAAAGAAAATGCTGCAAGTAAGTAAGTCGTCAGCCATCTGCGCAGTTGCAACATGTGAGGAAACAAATGCATTAATGGAACGATTCTGGACATAAGATAGCTTGGATACAACAGATAAACACCGAACATCAATTGAAGCGCATTGTGAAAGGCACTTCTTAGAACATTTACAAGTGGCGGTGGACGGCAGATTCATCGTTCAACTTCCATTTTCTGAACACTATTCTGCCCTGGGAGAGTCCATGGAGATTGCGACAAAACGGTTTCTATCGTTAGAGCGCAGAACCTCCGCTGACACGTGGAAGCCGTACGCAGCGTTCATGGCGGAGTATGAGAAGCTGGGACACATGAAACAAGTGTCACCGCAACAGATTCCTAAAAATCACTACGTGATTCCGCATCATTGCGTGTTGAAGCCTGACAGCACAACAACAAAATTACGAGTTGTCTTCGACGCATCGTGCAAAACATCTTCTGGAAAATCGCTGAATGACATACTGCATGCAGGCCCCACGGTTCAAAGCGATCTTATGTCTATTCTACTACGATTCAGAACACATAGATATGTGTTTACGGCTGACATCGAAAATATGTATCGTCAGGTATGGATCAATCCGGACAATCAGTTTCATAAACTGATTGTATGGCGCAACAACTCGTCGGAAGAAATTAAATACTACCGATTGAAAACAGTCTTGTATGGCACAAAATCCGCACCATTTTTATTAATAAAATGTTTGGATCATCTGGCCAATAATCATATGGAAAGGCTACAGATGGGTGCAAAAGCACTACAACGTGACTTTTATGTGGACGACTGCCTGACCGGCACCGACACAATCGCAGAAGCGAAACAAGTTCAACAAGAGCTAAACAAAATTCTTCAGCCATCGGGATTTAAGCTACGAATATCGTGTTCAAACAATGAACAAATATTGGAGGGAATTCCCAAAGAAGACAGAGTTAACGACGTACAGCTCGGAGAAACACTGGAACAGTACAGTGTAAAAACATTAGGCCTTATTTGGACGCCCAAAACGGATCAACTTGGCGGTCGAACTCACAGCAGTGCAGCAACAGTCATTACAAAACGTGCAGTCTGCTCGGAGCTGGCACAGATCTTCGACCCACTAGGCTTGTTCGCTCCAGTCGTAGTAAAGGCAAACATTTTCATGCAACGCCTCTGGGACGACGAGTTACCTACAAGTCTTCAGAATGATTGGAAGGAGTATCGAGACGAGTTGCAAAGCCTCAACTCAATGCGAATCCCAAGGCACGTTTATGATGGTAAGACCCCGATAACAAAAGAATTACACGTCTTTGTTGATGCGTCAGAACGTGCATATGGCGCTGCAGTTTACGTACGTGCAACGTACAGAAACAAACAAATATCTGTTCGGCTACTATGTTCAAAGTCTCGAGTGGCTCCAACAGCAAAACAGTCACTCCCTCGACTAGAGCTATGTGCTGCACTATTGGGTGCAGAGCTTGCTGAAAGGGTTCGACGCGATCTAAGCCTCGACAGCAACACAGTGCCAGGATACTTTTGGTCAGATTCTACGGTTGTCCTTTCACGGATCAACGCAGCTGCCGCCACATATCATACATTTGTGGCAAACCGAATAGCGAAAATTCAGGCCTTGACAAGCCAGACTCAATGGCGGCATGTATCATCGGCCAACAATGCGGCAGATGTACTCTCAAGAGGAATATCGGCACGAAAACTAAATGAGCACAACTTATGGTTGTATGGACCACTATTTCTGCATGGCTCTCCAGACAAATGGTCAGCCTTACCCAGTATCACCCCCAGCAGCCTGGAACGGAAAACGATACATATAAGTCTCGCAATATCTCCATCTACAATAGGTGAAGAATTGTACACTTGTAGACACAGCCATTCATTTCACAAGTTACAACGCATTGTGGCTTACATGTTACGCTTCTGCTTCCAAAAATACAGACCAGCAACTGTCACTCTAAGCGTCGAGGAGTTGAATCACGCTCGAAACGTAATTTTGCGGACAATACAACAAGTGGTATTTGCTGCTGAACTAAAAACGATGCAGCGTCACAACATGGTGGAAAAAGGGAGTTCCATTTCATCGCTGTCCCCCCTGCAAGGATCCGATGGACTTATACGAGTTGGTGGCAGATTGGATCAAACCCCACTCCCTTACAATGCAAGGCACCAGTTTCTGCTGACCTACAATGATCCAATAGTAAAAATGCTGTTGAAAGATCTCCATGAGGACAATATGCATTGCGGTGCCCAAGCCTTACGAGCAACCGCTAGACAACAATATTGGATCCTCAACGACAAAACAATGTCAAGGAATATTATTCACAACTGCGTGAGGCAAGGCCCAAGTTAATGAACCAACACGCCCATTTCTTACAACAGGCGTAGATTACTGCGGGCCAATCTGGATTCACCACAAACTTCGAGGAAAAAGACCAGACAACCAGCTGAAGAAAAAAGTTGCCTTCAAATTCATCCCGCCACGAGCGCCATCCTTTGGAGGCCTATGGGAAGCTGCAGTCAAGTCGGCAAAGCGGCTGCTGGTAACAACAACCAACACGGCGACCCTTACATTTGAGGAACTTAACACGGTGATCGTCGAATCGAAGCTTTTGAATTCACGCCCAATAACCCCGATGTCAAATGATCCTACGGACACCACAGCTCTCACCCCAGCGCATTTCCTGATTGGTGAAACACTAACGGCTCCACCCGATGTCAACGCCGATCGCGAAGAGAAATCCCTACTGAAACGTTGGGAATTAGTATCCAGAATTAAGCAAGGATTCTGGAAGCAATGGTCAGAAAAATACTTGCAAGAGTTACGAGCCAGGCACAAGTGGAAAACCGTTAATCCCAATATCAAGGAACGCATGCTGGTCCTTTCCGGTGATGACTTGGCCTATGGGACGCACTATAAAGACATATCCAGGAATAAATATGTACGATTGGTTGACGTAAAGACGGCCTCAGGCATTTACAAGCGCGCCATCAACAATCTGGCGCCGATCTTTCCGGAAGAAGCGGCCAAAAAACGACCTATTATGGAAGAAGAGGATACGGATATAAAGGATACGCCGGCTGCTCAAGGGAGACGGTTAATGTCACCAACCATAACTTCCTCCTTGCTAATTCTGCTTCTAATGCTACCTCTGGTACTTACACAGTCAGTATCGGTGACAAGGTTCGACACGAAACCAGGAGTATATTATGAAAAAATTGGTACAACGATGAGAGCAATATCCGACTGGACCATAGTTATTTACTATGAATTGGATCCATACTGGAGAGACATGAACACGTTTAATTCAGGCATCAAGGAGTTCCAGTACATTTGAACAGAATCAAACAACAACCACACATGTGACGCAATATCACAGCACTTTCGACACTTGTGTGATGAATTAAAAGTGGCAAACGGTCTCATGCAACATACTCGGAAACGCCGCTCTCCATTTGATGCAGTGGGTAATATTGCGAACAGTCTGTTTGGAGTCTTAGACTCAGACTATGCCAATAAAATGACTAAGGTCATAGAGAAAGTGCAAAAGAACGAGGAATTTCTACTGACACTGCTGAGAAACCAAACCTCAGTACTTGACTCAACCATTAACGTTGTTTTGAAAACAAGGACAACATCGGACAAACGTCTAAAACTACTTGAACAACAAGTAGCCGCCATTAGCCAAAGCAGAGGAAAGTACACTGGCGCACGTCTTACGGAAAACTACGTGGCATTGACAACTCAATTGACATTGCTAGCAGCATCTCTTCAGCGCATGCAATCCGAAATAGTGGACGTACTAACTGGAGTTCACCACCATACAATAAACCCAATGTTGATCTCCCCTAAACAATTAAGGGATCAGTTGGATCAAATACGGGATCATTTGCCACCAGATCAAATGGTACCCGTGACATCATCCAATGTGATTCAACTATACAGAATTATGCGAGCAGAAGGCACAGCCACCGACACTCATGTGATATTCAGAGTAATATTACCCCTAGTGTCAACATCGATACTCGAGCTATTTAATATGGTTCCAATTCCAGTGTGGAACACAACTAGTTGGAGATTGTTCGAGCTAAAAACACCTATTATCGGTGTCAACAACCAAAGAGATCAATTCATGGGACTTACACAAGATGATCTACACCGCTGCCGTACAATACACATCGAAAAATACATAGGCTTTGATCATCAAGCTGTGTTTGATGTAAACAACCGATGTGAGTTTCAACTGTTCACCAACAAGACACCAACGACGTGTCACGTAACTTACCGAACAACCAAAATGGTATGGGATGGTTGAAAACCGATTCAACGGCCGGGAGAATGTTAAGTCATATACAAGTCAGCACACATTTATATTATAAGATATCAAATAACTGCACATAGCTATGTAAGAATGACACACAAATTATTAACACATGTAAAACTAGGTCAAGACCCTACACAATACGCTACATTTATTAACACAATAAAACTTTAAGCAACACCAAATTATGCTGAACACACAGAATATCGCTGACTGCACAATGCATGCAATGTGTTGCAACAGTAGCGGTCAGCCAACCCGGTAGTTGCTAAATATGCTATTCTGCATTGCAAGCAACTGCTGAGTACACAATAGCCTAATTTTAATTGACCCTACAAAACTGTAAAACTAAGCTATTATATTTCCTATAAATATTGTTACTTTTCGTTAATAAAATCAGTATTCTTAGTACAACCTACAAAGATACATTCATTATTCTCCGCAGTCCACCTGGTTACAAGTGCCAGTTGCGACAACAACTAAGCAGTCAGTTTGTACTGGATGCTAACAATATATACACACCTTTTACAGGTACAAATATATATTATGCTATTTCTACACTTGGGCGCCAGTTGTAACGAGCCTTCGGTTTGTCCTGAACATAAGCTGGGCTATGCTCTTGCAGTGATGGCGGAACGTTCCAACAATTTAATATTTCGAAGGCTACAATTTTTAATAATTTTTCCACACAAACTATTCCATGGTTGGAAAACCCCTCAGGGATGGACACTCAGCACATACGTTAATTTGGGTTCCACGATGATGATAAAGGAATTAGTCAGAACCAACTATTTATAGGAATGGATAGTATAAAATCTAAGTAAACACGACATAGGAAGTGCATCAGAGTTCATGGCTCTCGAAATCAGATATTCTAAATACTATTATCGTAAAATACTTTGTTTACATATAGTCAACTCCACTAATCCATCCCATATTTCTTCCACTTTTAGTACTTACTATCCTGGATTTGGTGTTTGCCAATTATTTTCAAAAAAGTTCTCTTTGTGTTCAAGTTCCTCCTCCTTGCGTCACCAAACACGATCTTATCTTTTTGTCTTATGATGTTTACCCTAATCTATATGTACAAAATTAAGTGGCAAAACTTCCTGTTCGCTTACTCCTCCTCGACGGCTTGCCTGATTTCCATGAATTTTAAGTGTGATGGGGTCTTGTGGAGGGTGCACATCTATTTAATGTGTGTATCATTGCTTTTTTATCATGACATATTATGCACTTATAAAGAGTAAATACACTAATTTCAGAGTTCGTGATTCTAGCATTTCATTCTTGATTATACTCATAACCCATAAAATGGGTAAATAAGGGTATAATGGTCTTGTGCAAAAGTATGTAACAGGCAGAAGGAAGCATCTCCGACCCCATAAGGTGTATATATTCTTGATCAGCATCAATAGCCCAGACGATATAGCCATGTCCGTCTGTCCGTCTGTCTGTCTGTCTGTCTGTCCGTCTGTAGGAACGCGTGGATCTCAGAGACTACAAGAGCAATAGACTTCAGATTTTCTATTTAAGTTCTCCTATACCATAAGCAGAACAAATTTGCTTCAAATTATCGATAACTATTCTGGTTTCCGATATACACATAATATCGATAACAAAAAATATCGAATTTGGAAAATCTAAAAATGAGGGTTGAAGCAATGGGTAATGATAGAACTTTTCTGAAAATTTCGTCCAAATCGGTTAAGAAACACCGGACATATCGAATTTAATCGATTGGAGTTAAGTAAGTATACCTAAGTCAATTATAAATTTGATTTATATATTGCAACTGGGTTCAGGGTATCTTCTAGTCGGGCTCTTCCGACTAGAGCCTTCTTACTTGTTTAATTATGGAATACTTGAATTGAGTACACATATACTTAAATCCAGAATGAAATATTTGAAATGAGTTTAAAGATACTTAAATCAAGTATTAAAGTTCTTAAAAAAAAATTAAAGAACTTGAATCAAGAATAATCGAAGGAATACTGTAATTTTTTTTTGCATGTAAAAACGGGAAGGCCGTTTATAAGATACCCTGAACCCAGTTGTAATAAATATATTATATTTATTTGAGACTTTGGTATACTGACTTAACTTCAATCGATAAAATTTGATATCTCCGGTGTTTCTAGACCAATTTGGAAAAATTTTCAGAAAAGTTCCATCGTTACTCATTACTTCAAACCTCATTTTTAGATTTTCCAAATTCAATATTTTTATGTTCTCGATTGCATGTGGGTATAGGAAATCAGAATAGTTATCGATAATTTTAAGCAAACTTGTTCTGCTCATGGCAAAGGAGAGCTTCAATACAAAATCTGAAGTCTCAAGCTCTTGTTGTCTCTGAGATCCACGCGTTTATACTGACGGACAGACGGACCGACGGACGGACAGACGAACATGGCTTTATTGTCTCGGCTGTTGATGCTTATCAAGAATATATATACTTTATGGGGCCGGAGATGCTTCCTTCTGCCTGTTACATACTTTTGCACAAAACCATTATACCCTTTTTACCCATTTTATGGGTTAAGGGTATAGCAAACAAACTACAACAAGTAAGAAGGCTCTAGTCGGGAAAGCCAGACTAGAAGATACCCTGAACCCAGTTGCAATTAATATATTAAATTTATATAGGACTTTGGTATGCTAACTTAGCTTCAATCGATAAAATTCGATATCTCCGGTGTTTCTTAACCGATTTGGACGAAATTTTCAGAAAAGTTCTATCGTTTTCCATTACTTCAACCCTCAATTTTACATATTCCAAATTCGATTTTTTTCGTAATCGATTCTATGTGTATATCGGAAACCAGAATAGTTATCGATAATTTGAAGCAAACTTGTTCTGCTCATGGTAGAGGAGAACTTATACCCAATATCTGAAGCTCTTATTGTCTCTGAGATCCACGCGTTCATACAGACGGACAGACAGACGGACAGACGGACATGGCTTTATTGTCTCGGCTGTTGATGCTTATCAAGAATATATATACTTTATGGGGCCGGAGATGCTTCCTTCTGCCTGTTACATACTTTTGCACAAAACCATTATACCCTTATTTACCCATTTTATGGGTTAAGGGTATAGCAAACAAACTACAACAAGTAAGAAGGCTCTAGTCGGGAAAGCCAGACTAGAAGATACCCTGAACCCAGTTGCAATTAATATATTAAATTTATATAGGACTTTGGTATGCTAACTTAGCTTCAATCGATAAAATTCGATATCTCCTGTGTTTCTTAACCGATTTGGACGAAATTTTCAGAAAAGTTCTATCGTTTTCCATTACTTCAACCCTCAATTTTACATATTCCAAATTCGAATTTTTTCGTAATCGATTCTATGTGTATATCGGAAACCAGAATAGTTATCGATAATTTGAAGCAAACTTGTTCTGCTCATGGTAGAGGAGAACTTATACCCAATATCTGAAGCTCTTATTGTCTCTGAGATCCACGCGTTCATACAGACGGACAGACAGACGGACATGGCTTTATTGTCTCGGCTGTTGATGCTTATCAAGAATATATATACTTTATGGGGCCGGAGATGCTTCCTTCTGCCTGTTACATACTTTTGCACAAAACCATTATACCCTTTTTACCCATTTTATGGGTTAAGGGTATAGCAAACAAACTACAACAAGTAAGAAGGCTCTAGTCGGGAAAGCCAGACTAGAAGATACCCTGAACCCAGTTTCAATTAATATATTAAATTTATATAGGACTTTGGTATGCTAACTTAGCTTCAATCGATAAAATTCGATATCTCCGGTGTTTCTTAACCGATTTGGACGAAATTTTCAGAAAAGTTCTATCGTTTTCCATTACTTCAACCCTCAATTTTACATATTCCAAATTCGAATTTTTTCGTAATCGATTCTATGTGTATATCGGAAACCAGAATAGTTATCGATAATTTGAAGCAAACTTGTTCTGCTCATGGTAGAGGAGAACTTATACCCAATATCTGAAGCTCTTATTGTCTCTGAGATCCACGCGTTCATACAGACGGACAAACAGACGGACAGACGGACATGGCTATATCGTCTCGGCTGTTGATGCTGATCAAGAATATTTATACTTTATGGGGTCGGAGATGCTTCCATCTGCCTGTTACATACTTTTGCACAAAACCATTAAACCCTTTTTACGCATTTTATGGGTTAAGGATATAAGAATAAGTACCCGAGTTAACCTTTAAAAAAAAATTGAGAGTATTGCTCAAGATATTTATAAAAGATAACAGAATTGAGATAAAGAAAAATAAGATAACTTAACTGCGCTTCGAGTCTTAGGTCTAAGAGATAAAGAACTTAGTTTTCTGCACATCTTCAAAATATCTTGACAAAAGTGTATTGTTTTAATAAAATGTCTAAGCAAGTCATACTCATTTTTATTTTGTGCTTACATTTTCCATGCAGATTGACAAAAAAGGTAATTATTTGCAAATTGTACTTACATAAAAGTTTTAATTTAACTACGTTTAGTTTGAAACATGTGACGATGACTCAACCGAAACCACTGGTGGCACAGCATATTGGAAATATCGAGGAAGCCGTTACACAACCTCGGAAGACTTTATTTGCTGGAAAGAAGATTGGGAACTCTTTTTGCGAGAATGCAACACAACAACTGGTCAGTGGAAGCCAGAAAGTGTCGTATGCACAGTTCAAAATCAAACAAACAAATTTTGCCCAGAAGAATTAGTTGAAGTTAATAATGAAAGCGGTAATCCGCTATGTCTTAAAATTTCTAAAGAGCCACAAAAGTATAATGAAACCTTTTGCCATGGATCAAATATTGTTTTGCCATTAGATTATTCTGATCTTCAATCTTCAAGTTTAATGCAGATCCTGTATGATCAAAGCATATTTAAATTTTGGTTACCAGTTAAACGCGAAAGTAGTTCGATGCCATACAAAGTTAAGTTGCCAGGGGAGCGATGGGGACAAGTAGTCGACGACAAAATATCAGATATAAGATCTGATAAAAGATGTATGTCCACACGGATAAAAAGACATAAAAAAATTTATCAACCTGAGCTTATGGTGTCCGATTGTGATGATTTGTTGCGCACGATTTGTGTGTTTAAAGGTCAACTAACAACACGCTCAGGCTGCCCCCATGAACATGTAGCGCTAAGTTATCGTCCTAATGAATGCTTTGGTATCAACTGGGGAAGAACGTTAACTGGGCAGCAAAAAGAGGTGCGACTCAAAGAATATTTTAAGCAACGGAATACTTTCGGACTGGTGCTCAAAAATGTCCTATCAGAAAAGAAAAAATATGAATATTTTCAAATTGACAATTTCGTTGACAAATCAACCGAAAAGTTTTCGATTCTAATGAACAAAAATGAAATTTTACGAATTGTTGAAAATAAAAATAAAGCATTCCCAGTATTATACAGAGAAACTATAAAAGCTCAAGAAAATTTGGTTCAACTCGTGCTAAAATTTGACATTATGTTTCAAGAATTAATTCTAATTGCTTATAACAGCGAATATCTGTGGAAAACCGATAAAAATGATTATGGTATACAATGCTTCACAAACGCATGTTACGATATTCAGCAAAACTGTGAAATTGATCTTATTTGGGAAAATAAAAAGCAAACTAAATCGATTTTTAAATTAAAGTTTGTCAATGACAACCCTGGCGAGTATTGGTGTGAAGGCCATACCGTCTTTGATTTTGAGTTGGTAGCCACAGAAAGAATAATAGCTGCAAAAAAAACACGGGGCCACGTTTTCGCTGCAAGGATTAATGTTACGTGTATAATTGCAAACACTAATATGTGCGAAAATACTTATAAATACACCAAGAAGCTTGGAAAACATGTTCACGAAATGTTTATAAATTGGAGCAGAGATATTTCCCAGGACCTAGTAATACATAGTGCTCGTATTATGAGTATTGAGCAGATTTTTGTTGAAAGCATTGATTGTTGGATTCATTTGACTGCTTCTCTTAGGAATTCTGCAGTTGAAAATACTGAGGAGGGCAGCAGCGAACAATATAAAAGCTTACAAAACCATTACCATATACTAAGACAAAAGACCACAGTACGCATGCAAGTTTGGACTCTTTTGAAAAAGGTATTTTTACTTGACAACCTCGAAAGAGTGACTGTTATGCGTAGCACAGAGTACTGCTTTCCAGACTACACTCACTTGGATAACGGCAAAATATATCAGTGGAAGGAAACAGTTAGAGGACAGGTGGGCACATTATCAGGGTTGTGTTTTCAAAGTAATGGCGTGCCATATACTCGTCGCTGCCAAGGTAACTTTATACATGGCGCTTTTTGGGAGTCTGTTGAAGAAAACATATCATGCCAACTGAAGCAGAATAGTTTAATAACAACAAAAGCTCTTTACAATTTAGAAAACTCAGAACTAATGAAAGTTTCGCCAGAAAAAATTGTAAGAAAAATTAGAATTATTTTGGAGGTTTCGTCAAAAAGATTATTACCTGTAGATCTCGATTTTGCTGCTAACATTATGCAAACTTCAATAAAGAATTTTGATAAAAATATTTTCAGTTTGTCAAAGCCTCCAACACCTAACTTTTTGAGCGAAACAACGTTTGATTTAATAGCTATATACAATTACTTGATTGATGTGAATGAAACTACGATTAAACTGGCAAATAATTTAAATTCAACTAACAAACTACTGGAAGCATTCGAAAACGGAATGAATACATTATCATCACTTACAAATTTGAATGAGGATAATTTAAACAAGTCTGTCTCTAGCGGCTTAGAACCAGGCATCGACTATGAAATGTTGGATTATGATGATATTGGAGTGTCTGTTAAAATATCAACCAATTTACTCCATTTTGTAATCAATCCTTTGATTGCCAATATATCTGGAATCGCAATGTTTAAAAATAACAATGATACTGACATTACGCTCACATTGAAAGGAGCATTTAAAAATGAGCACTATCGATTTCTACAATCAAATCATGAAGTTGATGACTTCATTTACGAGCCAAATTTGCAATTTGCCACCTATGTACCCGAAAAACTCTTAAGCCATATGGACACAATATTAAATGGACCGCATGTTACCAAACAAAATAATACTATTGTGGTTATTAAAGTCTACTCAAATGACAAACTTTTTCAGTTGCAGGCCAATCAAACATTTTTAGCTGCGTTAGGGCGTGTCGTTTCCATATCCTTTCCTGGCCACAGTACGCATTTACCAGCAGATATGCCTCTCGCTTTTCGAGCTTATTCCAATCGTTCATTAGCCCAAAAAAAAAAAACAGAAATGTGTGGCTATTGGAACTATGAAAATTGGGCCACTGATGGCATTCAGGTTTCCAATCTCTTAAACACAACTAACGACATAGTTTTATGTCAAGTAAGCCATCTTACACCCTTTGCTTACCTAGTAGGAGTTAATTTTACAGTTGAGGAAGGCGTTGATATCAATGTTCATTACAAAGATCATATCCAGGCTCTTGACACAATATCGGTAGCTGGCTGTTCATTATCCCTTTTCGGCATTGGTGGCATATTTATTACTGCTGGAATATTTAATTCTTGGCGACAAAGGCCATCGTCAAAAGTATTGCTACAGCTATCGGCAGCAGTTGCTTTGCAAATGATAATTCTTTGCTTTGTCAACACCCAGGAACACTCATTACATTTAATGATAAATGAAAGTGTACCTATTTGTGTAGCCATTGGCGCCTTTCTTCACTACTCAGTGCTCGTGCAGTTCTTTTGGATGGTGGTAATTGCATATTTACAGTTTAAGAGATATGTTCAGGTATTTGGTAGAACTAGACCGAACAGGTTCTTTATAAAATCAATTGCGTTCTGTTGGGGTGTGCCAATCATACCAGTAGTTTTGGTTGTTGTGCTGGATCATGATTCCTTTAGACGAGGTGCAATATGCTATCCATCAGGGTATGCGCTTTATTTTGGTATAATTTTTCCTATTTTGATAATTTTAATAGCTAACTTTATTATCTTTTGCCTAATAATGTATAATATATTGGTTAGGACAAGCATACCAATAAGGCACACGGAAAACCCTATTTTAATACATCAGATACGACTATCAGTGCTTCTATTCTTTTAATGGGATTTACATGGTGCTTCGGCTTTCTGTCAACGATAAAGGCTGGAATTGTATTTTCATATTTTTTTGTCTTACAGCAACACTTCAAGGGTTTGTTATTTTTATATATTTTATTATGTTAGACCCAATGACACGAAGAATGTGGTTCGATTTTTTTAGCAAGCTTTGTTCAATTGATAATAGCTTTCTTCAGAGCAGTGTTAAGGATACAACAGAAACATATTAAGTATTGCACAATGTTATCCTGGGAAGCCTTTCCCAATTTATTATATTATTATTTAATTCAGGTCTGTTACATAATTATCTTATTTGTACAACATAAAATGTATCAGTATTAAAATTAATATTAGTTTAACATAATATATTGTTTTCATTCAGCATGTAAAATAAATTAAGTTTACTAAAACTGTACCGAATCTTTCTTGATAACTATTGCATACTTATTGTACATTTTGTAAACGTAGGCGCATCGCTAAAACCATATACACATTTTAAAAACAGAATCTGAAAATTGTGTAAGATTTTGACAAATTATTACAATTTAAAGGACAGGCAAAAGCAAGAGCAGTTGGCAATGATTGCATGATTTGCCAATATGGATGATTTCAGCCACTTCTTCCACAGATTCATCACCAGTCATTAAATCGTCGACAATGGGTAAACAGATCGAATCGAAAGAAATGCATCTCGTTCCAATTTTACGCTTTCAGATAAATAAATCAAATTTCAAAGTCATTTATGCGAATGGAATTGAAGTTGAGAGCGATTTGATAAACAATGGTGTTGATTTGTATACCAGCTCAAAAACAAACAACAATTACGGTGCAAAAGTCAGCAAAATTCGTGATTAGTCCCACAGACTTACAGACACTTACAGACACTTGGCCATGAGATTCATTTTCAACGCAAATTAAATAAAATTAAATTCTCCTGAATCGGAATAGATCAGTTGAAATAATCGGAAATCATAGGACTTCCTCTCCTTTTAATTTGCCTTTGACGATCGTCGCTTAATTCATTTTGGCTATCTGTTTCTTGACGGACAACCTCGTACAGTTACATAGCTTCAGTTTCCGCAACATGATTATGATCGCTTTAAGCATACATTAAGCCCAAGGAGATTTTTACAGTTTTGCCGGAGATTTTGTGGTCTTACCACTTAATACACTTGATCCACTTAATAAACCTGCAAGGACACGCTCCATACAAATGTATGTTAGTTTCGCAAAAACACTTGTTAAGGTGGCACACTCTACAATTATTTGCGCTCCAGCAACCCTCTATTGAAGTTAGCTATGCGCCTTCTCGACCAGGTTATGTCACACATTACACGATAAACGCCAGTACTCAATATGGCCTCCTTGAAACCGCAATGATTCTGGCTGTAACGAAAACGGACTACGCCTCAGAAGCGGCTCTGTCTTAGCTGCGGCTGAGCTCATGGTACGGGATGCGTGGGTTCTGGTTTGCTTGCTCAGTAACGTAGGCGTCACATGACTAAAGTTCAGACAGACCGAAGAAAAGTACCAGTTCACTAGTTTAATGGTGTAAAAGCGCGATGTTCTGTGGTAACGAATCAGAATAGCTGTAGTTGGATTCCCGCTCTTTAATTAACAAAACTTAAGTAGTTATAATTCATGTTGGGATGATTCGGCCTTAATGCATATAATTCAATGTTCGTTGTTTCTTCATCATATTTATCTCTTCTTAGTACAAACTAATCTTAATTATATTCTTTTAATTATTTGAAAAGATTTGATAATTACTTTATATTTAAGTTGCTCCTCGTCAACACATAGGCAACGTTTAACTTATCTTTAAAAACTTTAGTGAAGGTCGAAGAACAACGAATAAAAATAACACAAACACAGGTTTACCTTGCCCGTTCAGCCATCAGGCTTTGCAAAGTTTTCACTTAAAGTTTGGGTTAGGCCGTACTTACAATACTATCAAATTTTCCCGCTTAGTCAGCAAGCCTGTTGACGACGACCGATCCGCTTCCAGCTGTTTTAAGAATAGTTAATGGCTATAATTATACTCGATACCGAAGGTAACTAGTATATTGGTTTTGTGCAATGTCCGTCATGGTGTCTGTCCGTCTGTCCGTCTGTCCGTCTGTCCGTCCGTATGTATGCAAGTTTTTTCCACACCCTTCAAGCTAGAGACTTGAAACTTTCCAATTCTCTTTATCTATGGGATAGTAAATTAAAGTGTCAAGATGGGGGTTCTACGATAACTGGGGGGCTGGCAAATCGATAAATTCGATATCTCAAAACCGATAAATCCACATATTTCGCACATCCTTGCAGCTAGAAGTACCAAATTTGGTAAGAAGGTAGCTACTAGCAACCCCCAAAAAACTGCATCAAAAATTTTGGAGCCACGCCCCCCCATTCCGCCCCCAGCCCCCCCGCAATTTAAAGTCAAAAAAGCGTATATCTCCCACAGTTTTTGAGCTAGAGCCACCAAATTTTGTGCCAAGATAGGTGATGATGACCCCCCAAAAACTGCATCAAAAGTTTGGATGCCACGCCCACCGATACTGCTCTAGCCGCCCCCATCCACCCCAACGCTTCGTCAAAAACGGGAATGCGTGTATCTTCCAGAGTTGTGGAGCTAGAGCTTCCAAATTTGGTGGGAAGATAGCTAATAGCGATCCCCAAAAACTGCATCAAAGTTTTGGAGCCGCGCCCACCCATTCCGCCCCCAGCCCCCCCGCATTTTGAAATCAGAAATGGCTATATCTCCCAAAGTTTTTGAGCTAGAGCCACCAAATTTGGTGCCAAGATAGGTGATGATGACCCCCTAAAAACTGCATCAAAAGTTTGGATGCCACGCCCACCGATCCTACCCTAGCCGCCCCCATCCACCCCAACGCTTCGTCAAAAACGGGAATGCGTGTATCTTCCAGAGTTGTGGAGCTAGAGCCACCAAATTTGGTAGGAAGATAGCTGGCAGTGACATTCCGCCCCCCTTTCCCCACCATTTACAAACTTTCAGCTATAGTCACCAAATTTGGTATGAAGATAGCAATTGACATTCCACAAAGATCTGCATCAAAAATTTGGATGCCATGCCTACCCATAACGCCCCCAGCCCCCCCCCCCCCCTCTTCTCACTTTTTACAAACTTCGAGCTAGAGTCACCAAATTTAGTATGAAGATAGCAATTGACATTCCACAAAGATCTGCAGCAAAAATTTGGATGCCACGCCCAACCATACCGCCCCCAGCCCCCCTTTCCCCACTTTATACAAACTTTGAGCTAGAGTCACCAAATTTGGTATGAAGGTAGCATTTGACATTCCACAAGGATCTGCAGCAAAAATTTGGATGCCACGCCCAACCATACCGCCCCCAGCCCCCCTTTCCCCACTTTATACAAACTTAGAGCTAGAGTCACCAAATTTGGTATGAAGGTAGCATTTGACATTCCACAAGGATCTGCAGCAAAAATTTGGATGCCACGCCCAACCATACCGCCCCCAGCCCCCCTTTCCCCACTTTATACAAACTTTGAGCTAGAGTCACCAAATTTGGTATGAAGGTAGCATTTGACATTCCACAAGGATCTGCAGCAAAAATTTGGATGCCACGCCCAACCATACCGCCCCCAGCCCCCCTTTCCCCACTTTATACAAACTTTGAGCTAGAGTCACCAAATTTGGTATGAAGGTAGCATTTGACATTCCACAAGGATCTGCAGCAAAAATTTGGATGCCACGCCCAACCATACCGCCCCCAGCCCCCCTTTCCCCACTTTATACAAACTTTGAGCTAGAGTCACCAAATTTGGTATGAAGGTAGCATTTGACATTCCACAAGGATCTGCAGCAAAAATTTGAATGCCACGCCCAACCATACCGCCCCCAGCCCCCCTTTCCCCACTTTATACAAACTTCGAGCTAGAGTCAACAAATTCGGTATGAAGATAGCAATTGACATCCCACATAGATCTGCGCAAAAATTTGAATGCCACGCCCAACCATACCGCCCCCAGCCCCCCTTTCCCACTTTATACAAACTTCGAGCTAGAGTCACCAAATTTGGTATGAAGATAGCAATTGACATCCCACATGGATGGGCATCAAAATTTTTAATACTGGTATCGAGTATACCGCAGTCGGTTGCGTCCGACTGCAACGTTTCCACTTGTTTTTGTTTCTCGTTGTCTTCGCCACATTATCTTTATTATAGGTAATCAAGTAATAAGAACGTGTTGACTCCAAGGGTAGTACAAGTATATTAAAAACAAAATTTTTCTTTCTTTTATATCTTTTATCTTCAAAATATCTTGACAAAAGTGTATTGTTTTAATAAAATGTCTAAGCAAGTCATACTCATTTATAGTTTGTGCTTACATTTTCCATGCAGATTGACAAAAAAGGTAATTATTTGCAAATTGTACTTACATAAAAGTTTTAATTTAACTACGTTTAGTTTGAAACATGTGACGATGACTCAACCGAAACCACTGGTGGCACAGCATATTGGAAATATCGAGGAAGCCGTTACACAACCTCGGAAGACTTTATTTGCTGGAAAGAAGATTGGGAACTCTTTTTGCGAGAATGCAACACAACAACTGGTCAGTGGAAGCCAGAAAGTGTCGTATGCACAGTTCAAAATCAAACAAACAAATTTTGCCCAGAAGAATTAGTTGAAGTTAATAATGAAAGCGGTAATCCGCTATGTCTTAAAATTTCTAAAGAGCCACAAAAGTATAATGAAACCTTTTGCCATGGATCAAATATTGTTTTGCCATTAGATTATTCTGATCTTCAATCTTCAAGTTTAATGCAGATCCTGTATGATCAAAGCATATTTAAATTTTGGTTACCAGTTAAACGCGAAAGTAGTTCGATGCCATACAAAGTTAAGTTGCCAGGGGAGCGATGGGGACAAGTAGTCGACGACAAAATAACAGATATAAGATCTGATAAAAGATGTATGTCCACACGGATAAAAAGACATAAAAAAATTTATCAACCTGAGCTTATGGTGTCCGATTGTGATGATTTATTGCGCACGATTTGTGTGTTTAAAGGTCAACTAACAACACGCTCAGGCTGCCCCCATGAACATGTAGCGCTAAGTTATCGTCCTAATGAATGCTTTGGTATCAACTGGGGAAGAATGTTAACTGGGCAGCAAAAAGAGGTGCGACTCAAAGAATATTTTAAGCAACGGAATACTTTCGGACTGGTGCTCAAAAATGTCCTATCAGAAAAGAAAAAAGATGAATATTTTCAAATTGACAATTTCGTTGACAAATCAACCGAAAAGTTTTCGATTGTAATGAACAAAAATGAAATTTTACGAATTGTTGAAAATAAAAATAAAGCATTCCCAGTATTATACAGAGAAACTATAAAAGCTCAAGAAAATTTGGTTCAACTCGTGCTAAAATTTGACATTATGTTTCAAGAATTAATTCTAATTGCTTATAACAGCGAATATCTGTGGAAAACCGATAAAAATGATTATGGTATACAATGCTTCACAAACGCATGTTACGATATTCAGCAAAACTGTGAAATTGATCTTATTTGGGAAAATAAAAAGCAATCTAAATCGATTTTTAAATTAAAGTTTGTCTTTGATTTTGAGTTGGTGGACACAGAAAGAATAATAGCTGCAAAAAAAACACGGGGCCACGTTTTCGCTGCAAGGATTAATGTTACGTGTATAATTGCAAACACTAATATGTGCGAAAATACTTATAAATACACCAAGAAGCTTGGAAAACATGTTCACGAAATGTTTATAAATTGGAGCAGAGATATTTCCCAGGACCTAGTAATACATAGTGCTCGTATTATGAGTATTGAGCAGATTTTTGTTGAAAGCATTGATTGTTGGATTCATTTGACTGCTTCTCTTAGGAATTCTGCAGTTGAAAATACTGAGGAGGGCAGCAGCGAACAATATAAAAGCTTACAAAACCATTACCATATACTAAGACAAAAGACCACAGTACGCATGCAAGTTTGGACTCTTTTGAAAAAGGTATTTTTACTTGACAACCTCGAAAGAGTGACTGTTATGCGTAGCACAGAGTACTGCTTTCCAGACTACACTCACTTGGATAACGGCAAAATATATCAGTGGAAGGAAACAGTTAGAGGACAGGTGGGCACATTATCAGGGTTGTGTTTTCAAAGTAATGGCGTGCCATATACTCGTCGCTGCCAAGGTAACTTTATACATGGCGCTTTTTGGGAGTCTGTTGAAGAAAACATATCATGCCAACTGAAGCAGAATAGTTTAATAACAACAAAAGCTCTTTACAATTTAGAAAACTCAGAACTAATGAAAGTTTCGCCAGAAAAAATTGTAAGAAAAATTAGAATTATTTTGGAGGTTTCGTCAAAAAGATTATTACCTGTAGATCTCGATTTTGCTGCTAACATTATGCAAACTTCAATAAAGAATTTTGATAAAAATATTTTCAGTTTGTCAAAGCCTCCAACACCTAACTTTTTGAGCGAAACAACGTTTGATTTAATAGCTATATACAATTACTTGATTGATGTGAATGAAACTACGATTAAACTGGCAAATAATTTAAATTCAACTAACAAACTACTGGAAGCATTCGAAAACGGAATGAATACATTATCATCACTTACAAATTTGAATGAGGATAATTTAAACAAGTCTGTCTCTAGCGGCTTAGAACCAGGCATCGACTATGAAATGTTGGATTATGATGATATTGGAGTGTCTGTTAAAATATCAACCAATTTACTCCATTTTGTAATCAATCCTTTGATTGCCAATATATCTGGAATCGCAATGTTTAAAATAACAATGATACTGACATTACGCTCACATTGAAAGGAGCATTTAAAAATGAGCACTATCGATTTCTACAATCAAATCATGAAGTTGATGACTTCATTTACGAGCCAAATTTGCAATTTGCCACCTATGTACCCGAAAAACTCTTAAGCCATATGGACACAATATTAAATGGACCGCATGTTACCAAACAAAATAATACTATTGTGGTTATTAAAGTCTACTCAAATGACAAACTTTTTCAGTTGCAGGCCAATCAAACATTTTTAGCTGCGTTAGGGCGTGTCGTTTCCATATCCTTTCCTGGCCATAGTACGCATTTACCAGCAGATATGCCTCTCGCTTTTCGAGCTTATTCCAATCGTTCATTAGCCCAAAAAAAAAAAAAACAGAAATGTGTAGCTATTGGAACTATGAAAATTGGGCCACTGATGGCATTCAGGTTTCCAATCTCTTAAACACAACTAACGACATAGTTTTATGTCAAGTAAGCCATCTTACACCCTTTGCTTACCTGGTAGGAGTTAATTTTACAGTTGAGGAAGGCGTTGATATCAATGTTCATTACAAAGATCATATCCAGGCTCTTGACACAATATCGGTAGCTGGCTGTTCATTATCCCTTTTCGGCATTGGTGGCATATTTATTACTGCTGGAATATTTAATTCTTGGCGACAAAGGCCATCGTCAAAAGTATTGCTACAGCTATCGGCAGCAGTTGCTTTGCAAATGATAATTCTTTGCTTTGTCAACACCCAGGAACACTCATTACATTTAATGATAAATGAAAGTGTACCTATTTGTGTAGCCATTGGCGCCTTTCTTCACTACTCAGTGCTCGTGCAGTTCTTTTGGATGGTGGTAATTGCATATTTACAGTTTAAGAGATATGTTCAGGTATTTGGTAGAACTAGACCGAACAGGTTCTTTATAAAATCAATTGCGTTCTGTTGGGGTGTGCCAATCATACCAGTAGTTTTGGTTGTTGTGCTGGATCATGATTCCTTTAGACGAGGTGCAATATGCTATCCATCAGGGTATGCGCTTTATTTTGGTATAATTTTTCCTATTTTGATAATTTTAATAGCTAACTTTATTATCTTTTGCCTAATAATGTATAATATATTGGTTAGGACAAGCATACCAATAAGGCACACGGAAAACCCTATTTTAATACATCAGATACGACTATCAGTGCTTCTATTCTTTTTAATGGGATTTACATGGTGCTTCGGCTTTCTGTCAACGATAAAGGCTGGAATTGTATTTTCATATTTTTTTTGTCTTACAGCAACACTTCAAGGGTTTGTTATTTTTATATATTTTATTATGTTAGACCCAATGACACGAAGAATGTGGTTCGATTTTTTTAGCAAGCTTTGTTCAATTGATAATAGCTTTCTTCAGAGCAGTGTTAAGGATACAACAGAAACATATTAAGTATTGCACAATGTTATCCTGGGAAGCCTTTCCCAATTTATTATATTATTATTTAATTCAGGTCTGTTACATAATTATCTTATTTGTACAACATAAAATGTATCAGTATTAAAATTAATATTAGTTTAACATAATATATTGTTTTCATTCAGCATGTAAAATAAATTAAGTTTACTAAAACTGTACCGAATCTTTCTTGATAACTATTGCATACTTATTGTACATTTTGTAAACGTAGGCGCATCGCTAAAACCATATACACATTTTAAAAACAGAATCTGAAAATTGTGTAAGATTTTGACAAATTATTACAATTTAAAGGACAGGCAAAAGCAAGAGCAGTTGGCAATGATTGCATGATTTGCCAATATGGATGATTTCAGCCACTTCTTCCACAGATTCATCACCAGTCATTAAATCGTCGACAATGGGTAAACAGATCGAATCGAAAGAAATGCATCTCGTTCCAATTTTACGCTTTCAGATAAATAAATCAAATTTCAAAGTCATTTATGCGAATGGAATTGAAGTTGAGAGCGATTTTATAAACAATTGTAAGGATGGTTATATTATTACTTTAATATTTTATTTGTAGGCTTTAAGCTTTGGATAAAGCATAATTAATTGAATAGTAAAGATTATTTATTGAGAGCCGCGTGCCGCTTCTTCTTCTTCTTGTTGCTGTTCGATTCGCTCGTTATCGGTATCGTGTCCGATAGCATCGGCATTGGTTTGGCACTGCCAACGTGTTGAAAATGCGTATCAGCTGTTTCGTTGCTCACATTCGGCCTTTCCTGATTTATCGACGCGTCCTTCCTCTGAATCTTCTGCATCATCAGGAGGGATTTGGCACCACATCTTAATCTTGTCTGACGCGTACACAGATTTGTAATGTCGTTGTTTCCTTTGGGCGTGCGGGATGTCTTCTACAAGATATCGATCATGTGGCAACACCTTGCTTATGACAAACGGACCTTTATACCGGGGCTCCAATTTTCGTGACGTGCCCGTGCTGTAAGGCTCGTTCTCTACCAACACAAGGTCACCTGCGCGGTAAACGGTGGGCTTCTTGTGCTTGAAATCGTACAACTCCTTGGCTTTGGCTCGGTGATCATTAATCCTCGTCGCCGTCTCTGATCGTAGACTACCAAGCTCGGCATCTGTTAACATTTTCTGCTCCTGACTTTGGATAATGCTTGTCAGAGTGTTTTGCAATATATCTCGAGGCTCATAACCGTATAATAGCTCAAACGGAGAACATTTTGTTGTGTTGTTAACCATTGTGTTCATACTCCACTGGAATGAGCGCAACTTCTCATCCCAGCGTTTCTCGTTTTCTGTCATCGGCAACAGCATTGACAATATAATCCTGTTGGCTCGTTCCACATGCCCATTAGCTCTTGGTGTGCGTACTGCATTTAGTATATGCTTTATGTTGTTCTCTCTGCAAAACTTCTCGAAGTCCTTTGATGTAAACGCTGTACCACGATCTGATATTATGCGGCTTGGCATTCCGACATAACTAGTCATCAACTGCAGCAACTCTATAACGTGCTTTGTGGCTGTACTTTTAACAGCGTGGATTATGGTAAACTTCGTAAATGCGTCAACAATTGCAATGATGTGCTCGTTTCTTTTAGAACTCTTTGGGAACGGTCCTAAGTGATCAATATGGATAGTCGAAAACGGTACTGGAACTATGGCATCATAGTGGTATTGACCCTCAAGTCGTCCACCTGGTTTTTTGTTGAGCGCGCAGCCTACACATGATTTTATGTATCCTTTTACGTAATTTCGCATGCGTGGAAACCAAAACAATTTTAGAATCCGACTAACTGTTTTCTCGACACTCATGTGTCCGGCGTTATCATGGCATTCATGCAAAATATGAAATCGTAGCTGCTTTGGTACGACCCATAACCACTCGTCATTGTACTTCTTATACAACCGATCATGTTCGATAACATACTCGTCGTTCTCATTTACCTTGTTGTCTCTCATAGAGTTTACAATCTTCTGGATCTTTTCATCCTGCAGCTGGATACTGAACAACCAATCCGCTTCATCAATGACAGTTTTTAATATCTTTAAGCTGGCAGTTTCCATTTCTTGAGCTTCTTCAACTGGTGCTCGGCTTAGGGCATCCACATGCTCCATTTGCAATCCCGCTCGATGTACAATTTCAATATCAAACTCTTGAATTCTCAACCACCATCTTGCGATTCGGGGTATTAACTCATTTTTGTCCATAGTTGTTTTTAAGGCACTACAATCCGTTATGACTCTGATGCGTTTTCCAGTAACATAATATTTGAATCTCTCTAATGATTCAGCTAAGATAATTTTTCTCCGATTTCGTTGTAGCGCGGCTGTAATAGGCGATTGGCTTCCAATTTTGATCTTCTTGCTGCAATAATACGCCGGCTAAACCTATTGCGCTGGCATCGGTGTGTAGTTCTTGTTCGGCATCGACGCGATAGCTTGTTATTACTGGTTTTGAAATTAAACTTTTCTTTAGCTCGATAAATGCATCTTCCTGTGGTTTTTCCCACTTAAACTTCTGGTGTTTGCGCAAAAGCTCACGCAAAGGCTCCGATATAATGGCATATCCAGCGACGAATTTCCGAAAATATCCACTAAGACCCAAAAACCTTCTTACTTCCATAACATTAGTCGGTGCTGGGAACATGGCGATAGCGCTGGTTTTAGCTTCTCCAGGGCTGATCCCACCAGGGTGTATCTGGTGACCCAAAAACTTAATAGATTCCTTAAGCAGCTCACATTTATCCGCGTTAAGCGTCAATCCACATTCTCTCAAAGCTTTAAGAACACGCTCTAGCTTCACGAGCATCTCTTCGAAAGTCTGGCTTCCGATCAATATATCATCCATATAGTGTATCATATCGCCTCTTTTCACACGTTTCTGCAGTTCTGCCATTAACCTGTTGAAAACAGCTGGTGCATTCTTAAGACCAAACGGTAGGCGCTTAAACTCGTACAATCCCTCTGTAGTAATAAAAGCTGTATATTTTCTACTTTCCGGTGCTATCTCCACTTAATAATAGCCACTGTTTAAATCCAGCGACGAAAAGAACTTAAATTTCTTTGCTTCTTGTAGACACTCTTCAATATTCGGAACTGGAAAATTCTCTTTCTGTATAAGCTTGTTTATGCGACGATAATCCACGCAAAGGCGATCGCTTCCATTTGAATTTTGATGAGCACCAACGGGCTTGCGTACTCCGATGTCGATCTGCTTATTATGTCGTGCTGTAATAACTCATCGACCATTTTGTTGATTTTGGCTCTTTTTGGTTCTGGAACTCTGTATGGGGGTTGTGCTACAATTTGTCCACTTTCGACGACAATACGCGCTTCCACAATATTTGTTTTTCCGATATCTTTCAAGCCATCTGAAAAAACATCGCAATAATTTTCCAATAATTTCTTGATTTGGCTTTTCTCGTTTTTGTTTTGCGTGCTATCTATTAATTTGTGAATAATTTCTTTGCCCATCCCTGGTTGTTGACCTGCTCGGTTGACTTTTGTACATGTTTCTATCAAACTTAACAAAAGGTTTGATCCAACGATGATATCTTGACCCAATAAGAAATCTTCTTGCAAAATGTTGTCGTCTGCCACATAAAATTCTGCACTAACTACTTTCCCTTCTAGATTGATGTCCACTTTAATAGCTTCAGTAAGGCTGCATATGCCTCCACAAATGCCTCTCATTTGCATAGAGCATTTGATTCTAGGTGCGTTGATGACTTTGGCTGCAGCTTCACGAACAAAACTGGATTGGCTACCGGTATCAAAAATGCCGAAAACTCTTTGTGATTAACAATAACTTGTTTGGTAAATACCTTGTCTTGGTTCACTACATTTTTACGGCATGCAGTTACAGTCTGGCAATTCTCTCCAATTGCATGAAACTTATTACATTTGTTACAGCGAGGTTTCTTCTGCTCTTTTGGACACACATTTGCAAAGTGCCCAAGTTCACCACCATTGTAGCATTTAAAACTCTCTCGTTGTCTTGGTTGCTTCTGCTCAACAGCCTGACATTTTTCCACGTTGCTCTTTGGAACAACTTCCTTTTTATTTGCAAACAATCCGCCTCTGTTTACAAAATAGGATTCTGCGGAATCTCTCAACTGCTTCATTGTTTTAAATTGTATCGCTGCAATGCTGTTTTGCAACTCACGGTGCTGCAATCCTGCTCTGGTATATCTAATCACTGCTGCTTCGCTAAGTTTAAAACGAACTCCAAGCGCTGCCATTCTAAAACAATACTCCTTTACTGGCTCCTTTGTACGTCTGGTTGCATTTGCCATTGAAAAATGAATTTCGGCCTCATCTGGGTTGACACCGAATTCATCTTGTATTGAGCCGGCAAAATCACTCCACTTTGTGTGCAAAATCGGCGAAGAATCAAACCACATTTTAGCTGGGCCCTTAAGGCGCGTGTACACAGCTAGCAATAGAAACTTCTCATCCCAATGATATGCTTCCACCACTTTGTTGACACGATCGATGAACTGGCTGACGGATATGGCGCTCTCATCACTGGGATCATACTCAGGTAATGTGTTTGCAATTTCCTTAACTGATGCATGACGAACATTATGATCCACCGGAACTCTAGGGCTTTCCGGTTTTGGAGGTGGCTCCTCCTCTACTTGTTGTGGGGCTATATCTGCTACGTTGTTTATATTTTGCCTATTTATTAACTGTGCCATCATATTCTTAAGCTGAATCATATCCTCTTGTAGCTGCGTTATAATAGCTGGCTCTTGAATTGTTGGCTGCGACATCTCGATTTCATCAGACTCCATATATTCTTCAAGACGCAATATAAAATCTGGTTTTGTGCCGGTTGTTGACAGATTCCGTTCTCTAAGTAGAATCTTCAATTGATCCACCTTTAAACCGGCAATTTTCACCATTTAAAATTCTTTCACTTCTTTTACGCTTCTATTTGTAAAGTTTTACTTGTTCTGCGTATGTATGCTCTCTTAATACACACAAATTGAGACACACGCGCTTAAAGCATGTGAGCAAGCGAGAAGACTGATGTACCACAAATTACGCTGAAATTTGTGTGCCAATACATACATATGTACGATCGCTTTGCCTTACTGCGTAGTTGCACAGGCTCCCTAAGATTTCTGTAACAACTTGCTTGGCTCCCTGGAACTAATCCAGGCTGTTGAATCCGTCTGCTACGAAGAACATGAACACTTCCACCATCGGAATATCTTTGTCACTTAGACCTTGGGAACACATCCCATTTCAATGTTCGACGCCGACGATTCTTGCTGATCACTCTGCTGCGTAATTTACAACATTCGCGACCACCTCTATTTCAAAACTATCCAGCTTCAATTATACCTATCCCACTTCTGAACTGTAAGGATGGTTATATTATTACTTTAATATTTTATTTGTAGGCTTTAAGCTTTGGATAAAGCATAATTAATTGAATAGTAAAGATTATTTCTTGAGAGCCGCGTGCCGCTTCTTCTTCTTCTTGTTGCTGTTCGATTCGCTCGTTATCGGTATCGTGTCCGATAGCATCGGCATTGGTTTGGCACTGCCAACGGGTTGAAAATGCGTATCAGCTGTTTGGTTGCTCACACAATGGTGTTGATTTGTATTCCAGCTCAAAAACAAACAACAATTACGGTGCAAAAGTCAGCAAAATTCGTGATTAGTCCCACAGACTTACAGACACTTACAGACACTTGGCCATGAGATTCATTTTCAACGCAAATTAAATAAAATTAAATTCTCCTGAATCGGAATAGATCAGTTGAAATAATCGGAAATCATAGGCTTAGGACTTCCTCTCCTTTTAATTTGCCTTTGACGATCGTCGCTTAATTCATTTTGGCTATCTGTTTCTTGACGGACAACCTCGTACAGTTACATAGCTTCAGTTTCCGCAACATGATTATGATCGCTTTAAGCATACATTAAGCCCAAGGAGATTTTTACAGTTTTGCCGGAGATTTTGTGGTCTTACCACTTAATACACTTGATCCACTTAATAAACCTGCAAGGACACGCTCCATACAAATGTATGTTAGTTTCGCAAAAACACTTGTTAAGGTGGCACACTCTACAATTATTTGCGCTCCAGCAACCCTCTATTGAAGTTAGCTATGCGCCTTCTCGACCAGGTTATGTCACACATTACACGATAAACGCCAGTACTCAATATGGCCTCCTTGAAACCGCAATGATTCTGGCTGTAACGAAAACGGACTACGCCTCAGAAGCGGCTCTGTCTTAGCTGCGGCTGAGCTCATGGTACGGGATGCGTGGGTTCTGGTTTGCTTGCTCAGTAACGTAGGCGTCACATGACTAAAGTTCAGACAGACCGAAGAAAAGTACCAGTTCACTAGTTTAATGGTGTAAAAGCGCGATGTTCTGTGGTAACGAATCAGAATAGCTGTAGTTGGATTCCAGCTCTTTAATTAACAAAACTTAAGTAGTTATAATTCATGTTGGGATGATTCGGCCTTAATGCATATAATTCAATGTTCGTTGTTTCTTCATCATATTTATCTCTTCTTAGTACAAACTAATCTTAATTATATTCTTTTAATTATTTGAAAAGATTTGATAATTACTTTATATTTAAGTTGCTCCTCGTCAACACATAGGCAACGTTTAACTTATCTTTAAAAACTTTAGTGAAGGTCGAAGAACAACGAATAAAAATAACACAAACACAGGTTTACCTTGCCCGTTCAGCCATCAGGCTTTGCAAAGTTTTCACTTAAAGTTTGGGGTAGGCCGTACTTACAATACTATCAATTTTTCCCGCTTAGTCAGCAAGCCTGTTGACGACGACCGATCCGCTTCCAGCTGTTTTAAGAATAGTTAATGGCTATAATTTTTGTTTCTCGTTGTCTTCGCCACATTATCTATATTATAGGTAATCAAGTAATAAGAACGTGTTGACTCCAAGGGTAGTACAAGTATATTAAAAACAAAATTTTTCTTTCTTTTACTTTACTTTAGATGGCGTGATATTTATCAAATTATTACAAATCCTTGAGTCGGCAACGCGGCCCATCCGCAGCAGATGCAGACTGCTACCAGACCGCTGGTTTATCTTCCCTTGCGAGACACACCAATCAGTGGCGGCTTACAACTTCATAAGTTGGAAGATAGGAAAGCTAAAGGCGATATGTGCCGTCTCAAAAAGAAGAATTTCGGAATTCCACAATTATGTGTTCCGAGGTGCTTGATAACATCCAATCCGACAGCCTAATGGTTGGCCTGAAGTTGCTTCGCGGCGATTTTAGACCGATGGCTGTTTATTAGTCCGTAACTTTAAGATTTATTCTCAGTTTGGACACGGGAATGTAAATTTATTAGGGCTGGATATGGCAGCGACACGTCTATCCTCAGCGCTTTATTCTTTTCAAGAGAGCGAGTGCTTAGCTCTTCAGCGCTTGAGAGCCTTGCATTCAAGCAAACGAAGAAGACTTTGACAACTGTCAAAAAGAGTGGCATAACAGCTGATCAATTTAAGTAGGGAACTGGTATAATATATAATTTATGACCCTTATTCCCATGATCGTGCCCCGGCTTAATTAGACTAGGTGTTAAGGAAAATGGAATGACATTCATTGTTATGGTTGCGAGAATCAGTGATCAAAGAATCAGGTGTCAAGTCTACATCTATTTGCACGTGCGTTGTCTTTGACCCCCTGCAAGCAAGCCACGACATGCATTGTTATTGTCAAGAGCAACAAAAACAACAGCATCCTTGAGAATCAGTGATCATAGGATCGGGTGTCAGGTGTGCTCCTGTTTTAAGTGCGTTGCCTTGAACACGTGCAAGCAAGCCACAACATACATTGTTTTTGTCAACAACAACAACAACATTCAAGTGCAATTTGTGAGAAAGGGATCTGGTATCAAGGATGCGCCTGTTTAACGAGCAAGCCATAAACATTGATTATAATTATTGGTAAAATCATTGTTTTTTTTAGAGTCAAGTGTGCTCCAGTTAAACATTGATGTCTATGGTTGTGATAATGACAGGATCAGTTTTAGCTATTTAACCAATTAGTGTAAGAGTCAAGTGTGCTCCTGTTTTAAATACGTTACTCTGCACACGAGCATAGTTATTGTACTAATCTTGTACTAATTTAATAAGCCACGCCCCCTTATACGATTTTATACACGAGCGTCTATGAAATGCAGGTGAAATGTTAATTAACAGCCCTTCGTTCTAATGCACACTCAACATGTTTTCTACTTACGTTTCTTACCTTGATTTGCGTAAACATGTCTGTTTTGGTTATTGCACTGACTTATTTTACTTTTATAGAGCTAATTAGTATAACTTTTTAATAAGCCAACGACAATTTTTTTAATTGGTGTGCTTTGCTAATAGACTATTAAGTTATTTATTTTTTTTATACTCGATACCGAAGGTAAAGAGTATATTGGTTTTGTGCAATGTCCGTCATGGTGTCTGTCCGTCTGTCCGTCTGTCCGTCCGTATGTGTGCAAGTTTTTTCCACACCCTTCAAGCTAGAGACTTGAAACTTTCCAATTCTCTTTATCTATGGGATAGTATATTAAAGTGTCAAGATTGGGGTTCTACGATAACTGGGGGGCTGGCAAATCGATAAATTCGATAACTCAAAAACGATAAATCCGCATATTTCACACACCCTTACAGCTAGAACTACCAAATTTGGTAAGAAGATAGCTACTAGCAACCCCCAAAAAACTGAATCAAAAATTTTGGAGCCACGCCCCCCCATTCCGCCCCAGACCCCACGCATTTTAAAGTCAAAAAAGCCTATATCTCCCACAGTTTTTGAGCTAGAGCCACCAAATTTGGTGCCAATTTAGCTGATGATGACCCCCCAAAAACTGCACCAAAATTTTGGATGCCACGCCCACCAATACCGCCCTAGCCGCCCCCAGATGCCCCAACGCTTCGTAAAAAACGGGAATGCGTGTATCTTCCAGAGTAGTGGAGCTAGAGCCACCAAATTTGGTAGGAAGATAGCTGGGAACGACCCCCAACAATCTGCATCAAAGTTTTGGAGCCTAGCCCATCCATTCCGCCCTCCTTTCCCCACCTTATACAAACTTTGAGCTAGAGTCACCAAATTTGGTATGAAGGTAGCATTTGACATTCCACAAGGATCTGCAGCAAAAATTTGGATGCCACGCCCAACCATACTGCCCCCAGCCCCCCTTTCCCCACTTTATACAAACTTCGAGCTAGAGTCACCAAATTTGGTATGAAGGTAGCAATTGACATCCCACATGGATCGGCAGCAAAAATTTGAATGCCACGCCCACCCATACCGCCCCAAGCCTTATAGCCCCCCTTTCACCACCTTTTACATGCTTCGAACTAGAGTCACCAAATTTGGTATGAAGGTAGCATTTGACATTCCACAAGGATCTGCAGCAAAAATTTGGATGCCATGCCCAACCATACCGCCCCCAGCCCCATAGCCCCCCTTTCCCCACCTTATACAAACTTTGAGCTAGAGTCAACAAATTTGGTATAAAGGTAGCATTTGACATTCCACAAGGATCTGCAGAAAAAATTTGGATGCCACGCCCAACCATACCGCCCCCAGCCCCCCTTTCCCCACTTTATACAAACTTTGAGCTAGAGTCACCAAATTTGGTATGAAGGTAGCATTTGACATTCCACAAGGATCTGCAGCAAAAATTTGGATGCCACGCCCAACCATACCACCTCCAGCCCCCCTTTCCCCACTTTTACAAACTTTGAGCTAGAGTCACCAAATTTGTTATGAAGATAGCAATTGACATTCCACAAAGATCTGCATCAAAAATTTGGATGATATTCCACCCATACCGCCCCCAGCCCCCCTTTCCCCACTTTATACAAACTTCGAGCTAGAGTCACCAAATTTGGTATGAAGATAGCAATTGACATCCCACATGGATGGGCATCAAGATTTTTAATACTGGTATCGAGTATACCGCAGTCAGTTGCGTCCGACTGCAACGTTTCCACTTGTTTTTATATAGATTTTTGCAGTATGTTAAATTTGAGATTTATATTAAGCTTGTTCCGTTAAGGCTTTAAGCAAACACAAACACCGAACATTTAGATTAATGACATATAGTTATAGGGGGTAGAACACACAAGTCATACTCAATGATTTCGTTTCGGCTTTATAAAAAGCTTTTTTAATTCAATATTACAGGCCTAAGTTCTAGTACTCACTATATACATATCTAAGAATGCTTTTATGTATGTCACTATTTTTAATGCCTTAAGAAGTTCGTTAAGCTGGTATAATAAATCTTGTTTTAACAAAATAATTTAGATATTTATATTTTTACTTCACCGTTAATTTAGATTGCTATTATTATAATTTTTTTATTCACTATTCGGTTCTATTCTATCTCAGTAATAATTTATTTTGCTTTACATTCTTTAAGGTAATCTTTTAGGCTTAGCAAATAATCTTTTCCTTAACTTTCCTTCTGCTCGCTATAAGATTTTCGTCAAATGACACTATTCATTTTTATTTTGTCATACTCGACTAAATCTTTTTCATCAAACTCACATATCAAATCAATTTCAAACAAGTAAGAAGGCTCTAGTCGGGAGAGCCCGACTAGAAGATACCCTAAACCCAGTTGCAATAAATATATTTAATTTATATAAGACTTTGGTATACTGGCTTAGCTTCCATCGATTAAGTTCAATATCTCCGGTGTTTCTCAACCGATTTGGACGAAATTTTCAGAAAAGTTCTATCATTAAACATTACTTCAACCCTCATTTTTAGATTTTCCAAATTTTATATTTTATTGTTATCGATGTTATGTGTATATCGGAAACCAGAATAGTTATCGATAATTTGAATCAAACTTGTTCTGCTCATGGTATAGGAGAACTTAAATACCAAATCTGAAGTCTGTAGCTCTTGTAGAGTCTGAGATCCACGCGTTCATACAGACGGACAGACGGACAGACAGACGGACAGACGGACATATCGTCTCGGCTGTTGATGCTGATCAAGAATATATATACTTTATAGGGTCGGAGATGCTTCCTTCTGCCTGTTACATACTTTTGCACAAAACCATAATACCCTTATTTACCCATTTTATGGGTTAAGGGTATAAAAACATAGTGACGCGCAGAGTTAATTTTGGCTATGCCAAGACTATGATACCCTTCACTCAGCCAAATCAATGCTCCCACCCTCTTATTAATGTTTCTGTGCAGTTGTTGGTAATTTTTCGCTAATATTTTTACTCTTGAGCGTCATTTACTTGTTCGTGTGCGACAACAACAACAATTTGACATGTAGGTACTTGAAAGTCCACGACAGAGACAACAATTGATGGTACGATATGGTAAATTTGTATGATGGCTATGTCGTAGAATGCTCCGATCGAAATGAAATTTCATAGTGAACAAACCCAACATGATCTAAGCAATCTGTGAAAGTTTCATCCAGATCGGTTCAGCAGTTTGGCCAGAAATCGTGTTGAAACAGACAGACGGACAGAAGGACAGACGGAAATCAATTCCTGAGCTCGTCCTGATCATTTTGATATATGGTTTATGGGGTCTCCCATCATTCCTTTAAGGCGTTACAGATTCATGACAAAGTCAATATACCCTGTGAAGGGTATTATAAAGAAAATGACATCGTAAATCCACCTCATGTCAGCAACATGAAACATGTATAATTAGTTTGAAAATATAAGTGAACACAAAAGACGTGCATTTCTGCCTATGGAAATATTTTGTTCAACCCGCATATTTAAGCTACAACGGAGTCATTTTGAAGCCACCTACACAACCAGGAAAACCCAGCCTACTACAGAAACATTGGTCTTTCGTGCCGGATTTCTAAAAATAAGCACAGCAAGCATCGTTGGAATGTTCCGATCAGAGACCACAGATAAGTCATATTTTTATACCCTTAACCCATAAAATGGGTAATTAAGGGTATAATGATTTTGTGCAAAAGTATGTAACAGGCAGAAGGAAGCATCTCCGACCCCATAAAGTATATATATTCTTGATCAGCATCAATAGCCGAGACGATATAGCCATGTCAGCTGTCCGTCCGTCTGTCTGTCTGTATGAACGCGTGGATCTCAGAGACTACAAGAGCTAGAAACTTCAGATTTGGTATTTAAGTTCTCCTATACCATAAGCAAAACAAGTTTGCTTCAAATTATCGATAACTATTCTGGTTTCCGATATACACATGGAATCGATAACAAAAAATTTCGAATTTGGAAAATCTAAAAATGAGGGTTGAAGTAATGGGTAATGATAGAACTTTTCTGAAAATTTCGTCCAAATCGGGTAAGAAACACCGTCGATATTGAACTTAATCGATTGAAGCTAAGTCAGTATACCAAAGTCTTACATAAATTTAATTTATTTATTGCAACTGGGTTCAGGGTATCTTCTAGTCGGGCTCTCCCGACTAGAGCCTTCTTACTTGTTTCATATATTTTTTGCATTTTGTCATGTGGCAACTCCTCCGCAAAATATACTTATCTTACTAGTGCTTACTCTCAGAACACTCTGTTCAACTCATTAACGCCCACATAAAAGGGCAAGTGCATAAATTATATCCATATATAGTTTATTTCCTTCGCTTCAAAAATTAAGCCGGCATATTTGCATTTGCATATGCATTAAAAAGTGAACGTACTTACATATTTACAAGCATAAACCGGCAAACGCACATGCATGCATACGTTCATCACTGACTCCAAGCCGTTATCGTTGGCTGCTCAAGCAACACATGTCAGTAACCAACGGTTTGTGATACCCTTTTTTTTCCAACAAGTGGGGTATGTAGTTTTTTTCAATCAACGTGTCACATAATTTTTTATTATTATTTTTTTATATATATTTTTTTTGGGGCATATCATCTAATCAATCCATTAATATTATTGAACTTCATAATAAAAAAATAAAAAATAATTTACATTATTACATATTATTATTATTATTCCATATTCCATTTTCAATACACTGGACTTGCACATGCACATATATAATAACAACAAAATATAACACAATAATATCTCGCTGCCTACAACACAAAGAGATAAATAAATAAATACATTTTCAGTAAGATCACAAATTAAATACTGCATGCTTCATTTATTCATAATTTATTAAAAACAAGTGGAAACGTTGCAGTCGGACGCAACCGACTGCGGTATACTCGATACCAGTATTAAAAATTTAGATGCCCATCCATGTGGGATGTCAATTGCTATCTTCATACCAAATTTGGTGACTCTAGCTCGAAGTTTGTATAAAGTGGGGAAAGGGGGGCTGGGGGCGGTATGGGTGGAATATCATCCAAATTTTTGATGCAGATCTTTGTGGAATGTCAATTGCTATCTTCATAACAAATTTGGTGACTCTAGCTCAAAGTTTGTAAAAGTGGGGAAAGGGGGGCTGGGGGCAGTATGGGTGGGCGTGGCATCCAAATTTTTGCTGCAGATCCTTGTGGAATGTCAAATGCTACCTTCATACCAAATTTGGTGACTCTAGCTCGAAGTTTGTATAAAGTGGGGAAAGGGGGGCTGGGGGCAGTATGGTTGGGCGTGGCATCCAAATTTTTGCTGCAGATCCTTGTGGAATGTCATATGCTACCTTCATACCAAATTTGGTGACTCTAGCTCAAAGTTTGTAAAAGGTGGGGAAAGGAGGGCGGAATGGATGGGCTAGGCTCCAAAACTTTGATGCAGATTGTTGGGGGTCGTTAACAGCTATCTTGCTACCAAATTTGGTGGCTCTAGCTCCACTACTCTGGAAGATACACGCATTCCCGTTTTTTACGAAGCGTTGGGGCAGATGGGGGTGGCTAGAGCGGTATTGGTGGGCGTGGCATCCAAACTTTTGATGCAGTTTTTGGGGGGTCATCATCATCTATCTTGGCACCAAATTTGGTGACTCTAGCTAAAAAACTGTGGGAGATATAGGCTTTTGTGATTTCTAAATGCGGGGGGGCTGGGAGCGGGATGGGTGGGCGTCGCTCCAAAACTTTGATGCAGCTCTTTTGGGGTCGTTACCAGCTATCTTCCTACCAAATTTGGTGGCTCTAGCTCCACTACTCTGGAAGATACACGCATTCCCGTTTTTTACGAAGCATTGGGGCATCTGGGGGCGGCTAGGGCGGTATTGGTGGGCGTGGCATCCAAACGTTTGGTGCAGTTTTTGGGGGGTCATCATCAGCTAAATTGGCACCAAATTTGGTGGCTCTAGCTCAAAAACTGTGGGAGATATAGGCTTTTTTGACTTTAAAATGCGGGGGGTCTGGGGGCGGAATGGGGGGGCGTGGCTCCAAAATTTTTGATTCAGTTTTTTGGGGGTTGCTAGTAGCTATCTTCTTACCAAATTTGGTAGTTCTAGCTGTAAGGGTGTGTGAAATATGCGGATTTATCGTTTTTGAGTTATCGAATTTATCGATTTGCCAGCCCCCCAGTTATCGTGGAACCCCAATCTTGACACTTTAATATACTATCCCATAGATAAAGAGAATTGGAAAGTTTCAAGTCTCTAGCTTGAAGGGTGTGGAAAAAACTTGCACACATACGGACGGACAGACGGACAGACGGACAGAGGGACAGACACCATGACGGACATTGCACAAAACCAATATACTCTTTACCTTCGGTATCGAGTATAAAAATTGCAAGTTCTTTGTAATAACATCCGTATGCTAATACAAACTATCGGCGAGATCGATATCGACAAATACTAAACGGTTTTATTGTTTAGCATTGCAACTCCGTTCCGCATCCGACGTTCATATTTTTATATGCTCGTTATCGATTCGAGGTTATTAAATAAATCGTGTTTTATTTAATAAGAAATTCCTAATTCGCATTAAAAAAAAAAAAAAACGTTTATTTTTTTGTGCACCGTTCAGAACTGTTCTGTTTTTATTGGCATATGTGTATATCGTCCTAAAAGTAAATAAATTTTTATTTCTGACTGCTTAAGATCCTAGCATGCCCATAGACGAGGCCAAGGACAAAATAACCTCCTTGCTGTTCCGGTCGGGCTTCATAAAAGATCAAGTTCCGAGCCAAGCAATTTCGTTGGGTCTAGTGTCCCATTGAGCAAGGAACAAACTGATCCCCGAGCATCATAATCTGAAAAGTGTCCAGAAACAGTCGTCCCACCTATTACCATATCCATCAGTCAAAAACTTAAAATGCACAGCATGTTTACGCTGATAACTTTCATTTCGGTGACCGACAGACTGAGTCAATTTGAGTCAAAATTCGCTTCCAAATCTGATGTGTCACTGCACACTCTCAAGGTCCGCCAAAAGCATATTCGGACCTTGTGGAACAAGGTTCAACAGGAGTTCGAGCGCTGTTCAGGAGCGCTCGCTGAATCTGCTGGACACAGCGGTGCTTCCGATACCGCGATACTCCACGCAAAATATGACCACTGCTATGCGGCGTGCAAACGCTGTGCATCCATGCTCAGTCAACAGATTCAGGACGCTACAGTTCCAGTCCCAAGTTCAAATAGTGTCTATCGGCCAAGAGGCTGCCGCTCACTGCCTGTTGACACCGAAGTCTTTTCCGGAGACTATTGGAAATGGCCCACGTTCCAGGACATTTTCGCAGCGGTGTACATCAACAACCCAAGTCTAGTCCCAGTTGAAAAGCTGTTCCACTTTAATGCAAAAACTAGTGGCGATGCTGCAGTTATCGTGTCAAAATCTTCACTCACTAACGATGGCTTTGCATCAGCTTGGCAAGCACTCGTGAACAGGTTCGAGAACAAAAGACTGTTAGTCAACAGTCAGCTCCGAATTCTGTTCAACGTACAACCAATTTCTCACGAGTCTGCAGCCGCATTAAAAGAACTACAGAGCACCATCCAAGGGTGCCTATCGGCATTAGAATTATCCGATATCTCCACTGAGAATTGGGATTGTCTCCTCGTTCTCATGTGCGCGTCAAAGCTTCCGAAACACACACTTTCGCTGTGGGAACAGTCTGTCCATAGCACAGCAGATATTCCAACTTGGGTTGAGCTTAAGAATTTCCTGTTATAGAACTTTAGAGGCAATAGAAGATGTAAGGCCCCAGGTAGCTCCTCAGCTGGCGTTTAAGGCTACCAGAAAATAACCCCCTTCCAAAAGAGTGAACTCCTTTGAAGCCAAGGTCACTGCCTGACGTGACAACGTCTTATAAATCGATAGAGCCGGCTGCACGCACGAAAAAACATAACTCATTTGCCGTTACCTCGCTCATGTGTCGTTACCTCTCTCTGACATGACGTATGTGTCGTTACCTCGCTCTGAAGTGCAAGCGAGAGCGCGGTGTGAGCTCTATGAGAGTGTATTGGTGCAAATGCTTGCAGAGCAATACGCTATTGGTGTTAGCTATATGAGAGTGTATTGGTGCAAGTGTTTTGTTCTTATATTGAAATAATATGTTGTTGTTGTACAACAATATCTCTGCCTGCAAATGAGTATTGGTTCAGTGGCAGAGAAGCGGACGGTCGAGCCACACAGCTCTGCTGTTTAACAACAAGAATGATGATGTTGAACACCCTGTTAAAATATAAGTGCTATTGTGAATATGTAGTTCCATAATATATTTGAAATAGTTGCATATTTTGATATTTATAAGTTGGGAAATTACTAAAATAGTTTAATAATATTAAATAATTAATTTATTAATATGGAAAATAAGCTGGTTAGGGTATCCAACTTCATCATTCATCATTCGTCAAGTCCAACTATGTTTTGCTTCACACACACTAACAGTCCAACATATCAGACTTCTATTTTCGATATTAATTATATATTAAGTGATATATTGTCGAATATTCGTGCTATCATCATTAAAATGAATAGCATCGGTCCGCTAGTGTAGCGATTGTAGGTTATGCTATAATTGACAAAATTAAGTGTCTGAAATGAGAGAGCGCGGAACGAGCGACAAAGAAGCACAATCGGCCTTTGCGTTCGGCAGCGTTCGACATCCGTCTCTCTCCTACTTGAGTGAGCGATGCTTCTGCATGGACAGCTGCTATACTATAGTACACTTACATGTTTTGATTGAGTATCAAGTGCAGTGAAAAGTGAATGTGGTGTCAATTGTTTATAGCAACGATAATTACAGCGATAACGGTAATGATTCTTTCGATATTAATTATATATTAAGTGATACATTGTCGAATATTCGTGCTTTCATCATTAAAATGAATAGCGTCGGTCCGCTAGTGTAGCGATTGTAGGTTATGCTATAACTGACAAAATTAAGTGCCTGAAATGACAGGTTGGACCAGCCATCCGTCAAAGGGAACATTTTCTCCCATATCAAACACATTGAGGCGGGCTTTTTATACTCGATACCGAAGGTAAAGAGTATATTGGGTTTGTGCAATGTCCGTCCGTCCGTCCGTCCGTCTGTATGTTCGCAACTTTTTTCCACACCCTTCAAGCTAGAGACTTGAAACTTTCCAATTCTCTTTATCTATGGGATAGTAAATTAAAGTCTCAAGATGGGGGTTCTACGATAACTGGGGGGCTGGCAAATCGATAAATTCGATAACTCAAAACCGATAAATCCACATATTTCGCACATCCTTACAGCAAGAGCTACCAAATTTGGAGGGAAGATAGCTAATAGCAACCTCAAAAAAACTGCATCAAAAATTTTGGAGCCACGCCCACCCATTCCGCCCCCAGCCCCCCCGCAATTTAAAGTCAAAAAAGCCTATAGCTCCCACAGTTTTTGAGCCAGAGCCACCAAATTTGGTGCCAAGATAGGCGATGATGACCCCCCAAAAAACTGCATCAAAAGTTTGGATGCCACGCCTACCGATACTGCCCTAGCCGCCCCCAGATGCCCCAACGCTTCGTCAAAAACGGGAATGCGTGTATCTTCCAGAGTTGTGAAGATAGAGCCACCAAATTTGGCAGGAAGATAGCTTGCAACGACCCCCAAGAAACTGCAGCAAAGTTTTGGAGCCACGCCCAACACTTCCGCCCCCCTTTCCCCACCTTATACAAACTTTGAGCTAGAGTCACCAAATTTTGTATGAAGGTAGCATTTGACATTCCACAAGGATCTGCAGCAAAAATTTGGATGCCACGCCCAACCATACTGCCCCCAGCCCCCCTTTCCCCACTTTATACAAACTTCGAGCTAGAGTCACCAAATTTGGTATGAAGGTAGCAATTGACATCCCACATGGATCGGCAGCAAAAATTTGAATGCCACGCCCACCCATACCGCCCCAAGCCTTATAGCCCCCCTTTCACCACCTTTTACATGCTTCGAACTAGAGTCACCAAATTTGGTATGAAGGTAGCATTTGACATTCCACAAGGATCTGCAGCAAAAATTTGGATGCCATGCCCAACCATACCGCCCCCAGCCCCATAGCCCCCCTTTCCCCACCTTATACAAACTTTGAGCTAGAGTCAACAAATTTGGTATAAAGGTAGCATTTGACATTCCACAAGGATCTGCAGAAAAAATTTGGATGCCACGCCCAACCATACCGCCCCCAGCCCCCCTTTCCCCACTTTATACAAACTTTGAGCTAGAGTCACCGAATTTGGTATGAAGGTAGCATTTGACATTCCACAAGGATCTGCAGCAAAAATTTGGATGCCACGCCCAACCATACCACCTCCAGCCCCCCTTTCCCCACTTTTACAAACTTTGAGCTAGAGTCACCAAATTTGTTATGAAGATAGCAATTGACATTCCACAAAGATCTGCATCAAAAATTTGGATGATATTCCACCCATACCGCCCCCAGCCCCCCTTTCCCCACTTTATACAAACTTCGAGCTAGAGTCACCAAATTTGGTATGAAGATAGCAATTGACATCCCACATGGATGGGCATCAAGATTTTTAATACTGGTATCGAGTATACCGCAGTCAGTTGCGTCCGACTGCAACGTTTCCACTTGTTTTTATATAGATTTTTGCAGTATGTTAAATTTGAGATTTATATTAAGCTTGTTCCGTTAAGGCTTTAAGCAAACACAAACACCGAACATTTAGATTAATGACATATAGTTATAGGGGGTAGAACACACAAGTCATACTCAATGATTTCGTTTCGGCTTTATAAAAAGCTTTTTTAATTCAATATTACAGGCCTAAGTTCTAGTACTCACTATATACATATCTAAGAATGCTTTTATGTATGTCACTATTTTTAATGCCTTAAGAAGTTCGTTAAGCTGGTATAATAAATCTTGTTTTAACAAAATAATTTAGATATTTATATTTTTACTTCACCGTTAATTTAGATTGCTATTATTATAATTTTTTTATTCACTATTCGGTTCTATTCTATCTCAGTAATAATTTATTTTGCTTTACATTCTTTAAGGTAATCTTTTAGGCTTAGCAAATAATCTTTTCCTTAACTTTCCTTCTGCTCGCTATAAGATTTTCGTCAAATGACACTATTCATTTTTATTTTGTCATACTCGACTAAATCTTTTTCATCAAACTCACATATCAAATCAATTTCAAACAAGTAAGAAGGCTCTAGTCGGGAGAGCCCGACTAGAAGATACCCTAAACCCAGTTGCAATAAATATATTTAATTTATATAAGACTTTGGTATACTGGCTTAGCTTCCATCGATTAAGTTCAATATCTCCGGTGTTTCTCAACCGATTTGGACGAAATTTTCAGAAAAGTTCTATCATTAAACATTACTTCAACCCTCATTTTTAGATTTTCCAAATTCGATATTTTATTGTTATCGATGTTATGTGTATATCGGAAACCAGAATAGTTATCGATAATTTGAATCAAACTTGTTCTGCTCATGGTATAGGAGAACTTAAATACCAAATCTGAAGTCTGTAGCTCTTGTAGAGTCTGAGATCCACGCGTTCATACAGACGGACAGACGGACAGACAGACGGACAGACGGACATGGCTATATCGTCTCGGCTGTTGATGCTGATCAAGAATATATATACTTTATAGGGTCGGAGATGCTTCCTTCTGCCTGTTACATACTTTTGCACAAAACCATAATACCCTTATTTACCCATTTTATGGGTTAAGGGTATAAAAACATAGTGACGCGCAGAGTTAATTTTGGCTATGCCAAGACTATGATACCCTTCACTCAGCCAAATCAATGCTCCCACCCTCTTATTAATGTTTCTGTGCAGTTGTTGGTAATTTTTCGCTAATATTTTTACTCTTGAGCGTCATTTACTTGTTCGTGTGCGACAACAACAACAATTTGACATGTAGGTACTTGAAAGTCCACGACAGAGACAACAATTGATGGTACGATATGGTAAATTTGTATGATGGCTATGTCGTAGAATGCTCCGATCGAAATGAAATTTCATAGTGAACAAACCCAACATGATCTAAGCAATCTGTGAAAGTTTCATCCAGATCGGTTCAGCAGTTTGGCCAGAAATCGTGTTGAAACAGACAGACGGACAGACGGACAGAAGGACAGACGGAAATCAATTCCTGAGCTCGTCCTGATCATTTTGATATATGGTTTATGGGGTCTCCCATCATTCCTTTAAGGCGTTACAGATTCATGACAAAGTCAATATACCCTGTGAAGGGTATTATAAAGAAAATGACATCGTAAATCCACCTCATGTCAGCAACATGAAACATGTATAATTAGTTTGAAAATATAAGTGAACACAAAAGACGTGCATTTCTGCCTATGGAAATATTTTGTTCAACCCGCATATTTAAGCTACAACGGAGTCATTTTGAAGCCACCTACACAACCAGGAAAACCCAGCCTACTACAGAAACATTGGTCTTTCGTGCCGGATTTCTAAAAATAAGCACAGCAAGCATCGTTGGAATGTTCCGATCAGAGACCACAGATAAGTCATATTTTTATACCCTTAACCCATAAAATGGGTAATTAAGGGTATAATGATTTTGTGCAAAAGTATGTAACAGGCAGAAGGAAGCATCTCCGACCCCATAAAGTATATATATTCTTGATCAGCATCAATAGCCGAGACGATATAGCCATGTCAGCTGTCCGTCCGTCTGTCTGTCTGTATGAACGCGTGGATCTCAGAGACTACAAGAGCTAGAAACTTCAGATTTGGTATTTAAGTTCTCCTATACCATAAGCAAAACAAGTTTGCTTCAAATTATCGATAACTATTCTGGTTTCCGATATACACATGGAATCGATAACAAAAAATTTCGAATTTGGAAAATCTAAAAATGAGGGTTGAAGTAATGGGTAATGATAGAACTTTTCTGAAAATTTCGTCCAAATCGGGTAAGAAACACCGTCGATATTGAACTTAATCGATTGAAGCTAAGTCAGTATACCAAAGTCTTACATAAATTTAATTTATTTATTGCAACTGGGTTCAGGGTATCTTCTAGTCGGGCTCTCCCGACTAGAGCCTTCTTACTTGTTTCATATATTTTTTGCATTTTGTCATGTGGCAACTCCTCCGCAAAATATACTTATCTTACTAGTGCTTACTCTCAGAACACTCTGTTCAACTCATTAACGCCCACATAAAAGGGCAAGTGCATAAATTATATCCATATATAGTTTATTTCCTTCGCTTCAAAAATTAAGCCGGCATATTTGCATTTGCATATGCATTAAAAAGTGAACGTACTTACATATTTACAAGCATAAACCGGCAAACGCACATGCATGCATACGTTCATCACTGACTCCAAGCCGTTATCGTTGGCTGCTCAAGCAACACATGTCAGTAACCAACGGTTTGTGATACCCTTTTTTTTCCAACAAGTGGGGTATGTAGTTTTTTTCAATCAACGTGTCACATAATTTTTTTATTATTATTTTTTTATATATATTTTTTTTGGGGCATATCATCTAATCAATCCATTAATATTATTGAACTTCATAATAAAAAAATAAAAAATAATTTACATTATTACATATTATTATTATTATTATTCCATATTCCATTTTCAATACACTGGACTTGCACATGCACATATATAATAACAACAAAATATAACACAATAATATCTCGCTGCCTACAACACAAAGAGATAAATAAATAAATACATTTTCAGTAAGATCACAAATTAAATACTGCATGCTTCATTTATTCATAATTTATTAAAAACAAGTGGAAACGTTGCAGTCGGACGCAACCGACTGCGGTATACTCGATACCAGTATTAAAAATTTAGATGCCCATCCATGTGGGATGTCAATTGCTATCTTCATACCAAATTTGGTGACTCTAGCTCGAAGTTTGTATAAAGTGGGGAAAGGGGGGCTGGGGGCGGTATGGGTGGAATATCATCCAAATTTTTGATGCAGATCTTTGTGGAATGTCAATTGCTATCTTCATAACAAATTTGGTGACTCTAGCTCAAAGTTTGTAAAAGTGGGGAAAGGGGGGCTGGGGGCAGTATGGGTGGGCGTGGCATCCAAATTTTTGCTGCAGATCCTTGTGGAATGTCAAATGCTACCTTCATACCAAATTTGGTGACTCTAGCTCGAAGTTTGTATAAAGTGGGGAAAGGGGGGCTGGGGGCAGTATGGTTGGGCGTGGCATCCAAATTTTTGCTGCAGATCCTTGTGGAATGTCATATGCTACCTTCATACCAAATTTGGTGACTCTAGCTCAAAGTTTGTAAAAGGTGGGGAAAGGAGGGCGGAATGGATGGGCTAGGCTCCAAAACTTTGATGCAGATTGTTGGGGGTCGTTAACAGCTATCTTGCTACCAAATTTGGTGGCTCTAGCTCCACTACTCTGGAAGATACACGCATTCCCGTTTTTTACGAAGCGTTGGGGCAGATGGGGGTGGCTAGAGCGGTATTGGTGGGCGTGGCATCCAAACTTTTGATGCAGTTTTTGGGGGGTCATCATCATCTATCTTGGCACCAAATTTGGTGACTCTAGCTAAAAAACTGTGGGAGATATAGGCTTTTGTGATTTCTAAATGCGGGGGGGCTGGGAGCGGGATGGGTGGGCGTCGCTCCAAAACTTTGATGCAGCTCTTTTGGGGTCGTTACCAGCTATCTTCCTACCAAATTTGGTGGCTCTAGCTCCACTACTCTGGAAGATACACGCATTCCCGTTTTTTACGAAGCATTGGGGCATCTGGGGGCGGCTAGGGCGGTATTGGTGGGCGTGGCATCCAAAATTTTGGTGCAGTTTTTGGGGGGTCATCATCAGCTAAATTGGCACCAAATTTGGTGGCTCTAGCTCAAAAACTGTGGGAGATATAGGCTTTTTTGACTTTAAAATGCGGGGGGGCTGGGGGCGGAATGGGGGGGCGTGGCTCCAAAATTTTTGATTCAGTTTTTTGGGGGTTGCTAGTAGCTATCTTCTTACCAAATTTGGTAGTTCTAGCTGTAAGGGTGTGTGAAATATGCGGATTTATCGTTTTTGAGTTATCGAATTTATCGATTTGCCAGCCCCCCAGTTATCGTGGAACCCCAATCTTGACACTTTAATATACTATCCCATAGATAAAGAGAATTGGAAAGTTTCAAGTCTCTAGCTTGAAGGGTGTGGAAAAAACTTGCACACATACGGACGGACAGACGGACAGACGGACAGAGGGACAGACACCATGACGGACATTGCACAAAACCAATATACTCTTTACCTTCGGTATCGAGTATAAAAATTGCAAGTTCTTTGTAATAACATCCGTATGCTAATACAAACTATCGGCGAGATCGATATCGACAAATACTAAACGGTTTTATTGTTTAGCATTGCAACTCCGTTCCGCATCCGACGTTCATATTTTTATATGCTCGTTATCGATTCGAGGTTATTAAATAAATCGTGTTTTATTTAATAAGAAATTCCTAATTCGCATTAAAAAAAAAAAAAAACGTTTATTTTTTTGTGCACCGTTCAGAACTGTTCTGTTTTTATTGGCATATGTGTATATCGTCCTAAAAGTAAATAAATTTTTATTTCTGACTGCTTAAGATCCTAGCATGCCCATAGACGAGGCCAAGGACAAAAATAACCTCCTTGCTGTTCCGGTCGGGCTTCATAAAAGATCAAGTTCCGAGCCAAGCAATTTCGTTGGGTCTAGTGTCCCATTGAGCAAGGAACAAACTGATCCCCGAGCATCATAATCTGAAAAGTGTCCAGAAACAGTCGTCCCACCTATTACCATATCCATCAGTCAAAAACTTAAAATGCACAGCATGTTTACGCTGATAACTTTCATTTCGGTGACCGACAGACTGAGTCAATTTGAGTCAAAATTCGCTTCCAAATCTGATGTGTCACTGCACACTCTCAAGGTCCGCCAAAAGCATATTCGGACCTTGTGGAACAAGGTTCAACAGGAGTTCGAGCGCTGTTCAGGAGCGCTCGCTGAATCTGCTGGACACAGCGGTGCTTCCGATACCGCGATACTCCACGCAAAATATGACCACTGCTATGCGGCGTGCAAACGCTGTGCATCCATGCTCAGTCAACAGATTCAGGACGCTACAGTTCCAGTCCCAAGTTCAAATAGTGTCTATCGGCCAAGAGGCTGCCGCTCACTGCCTGTTGACACCGAAGTCTTTTCCGGAGACTATTGGAAATGGCCCACGTTCCAGGACATTTTCGCAGCGGTGTACATCAACAACCCAAGTCTAGTCCCAGTTGAAAAGCTGTTCCACTTTAATGCAAAAACTAGTGGCGATGCTGCAGTTATCGTGTCAAAATCTTCACTCACTAACGATGGCTTTGCATCAGCTTGGCAAGCACTCGTGAACAGGTTCGAGAACAAAAGACTGTTAGTCAACAGTCAGCTCCGAATTCTGTTCAACGTACAACCAATTTCTCACGAGTCTGCAGCCGCATTAAAAGAACTACAGAGCACCATCCAAGGGTGCCTATCGGCATTAGAATTATCCGATATCTCCACTGAGAATTGGGATTGTCTCCTCGTTCTCATGTGCGCGTCAAAGCTTCCGAAACACACACTTTCGCTGTGGGAACAGTCTGTCCATAGCACAGCAGATATTCCAACTTGGGTTGAGCTTAAGAATTTCCTGTTATAGAACTTTAGAGGCAATAGAAGATGTAAGGCCCCAGGTAGCTCCTCAGCTGGCGTTTAAGGCTACCAGAAAATAACCCCCTTCCAAAAGAGTGAACTCCTTTGAAGCCAAGGTCACTGCCTGACGTGACAACGTCTTATAAATCGATAGAGCCGGCTGCACGCACGAAAAAACATAACTCATTTGCCGTTACCTCGCTCATGTGTCGTTACCTCTCTCTGACATGACGTATGTGTCGTTACCTCGCTCTGAAGTGCAAGCGAGAGCGCGGTGTGAGCTCTATGAGAGTGTATTGGTGCAAATGCTTGCAGAGCAATACGCTATTGGTGTTAGCTATATGAGAGTGTATTGGTGCAAGTGTTTTGTTCTTATATTGAAATAATATGTTGTTGTTGTACAACAATATCTCTGCCTGCAAATGAGTATTGGTTCAGTGGCAGAGAAGCGGACGGTCGAGCCACACAGCTCTGCTGTTTAACAACAAGAATGATGATGTTGAACACCCTGTTAAAATATAAGTGCTATTGTGAATATGTAGTTCCATAATATATTTGAAATAGTTGCATATTTTGATATTTATAAGTTGGGAAATTACTAAAATAGTTTAATAATATTAAATAATTAATTTATTAATATGGAAAATAAGCTGGTTAGGGTATCCAACTTCATCATTCATCATTCGTCAAGTCCAACTATGTTTTGCTTCACACACACTAACAGTCCAACATATCAGACTTCTATTTTCGATATTAATTATATATTAAGTGATATATTGTCGAATATTCGTGCTATCATCATTAAAATGAATAGCATCGGTCCGCTAGTGTAGCGATTGTAGGTTATGCTATAATTGACAAAATTAAGTGTCTGAAATGAGAGAGCGCGGAACGAGCGACAAAGAAGCACAATCGGCCTTTGCGTTCGGCAGCGTTCGACATCCGTCTCTCTCCTACTTGAGTGAGCGATGCTTCTGCATGGACAGCTGCTATACTATAGTACACTTACATGTTTTGATTGAGTATCAAGTGCAGTGAAAAGTGAATGTGGTGTCAATTGTTTATAGCAACGATAATTACAGCGATAACGGTAATGATTCTTTCGATATTAATTATATATTAAGTGATACATTGTCGAATATTCGTGCTTTCATCATTAAAATGAATAGCGTCGGTCCGCTAGTGTAGCGATTGTAGGTTATGCTATAACTGACAAAATTAAGTGCCTGAAATGACAGGTTGGACCAGCCATCCGTCAAAGGGAACATTTTCTCCCATATCAAACACATTGAGGCGGGCTTTTTATACTCGATACCGAAGGTAAAGAGTATATTGGGTTTGTGCAATGTCCGTCCGTCCGTCCGTCCGTCTGTATGTTCGCAACTTTTTTCCACACCCTTCAAGCTAGAGACTTGAAACTTTCCAATTCTCTTTATCTATGGGATAGTAAATTAAAGTCTCAAGATGGGGGTTCTACGATAACTGGGGGGCTGGCAAATCGATAAATTCGATAACTCAAAACCGATAAATCCACATATTTCGCACATCCTTACAGCAAGAGCTACCAAATTTGGAGGGAAGATAGCTAATAGCAACCTCAAAAAAACTGCATCAAAAATTTTGGAGCCACGCCCACCCATTCCGCCCCCAGCCCCCCCGCAATTTAAAGTCAAAAAAGCCTATAGCTCCCACAGTTTTTGAGCCAGAGCCACCAAATTTGGTGCCAAGATAGGCGATGATGACCCCCCAAAAAACTGCATCAAAAGTTTGGATGCCACGCCTACCGATACTGCCCTAGCCGCCCCCAGATGCCCCAACGCTTCGTCAAAAACGGGAATGCGTGTATCTTCCAGAGTTGTGAAGATAGAGCCAACAAATTTGGCAGGAAGATAGCTTGCAACGACCCCCAAGAAACTGCAGCAAAGTTTTGGAGCCACGCCCAACACTTCCGCCCCCCTTTCCCCACCTTATACAAACTTTGAGCTAGAGTCACCAAATTTTGTATGAAGGTAGCAATTGACATTCCACATGGATCTGCAGCAAAAATTTGGATGCCACGCCTACCCATACCGCCCCCAGCCCCCCTTTCCCCACTTTTTACAAACTTCGAGCTAGAGTCACCAAATTTGAAAGGAAGATAGCAATTGACATTTCACAAGGAGCTGCAACAAAAATTTGGATGCCACGCCCACCCATACCAGTCCCAGCCCCCCTTTTCCCACCTTTTACAAACTTCGAGCTAGAGTCACCAAATTTGGTATGAAGATAGCAATTGACATTTCGCAAAGATTTGCAGTAGAAATGTAGATGCCACTCCCACCCATACCGCCCCCAGCCCCCCTTTCAGCAGCCCCCCTTTCAACAGCTCTTACAAACTTTCAGCTAGATTCACCAAATTTGGAAGGAAGATAGTTGATGGCATCCCCATCTGCATGGGAGAATCTTTAAGGCAGCGTACACCCCTGCCCCATCCGTAACCCTTTGCAATCAGGCCTCTTTTTACCTGTTTTAATACTGCTACCGAGTATGCCGCAGTCGGTTGCGTCCGACTGCAACGTTTCCACTTGTTAAAAACTAGATTTTCTTAAGACGTTGTCACGTTCAACTATCGTCAGTAAACCGACTTTACAGACAACCAATGTTTTTTTTTAAATTTTTTTTGGCTTTAAGATCCATTCACGCCCACCCATTCCATCTCCCTTTCCCCACCTTTTACAAACTTTTAGCTAGAGTCACCAAATTTGTTATGAAGATAGCAATTGACATTCCACATAGATCTGCATCACAAATTTGGATGCCACGCCCACACATACCTCCCCCAGCCCTCCTTTCCCCACCTTTTACAAACTTTGAGCTAGATTCACCAAATTTGGTATGAAGATAGCAATTGACATTTCCCAAAGATCTGCATCACAAATTTGGATGCCACACCCACCCAATCCGCACCCAGCCCTCTTTCCCCACTATTTACAATTTTCGAGCTAAAGTCACCAAATTGTGTATGAAGATAGCAATTGACGTTCTAAAATGATCTGTATCACAAATTTGGATGCCAAGCCTACCCATACCACCCCCAGCCCCCCTTTCCACACTTTTTTCAAACTTTGAGCTAGAGTCACCAAATTTGGTATGAAGATAGCAATTGACATTTCGCAAAGATCTGCAGTAAAAATGTAGATGCCACACCCACCCATACCGCCCCCAGCCCTCTTTCCCCACTTTTTACAATTTTCGAGCTAGAGTCACCAAATTTGGTATGAAGAAAGCAATTGACATTCCACAATGATCTGCATCACAATTTTGGATGCCAAGCCCACCCATACCACACCCAGCCCCCCTTTCCTCACTTGTTTCAAACTTTGAGCTTGAGTCACCAAATTGGGTATGAACATAGTTATTGACATTCGCCAAAGATCTGCATGAAAACTTTGGATGCCACGCCCACCCACCATCACACCAACATGTGCACCGTGTATGCCTAGCTTAACGCTCTCTCTCATTTAAGCGCTCATTTGATACTTACTGTTTATACCCTTAACCCATAAAATGGGTAATTAAGGGTATAATGATTTTGTGCAAAAGTATGTAACAGGCAGAAGGAAGCATCTCCGACCCCATAAAGTATATATATTCTTGATCAGCATCAACAGCCGAGACGATATATCCATGTCCGTCTGTCCGTCTGTCTGTCTTTCTGTTTGAACGCGTGGATCTTAGAGACTACAAGAGCTACAGACTACAGATTTAGGATATAAGTTTTCATATACCATGAGCAGAACAAGTTTGCTTCAAATTATCGATAACTATTCTGGTGTCCGATATACACATAATATCGATAAGAAAAAATATCGAATTTGGAAAATCTAAAAATGAGGGTTGAAGTAATGGGTAGCGATAGAACTTTTCTGAAAATGTCGTCCAAATCGGTTAAGAAACACCGGAGATATCGAATTTTATCGCTTGAAGCTAAGTCAGTTTACCAAAGTCTTACATAAATTTAATTTATTTATTGCAAATGGGTTCAGGGTATCTTCTAGTCGGGCTCTCCTGACTAGAGCCGTCTTACTTGTTTATATTGCTCTTGCAGTGATACGTTTTACTTATACTTACCGTCGCCTTACTTTGTTTTGTGCTAGCATATTTGTTTCCAGACAACACCTTAAAATAATTTGAAAATGTTTGCATGCTGTAGCACTAATTGCAAAGTGGTTGGAACCACCAACTAAGATTTTATTTTGTGTGGATTGTGTGACAACATGATCCACATGAAATGTGCTGGCTTTACTCCCAAAATCAGGGATTTCTTAATTGCTGATACAGGTCTTAAATGGTACTGCGAGCCCTGCAATTTAGCTGTTAAAGAATCGACCAATTTCATGAGGCAGACTCATGCTGGCTTTAAAGCTATGCATGTAGCCTTTAATAATCTGCAAGCGTCGTTCAACGAGCTTGAGCTTAACTTTAAAAATGGCAAGGGGATTACCGAATCTCCGAAGCGTAAAAAGACTTCGGGTCCTAATCCACTTATTGCCACACCTGTTCTGCCAACCAAACCCCTTCTAGTGCCTAACAATAATCCTTCAATTGGTTCCAATTCTAACTCACTAATGTTATTTAACTCCCCTGCAAGAAATCCTATCAATAACCAAGGCACTTTATCTTCTGATCCTTTGCACGAGCCCTCTGGTTCAGCAGCTCGTGTGCCTATTAATCCTAATACAGGTACAACTGGGGCTCCCAAGCCTCTGGTTGTTGCACCACTTAATAAATTTTTATTTGTGTCCAGGCTGGCATCCGATACTTCATCGGATGATGTTTCAGCTTACGTTAAAAGTAAAATTGATTCTCCCCTTATTATTGTTGAGAAGTTTAAATTTAAACACGCCCGAAGTATATCTTCTTTCAAGTTAAGCGTGCCGCCTGAACTCTTTTCGACAATTTGTACGGAAAAATTCTGGCCGCAGCAGCTTGTTGTAAAGGAGTATGAGAATAGGCGAACTAATAATAATAATAGGGGCATTAGGATTAGTAGTACACCGCCTGTTAGCCACCCAGTTGCCTCCACCACGGTGGCAAAAAACTAAGAAAACTACTGTAATGTAGCTTATCAAAGGCTGAGGTACCTCAGTCCCTCCAGGGCCACCCTAAAAGAAATTTGTATAGTGCCGGGACTGTTGGATTGTGGATATAAGAAAACACCACGTTTAGAAAAGAAAAAAAAAACAATCTTGGCGTGTTTCGTAGAACAGGACAAACCTGAAACGACACCGGTTCTTCCGAGTGATGAGTGACAACGCCTTCTGGCAGTGTAACAACCCCTGTCTACTCCGGCTCGATTGCCCCTGGTATTACCTAGGCTGCACCAAGTTCGGAGACAGGCATGCGCCGTTTGAGAGTGCGCGGGCCGGCGCGGTTTTAACCAAGCGACCTGCCAACGGAGTCTCAAACGGTGGGCTACCACACGTACCGTTCGCACTTTGCACTGATTTCCGAAATCTTGGTAACTTTTTAGTTCACCAATTAATAGCACCTCGTTCCATTTTCATTTCGTTATAATGTTATTCTCTTTTATTACTTACGAATGCTACCCTATGTAACCTGCCTACTCGCACCAAACTAGTCTTACAAAAGAATATTTGGCCACCGCAGCGTCGCTTACCCTGACTCCTCGTGTGCAAATTTGTTGTGTTGTTTCCTTGGCGGCCTGTGTGTTTGTCGTCGTGGGAATCCTTGGCTGCGTTGGTGTTTTGTCCTTGCCTGGCTCTTTGTTCTGGGTTCCTCTGCTCGTTGCCAATTGCGCATTTGTCACCCTATAAATTTATTTTCTCTCTCGCAGCGATCGCGACTTGACCCTTGCTTGGCCCCAGCGTAACTAACTTCAGCGTTTGCTCGTTGAGGCGATCGTAGCCCTTCGCTGCGCTTCACTCTCGGCTGCGCTGGCAGTTGCGGGCTTCGCTGCCCACGCTTTCGGCTCGTGCCAGGCCTCTGCTGCGGCGTTGGCTAGGCTCGTGCCAAGCCTCTGCTACTGTTGTCCCTCTCTGCTGCCGGCGTTTTATATGCGCCAGGCCTCTGCTGCTGTTGTTATTCTTCTCTGCTGCCGGCGTTTGGTATGCGCGCCAGGCCTCTGCTGTTGTTGTTATTCTTCTCTGCTGTCGGCGTTTGGTATGCGCGCCAGGCCTCTGCTGCTGTTGTTATTCTTCTCTGCTGTCGGCGTTTGGTATGCGCGCCAGGCCTCTGCTGTTGTTGTTTTCTTTTCTGCTGCCGGCGTTTGATATGCGGGCCAGGCTTCGGCCGCTGTTGTTTCTCTCTCTGCTGTCGGCTCGTGCCCTCTCTGCTCCTCTGCGGTCGGTAACTTAACTTAACTTAAACAGTCACTCAAATCGATGAAGATGAAAGGGTGAAATCACACTTAGAACATTTGTGACTTCATAATACTATAACACTTAATTCTACTAATGATATGTCAAAAAATGTAAGTCTCCATGACCCCAAGACCTAGAACGAGAAAATATCTACATATGTTTTGGAGCCACGCCCACCCATTCCGCCCCCAGCCCCCCGCAGTTTAAAGTAAAAAAAGCCTATAGCTCCCACAGTTTTTGAGCTAGAGCCACCAAATTTGGTGCCAAGATAGGCGATGATGACCCCCCAAAAACTGCATCAAAAGTTTGGATGCCACGCCCGCCAATACTACCCTAGCCGCCCCCAGATGCCCCAACGCTTCGTCAAAAACGGGAATGCGTGTATCTTCCAGAGTTGTGAAGCTAGAGCCACCAAATTAGGCAGGAAGATAGCTTGCAACGACCCCCAAGAAACTGCAGCAAAGTTTTGTAGCCCAACCCTTCCGCCCCCCTTTCCCCACCTTATACAAACTTTGAGCTAGAGTCACAAAATTTTGTATGAAGGTAGCAATTGACATTCCACATGGATCTGCAGCAAAAATTTGGATGCCACGCCTACCCATACCGCCTCCAGCCACCCTTTCCCCACTTTTTACAAACTTTGAGCTAGAGTCACCAAATTTGGAAGGAAGGTAGCAATTGACATTCCACATAGATCTGCAGCAAAACTTTGGATGCCACGCCCACCCATACCGCCCCCAGCCCCCCTTTCCCCACTTTTTACAAACTTCGAGCTAGAGTCACCAAATTTGGAAGGAAGATAGCAATTGACATTTCACAAGGATCTGCAACAAAAATTTGGATGCCACGCCCACCCATACCGCCCCCAGCCACCCTTTCCCCACTTTTTACAAACTTTGAGCTAGAGTCACCAAATTTGGAAGTAAGGTAGCAATTGACATTCCACATAGATCTGCAGCAAAACTTTGGATGCCACGCCCACCCATACCACTCCAAGCCCCCCTTTTCCCACCTTTTACAAACTTCGAGCTAGAGTCACCAAATTTGGTATGAAGATAGCAATTGACATTTCGCCCCCCTTTCAACAGCTCTTACAAACTTTCAGCTAGAGTCACCAAATTTGGAAGGAAGATAGTTGATGGCATCCCCATCTGCATGGGAGAATCTTTAAGGCAGCCCCTGCCCCATCCGTAACCCTTTGCAATCAGGCCTCTTTTTACCTGTTTTAATACTGCTATCGAGTATGCCGCAGTCGGTTGCGTCCGACTGCAACGTTTCCACTTGTTAAAAACTAGATTTTCTTAAGACGTTGTCACGTTCAACTATCGTCAGTAAACCGACTTTACAGACAACCAATGTTTTTTTTTAAATGTTTCTTGGCTGTAAGATCCATCCACGCCCACCCATTCCATCTCCCTTTCCCCACCTTTTACAAACTTTTAGCTAGAGTCACCAAATTTGTTATGAAGATAGCAATTGACATACCACATAGATCTGCATCACAAATTTGAATGCCACGCCCACACATACCGCCCCCAGCCCTCCTTTCCCCACCTTTTACAAACTTTGAGCTAGATTCACCAAATTTGGTATGAAGATAGCAATTGACATTTCCCAAAGATCTGCATCATAAATTTGGATGCCACACCCACCCAATCCGCACCCAGCCCTCTTACCCCACTATTTACAATTTTCGAGCTAAAGTCACCAAATTTGGTATGAAAGTAGCAATTGACGTTCCAAAATGATCTGTATCACAAATTTGGATGCCAAGCCTACCCATACCACACCCAGCCCCCCTTTCCACACTTTTTTCAAACTTTGAGCTAGAGTCACCAAATTTGGTATGAAGATAGCAATTGACATTTCGCAAAGATCTGCAGTAAAAATGTAGATGCCACACCCACCCATACCGCCCCCAGCCCTCTTTCCCCACTTTTTACAATTTTCGAGCTAGAGTCACCAAATTTGGTATGAAGATAGCAATTGACATTCTACAATGATCTGCATCACAATTTTGGATGCCAAGCCCACCCATACCACACCCAGCCCCCCTTTCCTCACTTTTTTCAAACTTTGAGCTTGAGTCACCAAATTGGGTATGAACATAGTTATTGACATTCGCCAAAGATCTGCATGAAAACTTTGGATGCCACGCCCACCCACCATCACACCAACATGTGCACCGTGTATGCCTAGCTTAACGCTCTCTCTTATTTAAGCGCTCATTTGATATTTACTGTTTATACCCTTAACCCATAAAATGGGTAATTAAGGGTATAATGATTTTGTGCAAAAGTATGTAACAGGCAGAAGGAAGCATCTCCGACCCCATAAAGTATATATATTCTTGATCAGCATCAACAGCCGAGACGATATATCTATGTCCGTCTGTCCGTCTGTCTGTCTTTCTGTTTGAACGCGTGGATCTTAGAGACTACAAGAGCTACAGACTACAGATTTAGGATATAAGTTTTCATATACCATGAGCAGTACAAGTTTGCTTCAAATTATCGATAACTATTCTGGTGTCCGATATACACATAATATCGATAAGAAAAAATATCGAATTTGGAAAATCTAAAAATGAGGGTTGAAGTAACGGGGAAGCGATAGAACTTTTCTGAAAATGTCGTCCAAATCGGTTAAGAAACACCGGAGATATCGAATTTTATCGCTTGAAGCTAAGTCAGTTTACCAAAGTCTTACATAAATTTAATTTATTTATTGCAACTGGGTTCAGGGTATCTTCTAGTCGGGCTCTCCTGACTAGAGCCGTCTTACTTGTTTATATTGCTCTTGCAGTGATACGTTTTACTTATACTTACCGTCGCCTTACTTTGTTTTGTGCTAGCATATTTGTTTCCAGACAACACCTTAAAATAATTTGAAAATGTTTGCATGCTGTAGCACTAATTGCAAAGTGGTTGGAACCACCAACTAAGATTTTATTTTGTGTGGATTGTGTGACAACATGATCCACATGAAATGTGCTGGCTTTACTCCCAAAATCAGGGATTTCTTAATTGCTGATACAGGTCTTAAATGGTACTGCGAGCCCTGCAATTTAGCTGTTAAAGAATCGACCAATTTCATGAGGCAGACTCATGCTGGCTTAAAAGCTATGCATGTAGCCTTTAATAATCTGCAAGCGTCGTTCAACGAGCTTGAGCTTAACTTTAAAAATGGCAAGGGGATTACCGAATCTCCGAAGCGTAAAAAGACTTCGGGTCCTAATCCACTTATTGCCACACCTGTTCTGCCAACCAAACCCCTTCTAGTGCCTAACAATAATCCTTCAATTGGTTCCAATTCTAACTCACTAATGTTATTTAACTCCCCTGCAAGAAATCCTATCAATAACCAAGGCACTTTATCTTCTGATCCTTTGCACGAGCCCTCTGGTTCAGCAGCTCGTGTGCCTATTAATCCTAATACAGGTACAACTGGGGCTCCCAAGCCTCTGGTTGTTGCACCACTTAATAAATTTATATTTGTGTCCAGGCTGGCATCCGATACTTCATCGGATGATGTTTCAGCTTACGTTAAAAGTAAAATTGATTCTCCCCTTATTATTGTTGAGAAGTTTAAATTTAAACACGCCCGAAGTATATCTTCTTTCAAGTTAAGCGTGCCGCCTGAACTCTTTTCGACAATTTGTACGGAAAAATTCTGGCCGCAGCAGCTTGTTGTAAAGGAGTATGAGAATAGGCGAACTAATAATAATAATAGGGGCATTAGGATTAGTAGTACACCGCCTGTTAGCCACCCAGTTGCCTCCACCACGGTGGCAAAAAACTAAGAAAACTACTGTAATGTAGCTTATCAAAGGCTGAGGTACCTCAGTCCCTCCAGGGCCACCCTAAAAGAAATTTGTATAGTGCCGGGACTGTTAGATTGTGGATATAAGAAAACACCACGTTTAGAAAAGAAAAAAAAAACAATCTTGGCGTGTTTCGTAGAACAGGACAAACCTGAAACGACACCGGTTCTTCCGAGTGATGAGTGACAACGCCTTCTGGCAGTGTAACAACCCCTGTCTACTCCGGCTCGATTGCCCCTGGTATTACCTAGGCTGCACCAAGTTCGGAGACAGGCATGCGCCGTTTGAGAGTGCGCGGGCCGGCGCGGTTTTAACCAAGCGACCTGCCAACGGAGTCTCAAACGGTGGGCTACCACACGTACCGTTCGCACTTTGCACTGATTTCCGAAATCTTGGTAACTTTTTAGTTCACCAATTAATAGCACCTCGTTCCATTTTCATTTCGTTATAATGTTATTCTCTTTTATTACTTACGAATGCTACCCTATGTAACCTGCCTACTCGCACCAAACTAGTCTTACAAAAGAATATTTGGCCACCGCAGCGTCGCTTACCCTGACTCCTCGTGTGCAAATTTGTTGTGTTGTTTCCTTGGCGGCCTGTGTGTTTGTCGTCGTGGGAATCCTTGGCTGCGTTGGTGTTTTGTCCTTGCCTGGCTCTTTGTTCTGGGTTCCTCTGCTCGTTGCCAATTGCGCATTTGTCACCCTATAAATTTATTTTCTCTCTCGCAGCGATCGCGACTTGACCCTTGCTTGGCCCCAGCGTAACTAACTTCAGCGTTTGCTCGTTGAGGCGATCGTAGCCCTTCGCTGCGCTTCACTCTCGGCTGCGCTGGCAGTTGCGGGCTTCGCTGCCCACGCTTTCGGCTCGTGCCAGGCCTCTGCTGCGGCGTTGGCTAGGCTCGTGCCAAGCCTCTGCTACTGTTGTCCCTCTCTGCTGCCGGCGTTTTATATGCGCCAGGCCTCTGCTGCTGTTGTTATTCTTCTCTGCTGCCGGCGTTTGGTATGCGCGCCAGGCCTCTGCTGTTGTTGTTATTCTTATCTGCTGTCGGCGTTTGGTATGCGCGCCAGGCCTCTGCTGCTGTTGTTATTCTTCTCTGCTGTCGGCGTTTGGTATGCGCGCCAGGCCTCTGCTGTTGTTGTTTTCTTTTCTGCTGCCGGCGTTTGATATGCGGGCCAGGCTTCGGCCGCTGTTGTTTCTCTCTCTGCTGTCGGCTCATGCCCTCTCTGCTCCTCTGCCGTCGGTAACTTAACTTAACTTAAACAGTCACTCAAATCGATGAAGATGAAAGGGTGAAATCACACTTAGAACATGTGTGACTTCATAATACTATAACACTTAATTCTACTAATGATATGTCAAAAAATGTAAGTCTCCATGACCCCAAGACCTAGAACGAGAATGTATCTACATATGTCTTCATGACCCTTAGACCTAAAACAAGAAAATATATACAAATGTCTTCGTGACCCTTATTGCTAATTACTAAGAAAATATATACATATATCAACCTGACACTTACTGTTCCTACTTATGCCTACTTACATATTTACATAAAAATCTGACTCGTCACGGGGCGATTGTGACCCGGAAGAGGCCTTCTGGTAGCTCCATAGCAATTCGTCGTCGCCATCTGCCATGGCGCTGGCTGGTATTTATGATCTCCAGAAGCGTCTGAGGAATGAGCCGGAGTGGTGTATCCACTCGCCATTCGATTTGCGCTATGACCCACTTTTCCTCCTCCTGTAGTACCGCCGCCGTCAGGGCTTTGACGTCCACGTCTGGTCCTAGCAGGTTTTGGATATCGCTGCTTCCAAATGACTAATTTAGCTCCTCGCTTTCATCTTTTGCTGGCTGTCCTACGGGCACACAGGCTGCATTGTTCGGCGCCCCAGCTGTTTGTGTTGTCGACAGTCCTAGCTCGTCACTGACCACCGCCACTCGGGCCAAACTCTCTATTCTCTCGCCGAGTTCCGGCATCAGCCATGAATCCGGTTCAGGGAATATGTACATTTGCATCGCACTAGGTGTATCCGGCCACAGCTCTGTGCTGGCGTCGTCGAACTGCGACAAACCTCGGGCGGGTTCGGCCTCGTTCCCCTCTTCTTCGAATCCCTCGAATCGGCGTTGATACTGGGGAACCCAGCCCCAATCATTTTGGCGTTCTGCTGCCCACTGTCGCCGCGGCTCTTCTGGCTCGTCTTCCTCTATGATGTGGTCGTCCATGGCTTACTAAGGGCGGTGGGATATAATCAAGGTTATATCCCTGGGACTATAGACAAACTATGCTCTACTGGACAATAGTCTGGTGCGATTTTAAACTTGGAAATAATTAAACGTATAATTGCTTCTAACAAATCTTATAAAATATGTTAGACTAATCCGCCTTGTGAGCGGCCCCTAGTTTACTTGTTATTCCTTGCTGGTTGTCTGTGCTGGGTCGAGCGGATGCTCGCCGTCTTCGTTGTCCTGCTGTTCTCCGTCGTCGTGTTGCTAGAAGGCTTTCAGATCGGCTACTCCGGTGGTGCGCCGTTGGTCGGTCTCCGTGTGGCGAACTCTGACTATGTTAGGAGAAGTGAACTTAGTTACCTTATATGGGCCCTCGTAGCGTGGGGCTAGCTTGGCGGCAAATCCGTCGTTAGCTTTTGATAGCACATGTTGTTTTACCAGTACCAAATCACCGATGGCTGGCATCCAATCGCGTCGTCGCAAGTTTTAATGACGACCCTGTTCTACTGATGCTCGCTGTGTGTTATCCTTTGCTGCCTGGAAGATATCGCATAGCTGCTTCGCCTTTGTTTCGGGATCGGTAGCGATTGTTCCAGATCCTGGGGTAACTTCGTCGTACAACGCTCCTGGCAGTCTTGCCTCCCGTCCTTTAACCAGGAACGCCGGACTGAATCCTGTGGTATCAAACACGCTGCTGTTGATGACCAAAGAGATCTCTGGTAGTAGGGTGTCCCAGGTGCTATGTGACCCTTCGATGTATTGGGCAATCATCGTCTTGATCGTCCGGTTCGCTCTTTTTGTCGGGTTTCGTTGTGGATTGTATGGCGCATTGTGCTCCAGTACCATACCAGCCCGTTTACAAAACGCATTAAATGACCGACTTGTAAATTGAGTCCCGTTGTAGCTGACGAACTTTCTTGGTATCCCAAATCGGCTGAGAATCCTGTCCCGAAAAGCTTTTTCCAAGTTTTTTTGAATTGGAACTGTTGGAGTTCCAGTGCCCATCGTGCGATTCGTCCCGTGGGGTTTTCAATAGTGTTGAGCCACTTAAGGGCTAAGTGGTCCGTCACGACGCACAGTGGCGCCCGTAGAACAAGTCAAGTGTCAAAAATCAAAAATTGCATGTGCCTCTAAAAAATATTGAATGAACCTAATTTATAGGAAATTTTCCAGCGATTTCAAATCTGCAATCCATAATGTAACCGGATTTTTTGTTTAGAAGATATAGCTTTTCAAAGATGTCTGATTTTTTGTGTTACATAAAAATCACAATTTTAAGGTAATTTGGTCGGCTTTGAGATACAATATCTCAAAAACTAAGTTACGGATCGTCATTATTTTTGGTTCTATTGATAGATCTATTTATTAAGAAAAGCATAAAAAAAAATTATACTGTTTGCTTTGCGTTTGGCCAGGCAATTCAATATTTACCAACTATCCACTTTTTCACTATTTCTCAACTTTGATGGAAAATAAAAAAAAATTATATCACATTATATCGGCTATTTTTTTAAATTAATTTCTTTGATTATTCCTCTATTAAATGCAAAAAGTTTCATGTGCCCGTTTTTGCACCTTTTTTTTTTAATGTAAAAAAAGTGAAAAAAGTCATAGGAAAAAAATGTGTTGCATGCATTTTTGGGCAATTTATGACATATAACCGTGAAAACCCATTTTTGTTGTTGTTGTTTCGTTCGTTATTGTGAAGATACTTGACTTTTGTTTTTCGTTCTGTAATGCTTACCTGAGATCATTTGTCAAATCCTGTTCCCTAAATTCAGGTGCAGTTACAGGATATACAAATAAATTACCAGGTACGCACCGAATACAGAAATTGCGTTGGCGTACAACTAGTCACACATCCCATTCAGGTAGGCACAAATCTTATTCGGACACGTGCCAAGTACCCAAATTGCATAAATTGACCTTCTTGACCTGGACTTATACAAACAATAGGTAAATTTGTTAGGCATGAAAGCTAACTCTTTTCTTGAACCCTTAATCCAAACGGTATCTATCAGGTAATAGATTAGATTATATATTGAAAAAAAACTATAATCCTGGATTAGTCTACGACTGAAAGTTGGCGAGACAAGTACTGTATTACACTTCAAATATGTCGTTGAACAACCATAAATTATTTGACTTGTTTAGGAAGTCAAAAACAGTAACGAATTTCACGGAAGCTGCCTTCGAAGAACTTGATAGTTTATACGGCAATGTACAGAGAAGTGAAAATTTAAAACAAAAACTTGCCTTGACTTATGCCAGACTAAACTCAAGATGGATGCAAGCAAACAGAATGATTTAGACATTCAACACCATACCATCCTGACCCCGACAGTCCATAAAATATTGGCGCATGGCAAGGATATAATTGAGTATCAGTCTTTGCCAATTGGAGAGCTCTCTGAAGAAGCACAAGAGTCCCTTAATAAGTTTTATAAAAAATACAGATTGCTAAACACTTTCAAAGCTTCAAGGGTGAGACAAAATGAGGACCTCTTCAACATGTAAGCAGCATCTTCAGATCCACTAATTTCATCACTGAGGCATGTTAAGTCACGAAAAGAATTAGAAAATACTTATAGTTCAGAGATGATTTCTCTTTTAGATATACCATCTTTAACGGATTGTGATAAATATTTTACAAAAAATTAATAAAAAAAAAAAAAAATTATTTTAATTATTTTAGATTATAAAAACCATTAAAACGAAACAATAAAAATCAAAAAATTTAAAGAATATTTTTTTTCCTTCCCGTAAAGTTGATTTTTCCACAAATTTCAACTTTGCATACCCATAAATAGGCACAGAAAAATCGTAGAATTCATTTCAAACGCTCATTTTATAGGTTGATTAATTATCTATCATATGCTTTTTAAATTGTTCGATTATCTCATTTGGTTCAAAAGTTATGATTTTTGATATGAAAAAACTCAAATGGCCCCACTGTGCGTCGTTAGCGAGGAAGGGATCCATACCGATCCTGAGAAGGTAGCCGCTGTACAGCAGCTCGCAGATCCAGCCTGTGCACGAGAACTTAGAAGATGCCTGGGTCTCGCCTCTTGGTACAAGCGATTTGTTCCAAATTTCGCCACCGTGGTACAACCAATGTCGCAGCTACTTAGAAAAGGCAGGAAATGGGCGTGGGAAATACAACAACACCAGGCGTTTACAAGACTCAAGGAGCTACTAACCAAAGCACCCGTCCTCGCGTGCCCAGATTTTACTCGTAAGTTTTCTTTACAGACTGACGCTAGTGATTACGGGCTCGGAGGAGTACTAACCAAGCAGAAAGCCGACGGCGAGAGGGTCATTGCTTACGTGAGTTGGAGACTATCGAGGGCCGAGGAGAATTACTCCGCCACTGAAAAGGAATGCTTAGCGGTCGACTGGGCTATCAGGAAACTACGTTGCTACTTGGAAGGATACAGGTTTGACGTCGCACAGTGGGGCCATTTGAGTTTTTTCATATCAAAAATCATAACTTTTGAACCAAATGAGATAATCGAACAATTTAAAAAGCATATGATAGATAATTAATCAACCTATAAAATGAGCGTTTGAAATGAATTCTACGATTTTTCTGTGCCTATTTATGGGTATGCAAAGTTGAAATTTGTGGAAAAATCAACTTTACGGGAAGGAAAAAAAATATTCTTTAAATTTTTTGATTTTTATTGTTTCGTTTTAATGGTTTTTATAATCTAAAATAATTAAAATAATTTTTTTTTTTTTTTTTATTAATTTTTTGTAAAATATTCATCACAATCCGTAAAAGATGGTATATCTAAAAGAGAAATCATCTCTGAACTATAAGTATTTTCTAATTCTTTTCGTGACTTAACATGCCTCAGTGATGAAATTAGTGGATCTGAAGATGCTGCTAACATGTTGAAGAGGTCCTCATTTTGTCTCACCCTTGAAGCTTTGAAAGTGTTTAGCAATCTGTATTTTTTATAAAACTTATTAAGGGACTCTTGTGCTTCTTCAGAGAGCTCTCCAATTGGCAAAGACTGATACTCAATTATATCCTTGCCATGCGCCAATATTTTATGGACTGTCGGGGTCAGGATGGTATGGTGTTGAATGTCTAAATCATTCTGTTTGCTTGCATCCATCTTGAGTTTAGTCTGGCATAAGTCAAGGCAAGTTTTGTTTTAAATTTTCACTTCTCTGTACATTGCCGTATAAACTATCAAGTTCTTCGAAGGCAGCTTCCGTGAAATTCGTTACTGTTTTTGACTTCCTAAACAAGTCAAATAATTTATGGTTGTTCAACGACATATTTGAAGTGTAATACAGTACTTGTCTCGCCAACTTTCAGTCGTAGACTAATCCAGGATTATAGTTTTTTTTTCAATATATAATCTAATCTATTACCTGATAGATACCGTTTGGATTAAGGGTTCAAGAAAAGAGTTAGCTTTCATGCCTAACAAATTTACCTATTGTTTGTATAAGTCCAGGTCAAGAAGGTCAATTTATGCAATTTGGGTACTTGGCACGTGTCCGAATAAGATTTGTGCCTACCTGAATGGGATGTGTGACTAGTTGTACGCCAACGCAATTTCTGTATTCGGTGCGTACCTGGTAATTTATTTGTATATCCTGTAACTGCACCTGAATTTAGGGACCAGGATTTGACAAATGATCTCAGGTAAGCATTACAGAACGAAAAACAAAAGTCAAGTATCTTCACAATAACGAACGAAACAACAACAACAAAAATGGGTTTTCACGGTTATATGTCATAAATTGCACAAAAATGCATGCAACACATTTTTTTCCTATGACTTTTTTCACTTTTTTTACATTAAAAAAAAAGGTGCAAAAACGGGCACATGAAACTTTTTGCATTTAATAGAGGAATAATCAAAGAAATTAATTTAAAAAAATAGCCGATATAATGTGATATAATTTTTTTTTATTTTCCATCAAAGTTGAGAAATAGTGAAAAAGTGGATAGTTGGTAAATATTGAATTGCCTGGCCAAACGCAAAGCAAACAGTATAATTTTTTTTATGCTTTTCTTAATAAATAGATCTATCAATAGAACCAAAAATAATGACGATCCGTAACTTAGTTTTTGAGATATTGTATCTCAAAGCCGACCAAATTACCTTAAAATTGTGATTTTTATGTAACACAAAAAATCAGACAACTTTGAAAAGCTATATCTTCTAAACAAAAAATCCGGTTACATTATGGATTGCAGATTTGAAATCGCTGGAAAATTTCCTATAAATTAGGTTCATTCAATATTTTTTAGAGGCACATGCAATTTTTGATTTTTGACACTTGACTTGTTCTACGGGCGCCACTGTGCGACGTGTCCCAGGTACACCAGTCTGCGCTTGAAGAACATGCACTTCTTCCTGTTGAGTCTGAGGTTTGCATGCCTTAAGCGCTTCAATACTTCTCTGAGGTTCTCGACGTGTTCTTCCAGTGACGTCCCGATGATGATGATATCATCGAGATATGCGAATGCGTGTGGTTCCATGTCCACACCGATGACGCTGTCGAGTGCTCGCTGGAATGTGGCGGGCGCAGAGTGGAGTTCAACTAGCATGACTCGCCATTGGAACAGCCCTCGTCCTGGTACGGTGAACGCGGTGCATTCCCGACTTGCCTTGGCCATGGGTATCTGCCAATACCCGCTTTTTAAGTCCAGTGTGCTAATATACTTAGCGTTCTGCAACCTCTCTAAGATGGAATTTGTCCTCGGCAGGGAGTATGATCTTGCGTTGAGTTGGCGAAAGTCCACACACATGCGAGTTTCTCCATTCTTCTTGCCCACCAACACAATCGGGGCACTGTGCGGGCTTTTGAAAGGCTCGATGCATCCATCCCTTAGCAACTCGTCCACTTGCGCATGGATGATTGCTTGCATTGCTGGATTTTGCGGATAGTATCGCTGTTTGATCGGGCGATCGTCGCGCATCACTATCACATGCTCCGTGATGTTGGACACGCCGGTCATTCCGTCGAATTTTGCCAGTTCTTTGTCCAGAAATTCCTGTACCCATGATGTTATTGGCTCTGCTGGGCTTGCACTTCCTTCTGCTACAGTTGCGGTTGTGAAGCTGGCTAGTATCGCAAGTGATACTAGTTCCGCCTCGGTCTTCTGGTCTCCTGATTCGCTGCGAAACGGGTTCCTTTGGGTAGCTCTCGGCAATGCTGGGCCGAGAACGCCTCCCCAAGTCTTGTCTCGTGCTGCTGGTGTCGGTGACCCGCCGGTTATCACGCAGTTGCAGGTGCTGGTATCATCTCGAGTCTGGTTTGTCGTGGCTGGCTCGTCTGTCGTAGTGTTGGTCACCTCGCGGGTGCAGGCGCCGTTCTCGCTTAGCCCCGTTGTCTTTGTTGGTTTGCCAACCGCCTTGCGGATGTAACCGTCACCCTTGCTGGTTTTCGTTGCCTCTGTTGTTCTCTGTTTGTCGTCGCCTCGCGGATGCAGGCGCCGATCTTGCTCGTCTTTGTTTCCTCTGCTGTTGTGACAACCGCCTCGCGGATGCAGGCGTTGTCCTTGGTTGTTTTCGTTGCCTCTGTTGTTCCCTGTTTGTCGGTCGCCTCGCGGAGGCAGGCGCCGGTCTTGCTCGTCTTTGTTTCCTCTGCTGTTGTGACAACCGCCTCGCGGACGCAGGCGTTGTCCTTGGTGGTTTTCGTTGGGCCAATAGCTTGCTGTGCCGCCCGCTGAGCGACATCGCTTCCTCTTGGATTGCCATTGCCCGAGTCCCGGCTGATGGTATTCTCGGGTCTTCGGTCAGTCGGACGATGATACTCCGTTGCTTTGGAATTTGATCTGCTCAATGGGATTAGCAAATCACCTACCTGTAGCTTGGCATCTATGGCGCCAAAGAAATCCAAGCCGTGCAACACATCGTCGAGCGCCTATGGTAATGCTAGCATCAGAATACTAGCCCGTGATTGACCGAGTTGTACTTCTGCTTGAATTGCTCGTGTTAGCTGCATTATTGTCCCATTTGCCAGAGCTATTATCGTCCTTACTGTTCTTCTGTTAGCCGAAGTCTCGATGAGCCGCGCCTTCTGCTCGCTGAGGAAACTACGCGTGGCCCCCGTGTCCAGCGTAGCTACCATCACCTCAGCCTCGATGCTTGTCTCGGCGACAAGCCGGCCATCCCACGGACGGATGACACCCGCTAGTCCCAGGACTCGCTCGTCTGTCCTCCCATCTGTTCTGTGTTTGATGATGGGCGCTGGGCGTTTCCTGTCTCCTTGGCCTGGCAACAGTCCTCACTCCTCGGCGACCACAATTCCAGCAGAATAGAATGCGAGTTCCACGACATTCTCGGGCAATGTGTCCATGTACTCCGCAGTTGCGGCACGCATTGCGCGTTTGCACCGGTTGCTCGTTGTTAGCATTGTTTTGCTTACCTTCATTATTTCCCTCGTTTGGGACTACTGTCGACTGCGATGCTTCCCACTGGGCGCCAGGCTTGGGGCTTGTTGCTCCAGTTTCCCGCTTTGTCCCGGCTGCTGATCCAGTCTGGTTCCTAGCCTGGCGTTGCTGCTCTCGTTCCCGGGTGACTTTGAAGTTGATCACCAGCTGCGTTAGTTGCTTGAAGGTGCGGAAATCCATGCGGCGCGCGTACAACTGGTATTCTGGAAGAAGGTTTTCGTACACTCGCTCTAATTCCTGCGCTTCCGAGTACCCGGCGCGGTTCATCATGACGCAGATGTCCACGAGATACTGCTTGTATCCCTAATTTTGCCTCTGGTAGCGCATCCTGATCTCGTCTTCAAGTCTCTGGTAGTACCGCGCGGGTAGGAAGAAATACAAGAATTCCCTATGGAACACGCTCCATGGCTCACCCTGCAGGTGACTCGTGTGGAACCAGTCCTTGGCGGTACCCTTCAGCAGTTCTGGTACTCCTTGGGCCAAGCTTCGGGTGTCGACTCGGTGTGATACGGCTCGTTCCTCCAAACGCTCGATGAATCGCAAGGGATCGCTAGCGCCATCGTAACTGACGCCCCAGCGTTGCATGCGCTCTACGCCCCTAGCTGCGGAGATGTCGCGTTGGTTGTGTAGCATGGCCCTCTCGTTTGCTCGTATGCTTAGGTACCGCATACCTGGGCTAGCTGGGTCTCCTGGTGTGAGTTCCTCTGATTGGTCTTCGTTTCCACTCATAGTAGGCGATGGGCTCCGCGATCGCTGTTGGGCCTCTGACTTAGGGTCGGGCGTCCGTGCTCTTCCTAAGGTGGCCTCCAGTTTTTCTAAGCGAGCCTGGATGGTAGTCGAGTGACCCCCGCGGCTCACAAAGGCAGACATGCGGCCTCGGAGTTCCTCCACGGTGCCTTCACGTTCAAACCCGAACTCGTCAGCAAAAGCTTCCAGCTCTGCCTTGCGCCAGTACGAGATCCACGCTCCTCCAACCATGCTTCTATACGTAGCCTTTGCTTCGTGTCCAGAATCCTGTGCTTTGCAGGTTGTATACTAGGGATATCCTGTGCCTTGTCCTGGTTTGCGAGTATCCTTGTTGTATATCCTGTGGTATCCTGTGCCTTGTCCTAGTGTTCTAGTATCCTTGTTGTATACTAGTGGTATCCTGTGCCTTGTCCTAGTATTCTAGTATCCTTGTTGTATACTAGTGGTATCTTGTGCCTTGTCCTAGTGTGTTAGTATCCTTGTTGTATACTAGTGGTATCATGTGCCTTGTCCCTGTGTTCTGGTATCCTTGTTGTATACTAGTGGTATCCTCTGCCTTGTCCCTGTGTTCTAGAATCCTTGTTGTATACTAGTGGAATCCTGTGCCTTGTCCCTGTGTTCTAGTATCCTTGTTGTTTACTAGTGGTTCCTGTGCCTTGTCCCTGACTCCTCGTGTGCAAATTTGTTGTTAATAAATCTCGAAATAATTATTATTACACGATGTTCACTGTTGAATGACTCTGGGTCGACTGCGCTCTGGTTGTGTCGTGCCACTCAATTTATGGGGATTTTTTTTTTTTTTTGTAATGCCGACGATCGTAGCTGAGAGTTCACGAGCGCTGCGCTGCCCGCCTCCCTCTCGCTCGACATTCGTGGATGCGATGCCCACAAAACCCTTCTCCTGCTCGCTCTCTCTGCTCCTTGTCGTAACTCCGAAATTGTTACTCTGTAGACCCTGCGAACCCTAGAAAACCTCGTGTTTCACTCCTGCGAGCCTCTACCCTTTACTCTGAAAAAAATTCCCTGTAAAACCTAGCATCTTGTGCAAACCGGAAACGAACAAAATTTTCGAGCAACGCCTCTCAAACTGTGCCCACGTGTTTGAGTATTTATCTGCGCCTGAAAAGTTGGGTAATCTGCAAAAAGTGCATGCACCAGCGTGCAAAACAAAACCTGGACCAATGCTTGTCAAACTGTACACATGCGTCTGTGGGTACATCAGTGTTTGCAAAACTGTGCCCATGTGCCGGCATTTAAAAAAAAACCTAATACACATGTGTGCATGTAACCAACAAAACCAAAACTCGACAAACAGCCGAAACTGCGCACGCTGTATGTAAATGCGTAGTACTTAAAACTGTACCTACGTGCCAGCGTGTGCAGCTGCATAACCCAAAACGACAGCAGACAAAAACATAGAACATTAGTGCGCATTTACATATAAGCGCCTTTCGCAACCACGCGATGCCGACACCCCAGTCGGACCGCGGCTTATTGCCGTTATGCGCGCACCCCTGTAGGACCACCACGGCAGAAATCCCTAATGAAAAATCACCACCCTTTTCTTCACTCTAGCTCTGTACACTTTTTCGACGTAATCCTTCCAAAATCTAGTTAACTAACAATCCCAGAGTCCCTGCTCGGGCGCCACTTGTAAGGTAGCTTTTCAAAGGCTGAGGTAGCTCAGTCCCTCCAGGGCCACCCTAAAAGAAATTTGTATGGTGCCGTGACTGTTGGATTGTGGATATAGGAAAACGCCGCGTTTAGAAAAAAAAACAATCTTGGCGTGTTTCGTAGAACGGGACAAACCTGAAACGTTCGCACTTTGCACTGATTTCCGAAATCTTGGTAACTTTTTAGTTCACCAATTAATAGCACCTCGTTCCACTTTCATTTCGTTATAATGTTATTCTCTTTTATTACTTACGAATGCTACCCTATGTAACCTGCCTACTCGCACCAAACTAGTCTTACAAAAGAATATTTGGCCACCGCAGCGTCGCTTACCCTGACTCCTCGTGTGCAAATTTGTTGTGTTGTTTCCTTGGCGGCCTGTGTGTTTGTCGTCGTGGGAATCCTTGGCTGCGTTGGTGTTTTGTCCTTGCCTGGCTCTTTGTTCTGGGTTCCTCTGCTCGTTGCCAATTGCGCATTTGTCACCCTATAAATTTATTTTCTCTCTCGCAGCGATCGCGACTTGACCCTTGCTTGGCCCCAGCGTAACTAACTTCAGCGTTTGCTCGTTGAGGCGATCGTAGCCCTTCGCTGCGCTTCACTCTCGGCTGCGCTGGCAGTTGCGGGCTTCGCTGCCCACGCTTTCGGCTCGTGCCAGGCCTCTGCTGCGGCGTTGGCTAGGCTCGTGCCAAGCCTCTGCTACTGTTGTCCCTCTCTGCTGCCGGCGTTTTATATGCGCCAGGCCTCTGCTGCTGTTGTTATTCTTCTCTGCTGCCGGCGTTTGGTATGCGCGCCAGGCCTCTGCTGTTGTTGTTATTCTTCTCTGCTGTCGGCGTTTGGTATGCGCGCCAGGCCTCTGCTGCTGTTGTTATTCTTCTCTGCTGTCGGCGTTTGGTATGCGCGCCAGGCCTCTGCTGTTGTTGTTTTCTTTTCTGCTGCTGGCGTTTGATATGCGGGCCAGGCTTCGGCCGCTGTTGTTTCTCTCTCTGCTGTCGGCTCGTGCCCTCTCTGCTCCTCTGCCGTCGGTAACTTAACTTAACTTAAACAGTCACTCAAATCGATGAAGATGAAAGGGTGAAATCACACTTAGAACATGTGTGACTTCATAATACTATAACACTTAATTCTACTAATGATATGTCAAAAAATGTAAGTCTCCATGACCCCAAGTCCTAGAACGAGAAAATATCTAAATATGTCTTCATGACCCTTAGACCTAAAACAAGAAAATATATACAAATGTCTTCGTGACCCTTATTGCTAATTACTAAGAAAATATATACATATGTATTCCTGACCCTTACTGTTCCTACTTATGCCTACTTACATATTTACATAAAAATGTGACTCGTCACACTACTAAGTTTGGCCTATCAAAACGTTAGAGGCCTTAACAATAAACCCTCTAAATTATAAATTAACAGCTTATCTTTTGATTCACATATAGTACCACTAACAGAAACCTGGCTAAAACCCGATATTTCTGATTATTCCGTTTTTTCTTCAAAATATAACTTGTACAGATGCGATCGTGCCTCCCATAAGGGACTCTTGTTTTTCCTCTGAACAGATTCATTCTCATGTCCTTCCGGACATAGAGTTTTTATGTGTTAAAATATTATTGAACAGCCGTTCACTTTTTGTTACTTGTTCTTATATTCCCCCTCATTCTGATATTAACATTTACTTATCCCATCTGAGTGCCCTGCAACTTGTTTCGACATTTTTGACAGATATGGATTGCAGTAATACTAGTAGAATACCCCCTCTAGTGCTTCCGGAAAATACTAACCATCCAACCTTAGAACTATCCATCGAAATTCTTAACCGTATTTCAGTATCTAAAAATACTTTAAAAACCCGTTGCTTTCGTAAAACTAACTTTACTAAATTAAATTATCTTCTTAAAAATACTAATTGGTCTCGCCTTTATTCTTGTAGTGATATAGAAACTGCCATAGCCAAATTTTATAGGACCTTGAATTCGATTTGGATATTTGTGTTCCCCTCACTTGTTCTTCAAGTGATAATAAACCACCTTGGTTTACGAGAGAACTATCGAAATTGAAAAACGCGAACACAAGATCATATAAAAAATTAAAAAAATCGGGAACTGCTTTAGATTTATCTTCGTATTTAGTAGCAAAATCTAGTTTTCTTTCTGTTAACACATCTTGCTATAGTAATTATCTTAATCGTTGTAGACTAAACTAATAAAGTGACCCTCAACATTTTTATAAATTTGTTAACTCTTAACGTAAGTCTTCTTGCTTGCCATCCTCAGTATACCTTGATAATACAAAAGTAAGTTCTGATCAGGCAGTAGCCGATCTATTTGCTGAGTATTTTCAAGCAGTATACTCATCGAATTTATTTAGTAGTAGTAATTCCTATCCTTTTCAAGTTCAATCGTCTAATTGCATATGTATCTCATTTATAACTGAGTGTACGCTTCTAGTGACCTTAACTCAATCAAACCAGGCTATCTGCCTGGTCCTGATGGAGTGCCAGGTTGTATTCTTAGATACTGTGCGGATTCACTTTGTAAACCCTTACTTAAATTATTTAACTTGTCGGTTGACTCAACGGTGTTTCCTGCTATATGGAAGGAATCTTTTAACATTCCACTCCATAAAAATTCTTCAAAGTCTAACGTTAAAATTTATAGGGGCATATCCAAGTTGTCCGCCATTCCTTATATCTTTGAAAAAATTATATGTTTTCTATTGCAACACATGTGTTGTTCGTTTATATCGCCTTATCAACACGGTTTTGTTAGGCGTAGATCTACTACCACTAACCTTCTTGAATTCACTTTGCTTGTTATCAAAGGGTTTCAGGAAAATATGCAAACTGACGTTGTTTACACCGATTTTAGTAAGGCATTTGATTCTGTAAGTCATTCTCTGTTGCTTCATAAATAAAATATTCTTGGATTTCCATCAAAACTCGTATTGTGGCTTTCGGAGCATTTGTGTGGCCGAACACAAAAAGTTGTTTTTAAATCGTCTGTATCTAAACCTATTTTTCTTACCTCTGGTGTTCCCCAGGATAGTCACCTTAGACATTTGCTATTTAATCTGTTTATTAACGATCTTCCAGCTGTTATTACTAACTCCTACGTATATATGTTTGCTGATGATGTGAAGCTATGTTTCACATATAATGATGCTTCTCTTTGTAACTTGCTAAAGTCGGATTTGGGTGCATTGTCGGCCTGGTGTCGTTTTAACTTATTCACTTTAAATTGTTCTAAATGTAAAGTCATGTCTTTTTGTAGAAGTACCCCTCATACTGCTCACTACTTGCTTGATGCTTCACCACTTGACCACGTGTTTGAAATTAAAGATTTAGGCATTATTCTTGATCGTAAATTAAACTGCTCAATTTTTTATTGAATTTCCCAGAGCTTTAACGTTAACTTTTAATTATATTTGCAGATTTATATATTATTCTATATATTACTTAATTTAATTATTTTAACTATTTTTAATTTAAATTAAATTTGACTCATTTTAATGTCCGCTGCTCTTAGCTGACTATAAATAAATAAATAAATAAATAAAAAAAAAGACAGTTGAGTCAACAGACAAGTTAAATAATTTATTTTAGGGCGCACTAAGAGATTCCGCGCAGTATCTAAGAATGCAAGCTGGCACTCCATCAGGACCAGGTTTGATAGAGTTAAATTAACTCAGTAGCGTAGACTCTGTAATTACTAGGACATATATGCAATTTGACGTTCGAACTTGAAAAGGATAGGAATTACTACTACTAAATAAATTCGATGAGTATACTGATTGAAAATACTCAGCAAATAGATCGGCTACTGCCTGATCAGAACTTGCTTTTGTATCATCTAGGTATACTGAGGATGGCAAGCAAGAAGACTTACGTTTAGAGTTAAATAATTTATAAAACTGTTGAGGGTCACGTAAAAAGTTAAGTCTACAACAATTTCGATAATTATTATAACAAGTTGTGTTAACAGAAAGAAAACTAGATTTTGCTACTAAATACGAAGATAAATCTAAAGCAGTTCCCGATTTTTTTAATTTTTTATATGATCTTGTGTTCGCGTTTTTCAATTTAGATGGTTCTCTCGTAAACCAAGGTGGTTTACTATCACTAGAAGAACAAGAGGGGAACACAAATATCCAAAAGCGAATTCAAGGTCCTATAAAATTTGGCTATGGCAGTTTCTATATCACTACAAGAATAAAGGCGAGACCAATTAGTATGTTGAAGAAGATAATTTAATTTAGTAAAGTTAGTTTTACGAAAGCAACGGGTTTTTAAAGTATTTTTAGATACTGAAATACGGTTAAGAATTTCGATGTATAGTTCTAAGGTTGGATGGTAAGTATATTCCGGAAGCACTAGAGGGGGTATTCTACTAGTATTACTGCAATCGGAGTCCAAAACAAATATTAAGTCCAACATTCTACCACTACAGTTATGCACTCTGTTAACTTGCGATAGGCCTAACTCCAGTAGGCCATCGATAAAATCATCAGAAGTGACTGGTAATACGACATATGGCGGATTTAAATCACCAACCACTATCAGAGTATCCATATCGGTCAACAATGACGAATCGAGTTGCAGGGCACTAAGATGGGATGAGTAAATGTTAGTATCAGAATGAGGAGGAATATAAGAACAAGTAACAAAAAGTGAACGGCTGTTCAATAATATTTTAACACATAAAAACTCTATGTCCGGAAGGTCATGAGAATGAATCTGTTCAGAGGAAAAACAAGAGTCCCTTATGGGAGGCACGATCGCATCTGTACAAATTATATTTTGAAGAAAAAACGGAATAATCAGAAATATCGGGTTTTAGCCAGGTTTCTGTTTGTGCTACTATATTTGAATCAAAAAATAAGCTGTTAATATATAATTTAGAGAGTTTATTGTTAAGGCCTCTAACGTTTTGATAGGCCAAACTTAGTAGTTTTGTTAGTTTTTGCCACCGTGGTGGAGGCAACTGGGTGGCTAACAGGCGGTGTACTACTAATCCTAATGCCCCTATTATTATTATTAGTTCGCCTATTCTCATACTCCTTTACAACAAGCTGCTGCGGCAGAATTTTTCCGTACAAATTGTCGAAAAGAGTTCAGGCGGCACGCTTAACTTGAAAGAAGATATACTTCGGGTGTGTTTAAATTTAAACTTCTCAACAATAATAAGGGGAGAATCAATTTTACTTTTAACGTAAGCTGAAACGTCATCCGATGAAGTATCGGATGCCAGCCTGGACACAAATATAAATTTATTAAGTGGTACAACAACCAGAGGCTTGGGAGCCCCAGTTGTACCTGTATTAGGATTAATAGGCACACGAGCTGCTGAACCGGAAGGCTTGTGAAAAGGATCAGAAGATAAAGTGGCTAGGTTATTGATAGGATTTCTTGCAGGGGCGTTAAATAACATTAGTGAGTTAGAATTGGAACCAATTGAAGGACTAGTGTTAGGTACTAGAAGGGGTTTGGTTGGCAGAACAGGTGTGGCAATAAGTGGATTAGGACCCGAAGTCTTCTTACGCTTTTGAGATTCGGTAAACCCCTTGCCATTTTTAAAGTTAAGCTCAAGCTCGTTGAACGACGCTTGCAGATTATTAAAGGCTACATGCATAACTTTAAAGCCAGCATGAGTCTGCCTCATGAAATTGGTCGATTCTTTAACAGCTAAATTGCAGGGCTCGCAGTACCATTTAAGACCTGTATCAGCAATTAAGAAATCCCTGATTTTGGGAGTAAAGCCAGCACATTTCATGTGGATCATGTTGTCACACAATCCACACAAAATAAAATCTTAGTTGGTGGTTCCAACCACTTTGCAATTAGTGCTACAGCATGCAAACATTTTCAAATTATTTTAAGGTGTTGTCTGGAAACAAATATGCTAGCACAAAACAAAGTAAGGCGACGGTAAGTATAAGTAAAACGTATCACTGCAAGAGCAATATAAACAAGTAAGACGGCTCTAGTCAAGAGAGCCCGACTAGAAGATACCCTGAACCCAGTTGCAATAAATAAATTAAATTTATGTAAGACTTTGGTAAACTGACTTAGCTTCAAGCGATGAAATTCGATATCTCCGGTGTTTCTTAACCGATTTGGACGAAATTTTCAGAAAAGTTATCGATAATTTGAAGCAAACTTGTTCTGCTCATGGTATAGGAGAACTTAAATACCAAATCTGAAGTCTGTAGCTCTTGTAGAGTCTGAGATCCACGCGTTCATACAGACGGACAGACGGACAGACAGACGGACAGACGGACATGGCTATATCGTCTCGGCTGTTGATGCTTATCAAGAATATATATACTTTATGGGGTCGGAGATGCTTCCTTCTGCCTGTTACATACTGTTGCACAAAACCATAATTCCCTTTTTTACCCATTTTATGGGTTAAGGGTATAAACAGTTAATATCATATGAGCGCTTAAATGAGAGAGCGTAAGCGCGTAGGCAGATAGAACCGCTAGTGTGACGGATAATAGCGGATAAGAGCGGGAGAGCTGTAAAGCGAGAGCAAAAAACAAAACTGACATGCTGTTTGTTGTTAGTAATCACACAGAATATGCAAATATGCAAATGTAAATATATATATATATATATATATATGTGAGGATGAACGCATGTTTACTTTATGTTTTCTTTATGCTGAGGCAGAGCAGTCTCAGTTAAACTGCAAATTAATGTGAGTATAAACTCGGCAAACTCTTTTAAGCAAACGTAAATATATACAACATATATTTGCAATCACTGCTTAAACTATTTAATAGATTAAACAGAGTAAAAACACCGTTCTCAAACACAAGAGATCAATAAATAATCAACAGCACGCAAAAACACGTCAGTCACCAACGAAAGACAACGTTATCAAGTAAGCAAACATAAACACCGAAAATTAAGAATAATGACATAATGCTATAGCCGGTAGAACATACAAGTCATACTCCATGATTTTGTGTCAATATTAGAGGCCTTAGTTCTAGTACTCACTATATACATATCTAAGAATGCTTTTATGTATGTCACTATTTTTAATGCCTTAAGTAGTTCGTTTAGCTGGTATAATAAATCTTGTTTTAACAAAATAATTTAGATATCTATATTTTTACTTCATCGCTAATTGAGATACCTATTTTTAACACGCTTATATTAGCTTCACTTGTATGTATGTTTGTTTGTATGTATGTAGCTCTCCTTTGGACTAAAAGCAAGTGGCTTATTACTGTCAGTATATCCCACTATCTCAAGTTCGTTCGTTGGCCGAGCGGTCTAAGGCGCGGGTCTTCGCTCCCGGACTTACCGATCGTGGGTTCTAATCCCGTCCACGGCCGAAAAAATAAATTTTTTTTAACTCTCCTTTGGACTAAAAGCAAGTGGCTTATTACTGTCAGTATATCCCACTACCTCAAGTTCGTTCGTTGGCCGAGCGGTCTAAGGCGCGGGTCTTCGCTCCCGGACTCACCGATAGTCGGTTCTAATCCCGTCCACGGCCGAAAAAAATTTGTTTTTTTTAAATCTGCACCATGTTCATGTTCACTAGAACTTACAAATTTTTTTTTTTCAATAATTAATAGAACTAAAATGTTAAAAAATAAATATAGTTTAAAAAAACTAAAAAAAAACACGCTTATATAATACATCGAACTAAAAAGTGAAAAATAAATATAGTTAAAAAAAACTAAAAAAACACGCTTTTAGAGCATATCAAACTAAAAAGTTAAAAATAATTTTTCAAATAAGCTTAAAACAATAATAAATGATAAATAGTATTATTGTAAAAAAAAGCGTGGGGCGCTTTGTCCATATTTCTCGTACATCGAGCGCCCAACGCTATTTTTATTTATCATTTATTATTGTTTTAAGCTTATTTGAAAAATTATTTTTAACTTTTTAGTTTGATATGCTCTAAAAGCGTGTTTTTTAGTTTTTTTTAACTATATTTATTTTTCACTTTTTAGTTCGATGTATTATAAAAGCGTGTTTTTTAGTTTTTTTAAACTATATTTATTATAATTTTTTTATGCCCTATTCGGTTCTATTCTATCTCAGTCAACAAGTATGAAGCTTATATAGAGTCGTCATGAGGCAAAATTCTGACTGCCAGTTGGAATAGGCAATCGTGGCGACATCTCTCTCACAGAGCGCTGTCGTAGACTTTTTGCTCTGCCAGCGCATTTCGTGCCCGATTATCAAGCCACTTGCCTTGCCGACTGTGCTACGCTTTTTTCACTCATAGCACAGCCAGCCAGCCATGCTCTCAGGAGAGTTGACTCTGTAATTACTGGGACATATATGTAATTTGACGTTTGAACTTGAAAAGGATAGGAATTACTACTACTAAATAAATTCGATGAGTATACTGATTGAAAATACTCAGCAAATAGATCGGCTACTGCCTGATCAGAACTTGCTTTTGTATCATCTGGGTATACTGAGGATGGCAAGCAAGAAGACTTACGTTTCGAGTTAAAAAATTTATAAAACTGTTGGGGGTCACGTAAAAAGTTAATGTTTTGAGCACTAATATTTTTTAGCGCTTTATTTTCCGAAATGAAAACCAATAGACAGAATTACAAATTAGACCGATGCTTTATTTGCAATTGTCACAAATCTTTGACCTGTTCACACCGAATGTGTTTGAACAACTAATAGAATGATATGCAAGCGGCGACATACAAAGCGGGCCGATGGTTAACGAATTAAGGTGTAAAGTAGACATCATAAAGGTGTAGAGTGAACATAACAGAATAACGTTAGATACTCTATAATGAGATAGGCATGGGGTATGCCGCACAGGGCAATTAATATGTAAAAATGTTATTGTTGATCACGCGGCTGTTGCTGTTGCTGCTGCGAACATCCTCCCCCCGTTGAATGCACGCGTTCAACAGAGTCATTTAAGGGCAGCAAACATAGCTTCGCTGTTGCCCTTCGAAGCTGTCCAGTAGCGGTTTTTAGCTCTGCAACTCTTGGAACTCCGTCACGTCCAGGGAGAAGCTAAAGAACTCGAGCAAGTGGCCAGCGCATGGGTGGAAGATTCTCATCCTTGATGAGGACTAAGTCGCCGACACATAGTGGTTCAACGCGAGCTCTCCACTTAGTCCGTTCCTTAAGCAACGTCAGATATTCTTTTTGCCAACGATCCCAGAAGATCTGTTGCAAACGTGCCACCTGCTGCCAGCCATTCAAACGATTGAAGTTGATGCTGAACAAATCTGGCTCGATTATGTTTGTTGGTGGTTCACCAAGCAAAAAATGATTTGGTGTTAACACGTCTTAATCCTTAATGATTGCGGTGATTTGATAAACAAGCGTTTGTAGTTCATCAAGATGGAGCGTGTTTCGACCAATAGATCGATGCAGGTGATACTTTGCACTCTTGACTGCGGCCTCCCAAAGTCCACCAAAGTGAGGAGAGCGAGGAGGAATGAAACGCCAGTCGATGTTGTTGGATAAGCAAAATCTTTGCACTGCATCCTGATGAGGGTCGCTTAGGAGAAGCTTTTTTAAATCCAGCAGCTCATTTTTGGCTGCAACGAAATTTGTAGCGTTATCTGATCAAATTTGACTTGGCATCACACGAAGAGATATAAACCGCTTTAACGCGCCGATAAAAGTTGGTGTTGACAAATCCTTGGCAAGCTCCAGGTGTACGGCCTTGGACTTGAAACAAATAAAGACGCTGATGTATGCCTTTATCGGAGGTCTACTACGAACTCCCGATTTGTAGAAGAAAGGTCCACAGTAGTCCACACCGGTAACATCAAAGGCTCGAGATCCTGTACACCGTTCTTTAGGAAGATCAGCCATGATATGCGTTAAAAGCCGGGACCTTGCCCGAAAGCATCGAACGCGTTTGTTGATGACTTTAGCTACTGTATAACGTATAAAGTATAGTAATTTGCGGTGCCACGTCTGGGCAGTTATGTGTATCTTTATTTAATGAATTCAGTTTTTGATTCTAAGTTTTTAAGGCTGGCCACTGCTTCAGCAGAGAAGTCAGCGCCAGAGCCGTACATAGTTTAATATATAATGTAAAGAGAGTGAGATGATACACATATGTATAGTACATGGTCAAAGCGTGAGAACGCTGACGCGGCATCGTTGTGCGCGTTGCATTCTTACGCGATCATATTACCAGCACTGGGTGCTTGGCTTATTGTTTATGCAACGACAAAGTGTCGTTGCTCGATTTAATGTTTAGACAACAACAAAGTGTTGCTGTTTATTACATTTGAATATATATGAATATATGTGTATACTACATCTCCCTCCTTTTGAAAAATAACGTAATAATATGAAGTTATTTTAATAGTGTAATTATGTTTATGTTTTTTAATTAATTTTTAATTTAATTTTAATTAATTATATTGTTATATTTATGTGTCTAAAAATGTATTAAAATTAAAAAATGATTGAAATTGTTTTGTGTTATTTTTTTTTTGAAATGGGAAGTTATGAAAAAAAAAATTTTTTTTTTGATTATGTTTTTTGTTTTTTTTTTTTTTTTGTTTTTTGTAATAACAGTTGATCAGACTGTGCTTTCATGAAAGTTTTTAGTTATTGTATAGTTTTAACCTATTCTTATGAACTTTTTGTTTTTTATTGTTTTTACCTTTTATAATTATATTATCTTTATCTTCTATTTTTTCTACGCTAAATGGTCCTAAATATACTGAGTCTAGCTTATGGCCAGTTTCATTTTTTAGTAAAACTGTATCTCCTATTTTTAATTCGAAATTAATTATATTTCTATCATAATATTCTTTATTCCTAGCCTTATGTTTTTCTAGCATTATTCTAGCTCGTTTATATGCCTGTTCTAATCTTAATGTTATATAGAGGTTTTATATTGTCTACTGTATTAAAATATTCGGGTAAATTATTTTGTTTGTTATAAACTAATTCATATGGACAATAGTTGTGTGCCATAGATGGGGTCGTGTTGAAACAGTACACGAAATATTTTAGCCACACATCCCAGTCGGTTTTATCAACTGAAATGTATGAGCGAATATATTCGTTAAAAGTTCTATGACTTCTTTCTACTGTTCCAACTGTCTGGTGGTGGTGTGCTGTAGACGTTATATTGTCTATTTTCAAATTTTTGCACAATTCATTAATAATTTTTATATTCAGTTCCCATGTCCGTAATGAACGTCTTCATTGGACCAAATTGCAATATAAAAGATTCAAATATAGCTTTAGCGACAGTACTAGCATTTTTGTTTGGGATCGGAATGGCAACGAGATATTTTGTTAAATCGCAAATAAGCGTTATTGCATATTCGTTACCATGTTCGGATCTTGGTAATGGACCAATAGTGTCAACAATTACCCTGTCGAAAGCATATATTGGTGTTTCTGTCAGTGTTAAAGGGGTCTTTGTATGTAATGTCGTTTTAGACATTTGGCATTTTTGACATTTACGTATGTATTCTATTATGTTTTTTCGCATATTTTTCCATTTGTAATGTCTTTGTACTTTAGCTAAAGTTTTTGATATGCCAGTATGACCTCCTTGTATTGGATCATCATGAAATTTAGACAGTATAGCTTCTTTTTCTATATCATTTGATATATTGGTCACCGGCTTGAGTAGCGCTACTCTTAATAATTTTAATACATTATTGCCCATTTTCTTGAATAATTCTATTGAAACTTGTTCAAAGATTATATCATTCGGTGCCATTTTTAGTTTGCGTATATCGTGTACACCGGCTCTGCTTTCAAGCCGTTGGAAAAATTGACCTAAATCAATAACTCGATTTGCATACAGATCGCTAACATCTATTCTTGCAATGATTTGTTTACCATGCTTAAAGCAACACAGCATATCTTTCGTTTGCAAGGTCACTACTTTTCGTACATCGTCATTTGTTATGACCTTATATACGTTGGGCTTTGAAGCTTTATTTAGAGATTTATTTTTGAAATTCTCTTTTTCTATATCTTTTTCATTTCCTGCGCAGGAAATTTTCTGTCTTTTATCTTGTCTAGTAGTGACTTTTAATATTTGATTCGTCATGTTTTTTAGCTCTTTAATGGTTATTCTTGATAACGCATCGGCTACAAAATTATCCTTACCCTTAAGATATTCCACCGTAAATTCGTATTCCTCCAAGTCAAGTCGCATTCTAGTTAATTTCGAGTTTGGGTTTACCATTGAAAATAAATATGTAAGGGGTCTATGGTCTGTTTTGACAGTGAAGTGTCTACCATATATATATGGCCTGAAGTGATTAATTGCCCAATGAATCGCTGATAATTCTTGCTCTGTTGTTGATTTATTACTTTCACCTTTAGTGAAACTGCGAGATGCATATGCTACAGGTAATTGAATACCATTATAATTTTGGGTTAATGCTGCTCCACAAGCTTCTTTGCTTGCGTCTGTGACTGTGCAAAATTCTTTGCTAAAATCTGGGTATTGTAATAATGTAGGACTCATTAATTTTTCTTTTAAATATTCAAAGGCATTTTGACAACTAGGTGTCCAGTCAAATTTGACATCCTTTTTACATAAATTGGTTATTCTGCAAAATTTTTAATAAAACGTCTATAATAGTTACAAAATGCAACAAATCTTCTAGCGCTGTCTGCGTCCGTAGGGACTGGGTAGTTTTCAATGACATCATACTTTTTGTCATCTGGGAGAATACCTTTGTCAGTACACTTATGACCTAGGAAGGTCACTTCATGCATGAAAAATGTGCACTTGTCTGGGTGCAATTTTAGATTGTTCTTTCTGCATAAGTCAAAAACGTTTTTAAGGTTTTTAATCATATGTTGTTCGGAACAACCGATGACAATTAGGTCATCCATGTAAAGGAATGCCTGTGATGGTTCAAGACCAGAAAATGCAATTGTCATCATTCTTTGAAAAGAATTGGGCGCTATTTTTAAACCATAAGGTAATCGCGTGAAGCGATAAGAGCCATTGCTCGTTGAAAAAGACGTTATATTTCTTGAATTTTCTTCAAGTTCTATTTCATGGAATCCTGACATTAGATCTAAACACGAGAAAAATTGTGCTCGGCCTAGTTGATCAAGAATATCATCTATTCTTGGAAGTGGAAATTTGTCAGCTAACAGTTTCTTATTTATTTGGCGGTAATCAATTACTAAACGCCATCTTTTATCATTTGAATCAGGTAATGATTTTTTTGGTACTAAGAGCAGGGGGCTGTTGTATTCTGATACAGAAGGTTCTACAATATTGTCTTTTATTAACTTTTCGACTTGCTTGGCTATTTCTGTCTGTTGACTTTGAGGAATTCTATAATTTTTGATATATGTTGGTTCATTGTCTTTCAATCTTAATTTTTGTTTGTAAAAATTATTCGTGGTTATTGCTTCGGATTCTAGTCCGAATATGTCTGTATACTTGACGCAGAGTTCGGTTAACATTTTTTTATATGGTAGCGGACAATTTTTTCTTAACTTAGATATAATTTTTTCATATCTTGATAGATGATTTTTATTGAAAATCTCGTAACTAGTTAGTGGTTCAAATCTGACTTTGTCTAGGTTAATTACTTTATTTGAATTTGTTGTATTCAGAATTCGGACAAATGTGTTTTTGGAATTGGATATGGAGCTTGCTATAAATACTCCATTCTCAATTTCTTGACATGGTATCATAATATGATCATCTTTTGTATCTAGTTTTATTTGTCGGACAACTTCGGATCGTAAAGGTAAGATTGTGGTATTATTGTCAGTGGTATGAACTATGGGGATAGTTATTGGAAAATTTAAATTTTGAGGTCTTAATATAAACAAGTCTTCGCTTGCTTTGAAGTCTAACTGACAATTGAATTTCTTTATGAAATCCATACCGATTATTCCGTCACATGGAATAGGAAAATTTGTGTCTACTAAATGAAAATAATGTGGAATTATATATTTACCTGTTGTTAATTCAACGAAAGTTAGTCCAGTGGAAAGGATTGAACCTTCTCCAATTCCGCTGATAGTTGTGGTTGTATTGTTATCTATTTCTTGGTAAATGTCGGACTGTTCTTTTAAAATTGAGATATCTGCGCCAGTATCTATGAGTAACGTCAACATTGTTTTCGTATACTCATTTTGCAAATATATAAAAATGTTGAGATTAAGATTGATGACGTGAATTGTTGAATTTATTGGTTGGGAGTACTTAAGGGTGCTTGTTGGTTTTCCGAATTACTCTGAGTGTATCGTACGTTACCATCTTGTCTATTATTGTTATTATTGTTATAGTTGTTGTTGTGGTATCCCCTGTTGGCGTTGCTACGGCCGCGGTTATTTCCTCGGAAATTTCCGCGTCCTCGGTTATTATTATTATAGTAATTGTTATAATTACCATAATTATTATTATAACCTTGGTAATTGCCTCTACCTCGATAATTTCCTCGGAAATTACCTCGATTGGGGTGTCCTCTCTGTGCAAATAGGATTGCATTTGTCGATCCTGTAATTTCTGTACTGCAATGTATATATTTACTTACAGCGTCATTCATTGTTGGGAATGTACCTGCTTCCAATATTGTTTTTAGCTTGCCATGATCGCAGTTTTTAATCATGACATTTATTGCTTCTTTTGTGCTGAATTTATCAGCAAGTTCTGCTGGCAATCCCTCATCGATATACGAAGATTCAAGTAATCTTCGTAGATTATCGATTTCATTGGTAAATTGCGTGGCAGTTTTACCCTTTTGATAGACATTAGCCATTTTGGCTTTTACCACGTCGGATGTTTCGCCGACAACAGATTCTTGCAATTTCTTTATTATTGCATCTATGGTTGTCTCATTTTGGACTTTATAGAAGGTTGAGCCAATTATTTTTGACTTGATTACTTCTACGGCTATGTTCTCAAATGTGCCTTTTGTTAAATTTATCAGTCTTAACGAAGTTAAGAATCTTTGTAAATTTAACTTTTTCCCGTCAAATTCTGGGATTGAGGAGGATATCTCCCTCATATATGCCCTGTTGGCAATTGCTGTGTCTGTCATGTCTGGTTTTTGTATTTCTTTGTTGGTGTTATCTGAATCGGAACACTCTTGTTCTGACTCATCAAAGTCAATTGTTGGCTTGGACTCGTTTAAATCCTGGAGTTGACTTTCGTCAAACTCAATTGGAAAATAAGGGTTTTTGTTAATAGTTAGTTTAATATCACGACGAACACTTATCGTCTCTAACTTTTGAGCTAATTGTCGTAATATTTTTAAACAATATTCGTTGTGCGCATTCGTTAGCTTGCTCTTTAGTGAAGATGCTAATTCGCTAAGTGTGTTATATTCAGTCGTTAATACTGTAATATGGTGCGACAACGTTTCGACTTTTATTGTTGTGTTTTTATTGACACATTTATATGACTTGTCGAATTTTTGTTTTATAAGTTCGATTTTGTTTTCTATTTCTTGCCAACTCATAACTATTCCTTCTACATTTTTTTTTTTGTTAATTGGAATTTTCAAAAAAAAATTGTTGCCATTTGGTATAGTTTTGGTTTATTTTTAATCAATTATTTGAACGTCAGAGTCGTCACTTTCGGAGCTCAATAGTTCTGCTTTGATAATTTGATTTATGAACAAATCATTTATCGATTTTGGTAAGCGAACGTTTTTTCGTAGCAAATTTTTATATTGCAATGATAGTATACGTTGTATTTGATTGTACATGTGTAATTTAACGGACTTGTTGGAGATTATCCACTGAAGGATAATTTTTATTTTCGGATGGGTTGGTCCGTTATCGACCAAAAACACCAAGAACGGAATAAATCTAGCTAATAGCTTGAGTTCTACCATGATGATTTTTTTTTTTTTTGAAGTTTTATTACCTATGTAGACGCACAATAAAAATGTTGGCAGGGCCAAGAATGGGATGTTGTTCTACATATCTTTTTACATGGACATACGGTATGGTTTCTAAAACTTTTGCCTTTTCGGTCTTATCGCAACCGTATAATGGACTTATTGAGATATTACATCTTTCCATAAATTCATTTTCGAACTTATAAACGGAGATATATTCATGGAATCCGGAAAGTATTTGTATAGCTTGTATACGAAAATTAGGGTATTTATTGTAAATAGCATCTATTTTGTTTTCTATCATGTTTGAAAAATTATGAAAATTATGAGGGACAATTTAAATTTTTTCTAATTCTGCTGCGTTACTTATTGCTTTGCTCATATACCTCCTCTTGATATTCCTTCTGTGACTTTTGTATAGTTTTGACACTGTGTTCAAAACCATGAGTATAACAATAATTAGAACCAAGATCAGCATGTACTTCAAATCTGGGGACGACACGTCAACTTTGTTAATAACGTTGGCTGTCGAGTCCACAGACTTGACGTCTACTAGACCCATGACTGGTTCTGGCAAATGATAATTTTCCCTGAATATGTCTAAGTTAACTGTATTGAAAACTGACATGAAAGTCTGCCTGATCAAGAATTCTGTGAATTTTTCTGATTTCTGGAAAAATTGTGTATTTGTTAAAAACTTTTTTTATACTCGATACCGAAGGTAAAGAGTATATTGGGTTTGTGCAATGTCCGTCATGGTGTCCGTCCGTCTGTCCGTCTGTCCGTCTGTATGTTCGCAACTTTTTTCCACACCCTTCAAGCTAGTGACTTGAAACTTTCCAATTCTCTTTATCTATGGGATAGTAAATTAAAGTGTCAAGATGGGGGTTCTACGATAACTGGGGGGCTGGCAAATCGATAAATTCGATAACTCAAAACCGATAAATCCTCATATCCTTACAGCTAGAACTACCAAATTTGGTGGGCAGATAGCTACTAGCAACCCCCAAAAAACTGCATCAAAATTTTGGAGCCACGCCCACCCATTCCGCCCCCAGCCCCCCCGCAATTTAAAGTCAAAAAAGCGTATATCTCCCACAGTTTTTGAGCTAGAGCCACCAAATTTTGTGCCAAGATAGGTGATGATGACCCCCCAAAAACTGCATCAAAAGTTTGGATGCCACGCCCACCGATACTGCTCTAGCCGCCCCCATCCACCCCAACGCTTCGTCAAAAACGGGAATGCGTGTATCTATCAGAGTTGTGGAGCTAGAGCCTCCAAATTTGGTAGAAAGCTAGCTGGTAACGACCCCCAAAAAACTGCATCAAAATTTTGGAGCCACGCCCACCTATTCCGCCCCCAGCCCCCCCGCATTTTGAAATCAGAAATGGCTATATCTCCCACAGTTTTTGAGCTAGAGCCACCAAATTTGGTGCCAAGATAGGTGATGATGACCCCCCAAAAACTGCATCAAAAGTTTGGATGCCACGCCCACCAATACCACCCTAGCCGCCCCCATCCACCCCAACGCTTCGTCAAAAACGGGAATGCGTGTATCTTCCAGAGTTGTGGAGCTAGAGCCACCAAATTTGGCAGGAAGATAGCTTGCAACGACCCCCGAAAAACTGCATCAAGCTTTGGAGCCACGCGCACCCCTTCCACCCCCTTTCCCCACCTTTTACAAACTTTGAGCTAGAGTCACCAAATTTTGTATGAAGATAGCAATTGACATTCCACATAGATCTGCATCAAAAATTTGGATGCCACGCCCACCCATACCGCCCCCAGCCCCCCTTTCCCCACTTTATACAAACTTCGAGCTAGAGTCACCAAATTTGGTATGAAGATAGCAATTGACATCCCACATGGATCGGCAGCAAAAATTTGAATGCCACGCCCACCCATACCGCCCCAAGCCCCATAGCCCCCCTTTCACCACCTTTTACATGCTTCGAGCTAGAGTCACCAAATTTGGTATGAAGGTAGCATTTGACATTCCACAAGGATCTGCAGCAAAAATTTGGATGCCACGCCCAACCATACCGCCCCCAGCCCCATAGCCCCCCTCTCCCCACCTTATACAAACTTTGAGCTAGAGTCACCAAATTTGGTATGAAGGTAGCATTTGACATTCCACAAGGATCTGCAGCAAAAATTTGAATGCCACGCCCAACCATACCGCCCCCAGCCCCCCTTTCCCCACTTTTACAAACTTTGAGCTAGAGTCACCAAATTTGTTATGAAGATAGCAATTGACATTCCACAAAGATCTGCATCAAAAATTTGGATGCAATTCCACCCATACCGCCCCCAGCCCCCCTTTCCCCACTTTATACAAACTTTGAGCTAGAGTCACCAAATTTGGTATGAAGATAGCAATTGACATTCCACAAGGATCTGCAGCAAAAATTTGGATGCCACGCCCAACCATACCGCCCCCAGCCCCCCTCTCCCCACTTTTACAAACTTTGAGCTAGAGTCACCAAATTTGTTATGAAGATAGCAATTGACATTCCACAAGGATCTGCATCAAAAATTTGGATGCAATTCCACCCATACCGCCCCCAGCCCCCCTTTCCCCACTTATACAAACTTTGAGCTAGAGTCACCAAATTTGGTATGAAGGTAGCATTTGACATTCCACAAGGATCTGCAGCAAAAATTTGAATGCCACGCCCAACCATACCGCCCCCAGCCCCTCTTTCCCCACTTTTACAAACTTTGAGCTAGAGTCACCAAATTTGTTATGAAGATAGCAATTGACATTCCACAAAGATCTGCATCAAAAATTTGGATGCAATTCCACCCATACCGCCCCCAGCCCCCCTTTCCCCACTTTATACAAACTTCGAGCTAGAGTCACCAAATTTGGTATGAAGAAAGCAATTAACATACCACATGGATGGGCATCAAAATTTTTAATACTGGTATCGAGTATACCGCAGTCGGTTGCGTCCGACTGCAACGTTTCCACTTTTTTTTTTTTAAATTTCTGAGAACCGAATCTATTTCTTAAAGAGGGTTTTTAATTTTTTATTATTATTTTTATTTTACTAAAAGCCAACGAAAGTACTGACGCAATACTGCTGCGTTTCGTACTATAACTTTAATTTAACATTTAAGTGAAAGAACAAGTCCACAATCGTGTCGATAAAAACCGAGACTTAAAACTACGCTATTGAACAGAGTAAAGTACTCCTTGCAAAGTGAGGCAGCGGTGGCCATCTGACGTTTCCAGACAAATATTTTCTCTTTCAACTCCAATTCTAGAACTCATACAATAACCTTGAAAAGAGGTAAGCCCAAAATACATGAAACTAGTGGCAGTTTTGCTGCTAAAAACGCGTTTTTTTTTCGGTTTTATAAAGCGGTTGTTTAAAACATGGAGCTGCTATTTTTTACGGTTTGAAAAACCGGGTGCTGTTTTGCTGAATTTTTTTATGTTTTTCAGAAACAGCTTGTTTTTTTATTTAATTTCCCATTTTTGTGGTATTAAGTGTTTGAGTGTGGTGTACATATGATTGGTTTACAGTAATTACCAATCATATGGTGTTAGTTAAAGCCTATCAGATGTTAGATATTCCAACTTGCACCTTGCGGTGCTACAAGTTGTTTTTTTGGTAGGTATTAAAAATAAAGGCAAAGTGGAGCTTGGCATTTAGCAGCTCTTTTGCGTTACTTCGCTCTTTTGGCGAAGTTGTGCCGTGATGTCATCTATGCGTTGTTGACACCTTTGCTGTTCTTCCTTGTCTGCATACGTCTGCAGCATATCCCGCTCCAGTCGTCTCTGTTGCAGTAGTCTTTTGATTCTGCCTCCCCGTTTTGTCTTCTTTGGGGGCTTCTTGGTGTTCCGGGCCTTGTACTCAGCTATTGTGAGCGGCCGTGGTCCATCGGTTGGACACACCTCAAGCGCCTCTTTCAGCGTCGGTGTGTCCCTTTGCTCAACGGGAGCAGCGTTTACGAAGGCGGGGTCGTCGCTCATAGATGTGTTTCTTTAGAGAAAAAAAATCTGTATCAGTTTTATATATGTGTTATTTATTTTTGTTATTGTTGCTGCTGCTGTTGTCGTATTCGGCTTGTCTTCATTACTATTGTTGAAAGTGTTGCGTTGATTTTTTTTTCGCTGCTGCTGCTGTGATTTTCAATTGCTCGTGCGTAAATGTTGCTGCTGCTGTTGCTGCTGCTGTTTTTGTTATTGTTGATTTGCATATTTAGTTATTTAAGTCTTTTCGCATTTTTTTTTTTTCACCACTCAATGTTGTTAATTTTTAATTTAGTTAAATGTTTTTATTTTTAAATGGATTTCACTTTTACGTTGTTGTATTTAACTCATCATGAATGTATTAACATCCACTTCATTTCATTTTCGTACAAGCACTAATATTTTATTATATATTCGAAATCACATGTCACGGTCGCCATGTATAACGTATAAAGTATAGTAATTTGCGGTGCCACGTCTGGGCAGTTATGTGTATCTTTATTTAATGAATTCAGTTTTTGATTCTAAGTTTTTAAGGCTGGCCACTGCTTCAGCAGAGAAGTCAGCGCGAGAGCCGTACATAGTTTAATATATAATGTAAAGAGAGTGAGATGATACACATATGTATAGTACATGGTCAAAGCGTGAGAACGCTGACGCGGCATCGTTGTGCGCGTTGCATTCTTACGCGATCATATTACCAGCACTGGGTGCTTGGCTTATTGTTTATGCAACGACAAAGTGTCGTTGCTCGATTTAATGTTTAGACAACAACAAAGTGTTGCTGTTTATTACATTTGAATATATATGAATATATGTGTATACTACACTACTGTCTTCAAACCACCAATTGGCCAATACTGAAGCCGGATGTTAGCCAGAAGTGCACGAGGCCCAGCATGCAAGTCGCGTTCATGAAAATGTGTAATAACGGAGGCAGTAACTGGATGTCCTTTGGGTAAGATGATTGGATGGCGAGACTCGAACGGCAAGTTTGAGTTTTTTAGACGACCGCCCACACGAACAAGTCCAAATTCATCGATGAACGGGCATAAGGATGCAATCGAACTGGAACCTTGCACTACTCCTTTTTCCTTCAGTTCCTTAAGGAATAAGCAATTGAGTGCCACTATGAACGTCACTCAGGTAAAGCCCAGGATGTCGTATTCCTTTGACGAATTTGTATATGTAAGCGAATACACGTTGTAATCTGGAGAAGGAATTTACAAACTTGCAATCAGAGACGATATCTGATGATGGTGTGCTGACGACAAAGACCTTCTTTCGAACTTCCAGGCTTGGCTCAACGACAGCATGTACAAGAGGCCAGGAATCCTCATCCAAGGTCACGAATTGAGGACCATACAACCATAGATCCAATTGAGCAAGTTGACTCGGAAGCAATTCACGAGAAAGTATGTCTGCCGGGTTGACATTTGTGGGAACGTGACGCCATTGCATGTTGGCCGTCAACTCCTGAATAGCAGCTACTCGATTTGCGACGAATACATTAAATCGGGCAGGCTCATTGTGAATCCACGACAGAGCGATGGAAGAGTCTGATCAGCAGTAGAAAGAGCCATTGAAAAGTCCGGATTGGGCTATTTCAAACATTAGCTGAGCAAGCAGCCTGGCTCCAGATAGTTCCAACTTCGGTACGGTAAGTGTCTTCAGAGGCGCGTCACGATACTTCGAACAAAGTAGGTAGCTCGAAGGTTACTCACCCTTTGATACGACATAAATGCAAGCTCCAAATGCGTCGATGCTGGCATCACAGAATCCGTGTACTTCTATAGAACAGTGCTGGGCGATAACGCAACGAGGAAACGATAGGCGTGGAAAATTATTGAAGCCATTGTATATCTCCATCCAAGCTGTGCTGAGGTCAAGTGGCAAGCTCTCGTCCCAATCAAGCTTCGCCTTCCACAAATGCTGCAAAAACGCCTTTGCCTTCACAATAGCCGGTCCTATAAGGCCAAGAGGGTCGTAGAAGTGTGCTATCGCCGATAAAATAGAGCGTTTGCAAGGCTTTGCAACATGCTGCGCTGGAGCCGATGAAAACAGAAGCTGATCAGATCCAGGATCCCACAATAGGCCGAGCGTTTTAATGATGTTGCTGTCATCATCAAATATGAGACAAGTTTCTCGTTCGGACTCAGGAACTCCTTCCAAAACTGTCGAATGGCTCGAGCAAAACTTTCGAAGCTGAAAGTTGCCTCGGGCAAGAAGCTTCGTTGTCCGTTGCATCTTCTCAATAGCCTCATCCACAGAATTCCCACCAGTTACCAAGTCATAGAAATCATGCAAGACAGCTGACGCGCCAAGGGGAAACAAATGTCCATCATCATGGGCAAATTGATGCATCGTCCGAACTGATAGGAATGATGCAGGCTTCGTTCTATATGTGACAGTGTCAAGCTTGTACACTTTGATGTTTTCCCTTGGAGAGTTCCGCCATAAAATGCACTGGAAATATGTGTCAGGGCAGCTCACTCGAACGCATCTATACATCTTGCAGATGTCTCCAGTGAGAGCGACAACATACGTGCGGTATTGAATCAGCAATTTGCAAAGTTTGCCTTGTATGACAGGTCCAGCCATGAGAACATCGTTGAGAGACGCACCCGAAGAAGTTGCTGCGGAACCATCGAAAACGACACGTAGTTTGGTTGTTGTGCTATCTTCCTTCAATACGCAATGGTGTGGCAGAAAATAGCGACAGGAACCTGTTAATTCCGGTTGAACGAGCGACATATGTTTCAAATCGAGGTACTCCTTAACAAATGCCGAATATCGTTGTTTTGTATTAGGCTTCCGTTCCAGTTTACGCTCCACGCTTAAAAAACGCTGGTAGGCTTGTCTATACGAATCGCCTAAGTTTCCAGAGTTTGGTTTGAATGGCAGCATAACTGAGTATTCACCAGACGGCAAGCGAGAAACAGTTTTTGTAAAATGTTCTTCACATTCCACTTCCTCCTTGGTAGCTGGTGCGTTGCTTTCACCACAGCCTTCAACTTCCCAAAATCGCCTGACAATATGCTCAAGCCTATCGTCCCAAGTGCGATCATCAATTGGCTCGCAAACAGCCAATAGAGAGCCGATACCGTTTGTTTTACATCCTCCAGTAACGACCCAGCCAAGTCGAGTTTTTTGCAATAGAGGCAAACCTGGCAGAAGTTTAATTTGGCCGACGCAGAGAAGATCGTAAAACATGCTTGCTCCAATGAGTAGATCGACGTGCTGTATCTTGTGGAACGCTGGGTCTGCCAATGGAATGTTTGAAGGAATGCTCCACGTTGAGATGTCGATCGACTTGCTGGGTTGACAGTCTGTAATGGTAGGAACAATTAATGCATTGATTGATGTAAAATAATCAGAATGCTGAGCCTGCAGTCGAATGTCGACGGTAGATCCTGAAGTGGGTACGCTAGCATCACCTAGACCAGAGATAACTGTTGAAGAGCGACTTCTCTTCAAACGCAGCTGCTGGGCCAAGCAAGAAGTGATCAGGTGAAGCTGCGAACCCGAGTCTAGCAACGCACGTGCCGGAATTAAGGAGCCAGAGCGATCTCTAATTAGCACAATTGCTGTGGCTAACAGAGCACCATTTCCAGAGGCAGCAAGCGAGGTCGACACGTGAAGCGAGGAAGCAGAAGTCAACGACTGCGATGACGTTTCCGGGGTTGCCTCGAAATGTAGCAGCGTATGATGCCGAGCATTGCAAGTCAAACAATTTCGACTTGAGCATGACTGTGCTTGATATCCTTTCTTTAAACAGTTTATGCATAGTCCAAGTTTTTTTTGCCTCCTTGAAACGTAACGATGGAGACAAATTTCCAAATTTGTTGCACGCATATATGGCATGCCCTGGGGTGCCACAACAACAGCATGCGTTGTTGGTTTGTGTCACTACAAACGCCTTTTTGCATGGACTAGTAGCTGGATTGCCTTTTATCACCGGTGAATTCAGCATAGCATGCTGCATGGTTTCCATTCTTTGACAGCGCCCTTCCAGAAAAGTAAAAAACTCCTCCGATGAGGGAATTTTATTTAAGGCGATGCTCTCTTCCCAGCTGGTCTGCGTTGCGACGTCCACTTTGGCGAGCAGTAGATTGATGATCATACATCCAGCAATCTCCTCTGAACTGCCAAGCGTTTCCAAGGCACGCATGTGACCAGTAATCTGGTCCGAAAGCTCACGAAGTTTGCCAGCCGACGCCGTCTCTACCTTCTTGAGTCCAAGAATACCCTTATGTGGGACTGAAAAACAAGGCGTTTATTATTAAAGCGTTTATGCAGAATGCTGAGAGCATCTTGATAGTTGGCCTCAGAGAGTTCCAGAGATGATACGGCATCAAGCGCTGAGCCCGACAGACAAGAGCGTAAGTGTTGAAAACGCTCAATGTTTAGTAAATCCACATCGTTGTCTATGACCGATTCAAACATGGAGATGAAATCGGCGAACTCAGTGTAGCCTCCAGAAAACTGCGGAATCTTGAGCTCTGGCAGACGAGCACGACGAGGACGATTGACAGACGCATTGAAGCTTGGCTCCTGAGTTGCATCCAAATTGCCTTGCGAGATTGACGATGCTGCTAGTTGCGCTAGCGAAGGGCAGAGGCGAGATCGGACACGGGTAATTACGTCTACAAGCATGACGTCAAAGTTTTCGCGCAGCTCACTCCCAATTTCTTCAAAATCAAGTTCTTCTAGCTGGTCGTGAGCTGAGTTGAAATTAAGCTCAAGTTTCTTCAGCAGCTCTAAACGAACAATGAGTTCTATGTTCGAGAGTGCCTCCAAAAGATCGGGCGTTGATGAATCTTTGAGACGCTGTAATTGCACCAAAACCGATTCTGCCCTTCGCTTGCAAAGTTGCGTTTTATGCGCAAAGGCAGAATCTTTAGAAGGCTCAGTCGACATTGCGGAGGTTTAAATTTAACGAATTTGCAAAGGATGTATGATATAAAAAACTGAAGCACACCGTCAGCAAATATAAATGCAATAGTTTTACACCTTTCACTATTTAATTTGTTTTATTTATGTTTATGTTTTTACATGTGGTGAACATGTACGAAAACTGCGCACCGATACTGTTCAACAACGTTCTCGCGCGAGTACAAATTCAATAATTTGTACAATTAACAAATGCGTTTATTTTTCATGCACACCAGAATGCGAAGATGACCGACAATTGCTCGCAGACACTGTTCAAAAACATGTGTGAAAACACAATCGCGAAGTGTAAAGCGCACCAACAACATTAACCAAGTCCGTATAAAAGGTTATTAACCTGCGTACAGTTTCTTATATACAACAGATAGTCACCAAAGGGCAATAGGCAAAATGTTCACTTGTCTTGTGCCGGTTATTCGTTTTACTCAAGTTTGCGTCTGTATGCAGGTGCCAAATTTTTGCCGATTGCAGAAGACAAAGCACTGCACAAAGCGAAAGAGATTAATAAATTTGCGGTTAAAAAAACACTGTGCGAACCGCGCACTTAATTGTGGATTAATATATATATATTCATATGCCGGTATATATATGTATGTAATCGCAACTGCACAATGCACTTATTAGTTTTTCAAATGTTTAATTGTTTTTTGCGTGACGTATTATTTGTTTAAAATTGCACAAAAACCGACTTGCTGTTATGCAGACAAAACAAAATAATAAACGAAAATTCACGTCGGGGTCACCAATGTTTTGAGCACTAATATTTTTTAGCGCTTTATTTTCCGAAATGAAAACCAATAGACAGAATTACAAATTAGACCGATGCTTTATTTGCAATTGTCACAAATCTTTGACCTGTTCACACCGAATGTGTTTGAACAACTAATAGAATGATATGCAAGCGGCGACATACAAAGCGGGCCGATGGTTAACGAATTAAGGTGTAAAGTAGACATCATAAAGGTGTAGAGTGAACATAACAGAATAACGTTAGATACTCTATAATGAGATAAGCATGGGGTATGCCGCACAGGGCAATTAATATGTACAAATGTTATTGTTGATCACGCGGCTGTTGCTGTTGCTGCTGCGAACAGTTAAGTCTACAACAATTTCTATAATTATTATAACAAGTTGTGTTAACAGAAAGAAAACTAGATTTTGCTACTAAATACGAAGATAAATCTAAAGCAGTTCCCGATTTTTTTAATTTTTTATATGATCTTGTGTCCGCGTTTTTCAATTTCGATAGTTCTCTCGTAAACCAAGGTGGTTTATTATCACTAGAAGAACAAGAGGGGAACACAAATATCCAAAAGCGAATTCAAGGTCCTATAAAACTTGGCTATGGCAGTTTCTATATCACTACAAGAATAAAGGCGAGACCAATTAGTATGTTGAAGAAGATAATATAATTTAGTAAAGTTAGTTTTACGAAAGCACCGGGTTTTTAAAGTATTTTTAGATACTGAAATACGGTTAAGAATTTCGATGGATAGTTCTAAGGTTGGATGGTAAGTATTTTCCGGAAGCACTAGAGGGGGTATTCTACTAGTATTACTGCAATCGGAGTCCAAAACAAATATTAAGTCCAACATTCTACCACTACAGTTATGCACTCTGTTAACTTGCGATAGGCCTAACTCCAGTAGGCTATCGATAAAATCATCAGAAGTGACTAGTAATACGACATCTGGCGGATTTAAATCACCAACCACTATCAGAGTATCCATATCTGTCAACAATGACGAAACGAGTTGCAGGGCACTAAGATGGGATGAGTAAATGTTAGTATCAGAATGAGGAGGAATATAAGAACAAGTAACAAAAAGTGAACGGCTGTTTAATAATATTTTAACACATAAAAACTCTATGTCCGGAAGGTCATGACAATGAATCTGTTCAGAGGAAAAACAAGAGTCCCTTATGGGAGGCACGATCGCATCTGTACAAATTATATTTTGAAGAAAAAACGGAATAATCAGTAATATCGGGTTTTAGCCAGGTTTCTGTTTGTGCTACTATATGTGAATAAGCTGATAATATATAATTTAGAGAGTTTATTGTTAAGGCCTCTAACGTTTTGATAGGCCAAACTTAGTAGTTTTGTTAGTTTTTGCCACCGTGGTGGAGGCAACTGGGTGGCTAACAGGCGGTGTGCTACTAATCCTAATGCCCCTATTATTATTAATTCGCCTATTCTCATACTCCTTTACAACAAGCTGCTGCGGCCAGAATTTTTCCGTACAAATTGTCGAAAAGAGTTCAGGCGGCACGCTTAACTTGAAAGAAGATATACTTCGGGCGTAAACCAAAGTCTTACATAAATTTAATTTATTTATTGCAACTGGGTTCAGGGTATCTTCTAGTCGGGCTCTCCTGACTAGAGCCTTCTAACTTGTTTTTTTTTTTTTTAAGTCAATATTATAGGCCTTAGTTCTAGTACTCACTATATACATATCTAAGAATGCTTTTATGTATGTCACTATTTTTAATGCCTTAAGTAGTTCGTTTAGCTGGTATAATAAATCTCGTTTTAACAAAATAATTTAGATATCTATATTTTTACTTCATCGTTAATTGAGATTACTATTTTTATAATTTTTTTATGCCCTATTCGGTTCTATCAACAAGAATTCACTAAATAGAGCTGCCAAACAGCAAAAATTTCAACATTCAATTCGGAGTCGTAACTTTACTAAGCGTAGCTACCACTCGCTCTGAGAGCGCACTTCGGGTTCCTCTCGTGCTTCGTGTGTCATTTGCCAGCCATTTCGCTTCCTAGCTTTGCTACAACATTTTTGTTGATAGCACAACCAGCCAGCCATACTGTGTGTATGCGCCGCTAGCCTGCGATTTTCTAGCGCGCAGTGGCTTCTTCAATTGCTGTACCCCCATTTTTTTTCCATGTATTCCTAATGTGCGCTTATTTTATTGTGTATCTTATTGCGTCGACCTAGCACCACCAAAGCAAATGAGAGAATTAATAAAAACATACATATATAATATATATGTATGCAGTTTTGGTGGTAGCCAGGCATTGATTTTTGATTTTTGCTAGCCGAAAGGCTAGCTACCATAAGCATGTGTGTGTCCCTGTCTCTATGCATGTCCATATTTTAATGTATGCGTACCATTTGCCCGGCAATTAATTGACCTTTCTCAACTAATATGAGTTTCGGGCAAACGCTAAACAGCCAAATTTTATACTAAATTTGTATTATTTGCCTACAAAAAACCCAAGAAAAACCAGAAGAACAATACTTCCAAGGCAGTTTTGGTGCTCATCGAACATTTGCTGATCAGGCGTACAGCAAAATTAACAAGCGTCTAGTAAAATAAGCAGGCAATTATCAGTTTTGCATTGCTGGTCATACTACCAACCACCATACAGCTATGCTGCGATGCCTACAAATTGCGAAAGTGTATTCCAATCGTCCATTTGCCCAAGTCATTTGCCTAAATTCTAAAGCAGAAGCAACACAAGAAAACGCTCGGCATAGCCAAATTTAACAAATCCAAAAGAGAAATAAGACAACGGCCACGCACTGCACTGTGTTTAGCATACATGTAAATATTTCAATGTGTGTGTAACATCGCTGGGCGAAGCAAAAATCTAGACTTACTGTCTAATACCCTGATTCCATTAGGCTGCATCTTTCATTAACAGCGAATGGAAGATGTAGGTGATTCCACTATAAATCCAATTGCATAGTTGCATCTTGATTTAACAGGGTCTGTTAAAAGACAGCAGACAGCTGTTTGTGTATTATACGTTTATTGGAAGCAAATATGAGCTCGATCACAAATAAAATTAGTGAAGCCAAAAAAGTAAAAATTATTGCTTTAATTTGTGCGCAAAATGCAAACCTGGTTTAACGAATATCCCAGTTTGCTTGGACATGCACTTGATGACAAGCTGTTTACTCAAATTGGCACTGTTTAAACCAAGTATGTCGCGCATAGAAAACGGCAAAGAACATGTGTATCTATTGTGCTCTCTTCTTGTGCTAAAAGTAACATTAACGGTAAATTTCGACGCTGTCGCGTACAGTGTCGGAAGGCAGACAACAACAACAACATACAAGTGTGCGCAATAATTCTGTATTCGCTGCTCATTTGGGTAAAACATTACCCCTCGCACTTCGCTCTGCGCAAGCGAGAGGTCGGTCCCGTTACTTTTTATAAAAAGTTAAACAAAATTGCATTATTTAACATTTAATTACCAAAAATAGTAATGGATAATAACACACCATCTCAGTCGCTTCCTAGTGATAGGCAAGCTCTTATGGAGGAGATGAGAAAAATAGCCGGTGCAAGCGCTGGAACTATACGCTCCCAAATCACCGCTAGCGGAACAGCATCTTGTGCTGATTTCAATAGCATGCAGCGAGAATCTGTGCCCTTCTGTACAGCGGTTACAACTAGCAGTGACACTATCGTTAACAGCACGATCACGACTACGTCAACAAGTTTGGCATCAAAATATACAGTGGCGGCATCTGTCGGGCCTACTGTGTCAACTATTACGTCTCTTGGCAACACACCGTTGCCTGAAATTTTGTCAACAATAGCTCGCAAGACAAAGTGCACATTTCAAGCACGAGATATGCCTGCTAACAAAAAATATAAAGGAACTGTTAAAACATCTCAATCAATAGGTAAAGCCAAGATGAAGGTCACAGACCTACACAAGGAGCCACCTAAAGATGCAGCATCCACCTCGACTGCAACGGCACTGGGTAACAACCGCTTTGCAGCTCTGGTCGAATAAGTGGACAACATTTTGGAGCAAGACCTATCAGAATCATGGTCTGAAAATGAAGATGCAGACCCTGCTGTTATCATTGGAAGCAAGCAATCCACGAAAGCGATTTCTAGGCCTCCAGCTATATGTGTACCAAAAGTCAACAATCCCGCTTTCATGGATCGAGCACTGGACTCGTGCGTTGGTGCCAACAACTACAGTATTCGCACTTCTAAGTTCGGTGTGACACGGATTTATACGAATAGTTCTGATACTTTTCGTGCAACTGTGAAACATTTGACGGAACTCAATTGTCATTTCTGGTATCATCAACTTAAGAAAGAAAAGCCTTACAGGGTTGTCATCAAGGGAGCCAATGCCAACGTACCCAAGGAACAAATTCAGCAGGCTCTTGCTGAACACGGTTTTGAAGCCATTAATATATACTGCCCAAGAAAAGCAGATTGGCGTAACGCTCAGATTAATGAGGATGATGATGAAGCGACAATAAATTACAAGACGCGGCAAAATCTTTTCTTTGTCAATCTCAAACAAGGGCCGAATGTGTCTGATGCATTGAAAATAACTCAACTTGGCAGGTACAGAGTATCTGTGGAGCGCGCTCCTCGTAGGAAAGAAGTATTGCAATGTCTGAGATGCTTCATCTTCGGGCACTCAAAAAATTATTGCGTTCAGGATCCAGTTTGTGGCAAATGCGCTGGCTCTCACATGACAGGCTCCCTGCTTTGCACCAGTAAAAATTATTTGTGCGTCAACTGTGGTCAAGATCACGCTTCGACAGACAGAGACTGCCCAGTCCGGAAAGAAAAAATAAGAAAATTGAAACCGAGCCAAAGACTCCCTACTACTGGCAACACTGTCAGACCAAAATATAACCCTGGCCCCACACGCGCCTTCATACCGGCTGAGGCTGTCAGAGGCAATATGTCTTACGCTGAAGTTGCTCGTCCTCATAGGGCTGAACTTAGGCCAATTGCCGTTGAGCATTCCCAGCGAGAAACAAATTCACTGCCAGACAAGAAGTTCCTAGCACTAGAAAACTCAATACGAGAGATCGATTCCAGAATGGACCAATTGTTCAAGCTGGTTCAAGAAACTATGGAGGCGAACAAGGCCTTCCGAGAACTGGTCCAGGTTCTAGTTGCACGCATCCCGCAATGATGCAACCAATCATAGCAAGTAAGAAGGCTCTAGTCGGGAGAGCCCGTTGAGAAGATACCCTGAACCCATTTGCAATAAATATGTAAATTAAATTTATAATTGACTTTGGTATACTGACTTAACTTCAATCAATAAAATTAGATATCTCGGGTGTTTCTTAACCGATTTGGACGAATTTTTCAGAAATTCGATACATTTTCCACATTCGATATTTTATTGTTATCGATTCCATGTGTATATCGGAAATCAGAATAGTTATCGATAATTTGAAGCAAACTTGTTCTGCTCATGGTATAGGAGAACTTAAATACAAAATCAGAAGTCTCTAGCTCTTGTAGTCTCTGAGATCCACGCGTTCATACAGACAGACAGACGGACAGACGGACAGAGAGACGGACAGACGGACATGGCTATATCGTCTCGGCTGTTAATGCTGACCATTTTATGGGTTAAGGGTATAAAAATCGGATTGTGGAACGCACGGGGACTAGTTAGGGGCTCTGAAGAGCTTCGGCTATTTCTCGGTGCACATAATATAGACGTCATGTTTGCTACAGAGACACACATGAGAGAAGGGCAGCGTGTCTTTCTACCAGGATATACCACCCACCATGCTTTCCACTCAAGCGGTAACAGCAGAGGTGGCGCCTCAGTCATTGTGCGCTCTAGCTTGAGTCACTGTCCTCAACCTCCCATCTCAACAAACGACAGGCTGATGCGAGGGTGAATTTACAGACATTGGACGGGGTAGTCACACTCGCGTCTTTGTATCTCCCACCCAGATAGCTTTGGACTAAAGCGAAATTTGAATCCCTGTTTGCAATGCTAGGCAACAAATTCATTGCAGGTGGTGGCAACTCTAGAGCTTGTTCCAGAAGTAAATTGATACAGGAAGTCGTAGCGAATGGTCAGTACCAAATCCTAGAAACGGGAGAGCTTACTTTCTTCTCATCCAACTCCCTAGTATCACCATCAGCGCTTGATTTCTATGTCACCAGTGGCTATAACATGAGCAGACTCAATGTGAGAACGCTTCATGAACTTTCACCAGATCACACTCCTCTTCTGGCGGATCTGCACGCCACGCCGCTCAGTATACCACAACGATTTTGTCTACTCTCTCGTGGCTCTGATGTAGAAATTTTTAAGGCCTATCGGGACCAGCAGATTGACCTTAAAATGGAAATTCAAGACGCTGAAGGTATAGATAACGCCATCAGTGTTTTTATGAGTAATTTGAAACAAGCTGCATTAAGAGCTGCACCTAGGAATCAGCACCATATGGATGTACCTATACCGCCTCAGCTTCCGTTTGTAATAGCTCAGCTTCGCCGACTCAAACGCAAAGTAAGAAGGGAGTTTGCAAGAACAGGCGATGCCCGAATTCAACAGATTCACATTAGGTTGGCGAATCGCCTACATAAAGTGCTGGCCCGCAGGAAGAAGATTCAAATTGACAACCTGTTGGAAAACTTAGGAACCGATGCCTCTACAAATTACTCTCTGTGGAAAATTACCAAATTGTACAAGACCTTGGCCGCTCCGAAATCGGCTAATAGGGATCCTGCAGGCGGTTGGTGTCACACTAGTCTCGAAAAAACAGAAGTGTTTGCAAATAACCTTGAGCAACGTTTCAGGCCGCACGACTTTGCGTCAGAGAGTCACTGTAGACAGATTGGGCAGTCACTGGAGACACCCTTCCAAATGGCTTTGCCCGCTGACAACGTTACACTGGATGAGGTGAAGCAACTGGTGTCTAAGCTGAAACCTAAGAAAGCTCCTGGCGAGGACTTACTTGACAACAAAACTATAAGATTTCTACCAGATCAAGCCCTGCTGTTTCTAGTGCTAATCTTTAATAGCGTTCTACGTGTGGGATACTTTCCTAGAGCCTGAAAGTCGGCCAGCATAATAATGATTCTAAAGCCTGGGAAGCCCCCAACCGATGTGGACTCCTACAGGCCGATCAGCCTTCTCCCCTCGCTGGGCAAAATCTTGGAGCAACTGATCCTAAATAGAATGCTCACAATGACTCAATGGTAAAGTGCTAAGCCACTCTCTAGCGCATAAGTATATTTAGGTGTCATCCTGGATAGAAGGCTCTCTTTCAAAAATCATGTCTCATCGCTGCAGCAGTCATTTAGAGCCAAAGTTAAAAGGATGTCATGGCTACTATCCTCTAAAAATAAGATGTCGCTTGATGACAAGGTTAGGATATATAAGTTCATACTAGCTCCTAGCCTTTTCTATGCCATACAGGTGTTTGGTATCGCAGCCAAGTCGCACTTAAACAAGATCCGTGTACTCCAAGCTAAGACACTTAGAACAATATCTGGAGCCCAATGGTATATAAGGAACAGCAACATTGAGCGTGACCTTAAGGTGCCTAATATAAGTGATAGGATACAAGCGATTGCCAAAAAATACACGGAGAGAATGGGAGCTCATCCTAACAGTCTAGACAGACGTCTTAATACTGCTTGCCAAAGAGTAAGGAGAAGATTAAAGCGCCACCACCCTCAAGATCTCCTGGACCGGATCTTGACATAAAGTCCCCGCTATCCTAATTTCCCAATTTACCTTTAAGACCCACCCATCCTATATTGTTAATTAAGTTACATAATTTCGTTATGATAAATAATTTTGTTTTGTTTTAGTTTAATTTCTGATTTGTTTAAGTTGCCCAATAAGGTAGCAGGACACTTGTCTTGTAAAAATTTCATTAATTTTTAATAAGTGAACAAGGAGTTGCCGCTCTCTTCCCTTTCTCTTTTTTTTTTTTTTTTTTTTTTTAAATTTAATGTATTGGACCAAAAACACAGTTAGTTTTTATTACAACACAGTGATCTTCATTAGTAAATTCGGCAAGCCTGGTTGACTTCAGGCGTAGTTGTGGGTCTTGTGGATGAGGTTGACTTCCTTTGGATCGTCACCAGGCTATTGTATTAGGTTTCCAAATGACCTGCGCTTAAGTCTTCTAACGACTCTTCTCCCCGCAAGTTCTCTAGCCAGCCGGCTTCGGCAAACGTGCGTTGTATCTGATGGAATAAGCTCCAACTTGGCTGTCTATGGTAGTCAATCTGAGGTCATTGTGCAAGGTTGAATTTCGTACGTACCAGGCAGCACCAGTTATTCGACGCAAAGCCAAATTCTGGAGTAACTGGATACGTCGTCGACTTGTCCGACACGCAATGCCCCAAATCTGTATACCATATCTCCAAGTCGGAGCAACCAAAGTGTTGTACACTGCCCATTTGCAGCGCAGCGGCAAGGCGCTATTGGCGTTTATCATCCAATTAACTTTTGACAGCTTGCACCGACATTGCTTAAGGAGCCCATCAAAGTGAGAGCGAAAACAGAGCCTTGTGTCCAATGTGATCCCCAGGTATCGAGCATGATTTTCAGGCTGCAAGGGACTCCCATCAAGCCAGACTGCCGGTGCTTCTCCACGTCTCAGTGTAAAGTTGACAGCTTGGCTCTTCGAGGCGTTGAGCTTGATGTTCCACCTGCGAGCCCAGCTCTCAAGGATGTGGATATACTCCTGAATACTGTCACGTCGTCAGCAAATGTGGCAATGAGAAAATTACCTGGTGAGGCGAGGTCTTCAAGATCATCAGGAGTGGGTATGTCCGCCGTGTACAGGTTGTATAGAAAAGGGCCCAGTACGCTGCCTTGCGGAACGCCCGCCTTCATTTCCCGCGTGGTAGAGATCGCAGCCCTCACCTTGACTTCAAACCTGCGTTCCGTTAGGTATGAACGCATTAGCATGAAATAGGGAGCTGGGGGGCGCGTTTTTATTTTTTGAAGCAGACCTCTAATCCAGACGCGGTCGAACGCCTGCTGGACATCCACAAAGATACCATAGCAATAGCTCTTGTCATCGAATGCCTTGAGTATGTGGTTAACCACTCTGTGAACCTGTTCAATTGCACCATGCCCTCTCCTGAACCCAAATTGGTGGTCAGGAAGAATGTTCATATCCATAAGCTTTACCAGCCGTGCAGCAATAAGCCTCACCCAAACCTTAGACAGGGATGGAAAGAGGCTGATCGGTCGATATGACTCAGGGTCATCCTCCGGCTTACCCGACTTATGAATCATGTGGATCCTTGCTAACTTCCACTGGGCAGGAAAGTGCTGGGTTCTTAGTATAGCGTTGAAAATCAACGTTATAAAGAGAAGCGCTCGAATTGGCAGGGCCCTCAGGGTGGTGTGGCAAATACCGTCATGGCCAGGAGCCTTAGAACTAGGAAGGATATTAATAGCTTCCTTAACCTCCTCCACTCTGATGGGGTTGATGGGCAAAGACATCTGCAGCGGAGTCTCCAGTGCTTGGGCGGTCTCATTAAGGCTATTCTGATCAGCTAGGTCAAGCGGCGTAAAGCGTTCTTCAAGGTGACTTGCAAACGTCTCAGCTTGCTCGTCGTCAGTTTGGCAGTGCCCGTTTCCAGGACAGCGAAGCGGTACAGTTCTCCAAGGTTGGCGCTTTAGGCTACGTGTGGCACGCCACAGAGAGTAACCAGCATCACATGTGTAATCCATACTCTCTAACCTTCTAGTAAAAGTTTCACTTTAAAGCCTGCGTAGTGCCTCCTTAAGCTCACTCTCAGATCTTCGCCATACTGCCTTGTCCTGAGGGCTATGCGTTGTCTGGTATCTGTGTCTGTTTTGCCTCTTGATTCTGAGCAAGTTCGCTATATCCGCTGGGAGTCTGTTTCCAGAATTATCCTGGCGTCTTACCATAGGGGGCGGGGTGGTTTCAGCTGCAGCCGACCGGATCTTGGCGATTAGCAAATCAATGGAATTTTCAACATCCAATCCAGTGTTGATGGTAGTGTTAAGCTCGATACTTTCGCCAATCCGTCTCTGAAACTCCTCAATGTTGGTACGTGCGTTGATGAGCCTTGGTGGTCCACTGACCATTCTTGCGCTGCTATCCAAAGTAACTATCAGGGCAAGGTGGTCACTAGGGAGGTCCCAATCATCAGATATGGAAAGAATCTGGTCTGGAATCCCCTGGTATATGGCAAAGTCAATGCAGGAAGGAGTACCTCTTGCTCCATAAGGGTACCTTGTTGGTGATCCCGTTGCAAGGATCTTTGCTTGTCTACGAGACAGGCTCCCAGCAAGCTGTATGCCTCGTGCATTGCTGCTTCGTCCACCCCACAGCCAATGATGAGCGTTCCAATCTCCACCCACCAAGTACTTGTTACCAGCCGAGTTAAGGATATTATTAAAATCATTAATCAATATCCTCTCTTTTGGCCTGCAATAGATAGCTCCAAAAACCACATCTCCAGCATCTGTCGAAACTCTAACCGTTGAATACTGGTAAGCCCGATTAACTAAAGTCAACTGAGGGAAATGTATCAGATTGCTCCGAACGAGTACAGCGCAGCCCCCTGCAGCTATACGATTATCAACCCAATGTACTGGGTACACCTCGAAGCCAAATATTCTTGGAAATGATAAGCCATTCGTCCTGGTTTCTGACAGGAGGATGACCTTGATGTCATGTTTTCGTACTAGAGCTTCAAGCTCTAGTACTTTACCTGAAATGCCGTTGGCATTCCAGATAAGAACCTTTAGTGGTGAATTCCCTTTCTCTGCAGACATCGTAAATCCACCCCATGTCAGCAACATGTAAGGTGTATTGTACTCATTTACTGACTTCAAAAATTCTTCTTTTGATGTTGTCTGATACCCTATCTTAATTAGTGTAATATATAATCGTTTTCTTCAACTTAGTATTCTTTTGGTTTTTAAATCATTTATGTTAAGTAGTTAGCTATCTTGACTAGGCTTTACGCTTAAAACGGGATAGATTGTATTCATGTCCATAAAATGTAAGCTTTATTTTAACAGGGAAAGCGGTCGGACATTGGTTTTTCACTTTTAAATTGATTGCTTATATATAAGTACTAGAGCCTTCTTACTTGTTTAAAATGGGTAAAAAGTGCTCCAATTCGTATGGGAGGTACTTGAAGGAGTTGTCCAAATAAAAATTCCCTTCTTAGTGCTCACTTACTACATGCATGGAAAATTGTGTGAAAATTTCAGCCTTCTAGCTCTTTTCGTTTAGGCTGTGGCTGATCCATTTTAACGCGGACGAACTCTTTTATATATATAGATTTTTTTTTAAATGTCAACCTATATGCCTTTCTCATTTTTTAGTGATTATATTCGATTTTGATATTTCCCAACTCATTGCTTAAACTTAGATAACTTAGTTAATAATTTCTTATAATTGATGGATGGTAATATTTTATTTTATTATTCTCCCTATTATTTTTGCATTTAATAAGGAAGTGTATTGAACTAGCTTAACAGCTCGAGATATGAGTCTCGAAATGTATGACTTCGTTAGATGTTTTATTTTAAGAGTTAAGTATCTACTATTACTGTTCCTTTACCGTTATAAGTGCAGTTTTGTTACATATCACTTCCATTTTTTTCTTAATTTTTTATTTATTTTTTTTTATTTTTGTGTTTGCTTTATTAATTTTCATGAGAACAAGACTTATTTATTCATTTAATTATTATATTTATTTCTTGAGGAGACTTATTTTCTTTAGTGCTCAAAACTTATTGTCGCTAAGGAATTTATTTTTCCCTGATCTGACATATTTCCTAAATTCATGAAACCATTGTAATGTGTTCTATTCTTCTTGAACGTTTGCATTAATCTTGAATTTGGTTGGAAAAATAAGGTTTTGATGTACAAAAGCTCGAGATAACGTAAAAGTCGGTATTTTGCACAACGGGCGGTAGAGTACTTAAAATTTTTAATTGTGCTGTGTTATTAAAATAATGTACGTTAACTATAACCGGATTGGTTTATACCCACTAAATATTGGTATATAAATATTTTTTTTTTTCTTCTATTGTATTAGTCGGTTTATACACCCTAGCTCTTGATCCTGTGTTTTGATTTTAGATTAGGGTCTGATTTACTTGTATACTGTTTGTGGAGGAGGCTCCAAATATTAAGATTTCATTTGGTAATTGTATGGTAAGATTTATTCCTGTTTTTGTGGTTGTATTGTAGAGCACTTCTTGTGTGTATGTAAAACTAATAAAAAAAAAAAAACCCGAGCAAGTCATTTAAAATAATTTTCACTAGCTTAGGATTCATGGTCTGAGGACCGATTAGACTTCATGGTAAGTAGTTTTTACTAGGCTATATTCTATTATGATTCTTGTGGGCTATAATTCGTACATTGAAAGAGCGATATAAAGTTGTTCTTGTTTAGGTCCACAATCTATTTTCTGGGTCCATTTTCCTTGGCATATAAAACGGTCGGAAGTAAGATGTAAAAGTAGTATGTCATTTCATTCTAGTAACATTTTTACTTTGTTTTTATTATTTTGTTATTTAATTTTCAATTTTATTCTTTTATGTTATTTGACTTTATATATTGCCTTTAAATCAGTGGTGGGCACACACAAATATTGTCACAGTTTTCACACGCATACAAGCACAATTTGCGTGCGCTGCAGCGAAAAAAAGAAGTGTGATCAGTACAGTGCACGCTGCAAGTTAACGGTTACTCATTGTGCTTATTATTTATTAATAAATAATGCCATTTTGAAAAATATTTAACATTTCGAAAAACAATGTTATTGCAAATCAAGCATTTTGCTCTGCAATCTTTATTTTCTATGAAAAAAAATTCATTCTCCCATTCGGGCATAAACATTTTGGAGCGCACTGTAAAAAATTAGTTTTCTTGCTAATGCGCTGCGTGGTGCCTGCCTGTCAATAGTTTGCCTTCAACTAAAAGTACAATGTTAAGCCTAATGCATGCTTCGGCACGACAACCGACGACGAACGAACAATCGTGTTCTAAAAATAGATTTCAAAGCTTATAGCGTACGTGTGATTTCGTGCAGTCGGCAGCGAAAAACTTAACTCACACGAGGCAGCGCGCTGGCGTCTGCCCACCACTGCTTTAAATTAAATGGTTTTGCCTCTCAATTTTTGAACCGAGACATTGTATTTTTTTCTGTGCTGCATAAACGAAAGCATGCTTGATCTCAGATATGTTTATTCTTAATCAATATTTAGATCAACACCGTAGGCTTCCTAGATCCATATGTCTGTATCTATATTTTATCAGCTTTTAGGTATTGAGATTAAATTTTGCTCAGAATCTTATCGCTGACATAAACACAAGAGTGTTACAACTTTCACACTTAAGGAGCATCAGATCTTTTCGTTTCAAAGAGTTTAATATTTGACGCTTTTAAGAACAGTTTGCTTGCCTGTTCTTGGTAGGTTATACAATTAAAACAATTAGTGGAATGATGGAACTATCTTATAGAATTTCTTCTACATTATTAGTTGGTTCTTTCCCTCTCGCTTTTTTTCACGCACTTTGAGATTATAACATTACTTAATGGAAAGTGCTGTATGTTCTCGATTGATTGCTGATTATTGTTGTTAATTATAATTTTGTTTATTTATTTCTTTGCATCTCATATAGGATTTTTCCCTTATGTTTATTTTTTCGCTTCACTTCTATACTTACTTTTCGAAAATGTAGTTTTTAAAAGAATATATTAAGCTCATATCATATTTATTTAGATTTTCACATTGAAGTAACATCAGTTCAAGTTCCTCAACATCCGATAGTGAGCTACCGCTTGCAGACGGTGAGGTAAACGGGGATGCCGCTTTATCGTTTCTCATTATCACAAATTAGCTGCCCGACTATGAAAATGATTTCCTTTACGATTTAAGTACTGTCCCTGTTTACAGCAGCCTGGCATCCTCCAAAGACTCAAACACTTACTCCTACGGCGAAGCGATCCTCACCTGGACCATCACTCGAACACACATAAGTAAATTTTACCTAGATTAGGTACGGTTTGCGTTTAACCGTCTTATTTGAATAGTTCTGTTCTACTCTGTACCGATTTTGGATCCCCTGATTTATACAATTCCCAGCTATTTTCAAGGCTCTCACCTTTAACTTCTAACACACCAGCCCACAAAACATATTATTTGGATATAAAAACATTAGACAATAACTATCAAGCACCAAGAGCTATTTAAAAAATTTATAAAGTATTCGGAGGAAATTTGATCGAACAATTTAACACCCAAAATATTTATAATGGTTTACATTAAATCGTGAAGTAATAATCGAGTCTACTACTGACTACACGTTTTTCCATGAGTTGTTCTTATATAAAACCCCTATCAATTTATCCGTTTTTATACTCGATACCGAAGGTATCGGTCCGTCCGTCCGTATGTATGCAAGGTTTTTCCACACCCTTCAAGCTAGAGACTTAAAACTTTTCAATTCTCTTTATCTATGGGATAGTAAATTAAACTGTAAAGATGGGGGTTCTACGATAACTGGGGGCTGGCAAATCGATAAATTCGATAACTCAAAACCGATAAATCCACATATTTCGCACATCCTTACAGCTGTAACTACCAAATTTGGTAAGAAGATAGCTACTAGCAACCCCCAAAAAACTGCATCAAAGTTTTGGAGCCACGCCCACCCATTCTACCCCCAGCCCCCCCGCATTTTGAAATCTGAAAAGCCTATATCTCCCACAGTTTTTGAGCTAGAGCCACCAAATTTAGTGCCAAGTAAGGTGATGTTGACCCCCCACATATTGCATCAAAAGTTTGGCCATGCCCACCACGCTTCGACAAAAACGGGAATGCGTGTATCTTCCAGAGTAGTGGAGCTAGAACCAAATTTGGTAGGAAGATAGCTGGCAGCAACCCCCAAAAATCTGCATCACAGTTTTGGGGCCACGCCTACCCCTTCCGCCCCAGCCCCCCTTTCCCCACTTTTTACAAACTTTTAGCTAGAGTCACCAAATTTTGTATAAAGATAGCAATTGACATTCCACATAGATCTGCACCAAAAATTTGGATGCCACAACCACCCATACCGCCCCCAGCTCCCCTTTCCCCTTTTTTTACAAACTTCGAGCTAGAGTCACCAAATTTGGTATGAAGATAGCAATTGACATTCCACAAAGATCTGTACCACAAATTTGGATGCCACACCCACCAAATCCGCCCCAGCTCCCCTTTCAATAGCTCTTACAAATTTTTAGCTAGAGCCAACAAATTTGCAACGAAGACAGCTGGTGGAATCCCGTCTGCATCGGAGAATCTTTAAGGCAGCGTACACCCCTGCCCAGTCCGTACCCCTTTGCAATCAGGCCTCTTTTTACCGGTTATAATACTGGTATCGAGCATGCCACAGTCGGTTGCGTCCGACTGCAACGTTTCCACTTGTTGCTTTATGAAGTAGTTAACATCTGTCATAAAAACCGGGATTTAATAGTACGCTATTGAACAGAGTAAAGTACTCATTGCAAAGTGAGACAGCGGTGGCCATCTGACGTTTCCAGGCAAATATTTTTTCTTTCAACTCCAATTCTTGAACCCATACAATAACCTTGAAAAGAGTTAAGCCCAAAATACATGGAACTGGTGGCAGTTTTGCTGTTAAAAACACGTTTTTTTCGGTTTTAGAAACCGGTTGTTGTTTAACTGATTAAAACAGGGAGCTGTTATTTTTTCCAGTTTTAAAAACCGGGTACTGGTTTGCTGTTATTTTTGGTGTTTTTCAGAAACAGCTTGGTGTTTTGCTGTTTTTATACCCTTAACCCATAAAATGGGTAAATAAGGGTATAATGGTTTTGTGCAAAAGTGTAAAACAGGCAGAAGGAAGCATCTCTGACCCCATTAAGAATATATATTCTTGATCAGCATCACCGGCCGAGACGATATAGCCATGTCCGTCTGTTCGTCTGTATGAACGCGTGGATCTCAGAGACTACAAAAGCTAGAGACTTCAGATTTTTGATATAAGTTCTCCTATACCATGTGCGTGGATCTCAGAGACTACAAAAGCTAGAGACTTCACATTTTTGATATAAGTTCTCCTATACCATGAGCAAAACAAGTGTGCTTCAAATTATCGATAACTATTCTGGTTTCCGATATGCACATAATATCGATAACAAAATATATATCGAATTTGGAATATGTATCGAATTTCTGAAAAATTCGTCCAAATCGGTTAAGAAACACCGGAGATATCGAATTTTATCGCTTGAAGCTAAGTCAGTTTACCAAAGTCGTACATAAATTTAATTTATTTATTGCAACTGGGTTCAGGATATCTCCCAGTCGGGCTCTCCCGACTAGAGCCTTCTTACTTGTTATACCCTTCACAGGGTATATTGACTTTGTCATGAATCTGTAACGCCTTAAAGGAATGATGGGAGACCCCATAAACTGTGTATTAAAATGATCAGGACGAGCTCAGGAATTGATTTCCGTCTGTCCGTCCGTCTGTCTGTTTCAACACGATTTCTGGCCAAACGGCTGAACCGATCTTGAAGAAACTTTCACAGATTGCTTAGATCATGTCGGGTTTGTTCACTATGAACTTTCATCCCGATCGGAGCATTCTATGGTATAGCCACCTATAAATTTACCATATCAACACGATTTCTGGCCAAACTGATGAACCGATATTGATGAAACTTTCACAGATTGCTTAGATCATGTCGCGTTTGTTCACTATGAAATTTCATCCCGATCGGATCATTCTACGATATAGCCACCATATAAATTTACCATACCAACATGATTTCTGGGCAAACAGCTGAACCGATCTGGATGAAACTTTCACAGATTGCTTAGATCAGGTCGGGTTTGTTCACTATGAAATTTCATTTCGATCGGAGCATTCTACGACATAGCCACCATACAAATTTACCATATCGTACCTACATGTCAAATTGTTGTTGTTGTCGCACACGAACAAGTAAATGACGCTCAAGAGTAAAAATATTAGCGAAAAATTACCAACAACTGCACAGAAACATTAATAAGAGGGGGGAGCATTGATTTGGCTGTGTGAAGGGTATCATAGTCTTGGAATAGCCAAAATTAACTATGCGCCACCATGTTTTTTTTTATGTTTTTCAGAAATAGCTTGTTGTTTTGCTGTTGTTTTTGCTGTTTTTCAGAACAAGGGTACTGAATGGCATCGTAACATCGATGGTGCACCTCACTTATACGATGTAATTTATTATTATGGCTTTCAATAATAAAATTGCGCTTTTCAAATTGCTGACCAACAATAACTAAAGCTACTTCGCTTGATTGAGGTGCATTGTTAAGCCCTTTGTGAGCACCAGCGGGTGTTCGATCAGCATGTATAACCAATTTATAGTCTTTAGTACTTGTTGGTATTTTATTGAGAGCCATTTTTAGTTCTTTAACATAATGATTATGATGATGAAGCATACATTGAAGATCCTTTACTACGCTTAATCAAAATTTGAAATCATCACCAACAAAATAAATTTGAAGAAATTGTATTTCTTCATTTGGCAAAGGTCGGACACTGCTACACAACTACACTTGTCCTTGGACTTTAAAGGTTGACCAACTTTCATTTATAATTTTTGTACTCCCAAAAGAAGTCATTTGAAAGCAGCTGTTATACTTTCTTATACGATCAATGAAATGATCATGCTTGGAATGTCCACCAATTATTAAGCTTTTAAGTGGATCAGAAAAATTTTAATTTTGGGAAAGCTTAACTTTTTCTGCCTTGCAACAGATACCCAGAGGCTCATTTTTTCATTTTAAAGCATTACAATGTTTGCATATCAAATTCATACTACCAAGTTGAGTATTTTTATCTGACTTGTAAGCTATTTCAAAATCATAGTTTTAGCCAGACATGGCTTTAAGGCTCCATGCACGCAAACGCCTTTCTTGACGTGCATTAGGATTATTAGCCTGATGTCTTCTCACTACAACTCTTTGAGCTTCAAAATTATTAACCTGAAATCTTTTTGATGCTTCAATGCGCTTACCCCTATTGATATCACGATTTTTTTCAAATGAATGTTTTAGTACATTTTTTTTTTGCTTTGTTGGCGAACCAACTAAGTCTTTTAACGGGATTTTTAACATTTTCAGTTATACATTCACTTGACGTATCAGAATCTTGAGTTAATACTCCCTCTAATGGAATAAAAACATCAAAATGTCCATTTATTAATGGACCGGTAAAACGCAACAGGATGCATATTATTTGCAAATGCTTGTAATAAATTTCCATTTTGAAAAACTTGGAAATTTACCGCAAAAATTTCTGCTGCTGCTTGAAGCTCACATGCAGTACCATAAGTATGACATAGCGCACTCATATTGTTTAGAAGAGCTATAAAAAGGCAGGCTCCATCACCAATTATAGCTATTTCGGCTAACTCTCTTATTTATGCGCGCGCTCTGCAAGTCAAACAAAGAGCGTACTATCGCTACCTTCTTCGCACGCACTGAATTAATGCAAAACATATCTAAGAGGCTGCAGTTAAGTGAATTGTACATTGCCTTTAGCTTTAATTTAGTGTGTGTGCGGAGGAGCTAGGGTTATTAAACTTTATGATTGACATGCAAAGCGCGCACATAAAATAGAGAGTGAACGTGAATGAAAAACAGCAAGGGAGCATGTTTGGAGCGAGATTTCAAATTATCTAATTATCATTAGAGCTACACGCGCGAGTTATGTATAAGCCCACAACAGAAAATATTGCACAAGAACCATTTAATCATAATATAAGTAATAAGGTTCAAGAGTTATTGAACTCACTAAATGCTTAGTAAGAAAAGCTTTTTGAAAATAACAGGAAATGCAACGTGCACAAAACCAACTGCACACGCCAATAACAATTAGAGCATAAGCCAGAAATTTATAATCAGCATTTATGATAAGTTACGCTTAAGTTTCATGTAAAGCAATTCAATAAAGACAAATTAGTTGATTCTCGATACACAGAAAATAAGGTCGTGTTTTTATTCGCAAAGTCTTTTTTACATGCTTTTATTACATGCTTTTATTTAACTTGACTTGTGTGTCCGTTTGTTTGTTTGTTTGTACTGGATTCTTGTAATCAAATTATCACCAAGTTCCCGACTAGCTAGAGCTCTGAAATTTTCACCAACGATGTGTTTTAGACGACAATACATGTTTTTATAGATTTTTGCACGATAAAATATGTAATATCAAGTCAAAACCACCAAACCTGAAAACCCTTTTGATTAACTTATTAATATGACTAGGAAGATTGACGAGCTTTGGTGGCATAGAGAGAAGACTGCCGCTTCACAGACTGAAGATCGTTGGTTCGATCTCTGACCGAGTCATACATCTTTTTTATTTTTATTTTTTATTATATAAACTTTTTTTTAACTATCGATTACATATGTAGGCAAGAAAGCGTAGAAAAGCATGCCTTCATAACTTTTTTTGATTTACTTGTTTTTACATGCTTTTATTCAACTCGACTTGTCTGTCTGATTGTTTTTATCGGAATCTTGTAATCAAATTTTCACCAAGTTCCCGACTAGCTTGAGCTCTGAAATTTTTACCAAAGATGTGTTTCAGATGACAATACATGTTTTTAAAGTTTTTGGCACGATAAAATAAGTAATATCATGTAAAAACCACGTAAATCAGTTTTCCTTTTTGCTTAAATTACTAAATTGACTGACATAATTGACGAGCTTTGGTGGCATAGAGAGAAGACTGCCATATTTTTTTTATGCTATTTTTTATGATATAAAGTTTTTTAACTATCGATTACATATGTATGCAAGAAAGCGTATAAAAGCATGTCTTCAAAGTTTTTTTTTTGATTTACTTGTTTATGTATAAAACGCCTTCCTTTGTACGAAATTGGCGCAGCCGGTAGGATCATTTTTTTAAATAAGATCCAGTGATAATCCGAACCAAATAAATAAATTGAGGCAAAGGACAACGGTAGAAAAAGTAAGCACAAACAAAGGAACTAAAAATCAGTTTCCAGTTTTACAAAGTGTAAAGGGCAAATACAACACAAGACTAATAAAGTGCAAATACAAAAGTAAACTTATAAAGTAAAAATACAAACCAAGACTTAACTAAAAATCAGTTAATAGCTTGTATTAAAAACTTTAAAGGATTAACTAAAAATCAGTTAATTACTTGTATTCATATCTTTAAAAGATTAACTTAAAATCAGTTAATAAAGTGTATCAAAAACAATAAGTCCAGCGCAAATCGATTAAAAACAGAACAACTCAAACTGGCCTCTAGAAAGCAGAAAAGATCTGCTTACTACGACAAAAACAGGATGGCACAAGAAAACCAAAATATGCCAAAGGCGGACTTTAGAGAACAACTGGCCCTTAGAGAAAGTCAACTAGAACAATTGCGACAAGCATATCTACAGTTGCAAGGCACCAGTCATAACATGGCCCAGCAAGAGCGCATACTTAAAAATGTGAACCACCTAGCGACGTTTACGAGGACAGGAAATATATCAATCAACTCATTCTTCAGCAGCGTGGAGTACATTCTCCAAGGAGTACAGGATCTACAATTGAAGCGAGAGGCAACCCGGACGATATTCTACAAAACCATCCAAGGACAAGCCAAGGATGTCATCATCAACGTACCGGAACCGGATACTTGGGAATTTATAAAAGCAACGTTAAAACTACGGTACCGGCCGGACACAGAACCACACCACATATACAGGAGAATATGCGATCTGAAGGTTAACTCGGTAAGCGAGCTAGCAGAAGAACTGCAAAATATTAAATATAAGACAGACGAGCTTATTGTATACCATAAAAATGATAATTTTATAGATTTAAGCAATGTAGAAAGTTTGTTAGTTAATGCAGCTAAAGAGATGACGCAAGGGACATTACTAGATAAAATGTACGAAGAAAAGGATCTAAACAGAATATTAAGAATAATGATGTTACGTAGGTACGAATACGAAGGCTCTAGTCGGGAGAGCCCGACTAGAAGATACCCTGAACCCAGTTGCAATAAATAAATTAAATTTATGTAAGACTTTGGTATACTGACATAGCTTCAATCGATTAATTTCAATATCTCCGGTGTTTCTCTACCGATTTGGACGAAATTTTCAGAAAAGTTCTATCATTACTCATTGCGTCAACCCTCATTTTTAGATTTTCAAAACTCGATATTTTTTGTTATCGATATTATGTGTATATCGGAAACCAGAATAGTTATCGATAATTTGAAGCAAACTTGTTCTGCTCATGGTATAGGAGAACTTATATCCAAAATCTGAAGTCTCTAGCTCTTGTAGTCTCTGAGATCCACGCGTTCATACAGACGGACAGACGGACAGACAGACGGACAGACGGACATGGCTATATCGTCTCGGCTGTTGATGCTGATCAAGAATATATATACTTTATAGGGTCGGAGATGCTTCCTTCTGCCTGTTACATACTTTTGCACAAAACCATTATACCCTTATTTACCCATTTTATATATAAGAATATAAGAAGTAACAACTCGGGACAGAGTAGGAATTACCAAAATAATCAACAAACGAACTCACAACAAACAAGACAATATAGGTCTGGAAACCCAGAACCTATGGAAGTAGACAATGTAGAAGCAGAACGAAATAGGAGTAACAACACATGCCACAATGAATCGTATGATAACAATTACCATGAAAACGACAACAACTCAAACGAACAGAACGACCAGAATCAGGGAGACTATTACGAAGAGGCAGAGGTCAACAATTCTGTTTTTTTTTACGAAGCAGCCTCGGAATGCCTACCATTAATGGAACTTAACATTGAAGGACAGAAATATGTAGCATTAATAGATACAGGTGAGACATTAAGTTTAGTGAATAATCAAATAAACAGTTACAGAAAAATAAAATTAAACAGACCCATACATTACAGCAAAATAAACAGCAGAGATACAATAGAGGACGAAATACATACAAATGCACCTCCGGAATTCAATTTACCGAATAACGCTAGGGTACGCTGGAAGTTGGCCCCGTTAAAAGGAAGAAAATACAATTTTATAATAGGAATAGATCTTTTAAACTTTTTGAACGCGTTCATCAACATTGAAAAGAAAATCTTAACTTTGAATAATAAAGAAAATATTATAATAAATAATTCATACCGATACGAAGAAATTTGTACACTCGAATGTAATAACGAAAAATTTGATAGCTTGGAATTGGGACATTTAAATGCAGAAGAACTTAAAGAAGTTAAAATAATAGATAATCGATACAGTGAACTATTCTTTAAAGAAGGGGAACAATTGACTAGCACAACCGAGATCGAACATGAAATACGGACGACTACAGATGAGCAACTAAATTCAAAATTATATAGATACCCACCTCAACATGAGGAAGAAGTTAGAAGACAGATAAAAGAAATGGAAGAAAAACGAATAATTAGAAAAAGCAACTCAAGGTATTCAAGCCCACTAATAGTAATACAAAAGAAATTAGACAATTCAGGAAAGAAAAAATTTCGAATAGTAGTAGATTACAGAAAGTTAAACGAAATAACTATTGACGATAAATTTCCTATTCCCAATATCGAATCAATTCTTGACAAACTCGGAAGAGCACACTACTTCACGACAATAGATTTAGCTAAGGGCTACCATCAGATTTTAGTAAGGGAAGAAGATAGAAAGAAAACGGCGTTCGTAACGCCACACGGGTTATACGAATTTAAAAGAATGCCTTTTGATCTAAAAAACGCACCTGCCACGTTTCAAAGGCTTATGAATGAAATTTTAAGAGATCACATTAACAAAAAGTGTGTGGTATATTTAGACGATATACTTATTTTTAGCACATCGTTGCAAGAACATATTCAATCTATTAAAGAAATATTTGAAATTTTAGAGAAAAAAATTTAAAAATACAAATTGACAAGTGTAACTTTATGAGAAGAGAAACAGAACTTTTAGGACACATTTTAACAAATGAAGGTACCAAGCCAAACCCTAACAAAATAATTGTAATAGGGAAGTTATTATTACCAAAAACAGTAAAACAAATTCAAAAATTCCTAGGCATAACAGGATATTACAGAAAATTTATTAAAGACTGCGCTAAAGCAGGACAACCAATGACAAAATACCTCAAGAAAAACACAAAAGTAAATACAAAAGATCCAACTTACATCGAAGCATTCGAAAACCTAAAAATCTCATCAGCTCAAACCCAATATTAAGATACCCAAATTTTGAAAAAAAACATTCACACTTACGATCGACGCATAAAATTACGCTATCGGTGCGGTCCTCTCGCAAGAAGGGCATCCAATTCGATTCGCATCAAGAATGCTAAACAAACACGAGAGAAATTATTCAACTACAGATAAAAAAATTTTGGCAATACTTTGGAGTGTAATCTACTTCAGACCTTATCTGTATGGAAGAAAATTTAAAATATTAACCGACCATCAACCAATAAAATTTTTACATTCAAAGTATAAAGGGAAAGTCATTTCAACCAGACATCTAAGATGGTTATTAAAGCTAGGAGAATATCAATTTGAAATAGATTATTTAAAAGGAAAAGAAAAGAGAGAAGCTAATTACCTAAGTAGGTTAGAAAAAAATTATTATAAATGTGACAGCAATAATAAGGAAAAGAATACGATATTAATGACAATATATCAGACATAAATATAATAGCAAACGTAGTGGCCGTGGGTGGAGAACGAGCTGCAAGGAGCCTTTATGCAGTTCATGCTGGCAAATGGAGGACCACCGCCCGTATGCCAAGATGCCGGCTGGCATCAAGGTTGCGTGAAGGTGGTGGCATGCGCTGATATGCACTCAGCCAAGATCTACAAAGAGGCCATTTCTGCCCTGGGTGAAGTCTACCCTGGGGCCAAGTTGGAGGCTGTGGACTGGAAGGATGTGCCCAGCAGGCCTAGGGCTCGAGTATGGGTATCGGCTAAATCCGATGATCCGGCCGAGATCCTAAAGGTCTTCCAATTTTGCAACCCGCAGCTGCCGTCAAGCGACTGGCGGGTGGCAAAATTGGAAAAGGCGGATTCTCTTGGTGTTGAACGACAAGACTGTCGAGCATCTCGCCAAGTCCGGCGACACCTTACAGTACGGCTTTAAAACCTTGGCTGTTAGGGTGTATCGCTCGGACAAGGCCAACGAGTCCGTCGTGCAAGAGCCGGATCTGGAGATCGACCCCAACGAGGATCTAGATGAGGAGGAGCTATTAGGCTATGCCTCTGAAACATCAGAGCAAGCCCGAGATCTCTCCCGGCTAGGCCACAGCGGGGGAGACATAGAGGTAGAGGACGATGAAGACGCCGACATTACTGTGGTGGAGAAGAATTTGAAGAATGTCCTTGAGACTTCTTCAGATAAATCTACAACACAGTAAGGCAGCATCGGCTGCTCTTCTGCTGTACCTGGAGAGGGGCACAGTAGACATAGTCCTTATACAGGAACCTTGGGTGTGTGGTGGCAGGGTTCCTGGACTGAGGACACATGAACACAAACTACTAGTAGCTGGAACCGAAGGTAGATATAGAACCTGCATACTTGCAAAAAGACATTTAAACATATTTTTGCTCCCAAAGTATAGCGACGCAGACAAGACTGCAGCGTGTCTGGAGCTGGAGACGGAACCAATCCGACTAGCCTCTAGCTACTTCGCCCACGACCATAAGGGCGTTCCTCCGCATCCGTCGCTTCGCCAGCTGATCGCCGATTGCGAGCTGGGAGGCCTTCGGCTAAAAGTGGGCTGCGACGCAAATGCCCAAGCACTGATACAAACGTAAGGGATGAGTTGATTTTTGACTACCTTCTCAATACCAACATGTTTATTTGTAATAATGGTAAGGACCCGACCTTTATTATCAAAAACCGCAGGGAAGTCCTAGATATTACTCTTGTCTCTGCCTCTTTATGGGATCAAATCCTCTCTTGGAAGGTGCTGGATGAGCACTCCTTCTCGGATCACAGGTATATTGAAACCATACTACAGATCCAAAGTCCCAAACCAACTCAGTTCAGAAATTTAAGAAGAACTGATTGGAAGAATTACGCTGTTTCTCTGCAAAGATTGCTCCCTGAAACTCCACCTGAAGGCCCAAATACCGTCGAGTATACAACCTTTCTCATAAGAAAATTCAGTAAGGCGTGTGAAAACGCCCTGAATGCATCTTGTCCCATTAGCAGACCAAAAAGGAAGAAGAAACCCCCTTGGTGGACTGCTCAAATCGGAGAGTTGAGGGCAGCTGCCAGAAAAACCTTCAATAAAGCAAAGGCTCAAAATGACGAACAGACATGGGCTGACTACAAGGCAGGGCTCTCCGTGTTCAAAAAGGAGCTTCGCAAAGCAAAACGAACTTCTTGGAGAACTTTCTGCACAGAGATAGATAGTGCTTCCGAAGCAGCCAGACTAAGGAAGCTACTAAGTAAAACTCCTCAGACTCTTGGTTTCATCAAGAATGCAAACGATGAATGGACATCATCCAGTGAAGAATCACTAACCTTACTCCTGGACACACATTTTCCGGGGGGAAGTAGATCGCCAAGACCTTGTGATCTGCACGCTAGCGGGGAGACACAGAAGCTCTTGCAATTGCTCGGTGAAAGTAATATCCATCGGGCAATTAAGAATTTCAAACCCTATAAATCACCAGGAATAGACAATATCATTCCTGCCCAATTGCAGTCCGCGGGGAAATTAGCCATAAATTGGCTTAAGAACATATTCTCCAGGGTTTTTAAAAGTGGTATAATCCCGGGGCCATGGCTGGAATCGAAACTAGTTTTCATCCCAAAAGCCGGAAAACCCTCGCACACAACAGCTAAAGATTTTCGACCTATCAGTCTCTCGTCTTTTCTACTGAAAACGATAGAGAGGCTGCTCTGTGTTCATTTGAGAAGCACTATTCCCATATCGCTTCTCTCACCAGTTCAGCATGCCTATTCTAAGGGCAAGTCTACCGAGACCGCACTGCATGCACTTACTGCATACATTGAAAAGTCTATACACAGGGAAAACTATACGCTAGTAGCGTTCCTAGACATAGAGGAAGCTTTCAACAACGTCACTCCTAGGACTTTCACCGACTCGCTGACGGGTTTGGGGGTTGACTCCCTGACTGTGCACCTGATCGATCAGATGCTCCAATGCAGGATTGTAAGGACCGCACTGGGGGAAGTGACTGTCACCAAATCCGTTGATCGTGGAACCCCACAAGGCGGAGTCCTCTCTCCTCTTCTATGGAACGTAGCAGTAAACCAACTGCTGCTGTCCATGGATGGGGGAGGGTGCAAAGTGGTAGCCTATGCAGACGACGTTGCCCTAGCCTTTTCAGGCAAGTTTCCGCAGACGTTATGTGACCGAATGACGGAAGCCCTTGCTAGGCTTTCCGGTTTGGCAAAAAGATCTGGATTAGGAGTTAATCCTGCTAAAACGGAGCTGGTTCTGTTTACCAGGAAATACAAAATTCCGTCTCTACAGCCACCAACTCTAGATGGGGTTGAACTGTCCTTTAGTGACTCAGCAAGATACCTAGGTCTAATTCTAGACAAGAAATTAAACTGGAATTTCAATACTGAAGAGCGCATCAGGAAAGCAAATGTTGCTCTATACGCCTGTAGGAAGACAATCGGACTTAAATGGGGCATGACTCCGCAAGTTGTCCATTGGCTCTACACTGCGGTAGTCAGACCATTTTTATTCTATGGTGTTCTGTCTGGTGGCCTGCACTTGACAAGAAAACAGTCACCAGGAAAATAGGAAGGGTGCAGCGAACGGCTGCGCTCTGCATAACAAGAGCTTTACGTACGACCCCAGGTAACGCTCTTGATGCCATACTGCACTTCCTACTTATGGAAATGATGGGGCGGAAAATAGCAGCTTTGTCAGCGCTCCGAATGAGGGAAGCCAAACAGTGGATAGGCCAGGACTTTGGACATTCAAGTATCTTGAAAGACAATCCACTCATACCAGACAATACGGATTATCAGATCCCACAGGTGTATTTAGATACTCCCTTTACCACCCTAATCCCAACTAGAGAGAACTGGGAAGAAGGCTTGCCCGCAAGACCTGCGGAAGCTATAGAAATTTTTACAGACGGCTCAAAGCTGGACGGTAGAGTAAGAGGCGGCATTTTCTGCGGCAATTTTAACTTACGCAAAGCTTTTCGACTCCCTGACCACTGTAGCGTCTTCCAGGCAGAAGTGCAAGCAATTCAGGAGTCACTAAGTTGCATTCCACATAGGTGTAATGTCAGTAAAATCTATATCCTCACAGACAGCCAAGCAGCAATTAGATCGCTGGAGTCGTACACGTCGAACTCTAAGGCTGTTCTTAACTTCAATCGATTAAGTTCGATATCTCCGGACGAAATTTCTTCGAAAAAAGTTCTATCGTTACCCATTACTTCAACCCTCATTTTTACATTTTCCAAATTCGATATTTTTTGTTATCGATATAATAATAGTTATCGATAATTTGAAGCAAACTTGTTCTGCTCATGGCATAGGAGAACTTACATACAAAATCTGAAGTCGCCAGCTCTTGTAGCCTCTGACATCGACGCGTTCATACAGACGGGCGGACAGACGGACATGGCTATATCATCTCGGCTGTTGATGCTGATCAAGAATTTATACACTTTATGGGGTCGGAGATGCTTCCTTCTGCCTGTTACATCTTTTGCACAAAACCATTATACCCTTTTCTACCCATTTTATGGGTTAAAGGTATAAAAGCTGAAGAATTGAAAACAATTCATGGGAAAAGAGTAAATTTCATAGCAGAATACGACTTCCCGAATATGGAAGAGATTTTCGTAAGATATCTAAAACAAGTAAGAAGGCTCTAGTCGGGAGAGCCCGACTAGAAGATACCCTGAACCCAGTTGAAATAAATATATTTAATTTATATAAGACTTTGGTATACTGGCTTAGCTTCCATCGATTAAGTTCAATATCTCCGGTATTTCTCAACCGATTTGGACGAAATTTTCAGAAAAGTTCTATCATTATCCATTACTTCAACCCTCATTTTTAGATTTTCCAAATTCGATATTTTTTGTTATCGATATTATGTGTATATTGGAAACCAGAATAGTTATCGATAATTTGAAGCAAACTTGTACTGCTCATGGTATAGGAGAACTTAAATACAAAATCAGAAGTCTCTAGCTCTTGTAGTCTCTGAGATCCACGCGTTCATACAGACGGACAGACGGACAGACGGACATGGCTATATCGTCTCGGCTGTTGATGCTGATCAAGAATATATATACTTTATAGGGTCGGAGATGCTTCCTTCTGCCTGTTACATACTTTTGCACAAAACCATTATACCCTTATTTACCCATTTTATGGGTTAAGGGTATAAAAAGGAAAAATAGGCATTTTCTCAGAATTATCCTACCACAAATATAATATAGTACAGGAGAAATTAATTCGACTATACTCAAATGACAAGCAATTATAATTAATTAAATGCACGTTTAGGGTACAAGACATTGAACACGAAACTGAAGCAGTGAAAAAAATTTCGTTTTACCATGTAAGAGAGAGTATGCATTCAGGTTTTCAGGAAACCTATAACCAAATGATGAATTAAATTTATTACCCAAAACTGTTAGAGCTTATACAGGTGGTCATTAACCAATGCGACTTTTGTAAGGAAATAAAGTACGATAGAACCCCGGTAAAGAATAAATTCAGTAAAACAGAAACTCCGACGGAAAAAATGAGGTTATACATATTTACACGTATGTAGTAAAAAATACACATTTTCTAACGATACTAGATGAATTTTGCAAATTTGCAGCAGTATACCTTTTAAATGACAGAAACTATACTACAATAACTCAACTGTTAGAGGAACATTTCAGAAGAATAGGAAAACCAAAAAAGATTGTAGCGTATAATGAGTTCAATTCAATAAGAATTAAAGAACTGTTAAATCAAGATAACATTGAATGATGTAGAGAGACTACACAAGACAGAAGCAGGGAAGATTTCAGAGAAACAGATGTTCAAAGAGCAGTAAGAAATTATAACGACAGATATCACTCTACTATTAAATGTACACCGAATAAAGCCCATAATAATAAAGTAGAAGTGGAGAAAATCAGAGAATATATAGAATACGCAAAAGGAAAAATGTTGAAAAATCGTAACAAAAATAGAGAATATTATGTTGAAAATCGAGAAGAAGGATTCATAAAAAACTATAAAGCTTTCAGACACAAGGAAGTGGCGAAATTCAAAAAAGCAAAACTAAAAGATGTTGACCCCTCAAATATAAAACGAGCTTATAAATTTACAGAAAACACTAATAATGACGATGCTAATGCTAATGATGACGACAACAATATCAGGAACACTGACGACGCACAGTGGCGTCCATAGAACAAGTCAGGTGTCAAAAATCAAAAATTGCATGTGCCTCTAAGAAATATTGAATGAACCTAATTTAAAAGAAATTTTCCAACGATTTCAACCCTTAATGTAACCAGATTTTTTGTTCAGAAGCTATAGCTTTGCAAAGTTGACTGATTTTTTGTGTTAGAAAGAAATCGCGATTTTAATGTGATTTTGTCGGCTTTGAGATACAATATCTCAAAAACTAAGAAACGGATCATCATTATTTTTAATTCTAATAAAAGATCCTTTTATTAAAAAAAGAATAGAAAAAAATTGCAATGTTTGCTTTGCGGTTGGCCAGGTAAATCAATATTTACCTGCAATCCATTTTTTCACTATTTTTTAACTTTGATGGAAAATTAAAAATATTACCCTTTTTATACCCTTAACCCATAAAATGGGTAAATAAGGGTATAATGGTTTTGTGCAAAAGTATGTAACAGGCAGAAGGAAGCATCTCCGACCCTATAAAGTATATATATTCTTGATCAGCATCAACAGCCGAGACGATATAGCCATGTCCGTCTGTCCGTCTGTCTGTCCGTCTGTCCGTCTGACCGTCTGTCCGTCTGTCCGTCTGTATGAACGCGTGGATCTCAGAGACTACAAGAGCTAGAGACTTCTGATTTTGTATTTAAGTTCTCCTATACCATGAGCAGAACAAGTTTGCTTCAAATTATCGATAACTATTCTGGTTTCCGATACACACATAATATCGAAAACAATAAAATATCGAATTTGGAAAATCTAAAAATGAGGGTTGAAGTAATGGATGATGATAGAACTTTTCTGAAAATTTCGTCCATATCGGATGAGAAACACCGGAGATATTGAACTTAATCTATGGAAGCTAAGCCAGTATACCAAAGTCTTATATAAATTAAATATATTTATTGCAACTGGGTTCAGGGTATCTTCTAGTCGGCTTCTCCCGACTAGAGCCTTCTTACTTGTTTACCTTTGCCATGTTTTCAAAATAATTTTTTTTGGTTATTCCTTTATTTAATGCAAAAAGTTTCAACTTCCCGAATTCGCCCCTGTGGTTTTTAGAGGTAAAATAGTGAAAAAATTATTAGGTAAAAAATGTGTTGCATGCATTTCTGGGCCATTTATGACACATAACCGTGAAAACCAATTTTTATCCTTATTGTTTCGTTCCTTATTATTAATATGCATGATTTTTGTTTTTCATTCAGTTATGCTTGCCTGAAACCTTTTGTTAACTTCGGGTCCCTAAACTCAGGTGCAGTTAAAGGATATACAAATAAACTACCTGATACGCACCATATAAAGAAATTTCCCTGGTGTACAAGTAGTAACATCCAATACAGGTAGGCATTTTATTGCACAAATTGACCTAAGCCCAAATATATAACAAATATTAGGTAAATTTGTTACGCATGAATGCTTACTCCTTTCTTGAACCCTTAATCCAAACGGTATCTATCAGGTAGTAGATTAGACTATATATGTGTTTTTCAAACAAGTTGGACTTTAAGCAGACTGCCTCAAGTACGGATACGGAAACTGTTGGAAAGATTTCCAGCGACAGGGAATGCCTCATGTAGAAATGCGCTAATAAAATAGTTAATCAGACGTTCTGTATGCAACCAAAGTTTATTCACGACTGACTGCACTAATGTTAGCATAACATTGCGTACATGTTCTTAACAGAGACTGTAAATATATTACATAGTACATTGTTGCATTGAATGTTAAATCGATACTTTCAATACCCTTCCTCAATGCAAACATGTTTACAAAATTAAAACAAATTTAACATGTTCATAAATTCCCTATATTTCTTCTTTGCCAAATTCTTAGTAAGCACGTCCGCTATCATTCCATTTGTAGAAGTATACTTCAAAACGACTTGACCCTCTGTCACAATCTGGCGTACAAAATGATATCGTATATCAATATGATTGGTCCTTGCATTATGCACAGGATTTTTAGCCAGTTGCTGCGCACTCAGATTATCTCCATTGAACACCGTCGGGGTGTCCCCAGTGCCGCAGCCAATCTCGATGATTAGTCTGCGCATTACGATGGCCTCCTTGCATGCCGTCGACAATGCCATATACTCAGCCTCCGTGCTGCTGAGTGCCACGCTGCGTTGTTTTTCCGATTTCCAAGATATCGGACCACCTGCGAGAAAATATACATAGCCAGTGTACGATTTGCGATCAACATGATCACCAGCCCAATCTGCATCTACATAGCCCTCCAAAGGCTTTCCGCACTTTTCATAGTGTAGCTGTACAGCTTAAATATCGCAGGACATGCTTCACGCCTGCCAGGTGCTCCCGATGAGGCTCCATGTTCCGCTGTGCCAATTTTGCAACCGAGTGCAAAATATCCGGTCTCGTTGTCAGAGCCAACCACATTAGCTCTCCGACTTGTGTCTGGTACGCTGTCGCATCTACCTTCTCGCATTGGCTGTCATTACAAGCCACTTGGTACCCAGCTTCTAACGGCGTAGCTACTGGTCTGCAATTTTCCATGCCGTACCTTCACAATAGCTCCTTGATGTATTGCGTATGACCCAAGGTGATATGACCCGTTTCGCCTTTACGTTGTATCTCCATGCCAAGAAACAGCTCCAGTGGCTCTTTGTCAACGCATTCAAACGACCTTGATATGTCAGCCTTAATGCTGATCAAATCCAATTTGTCTTGACAAGCTATAATGAGATCATCAACGTACACAAGAATTAATGCAAAATTACCTTCTTGTCGCCTGTACAAGCATGGCTCATTAGCACATGCCACAAAGCCGATCTCATGCAACACGCCGTCAAGCTTGGAGTTCCACTCTCTTCAATATTGCTTCAATCCATATATTGCCTTTTTTAAGAGCAATACCTTGTCCGGTTGCTGCTCATCTGCATACCCTTGTGGTTGTTTCATGTAAACAGTGTCCGCCAGATCACTGTTCAGATATGCTGTACATACATCCATTTGATGTAAATACAACTGCAATTCTGCCGCCAGTGTCAAAATAAACCGCAGGCTCTCGAGTCTGCATACCGGTGAAAAAGTTTCGCTGTAGTTAACTCCATACTGCTGCGAACATCCTTTCGCCACCAACCGCGCCTTAAAACGCTGTATTTGGCCACTCGCATCCCGCTTCAAGTTGTAAACCCACTTGCAGCCAATTGCCCGTTGATTCCTTGGTAAATCCACAAACTGCCAGGTTTATTACATTACTTGTAACCATTGCACTGAGCACGTTATATTGCTTCCTTGGGCGACCTGGTCTGCCCGTTTTAAGCAATTTTGGTCTGCCAGGCCCAATGCGAATTTCTTGCTCCAAATCAAGTGTTTCACCTTCTTCCGCGCTAGCAAACTCGTTTCCGCTACTCTTGTTAGAAGCATCTGCCTGAGATGTGATGTCTTCATCGTCATTGCTCTTTTCGTCACTATGAGCATTCTCCTCCTGATGCCCAACAGTTGATAAAGCAATTTGTACCGCATCAAAATTAGCCTGCTCCAAGCAGCTAAGCTCATCGAAAAGTACATCTCGCCTTTCAACCACTGTCTTGGATACAGCATCAAAGAGTCGATAGCCTTTAGCATGCACCGAGTATCCAATCATACGGTATTCTTTACCCTTGGGTAGGAACTTGCCCTTGCGTTGTCCCTTGTCCAGTGCCACTGCAACAGAACCAAAAATTCTTAAATGACTTATTGATGGCTTCTTACCAGTCCACGCTTCCATAGGAGTCATCTTCATCAGCGCCCGAGTATGAGCACGATTCCGCAAGTACACCGCCGTGTTCACTGCTTCTGCCCACATTGGCTGGCCTAATCCTGACTGCGCCAACAAACATCTTGCCATCTCCACCAACGTACGGTTAGCTCGTTCCGCTACACCATTTTGTTGTGGGGTGTAAGTCATCGTCAACTGTCGTGCGTTTCCATTGGTTTTCATAAAACCATCAAACGCCTTGTTTACAAATTCGCGACCGTTGTCGCTGCGAAGATACTTTATCTTTTTTCCAGTCTGCCGCTCCACGAGATTTTTGTATTCCACGAATTTTTTGAAGACCTCGTCTTTTCCTTTCAGGAAATAAACAAAAATTCTCCTTGACTTGTCGTCAATAAATGTGACTAAATATCTCGAGCCCGCAAGCGATTTTATTTCGAAAGGACCGCACACATCAGTGTGCACCAGTTCTAGCAGCTCCTGAGCACGGCTCTCTGTAGAGCTTGGAAAAGGTTGCACGTGCACCTTGCTCACCATGCACGTCTTGCATGATACCTTTTGCAGCTCGTCAACTTTTTCCATCCCTCGAACTAATCCTTTGCTTGCCATTTCCTTCAAACTTGCGTAATTCAGATGTCCAAATCTGCTATGCCAAAGTGCGCCATCAGCTTTAACAGCAGCATAACATCTGTTATTCTGAATCTTTAATGCATACAAACTGCAAACTCGCTTGACTTCTAGTATACATCTGCCACTTTGCAAAATTTTGGCACTCTTATCGCCAAAATGTACCACGCACTTGTTTGCTACGGCTTGACTCACGGACATAAAATTGCCCTTCAACTCTGGAACATACAATTCATTGTCCAGAACCAGCGAATACAAATCCGTTTTCAACTGCACTGCGCCTATGTCCGCTGCTCTCAAGAAGCCCGCATCCGCTAAACCGATCATCTCATTGTGTGGCTTTATTGTTGAAAACATTTGTTTATCGCAATACATATGGCTTGTTGCACCGCTGTCCAAAATCCAGCTTGATCGCCCAAAACTACTTGCATCCAATGCGTTTAGTAAACTTCGATTCTGCTGCGCGCTCTTTACTGCGTCTTTACACATTTCAACGCGACAATTTGCTCGAATGTGCCCGGCTTCACCACATTTATAGCAGACAACTTTTGTCACGTTGCCTTTTGTGGTTGCCTTTCCATAGCTCTTCTGCCGTTGCCTTACTGCAAAGGCCTGCTCAACTGTACTTTGCCTTTGTACATTCTCTCTTCTCTCTCCTTCCTCTTTCAGCTTTATGCAAAGAATTTAGTACGCTCGCAAGCTGACGCGCGTCTCAATGGCGACAACGAAATTTTCATAGTCTGCTGGAAAACTGGAAAGTAAGATAATTACTTTGAGCTCTTCCACAATAGTGATTCCAATTGCAGCCAACTGTTCCACAACTTCACTAAAGCTATTTATATATGCAGCCATGCCTTGCTCCTCCGCCATGCGTAAGTTGAGCAACTTTTTGTATAGCGAGACTTTACGTACTGGCCCGCTCGGCTGATGAATTTCGCGCAATTTCACCCATGCCTCTTTTGACACTATGCAATTCTTTATGTACCCCAACTTCGATGCTTTTACACTCAGCGTGATCGTTGCCAATGCCTTACGATCCAGCGCTTTCCAGCTAACATCTTCGCCAGCCGCCGGCTGCGGTAGTTCCCCCGACGCAACTTCCTATAGATCAGCATGTACCAACACGCTCCTCATCTGAACGCTCCAGGAATCATAGTTATGTTCCTATAAACGAGTCATTAATTTTTCCACCACACGAAGCTACGCTCTGGGCCCATAACCTGTTGGAAAGATTTCCAGCGACAGGGAATGCCTCATGTAGAAATGCGCAAATAAAATAGTTAATCAGACGTTCTGTATGCAACCAAAGTTTATTCACGACTGACTGCACTAATGTTAGCATAACATTGCGTACATGTTCTTAACAGAGACTGTAAATACATTACATAGTACATTGCTGCATTGAATGTTAAATCGACACTTTCAATAGAAACTCAAACGATGGAAAAACTTCAAGGAGATTTTTTGAAAATGATGAGGCTCTAACTCGAATCACTGGAATCAACAATCAAATCGTTAAGAGATTGGGAACAATCTTAAATGTTTTGAGCTGCAAGGAAAAAGTTGATTCTGCCAAATATGGAGAATATGCTTCAAAAACTGCATCACTTTTAGCAGGGTTATATCGGCAGACAAAGTTGACCCCGACAGTCCATAAAATATTGGCGCATGGCAAAGATATAATTGTGTATCAGTCTTTGCCAATTGGAGAGATTCCTGAAGAAGCACAGGAATCATTAAATAAATTTTATAAAAAATACAGATTGCTAAACACTTTCAAAGCATCAAGGGTGAGACAAAATGAGGACCTCTTCAACATGTTAGCAGCATCTTCAGATCCACTTATTTCATCACTGAGGCATGTTAAGTCACGAAAAGAATTAGAAAATACTTATAGTTCAGAGATGATTACTCTTTCAGATATACCATCTTTTACGGATTGTGATGAATATTTTACAAAAAATTAAAAAAAAAAAAATTTAAAAAAAAGTTATTTTTAATTATTTTAATATTAATTTTAAATTATAAAAACCATTAAAATGAAACAATAAAAATCAAAACATTTAAAAAATATTTTTTTCCTTCCCGTAAAATTCGTTTTTTTTCAAATTTCAACTTTGCATACCCATAAATAATTCATTTCAAATGCTCATTTTATAGGTTGATTAATTATCTATGAGATGCTATTTAAGTTGATCGATTATCTCATTTGGTTCAAAAGTTATGAGTTTTGCAACGAAAAAACTCAAAGAGCGCCACTGTGCGACGCAACAAATACTTGACGAAGACGGTTACGCACAAATACCGATAAAACAACAACACATAGTTATAGCAACAGACATTATTATTCATATGATTAACTTGAAATACATTGACAATATTTTGAACAATATAGAGAAAAACATAGAAATGATTAACAACGATAACAAACATAGACTACAATTACAAGTAACAGAGGCTAGACATAAATTAAACACATTATACGGCAATCGGACTCGTACAAAAAGAGGACTGGTTAATGCAGTAGGTAGCACAGCAAAATGGCTGTTTGGAAATATGGGCGAAGAAGACAGAAAAATAATAGAAACACATCTATCAACTTTTAAAGAAAAAATTCAAGAAACAGACGAATCACTAAATAAACAAGTTTACATAAACACTTATTTTAATGACACAATTATATATATATAGCACATATATATGTCAGATATAAAAGCAATTTTTTAATCTTTGCAATGGAAAATACTAACAATTTTTTAACAACTAAAATATTACAAATAATACCAATACCTAATAAAGAAAAAATTTGAAATAGAGCAGATATATCAGAAGTAATATTTACCCACAAAAGCATAGCATATACATACGAAAAGAATAAAAAATTAAAAGAAATGAAAATAAGTACACGTTGTATATTCAAGAGCAACTGCAAATTAACTAAAAAACAAGAAATGGAAATAATAGAATTAGACTAAGAAACTTTAATTATTAAGAACGCCAATAACGAAACACTACATAAAAACTGTAATAGTAAAGAAATTATAATTGAAAATAATATGTTAATACAATTTGCAAATTGTACAATCAATATAGAAAATAATTGTTTTACTTACTTTTACGAAAAAGCAAATGAAATAACATTATATAAAAAAAGAAAACAAATGCAAAACATTACGAAGCAAATTACATTCGAAAAAATTCTTGAGAATAACAAAAGTAACTGGCTAAACATAAAAAATTTAAATACACATAAATAAATAAGATATTTTTGCAATGCAGCTACATATATTAATACTAATAATTATATTGATAACATTTATTATATTGAAACACAAGAATTAAAATTCATTTAAATAACAGTAGAATTCAGGAGAATTCTAATCTAAAAGGGGGAGAAGTTATGTATAAGCCCACAACAGAAAATATTGCACAAGATCCATTTAATCATAGCATAAGTAATAAGGTTCAAGAGTTATTGAACTCACTAAATGCTAAGTAAGAAAAGCTTTTTGACAATAACAGGAAATGCAACGTGCACAAAACCAACTGCACACGCCAATAACAATTAGAGCATAAGCCAGAAATGTATAATCAGCATTTATGATAAGTTACGCTTAAGTTTCATGTAAAGCAATTCAATAAAGACAAATTAGTTGATTCTCGATACACAGAACATAAAGTCGTATTTTTATTCGCAAAGTCTTTTTTTTTTTTATAAATAAAACGGCTTCCTTTGTACGAAATTCTTATGTAAACGCCCTTTGCTTGTTCGAAATTGTATATCAATAATATATCAATAATGTTAGTGTTACGTTTTGTCTAAGTTATATAAGCAACAACACTGACAACAACAACAAACGCTACTTGGGTAGGGACACGATATCGAATGTAAAATATCGATCATTTACTCATGAGTAATATAAAAAAAAAGCATCGTACTCATAAAAATATCGAATCGAAAGTCTCGATGCTGTAAGGTATCGAGTATTTATATTTGGGGCAAATGTTTTCTTGCGTTAAATAAAAGTAAATTTCAAATTACTTATACTAGTAGCTCTGCCGTCAATCGCAGTTTAGGATTAAACATTAGAACATAATGTTAAATATCCCAGTCCTCTTCCGTACAATCGCTTAAAAAAAAAACAGTTTGTCAAGCCGTTTCGGTGAAAGTCGGTTGCGAGTTGTAATAGTATTCCCAGCTTTAGAAAATAAACGTTCAGAGGGCACATATGTCGCAGGAATTCCCAAAAACTCCAGTGCCAAGTTGTTTTAAAGGGTCGATATAAAGTGGTGAAACCTCGGCAGACAGGAAATGACCTAATTCGTCATTATATGAAACGTTTGTTGCAAAACTTGACTTTGATGACTCCAAAAATCGTATGTTGATTCTATGGAAGAATCGCTGTCATTTTCACTCGAGGGACCACTAGGACTGGATGTTATATATTGTCTTAGTAAATTAATTGATTTCGCACAAGCTATATGTTAAGTCATAAACAAGTTAGCACATATTTATATTATAAGATATCAAATAACTGCACATAGCTATGTAAGAATGACACACAAATTATTAACACATGTAAAACTAGGTCAAGACCATACATAATGCGCTACATTTATTAACCCAATAAAACTTTAAGCAACACCAAATTATGCTGAACACACAGAATATCGCTGACTGCACAATGCATGCAATATATGTCGCAACAGTAGCGGTCAGCCAACCCGGTAGTTGCTACATATGCTATTCTGCATTGCAAGCAACTGCTGAGTTCACAATAACCTAATTTTAATTGACACCACAAAACTGTAAAACTAAGCTATTATTTCCTATAAATATTGTTACTTTTCGTTAATAAAATCAGTGTTCTTAGTACAACCTACATATAAACATTCATTGTTCTCAGCAGTCCACCTGGTTACAAGTGCCAGTTGCGACAATAACTAAGCAGTCAGTTTGTACTGGATGCTAACAATACATACACACCTTTTACAGGTACATTTTGGTGACCCCGACATAGGACTCCTAAGAAGGATCCTGTCTACAACATATAGCTCGCTACTCCTTCGACCACACCACACGGTTGCGAATAGAAGCGTAATCCAGCTCAGGCCGAGGGAATAAAACACTTCCACCGGGTCGGGAGTAATCAAAGAGCTATATAAAACAACATAACAAACGTGATTCTGGTAGCTTAGTCATTGTCAACTAATGGACAAAATGAGCACAGAGAAATCACTCGTATTGGAAGATGTTCTAGATGCTCAGGAAGAAATAAGCCAGGAGGTACTAAGGCTTATAAAGAACACAAAAAAGGACCCAGCAGAGCGGAAGGCAAAACCTGACTACTACCAAGCCAAGGCCAAAATCCTTGAGGAAAAGTGGACTTTTTTCAAGAACAACAATGTCTTGATCAAAAACTAAGTTAGAGGAGTCTCACCCATACCACAAGTTCTCCGAAGAGGTTCACGATTTGGTTCAAAAAACCAGAACTTACTTCAAAGAACAAGCTGATATTGCAGATCAGTCTACCAGCAATAGGACGGAACAAAAACCTGCCATTGTTGCAGGAATTGTCGATGCCAAAGAAAACACAAATGCCAAGCTAAATGCATTGTGCCGTCGGCAAAAGGTGATGATTGCGTCAATCAATCGCGCCCTGCAACACAAGCCTGTCAATGCGGACACTATTAAGTCATTACGGGCAAAAACTCAAGAGGTCTATTTCCAAATATACGAGGAATTTGAGGACCCAGAAGAGAGTGGCTACAATGCCACCGAGGCAAAGGCAGAGGCTGATGTTCGGAATGCGCTTACCAGCAATTCAAGCAGTGAGTGCACTGATAACATCAACTTACCACGTATTTCCATTCCAAAATTTGATGGTGATACGCTTAAATGGACGCAATTCTTCGATATGTTTTCGTGTATGATACATGAAACAAAGATGCCAACCATACGCAAGATGTGGTATTTAAAAACCAGCGTAGTCGGAGAGGCGGAAAGATTAATCCGTCACATTGATCTAAGGGAAGAGAACTATCTCTACGCTTGGGAAATCTTAGTAAATGCCTACAACAATCCTAGAGACATCGCGTCTAGGGTTTTAAAACGCCTTTTACTGCAACAAACCTGCAGCGACGATGTGAAGTCCTTAAAGGAGCTCAACATCACCACCATAGAGTCATTAGCCTCACTGAAGGGACTCGGGATTTACATCTCAACATGGGATCCAATCATCATTGCCATCCTCAGAAACAAGTTGGATGGCACAAACAAAACACTCTATGAACAATTATTGGGTAGTAAAAAGGAAATCCAGCCACTGGACACCATGCTCCAGTTCCTCGAACAGCGATTTCGGGTCATAGCTACTGTAAAAAAGGCACTTGGAATCTTTAAAAAGGAGTCAAAGAACGCGACATGTGCAACATCTTCAGGTGCACAAAAGGGATGTATTCTCTGTAAAAATTATTTATCAAAATGTGACAAATTTCGAGTAAAATCTGTCAGCGAGCGCTTAAATTGGGTGCAAAGGCAAAGGTTATGCGTCAACTGCTTTAAAAATGACCATAAAACAAAGGCATGCACAAGCAACTTCAGCTGTTTTAAGTGCAACAAAAAGCACCATACTGCATTTGGAAAATGTAGTCACATGAGCAGCAGCAGAGCCATTATCACAAGTTGTGGCATCCGCGAACAACCACAACTATAACTTACTTGCAACAGCAAAGGTAGCTGTGCAAGCAACTAACGGACAACAAGCATCATTCAAGGCACTACTGGACTCTGGATCACATATCAAAGTTGTTTCCGAAATACTTGTGACAATGTTGGGATTTAAGCGTCATGACACAACACTCAGTATTGAGGGCATCGGAGGACAGCCAAGAGTCAGCAAGGCTCGAGTGAATGTCCTAGTTAAATCACTACACAGCAATTTTACGATGCGATTGGAACATTCGTATTACCGCATATAATTTCGGATCAACCTGCCCAGTCGATCAACACGGCCGATTGGGGCATGCCGAGCAAGTTACCACTGGCGGATCCAAACTTCAACAGACCAGGCAAAATCGACATGTTGATTGGAGCAGAGCAACACAAAATGTTCCAGTCAGGTCCAATGATGCAAAAAACCGAGTTCGGGTGGATCATTGCTGGAAAAGAAAATGCTGCAATTAAGTCGTCAGCCATCTGCGCAGTTGCAACATGTGAGGAAACAAATGCATTAATGGAACGATTCTGGACATAAGATAGCTTGGATACAACAGAAAAACACCGAACACCAATTGAAGCGCATTGTGAAAGGCACTTCTTAGAACATTTACAAGTGGCGGTGGACGGCAGATTCATCGTTCAAAAACCATTTTCTGAACACTATTCAGCCCTGGGAGAGTCCATGGAGATTGCGACCAAACGGTTTGTATCGTTAGAGCGCAGAACCTCCGCTGACACGTGGAAGCAGTACGCAGCGTTCATGGCGGAGTATGAGAAGCTGGGACACATGAAACAAGTGTCACCGCAACAGATTTCTTAAAATCACTACGTGATTCCGCATCATTGCGTGTTGAAGCCTGACAGCACAACAACAAAATTACGAGTTGTCTTCGACGCATCGTGCAAAACATCTACTGGAAAATCGCTGAATGACATACTGCTTGCAGGCCCCACGGTTCAAAGCGATCTTATGTCTATTCTACTACGATTCAGAACACATAGATATGTGTTTACGGCTGACATTGAAAAAATGTATCGTCAGGAATGGATCAATCCGGACAATCAGTTTCATCAATAAAAAGCATATGGAAAGGCTACAGATGGGTGCAAAGGCACTACAACGTGACTTTTATGTAGACGATTGCCTGACCGGCACCGACACAATCGCAGAAGCGAAACAAGTTCAACAAGAGCTAAACAAAATTCTTCAGCCATCGGGATTTAAGCTACGAATATCGTGTTCAAACAATGAACAAATATTGGAGGGAATTCCCAAAGAAGACAGAGTTAACGACGTACAGCTCGGAGAAGCTCTGGAACAGTACAGTGTAAAAACATTGGGCCTTATGTGGACGCCCAAAACGGATCAACTTGGCGGTCGAACTCACAGCAGTGCAGCAACAGTCATTACAAAACGTGCAGTCTGCTCGGAGCTGGCACAGATCTTCGACCCACTAAGCTTGTTCGCTCCAGTCGTAGTAAAGGCAAACATTTTCATGCAACTCCTCTGGGACGACGAGTTACCTACAAGTCTTCAGAATGATTGGAAGGAGTATCGAGACGAGTTGCAAAGCCTCAACTCAATGCGAATCCCAAGGCACGGTTATGATGGTAAGACTCCGATAACGAAAGAATTAAACGTCTTTGTTGATGCGTCGGAACGTGCATATGGCGCTGCAGTTTACGTACGCGCAACGTACAGAAACAAACAAATATCTGTTCGGCTACTATGTTCAAGGTCTCGAGTGGCTCCAACTGCAAAACAGTCACTCCCTCGACTAGAGCTATGTGCTGCACTATTGGGTGCAGAGCTTGCTGAAAGGGTTCGACGCGATCTAAGCCTCGACAGCAACACAGTGCTAGGATGCTTTTGGTCAGATTCTACGGTTGTCCTTTCATGGATCAACGCAGCTGCCGCCACATATCATACATTTGTGGCAAACCGAATAGCGAAAATTCAGGCCTTGACAAGCCAGACTCAATGGCGGCATGTATCATCGGCCAACAATGCGGCAGATGTACTCTCAAGAGGAATATCGGCACGAAAACTACACGAGCACAACTTATGGTTGCATGGACCACTATTTCTGCATGGCTCTCCAGACAAATGGTCAGCCTTACCCAGTATCACCCCCAGCAACCTGGGCAAAGCGACTGTTGGTAACGACAACCAACACTGCGACCCTTACATTTGAGGAACTTAACACGGTGATCGTCGAAATCGAAGCTATTTTGGATTCACGCCCAATAACCCCGATGTCAAATGATCCTACGGACACCACAGCTCTCACCCCAGCGCATTTCCTGATTGGTGAAACACTAACGGCTCCACCCGATGTCAACGCCGATCGCGAAGAGAAATCCCTACTGAAACGTTGGGAATTAGTATCCAGAATTAAGCAAGGATTCTGGGAGCAATGGTCAGAGGAATACTTGCAAGAGTAACAAGCGAGGCACAAGTGGAAAACCGTTAATCCCAATATCAAGGAAGGCATGCTGGTCCTTATCAAGGAAGACAACATTCCGGTGATGAGCTGGCCTATGGGACGCATTATAAAGACATATCCAGGAATAAATATGTACGATTGGTTGACGTAAAGACGGCCTCAGGCATTTACAAGCGCGCCATCAACAAGCTGGCGCCGATATTTCCGGAAGAAGCGGCCAAAAAGCGACCTATTATGGAAGAAGAGGATACGGATAAAAGGGATACGCCGGCTGCTCAACGGAGACGGCTTATGTCACCAACCATAACTTCCTCCTTGCTAACTCTGCTTCAAATGCTACCTCTGGTACTTACACAGTCAGTATCGGTGACAAGGTTCGAGACGAAACCAGGAGTATATTATGAAAAAATTGGTACAACGATGAGAGCAATATCCGACTGGACCATAGTTATTTACTATGAATTGGATCCATAATTCAGGCATCAAGGAGTTTCAGTACACATGCCCAGAATTAAACAACAACCACACATGTGACGCAATATCACAGCACTATCGACACTGATGATGAATTACAAATGGCAAACGGTCTAATGCAACATACTCGGAAACGCCGCTCCCCGTTTGATGCAGTGGGTAATATTGCGAACAGTCTGTTTGGAGTCTTAGACTCAGACTATGCCAATAAAATGACTAAGGTCATAGAGAAAGTGCAAAAGAACGAGGAATTTCTACTGACACTGCTGAGAAACCAAACCTCAGTACTTGACTCAACCATTAACGTTGTTTTGAAAACAAGGACAACATCGGACAAACGTCTAAAACTACTTGAACAACAAGTAGCCGCCATTAGCCAAAGCAGAGGAAAGTACACTGGCGCACGTCTTACGGAAAACTACGTGGCATTGACATCAATTGACATTGCTAGCAGCATCTCTTCAGCGCATGCAATCCGAAATAGTGGACGTACGAACTGGAGTTCACCACCATACAATAAACCCAATGTTGATCTCCCCTAAACAATTAAGGGATCAGTTGGATCAAATACGGGATCATTTGCCACCAGATCAAATGGTACCCGTGACATCATCCAATGTGATTCAACTATACAGAATTATGCGAGCAGAAGGCACAGCCACCGACACTCATGTGATATTCAGAGTAATATTACCTATAGTGTCAACATCGATACTCGAGCTATTTAATATGGTTCCAATTCCAGTGTGGAACACAACTAGTTGGAGATTGTTCGAGCTAAAAACACCTATTATAGGTGTCAACAACCACAGAGATCAATTCATGGGACTTACACAAGATGATCTACACCGCTGCCGTACAATACACATCGAAAAATACATAGGCTTTGATCATCAAGCTGTGTTTGATGTAAACAACCGATGTGAGTTTCAACTGTTTACCAACAAGACACCAACGACGTGTCACGTAACTTACCGAACAACCAAAATGGTATGGGAAAAAACACAACCGCAGAACAACTGGATCTTCGCAACACATTCGAAAGTGGAACTTCAAGCAGTTTGCAACGGAACACCGTCAACTATCCAACTACAAAACAGTGGACTACTGTCGCTATCACCTGGCTGTACTGCACGCAACACAGACATTAGCATCAATACCTTTGGCACTGTCACGAGTCAAATAAGACAAGGCTACGCCCGCTTTGGTGACATTATCCAACCAAACATAACAAAGGTACCAGAGACAACTCTCAACATCTCGGATTACAACGCAAAAGACGACAAGGATCTAGATGACCTACAGGTAAAATTGGCAACACTCAACAAAGAAGAGCTGCCCAACCAAATAAGCTCGGTCAATGCACTAGTGATATCTGTCATAATACTATGTGCATATGCAATGCGGACGCAACGACGATTGACTTGTCCACCCACAGCCACTAGGAACGAAGCAGTCAACCCGTCCGAACCTTCAGCATCCCCAAGACGATTTACACTGGATTGAGAGGATGGTTGAAAACCGTTTCAACGGCCGGGAGAATGTTAAGTCATTAACAAGTTAGCACATATTTATATTATAAGATATCAAATAACTGCACACAGCTATGTAAGTATGACACACAAGTTATTAACATATGTAAAACTAGGTCAAGACAATACACAATGCGCTACATTTATTAACCCAATAAAACTTTAAGCAACACCAAATTATGCTGAACACACAGAATATCGCTGACTGCACAATGCATGCAATATGTCGCAACAGTAGCGGTCAGCCAACCCGGTAGTTGCTACATATGCTATTCTGCATTGCAAGCAACTGCTGAGTTCACAATAACCTAATTTTAATTGACACCACAAAACTGTAAAACTAAGCTATTATTTCCTATAATATTGTTACCTTTCGTTAATAAAATCAGTGTTCTTAGTACAACCTAGAAAGATACATTCATTATTCTCCGCAGTCCACCTGGTTACAAGTGCCAGTTGCGACAACAATTAAGCAATCAGTTTTTACTGGATGCTAACAATACAACCACACCTTTTACAGGTACACTATCTTATCTTTAAAATGATGTTTTTGAATCTCGGATCCAGTAAGCAAGAAATTGGAATTAAGTGGTTTTCTTCAATGCATCCGAATCGGCGTTGTATTTGTTTAATCATTTCTTTTTTTACCGCATGATTGACTGTCATACCATCGGCGTCTGCACCTACAGCCACAGGTACATCTTTAATCTGCGCCTTCAGGCAGTTCACCATCGGTATAATTTTGCTTATGGTCACATATTGTTCACCCGACAGCTCATTGGTAATATACTCTAATGGTTTCAAAATACTCAACAATGTTTTAATATTTTAAATTTCTTGAGCTGAGAGTGTGGGCGTAGCTTTAACATTCAGCATTAAAACTTGCATAGCACGTCAAGTGTTTATTTTTCCCAATAAAAATAGTTGTAGCTGCTGTAATGTTCGCGCCGTTGTCTGTCACTGACGCAGTTATTTTTTCGGAGTTGGTGCTCATGGTTGTACAAGCTTCATTTAATTTGCAGCTATGTATTCACCAGTATGCCTTTCATCAAGAGCAGCGGTGGCTATGCAACGCGAAGTAAGACTATCATTATGCAAATAATGAGCAGTAACTCCTAAATAACTGGTAACAGTCATCATTTGGATTTTACTATGCATTATAGTATGAAAATCCTCTAATAGAGCTCTTAGCGTATCAACGCTTGGAATTTTGAATGATGGGCACGCATTCTTCATCCATTTCTTAAATCCTTGATATTCTCAACTGTCGTCGAATGCAGACGTGTTTTCTCATCGTGGTCCGGTTAATTAATTCCCAAACGCAAAAATGCAGTGATATAGAAGCTAATAATATATATATTTTATGCGAAAAGATTCTAAGTGCAATCTATCTGCACAAATTGCTTTTTAAAAATCTGCAATTTAAACAAAACAATTGACTTTTAACAAGTAATAACACATAAAACAAAAGGCAATAACAAATTCTTCACCTCGCCTGAGACAATGAGTCAAAGCAAGAATTGTGGCCAGCGACATCGCGAGCAAGACGAGCGTCGTCGGCAGAGCAACGCGTACTTCTCCGTAGTTTCAGAGTAGCCCGAGCGGTCAATTACCCCCAACCCGCAAATCGAACTCTCTTACACAGTGCGTGCCAGACAACGTTCTTGCTACCTACTTCCCGTTCAACAAGCACAACGACTGCTGGGCCGTCAGCAAATCAAACTGAAAACAGCAAAAATGTTAAGCCGGCTACTCAGAGTGGTATGGATCGCTACATTTATATCAAAAGAAAGCTAAGTCCACAAAATTCTACGAATAATCCAAAAATGACCCGTAGCAATTTAAATATACCCTCGAATGATACTACATTCAAAGCACTAGATTTCACATCTTGGCAGAAAACACAGATGATCTGCCTTCTGAAGCCGTTGGGGTTGTCACGAAAAAGCCAAAGCCACCCCAATATATATACGCGAGAAAAGCTCCAGTGCTTTTGTTAACAAAGTTATCGAGCTCATAGGCAAAGATAGTTTCTACATAGTTCCTCTCGTACAGGGTAAAATTCAAGAAAATAAAGTCCAGACAAAGTCGGAAGATAATTACAGAGTTCTCATAAAGCATCTAAACGAAAAAAAATGAATTTTTATACGTATTAATTAAAAAGCTGCAAGGGCCTGCAGGTCGTAATAAAAGGCATAGAACATGATGTAACACCAGGAGAAGTAAAACAGGCGCTGCAGGAGAGAGGATTTCGAGCAAAAACCGTCATAAACATCTTAAACAGGAACAGGATGCCGCAACCACTTTTTAAAATAGAACTTGAAGCAGAAACGAAGATGCTTAAAATAACGAGGTTCACCCAATATACAAACTTCAGCTTTTACTTCACCGAAGAATCACCGTAGAAAAACCGCACAAACGAAACGGTCCGGTACAATGTATGAACTGCCAAGAGTACGGCCATACAAAAGCCTACTGTACACTGCGCTCGGTATGCGTATACTGTGGGGAACTGCATAACTCCGCAAGTTGCCCAGTAAGTAAAGAAGACTCTAGCAAAAAATTTTGCAACAACTGGGAAGGCAAGCACACAGCCAACTACAGAGGCTGCCAAGTCTACAAGGAACTTAAAAACCGTATCCATCAGCGCGTTACCACGGCACGCTCGCAACACGCACCGACTACCTTAACTCCATCGAAACACAGCCCAGACGTCTTCTTTTCATCTGCAGCCAGATCCTCACTTGGCCCCGAGTTCTCAACCAATAACGCAACTTATGCAAGCGCTCTAAGATCTGGACTGGCTCTTCCTGCCTCTAACACACCGTACTTACAACCAAAACAAGTGAGCAAAACGCTGCACAGGAGCAGCAACAAAGCAACCTCGAAGCACTCATGTGTACCCTGCAGCAGAGCATGAACGAGTTTATGTCATTCATGAAAACAACTGTGCAGGAACTAATACGTAATTAAAATCTCTTGATCCAAATGCTTGTATCACAACAGTCAAAGTAATCAATGGCTGAGATACCAATATCTACGTGGAACGCTAATGGCGTCTCACAGCATAAACTTGAATTAGCTCAATTCCTACTCGATAAGCACATCGAAGTAATGCTACTTTCCGAAACACACCTTACAAACAAATATAACTTTATCATAAGTGGATACTTATTCTATGGTACAAATCATCCCGAAGGTAAAGCACACGGTGGAACTGGTATTTTGATCAGAAGCTGCCTCAAGCACCACTACTATAAAGAGTTTGCTGAAATCTTTCTACAGGCCACATCTCTAAAAATACATTTGGACAGTGGGAACCAACTTACTCTTGCCGCTGTATACTGCCCTCCGCGTTATACAATATCTGAAGACCAATTTATGGAATTTTTTAACACACTAGGAGAATGTTTTATAGCAGCAGGAGACTACAATGCCAAGCACACACACTGGGGATCTCGTCTAGTGAATCCAAAAGGAAAGCAGCTCTACAATGCAATTATAAAAGCTAACAACAAGCTCGACCACGTTTCTCCTGGCAGACCAACATACTGGCCGACAGATCCCAAAAAACTACCCGATTTGATTGACTTTGCAGTTACCAAAAACATTTCGCTTAGACTGATAAGTGCAGAGTGCCTTTCAGATCTATCTTCCGATCACTCGCCAGTCCTAATAAATCTAAAACGACATCCTGAATTCATAAATCGACCCGGTAAATTAACTTCACATAAAACTAACTGGCTCAGATACAAAAAATATATAAGCTCACATATCGAGCTTAAGCCACGTCTCGTTGATGTAGCTGACATTGATAGTTTTGTTAACACTGTGGATACGGTCTTCGTCGCCGCAGCTCGCACCACTACGCCTCAAACACAAAAACCAATACACAACCAAAGGACAACAAATCTACAAATTGAACAGCTCGTTCCTGAAAAGCGGCGCTTACGACGTGACTGGCAATCGAACAAATAGCCATCGGCAAAGCAAAAACTAAAAGATGCCACACGTAAACTCACCAAAGCGTTAAAAATCGAGGACGAACGCGCTCAACGCCGTTACATCGAGCAATTATCAACCACCAGTACGAAAAACTCATTGTGGAGAGCTCACCCAACGCTAAGCTCACCAACAGAAACAGTAATGCCTGTAAGAAACTTTGCAGGCGGCTGGGCTCCCAGAGATGAAGAAAGAGCTAACACATTTGCTAATCATCTCCAAAAAGTGTTCCAGCCTAACCCTGCAAGAAATACGTTTGCACAACCGACTGCTTCAAACGGCTCTCAGCTTCAAGATGATCCAATCAAGTTTCACCCGAATGAAATCGTTAGAATCATTAAAGAGCAACTGAACCCAAAAAAAATCTCTAGGAGGTGACCAAATAACCCCAAAGATGATTATTGAGCTTCCTTACTGTGCGATCCGCATAATTGCCCAGCTCTTCAATACTATTACCAAACTTGGCCACTATCCAGAAAGATTGAAAAATTCAATCATCATTATTTATTTATTTATTTATTTATTTATTTATTGTCAGCTAAGAGCAGCTGTTATTTAAAAGAAATCATAATTTATTTAAATTAAAAAATAGTTAAAATAATTAAATTAAGTTAAATATAAAATAATATATAAATCTGAAAATATAATTAAAAGTTGACGTTAAAGCTCTGGGAAATTCAATAAAAAATTGAGTAGTCCAAAATTTGTTGCGAGGATTGGGAAAAACCCAATCAGACCAGCGTTAGATTAGTAATTAGTGGTAACGATTAGATAAAGCAAACAGGATCGATCTTTTTATACCCTTAACCCATAAAATGGGTAAATAAGGGTATATTGGTTTTGTGCAAAAGTATGTAACAGGCAGAAGGAAGCATCTCCGACCCCATAAAGTATATATATTCTTGATCATCAACAGCCGAGACGATATAGCCATGTCCGTCTGTCCGTCTGTCCGTCTGTCTGTCTGTATGAACGCGTGGATCTCAGAGACTACAAGAGCTAGAGACTTCTGATTTTGTATTTAAGTTCTCCTATACCATGAGCAGAACAAGTTTGCTTCAAATTATCGATAACTATTCTGGTTTCCGATACACACATAATATCGATAACAATAAAATATCGAATTTGGAAAATCTAAAAATGAGGGTTGAAGTAATGGATAATGATAGAACTTTTCTGAAAATTTCGTCCAAATCGGTTGAGAAACACCGGAGATATTGAACTTAATCGATGGAAGCTAAGCCAGTATACCAAAATCTTATATAAATTAAATATATTTATTGCAACTGGGTTCAGGGTATCTTCTAGTCGGGCTCTCCCGACTAGAGCCTTCTTACTTGTTAGTACTGGAATTGAGGCTTCTAAGGAGACAACAGAATAAAGTTTGTTATAGTCAGAACATATAACACGAAATGGTTCATGAATTAAATAGTTGCTCAAGCAACGATCAAGGCTAAGGGGTAAAAAGTTACGTGAAGATCTAATTGGGACATTAAATTTAATTCGACTCAAAAGAACTGATGAGTCGATTTCACCATTGAGTAGGTTAGTAATAAATAATACTCCATGCATAGTTCTACGGTTTAACAGGGAGGGAAGATTTATCAAAAGGAGTCTACTTGAATACTGGGGTAAGTCAACTCCAGGAACCCAGTTAAAACTTCTAAGGGCAATAGAAGAAATTTCTTCTGCACAGATTCAATTCTATCCTGGTGAATCGAGTATTGTGGAGACCACACACAAGATCCATACTCCAGGATGGGACGAACTAGGGATGTATAAAGCGTTTTAGTGGTGTAGGGATCAATTAACTCTTTCGACCACCGCTTGATGAAGCCAAGGACATTAATGGCCTTATTGACCATGGACATAATATGAGCGTCAAACTTTAATTTAGGATCAAGAATAATGCATAAATCTTTAATTTCAAACACGTGGTCAAGTGGTGAAGCATCAAGCAAGTAGTGAGCAGTATGAGGGGTACTTCTACAAAAAGACATGACTTTACATTTAGAATAATTTAAATTGAGTAAGTTAAAACGTCACCAGGCCGACAATGCACCCAAATCCGACTGTAGTAAATTACACAGGGAAGCGTCATTATATGTGAAACATAGCTTCACATCATCAGCAAACATATATATATAGGAGTTAGTAATAACAGCTGGAAGGTCGTTAATAAACAGATTAAATAGCAAAGGTCCAAGGTGACTACCCTGGTGTTCCCCAGAGGAAACAAAAATAGGTTTAGATACAGACGATTTTAAAACTACGTTTTGTGTTCGACCACACAAGTACTCCGAAAGCCACAATACGAGTTTTGATGGAAATCCAATAATATTTATTTTTGAAGCAACAGAGAATGACTAACAGAATCAAATGCCTTACTAAAATCGGTGTAAACAACGTCAGTTTGCATTTTTTCCTGGAACCCTTTAATAACAAGCGAAGTGAATTCAAGAAGGTTAGTTGTAGTAGATCTAAGCCTAACAAAACCGTGTTGATAAGGCGATATAATTGAACTGCATGTGTGTTGCAGTTGAGAACATATAATTTTTTCAAAGACTTTAGGAATGGCGGACAACTTGGATATGCCCCTATAATTTTTAACGTTAGACTTAGAAGAATTTTTATGGAGTGGAATGATAAAAGATTCCTTCCATATAGCAGGAAACACCGTTGAGTCAACCGACAAGTTAAATAATTTATGTAATGGTTTACAAAGTGAATCCGCACAGTATCTAAGAATACAACCTGGCACTCCATCAGGACCAGGCAGATAGCCTGGTTTGATTGAGTTAAGGTCACTTAGAAACGAACACTCAGTTATAACTGGGATATATATGCAATTAGACGATTGAACTTGAAAAGGATAAGAATTACTACTACTAAATAAATTCGATGAGTATACTGCTTGAAAATACTCAGCAAATAGATCGGCTACTGCCTGATCAGAACTTACTTTTGTATTATCAAGGTATACTGAGGATGGCAAGCAAGAAGACTTACGTTTAGAGTTAACAAATTTATAAAACTTTTAGGGTCACGTGAAAAGTTTAGTCTACAACGATTAAGATAATTACTATAGCAAGATGTGTTAACAGAAAGAAAACTAGATTTTGCTATTAAATAAGAAGATAAATCTAAAGTGGTTCCCGATTTTTTAAATTTTTTATAAGATTTTGTCTTCGCGTTTTTCAATTTCGATAGTTCCCTCGTAAACCAAGGTGGCTTATTAACACTTGAAGAATAAGTGAGGGGAACGCAAATACCCAAAAGCGAATTCAAAGTCCTATAAAATATGGCAATGGCAGTTTCTGTATCACTACAAGAATAAAGACGAGACCAATTAGTATGTTGAAGAAGATAATTTAATTTCGTAAAGCTAGTTTTACGAAAGCAATGGGTTTTTAAAGTATTATAAGATACTGCACTAGGGTTAAAAATTTCGATGGATAGTTCTTAGGTTGGATGGTAGGTGTCTTCCGGAAGCACTAGAGGGGGTATTCTACAAGCATTACTGCAATCTGAGTCCGAAACAAATATCAAGTCCAACATTCTACCACTACAGTTATGCACCCTGTTAACTTGCGATAGGCCTAACTACAGTAGGCCATCGATAAAATCATCAGAAGTGACTGGTAATATTGCCGAAGATGTGTCATTCACAGACCAAACAACATGTGGCAGATTAAAATCACCAACCACTATCAGATTATCCATATCTGTCAACAATGACGAAACAAGTTGCATGGCACTAAGATGGGATGAGTAAATGTTAGTATCAGAATGAGGAGGAATATAAGAACAAGTAACATAAAGTGAACGGCCGTTAGGTAATATTTTAACACATAAAAACTCTATGTCCGGAAGATCATGAGAATGAATCTGTTCAGAGGAAAAACAAGAGTCAACAGCAATGAGAACACCATCCCCCTTGCAGGAGGTGCGATCGCATCTGTACAAGTTATATTTTGAAGGAAAAACGGAATAATCAGAAATATCGGGTTTTAACCAGGTTTCAGTGAGAGCAACTATTTGAGAATCAAAAGATAAGCTGTTAATATATAATTTAGCCAGTTTAGTGTTAAGGCTTCTAACGTTTTGATAGGCCAAACTAAGTTGTTTTGTTAGTTTTTTGCCACCGAGGTGGAGGCAACTGGGTGGCTAACAGGCTGTGCACTACTAATCCTAATGCCCTTACTTCGCCTATTCACATACTCCTTTACAACAAGCTGCTGCGGCCAGAATTTTTCTGAACAAATTGTCGAAAAGAGTTCAGGCGGCACGCTTAACTTGAAAGAAGATATACTTCGGGCGTGTTTAAATTAAAACTTCTCAACAGTAATAAGAGGAGAATCAATTTTACTTTTAACATAAGCTGAAACATCATCCGATGAAATATCGGATGTCAGCCTGGACACAAATATAAATTTGTTAAATGGCACAACAACAAGAGGCTTGAGAGCCACAGTTGTACCTGCATTGGGATCAATAGGCGCACAGGCAGTTGAACCGATTGCATGCATAGTATCAGAAGAAAGATTATTAGTAATGTTTCTTGCCGGCGAATTAAATAACATTAATGGGCTGGCCGTAGGTTGATTAATGCTGGTCACCAAAAGGGGCTTTGTGGGGATGATAGGTGGGACAATAGGCGGATTAGGACCCGAAGTCATTTTACGCTTCGGAGATTCAGTCGTAACCTTGCCATTTTTGAAATTAGACTCAAGCTCTGTAAAGGAGTTTTGCAGTGCATTAAATGCAATATGCATAGCTTTGAAGCCTAAATGAGTCTGTCTCATGAATTTAGAAGACTCTTTAACCACCTCCCTACAGGGCTCACAATACCATTTAAGGCCTGTGTCTGCAATCAAGCAGTCCCTGGTTTTGGCAGTAAAGCCAACACATTTCATGTGGATCATGCTGTCGCACAATCCACACAGAATAAAATCTTGATTGGTTGTACCAACCAATTTGCAATTTTTGCTGCAGCAAACAAGCATTACGAAATATGTAAATAAATTTACTAAAGAAATCGATATGCTACAGCAAAACAAGGTAGAGTGCAAGTATGTAAGTAGAAACGTATCGAAGCGATGAGCACGATACAACGGTTAAAATCAAGAGAGCGGTTGAGTGAAAGAGCGTGAGCGCAAATGCAGATAAATACAACCGCCAGATAAGAGCGGACAAAGCGGGAGAGGTGCTGGAGAGCGAGATCAAGCAAATAGACAAGATGTTTGTTGTTAGTAGAAGAAGAATATATAAAACACAAAGTATGAATATAAAACCGCAAATATATGAGTGTATGTATGTACGTATGCTCGTTTACTTTTCAAGCACTGCAGCGTCAATTCGACTGCAAGTTAAATTAAATGAATATTCAACAAGCAAAATTCAATAATGCATGCGCAAATACACACAACGTACACTTGCGATCAATGTTAGAGACGTTTACCAAAATAAACCGAATAAAACACCGTACACAAACACAAGAAATTAATAAAATATTAAGAGCACTCAAAAACACATCCGTCACCAACGAAAGACAATTGATATATGATACCAAAGCCTGGAAAAGATCACACAGTTCCCACGTCGTATAGACCTATAAGCTTATTATCGTGTCTTTTGAAAGCCGCCTCAAGCACCACTGCTATAAAGAGTTGCTGAAAACTTTCTACAGACCACATCTCTAAAAATACATTTGGACAGTGGGAACCAACTTACTCTTGCCGCTGTATACTGCCCTCCGCGTTATACCATATCTGAAGACCAATTTATGGAATTTTTTAACTCACTAGGAGAATGTTTTATAGCAGCAGGAGACTACAATGCCAAGCACACACACTGGGGATCTCGTCTAGTGAATCCAAAAGGAAAGCAGCTCTACAATGCAATTATAAAAGCTAACAACAAGCTCGACCACGTTTCTCCTGGCAGACCAACATACTGGCCGACAGATCCCAAAAAACTACCCGATTTGATTGACTTTGCAGTTACCAAAAACATTTCGCGTAGACTGATAAGTGCAGAGTGCCTTTCAGATCTATCTTCCGATCACTCGCCAGTCCTAATAAATCTAAAACGACATCCTGAATTCATAAATCGACCCGGTAAGTTAACTTCACATAAAACTAACTGGCTCAGATACAAAAAATATATAAGCTCACATATCGAGCTTAAGCCAAGTCTCGTTGATGTAGCTGACATTGATAGTTTTGTTAACACTGTGGATACGGTCTTCGTCGCCGCAGCTCGCACCGCTACGCCTCAAACACAAAAACCAATACACAACCAAAGGACAACAAATCTACAAATTGAACAGCTCGTTCCTGAAAAGCGGCGCTTACGACGTTACTGGCAATCGAACAGATCGCCATTGGCAAAGCAAAAACTAAAAGACGCCACACGTAAACTCACCAAAGCGTTAAAAATCGAGGACGAGCGCGCTCAACGCCGTTACATCGAGCAATTATCAACCACCAGTACGAAAAACTCATTGTGGAGAGCTCACCCAACTCTAAGCTCACCAACAGAAACAGTAATGTCTATAAGAAACTTCGCAGGCGGCTGGGCTCGCAGCGATGAAGAAAGAGCTAACACATTCGCTACTCATCTCCAAAAAGTGTTCCAACCTAACCCTGCAACAAATACGTTTGCACTACCGACTGCTTCAAACGGCTCTCAGCTTCAAGATGATCCAATCAAGTTTCGCCCGAATGAAATCGTTAGAATCATTAAAGAGCAACTGAACCCAAAAAATCTCCAGGAGGTGACCAAATAACCCCAAAGATGATTATTGAGCTTCCTTACTGTGCGATCTGCATAATTGCCCAGCTCTTCAATACTATCACCAAACTTGGCCACTATCCAGACAGATGGAAAAAGTCAATTATCATTATGATACCAAAGCCTGGAAAAGATCACGCAGTTCCCACGTCGTATAGACCTATAAGCTTATTACCATGTCTATCAAAACTTTTTGAAAAATGTTTGCTGTCCCGGATAAATCCATTCCTGAATCTTCATAACATAATCCCGTCACACCAACTTCGCTTTTGTGAAAAGCACGGAACAATTGAGGAGGTTAACAGAATAACATCAGAGATACGAAGCGCGTTCGAAAATAGAGAATACTGCACTGCAATATTTCTGGATGTTTCTCAGGCATTCGACAAAGTTTGATTTGAAGGTCTAATGCATAAGATCAAAACAATGCTCCCAAACAACACACATAAGCTGCTTAAGTCGTACCTCTACGACAGGAAGTTCACAGTAAGATGTAACACTGCAATGTCTTACGAACACAGTATCGAAGCTGGTGTTCTACAGGGCAGCGTACTTGGACCAACACTGTACGTGCCTTTCACGGCAGACATCCCAATAAGCAGCCGATTGACAACATCTACCTTTGCTGATGATACAGCTATTCTCAGCCGCTCCAGATGCCCAATACAAGCAACAGCGCAACTAGCCCTTCATCTGGTCAACGTTGAAAAATGGTTATCAGATTGGCGAATTAAGGTAAACGAACAAAAATGTAAGCAAGTATCTTTGACCCTTAACAGGCAAGATTGTCCACCGCTCACGTTAAGCAACACCACACTTCCAAAAGCAAATGATGTAACGTATCTCGGCATACACTTAGACAGAAGACTAACATTGCGGCGACACATTGAAGCTAAAAGAACACATCTCAAACTGAAAGCCAATAGCCTCCATTGGCTCATCAATGCTCGCTCTTCCATTAGTTTGGACTACAAGGTGCTGCTGTACAACTCTGTTCTAAAACCAATCTGGACCTATGGTTCCCAATTATGGGGGAACGCCTGCAACAGCAGCATTGACATTGTTCAGAGAGCCCAGTCAAAAATCTTGAGAACCATTACCGGGGCACCGTGGTATGTTCGAAACGAAAACATTCATAAAGACTTAAACATCTTAACAGTCAAGGAGGAAATACCGGAACAAAAAGTAAAATATTTTAGTAAGCTCTCAACGCACACAAATCATCTCGCGAGAGGTCTCACAAGGCTGCGCAGCCGATCCCGTCTTCGTCGTAACGACTTAGCAACCCAGCGATGATGTTTACGCGATGGGACGCGCACTCAAAATACAGTCAAAAAAAAAAAAAAAGGAACTGTTAGCTAAGATTTATTAATAAGATTTGTATACTTATTGTTAGTTTTCTAATTCACTAGAAAAGATTCAATAAATAAGCCCAGCAATTTAAAAAATAACAAAAAAAAAATTTCTTAAATCCACGCCCCTTAACGATATCAAAGGGTCTTTTGTCGGCGCAAATAAAGTAAAGCATGCACTTGCAGAGTTTTGAATGATCTTTTTCGCCATCCGAATACGAAAGTTTGCGTTCAATTGATTGTATAATGGACACTCGTCTTACTTTTTTTTTAGGTGTCTCATATATATTTTCCACATCGCTGTCATTTTCAGCATCAACTGGTGTATGAGCGTTTACAAATTTTTCCACTGCCGATGTTTTCGACGAACTTGTTCATAGTTGCGGCTCAGTTTCATGTCTTAATGGACTCGCCAGATCAAGATCTCTTGTCATAGTTGTTTGTTTTTTTCCACTTTCTTTTGCACTAAAAATAAAAAAAAATAAAAACCAGCATAATTTGTTTTGTGCACATATATATATGAGGCAATAAAATAAGTATAAATTTATGGCAATAATTACATATCTCGCATCGGGGTGGCTCTTTATATGCTTATGCATGTTTGAAGTGTTTCCTGATGTTTTAAGAGTTTTAAAGCAAATCTTGCACCTCACCTCGTCGTTGCATACTTTGGTAAAATATTGCCAAACATTGCTTCGGCTTGGCGGCATTCTTCTAAAGACACAAATATCAATAAACTGCACAGAAAAATAGCATTATATAAAACTCCTATTTATGCATTAAAAAACGTTGGATGGCTTTTATTTCGGAAGATACTTTTCTGGTATATATAATTGCGCGCGCTTTGCATAAGGTTCACCGGAAAAGAGACAGAGGCAAGTTCATTGTAGCCGAACCACACTTTCTCATAAATCTTAATACTAACATCGATACCATAAGACTAGCTTACGATATACCGAACATTACATAACATAAACGATCGATAGAATTACATACATATAAATATTGCACAAAAATAAATACTTTACAATTAATACTTACTTCAACTATAAATCAAATTTACTTCAATCGCAAATTGTCTGGCGTTGTTAACGTAGGAATCCTGCGTTTTTTTTTTACTCGACACCGCTTAAGAGATACTTGTTGAGGTGAAATAACGAAACAAAAGTATCAAGTATAAAATATCGGTATCAAACACGAACATACTCGATACCAACAAGTATTGATATTTTTTTCGTGTCCCTATACTTGGGTCGTAATGCTGCATTCATAATAGTTGACAAACAAGTCAACATTGATAACAACTTAGTCAACCCTAGTGTGAACAGCTGTCAACTTGGTCAACTTTTATGCTGCATTCACACTAGTTGACACAGCGTCAATTATCGATACTTCAACAATAGTAATTCATTATCAACGCATTACTTGTGTTTAGACTAGTTGACTGAGTTGACCAAAAAACCAACTTGTCAACGAATTTTCGTGTTGAGCAACGAGCTAGATGCCAACGCGTTGATGACGAAGTTGACAGTAATTCACACTAGTTGATATCAACGTTCATTGACGTCAACGTAGCTAAAGTATTTTTCGTTGACGGCGATATTGTGAATGTATCGAAAAAGATTTTCATTTATTTGGCGGGTTGCGCGCGGAAGCGGCCTGACCGCTTATAGTCGATTTTACCGATTTTACCTTGCTCTGTGCATTCTAAAATAAATTCATTTTGTTGCACCAGCAATTTCGAGTAAGTAAATTATTATATTTATATTTTATTATTTTTATTTTATTAAATGCAATTTAATTTATTTTAGAATCCACAAAGCAAAGTAAAATCGTCTAAAATCAATCCGCCAAATAAATTTTACACGGCTTTGCTGTTCTTGCAACCCATTGTAAGCGTGGAGTCGGGATCGCGGATGTCAAGCTATGTGAGTTTAATTCTGTGCATTATCACCCTGCGGTGGGTAGCTGCAGGATTCGTATAGCCACTTCACCTCACCTTCTCGGGATATAAAATAATGTGTAAAATGATCCCTTATTTGACTTGCGGTAATGCTAGCCCGCCCGGTATTCATTGACTGCAATCCAATAAAGCCGTTGTCTTCTGCTCGCCATTTACCTGGTACAACTCGACCATTTACTTTCTTGTCGATATCGATAGGATTGCGTAAACACTATTGCGTTCGATTAAAAAATTGTGAAATGCAGAGATCGCTAAAACAATGTTCGTGGCTTTTGATGAGTCAAGGTCAATAGGCCAAAGAAGAATTCTGTATCGGGCTGCGCAAATTCCAGATAATTTTTCAATAATTCTTCGAGCCCGGGACAGCCGATAGTAGAAAGCCCACCGGTTCATATTTTGCTGCGAAACGCATATGGCTTCAAAATAAATAATGTGCAACTTAAAAAAAATACGATTAATGCTGCATTTACACTAGTTGATGCAGCGTCAATTCTAGCTATATCAACAATTGATATCCAACGTCAACGCATTTGTTGTGTTTACATTAGTTGATTGAGTTGACAAAAAAAACCGGGCTGCCAACTAATTTTCGAGTTGAGCAAAGCGCAAGATGCCAACGCGTTGATATTGAAGTTGAGAGTAATATACACCAGTTGATATCCACATTCGTTGACATTCACGTTGCTAAGCATTTTTCGTTGACGTCGATATTGTGAATGTATCGAAACTGATTTTCAATATTGTGTTGTTTTGTTAATTGAGAAAAGTGGTTAGTACTATGCATATGTAACTTAAAACTAATTGATATACAATTTGTTTACTTTAGAATAAAATCATAACAATGGCAACAGCGAAGAAGAGCAAAATAGCGGCAGCAGTGGTTTTGGTTCTCGCTCTTGAGTTAATCGATAGCTATCGCCAGCAACTGAAGCAGGTCTACTTTCGATATTAAAATATGGTTCAATAAATATGCATAAAACTAAATAAAATTGTATTTTAAATAGCTTTTTATTACTAATTTTGGTTTTTATAGACTGCACAGTTGAAAAAGCAGACAACATTAATTAAAACGGATGGCGAAGCGAAGTGCTGCCACCTTTAATATGTTCATAAAGTTTGTCAACACACAGCAAAAGAATGAACATGACCTCAACTTAATTTTGTGTTGTCAACGCGCCGATTGTGACTTCAACTGTTGACACAAAGTGTTTACACTATGTTTACACTCAGAGCAACAATTGACGATTTTCGCATTGTCAATCTACTGTCAACGCAACAGTTGATCAAGTTGACAGCTGTTCACACTAGGATTGATAAAGTTGATATCAACGTTGACTTGTTTATCAACTAGTGTAAATGCAGCATAAGGTATATTTTAAATAATGCATAAATATTATTTTTGTAATAGCATGCAAAACACTGCCATCAGAATTACGGCCACATGCTCCAACGTCAATGTACGTGAATTTATATTTGCCGTCCGCCATAGCCATTAAAACTATACTATCAGTTTTCTTGTAGTTGAAGTACTGCGAACCACTTTTTGCCGGTGCTTGTATTAGTACATGTTTCCATCTGGGGCACCGATGGATTGAGGAAAATTCCAGCGATTCTCAAAAACATTGGCGATCTTTTTCCATTCTGCACCTGTCGTAGGCATCTAAAGTAATCAAAATTTAATTTAAAGTGCTTTTTTCACAGACAATGAATGAAGATGTACATAGATGGGTGCTTGTCTGGTCTTGAGTCTGTAACGAACCTCATTAAGAGTTGCATCGGCAGCACCCCTGTCTACTAATTTTGCCGACTTTGCTCAGGGAAAGTGGGGTGGGTTTTGGTGCTGCTTCATACGAATGTGCTACATATAATAAAAATCGTAGACAGTGGCGGGAAAGGACGGAAAGGTGGGTACTTCATACAAGAAGAGTTGACCAGTGCGCTATCAGTGAATTGAGAAACTCAGATGTAGTTGTTCCTCTGATCTATACCCTCCCTACCTGTAACATTAACTTGAAGTAGTCAATGATACCCTTTTTTTACTGGCGGTGATTAGAGACTTTCGGTGCCCATTAATAAGAACAAATTAATCCATATTCAGAATATTTATAATTGAAGAGTGTACTTAACTGTTATTATTATTTCCTGACAATTCATATTTGTGTCAATAGTATTCAAATTATATTGACTTCAGTATTCAATCGTTTTAAAAATTAGATGTACCTATATATAACCTAAGGGTGTATATCTTCAAGAAACCATTTACTTATTGTTTAATTATCGAATTACGGATGATTCTATCTATAACATAGGTTATTATTAAGGCGTGACAAGAGCCAAAGATAAAATATTACTACGATACTAAATTACGTTACTTCAGATAATCTGCAAGCAGTGAAATTTAAACAGTGCAAATAATTCCGCGCGACATACATACAAACATACGCACCAAAGCTTTTAAGAAAATCGGAACGCACAGCTGTTCCCTAATGCACTCAAATATAGGCATTTATTTAAGTAGGTGTGTATGCATGAGAGCGGGTATTGATTAAGCTTCTTGTTTATAAGCTTGCGTTAGATCGGCTGCGTTTTTGTTGCGTTTGCTTTGTTACACACTTTCGGCTATGCCGTACTCACTATAATACAAGGTCCATCGAAGTCAGCAGGCCTGTTGACGCTGATGTGTATTGCTGTGAATTTTAGATCTTTTTCATAAGTTAAATGCGCAACAAAAACTTGTCCGAAGCTAAATGGCAAAAAAAATATGGAATTAGCTTAACTGCACAACTAAATAAGGCTTTAATTTATAAATTTAAAAAAAAACTCTTTCCACTTGACATTAGAAATTCCAATGACTTTATCCGGTAGTTGACATTTCCTTAGTACTCCTACTGGTAGAGAAGCACCCACGCAACAAGGTTCGGTCTGGCTTAATTATGATTAGCCGACATGTGTGGACACGTGACGACGAATAAAGACAGGTTGGTCAGTATGGGCACTACAACTTCAATATGATCATCCGACCGTTGCTCGACTTCTTGGCTAGACACAAATGTCGGTATCGGAAGCGCAGGGGATCAGCATTGCCCCATGTGGCCTTTGGCGACGTCTATCATAGAACGTTAACCTTGCATTTGAAAATTAGGTTATGTATGGTATTAGCCCTGGCTGGGCCTTACACCGTTGGTTGGACCACAGACTGGAATATTCCGAGGCCAGCAACCTGGCGAAAGTTTAAACTTTAAACACGGCACTTGAGCACTTCAAAAGGCTTACCTGGTGTTTAAGTAAATCGTGCTAAATTCAAGAAATCCACGAAATAAATCTGGCACCTCGTTTTGGGTGTAGATTAAAAGCAAATGAGCCTACAATAAAGGCTAAATCTGTGCAATGCGCGTTGGATGCTGTTAGATTAAGATTCGAGCCACGCGTCACGTTTTGCACACTTAATATATATTCTCCCTTTAGGCTTAAAGGTTTTTTTTTTTTTTTTCTTTGGCACGTCATTATTAAAACATGTGCGGAAATAGAATGATCTGCTAAGGCTTCCGACAATAAGAATGCGAGGGTGAAAGCTCTCTAATGACAGATCAAAAGCTTGACTGCATCAGCTGCGCATGTGCAGCGCTATCCACTTGTCTAAAATAAAGCTCATTAGCTGGGGTCAGAAAGCTTTTGGGCTACAGTGGTGAGTATAATCGTCGGCACGCTTATAAAAGCGGATAATGGTCGAGCGTTATTTTTTTAAATTTTATCCGCACCCTCTTAAGTCAGCGTTTGAGGCTGGTCTTGCGTCAACGTTTGAGGCAAAATATGACTTGAATGAGCTGTCATGGACATCGACACCGCGGACAAAGGAAAAACGAAAGCGTCAAACACTTGCTATGGGCCAGTTGCAACGCAATGATTTAATTAATACGGCTTTTGAATATTTGGCCAACAATAAAGAGGATAAAGAGGATAAGTTTGAGCTGTGCTACGCAACTATCCAGATGCCAACGCCGCACAGTGGGGCCTTTTCTCGGATAGCTTATCAAAAATCATTTTTTTCATGAACGCGTTTGGCAAAAGTTAAATATGTAATCGATAGAGAATACTTCAAAGATTAAGGATCCAAAAGATTTTGTAAATCGGTTAGTAATTATGGGTGGTAGAGCTCCTCAAAGTTGAGAAATTTTACGTGAGTACGAAAAAATGACAATTTTTACAGAAATTTACCACTTTCGAACTGAATATTGGGCGACGTACACAACCGATCTTCGATCTTTTTTCTTTGAAAAGTATGTTCAATCTCAGTGTTTTTCTGTAAACAGTTTATATATAGCTGAAATACTTATTAAATTAGAATCGTTTAAAAAATACACTAAATTTTGGCATTTTTTGAACTTTCGTGGACTATAACCATAAAGTATCTCTCAGAGTCACGGTGGGACCACATGCATTTGAAAGCTATAATATATACCTTTCATACGTATATAGTCACAATCTGCGAAAATCTGCATTTTGGAAACGCGAGCCAAAAAACTAGGGATACCTCGAGTTAAAAACACGCGGCAGGTATAAGGAAGAAGAAGAGCGCATACAAATTTGGCTGTAGCGTGTGTGCTGTTTATTGACAACATTTCTAAATGTTGTATTATAAGTACTACCTGTCTATATATATCCTTTCTAATCCTTTTTTCCTTCCTATCCTCTATAATTACCTGAATGGAAAAGGTCTGAGGAGGCAGGTAAATATAATTGTAGTTGATGGAAAGTTGCGGTACTACAGGTTATTTTTTTTTTTAATTTCTGTATTTCCCCGTTTACCTATTTTTAATGTAAATCAATACCTTAGGTATATATTGTTTTTTACTTAGCTAATTGGAAAAGGGTTATACCAATTTTGCTTGCTTACCTAGCTAACTCAAAAATATGGTATAAAGTGCAAAATATGTCACTTGATGGCAACAGTTATTTCATAACTTTATAAGAGGAGACACTTGTTGTTTATTGCTGCGAACAGTAAGAAATTTTCAGATTGAATAGTATTTTTCAATATAATTCACGAAATTTTGATAAATAAGCGCAATAATGGATTTAACAAATTCAAAGATTTTTGAACTTTTTCGTGCTTCTGAAAATATTAACGATTTTTAAGTGGCATTGCTTAAAGAGATTGACGTACTCGAAAACGCTAGTTGTACGCTTCAGACACAAATTAAATTCATTCACGCTAACTTGAAGCGAAAATGGAACTTGGTCCATAGAACCATGTCGGCTTTCATAAAAAAGCATGAAAATTGGTTGGAGGAATGTACAACATTCGGATATTCAGAACAGGAAGAAGTTTACCCATCGACTAGCCGAGGAAGAGGAAGGCCGCAAAAAAGTATGGAGGAGTGTTCATGTGTTACAAGGAAACGTAAGCTTGAGGATGCTACGGATAGCTTAACAGCTGAACATCTGTCGGAAGCACTTTCATCCAAGTATATGAAGGAACAAGAGAGGACAAGAGCGACAAGAGCGACAAGAGCGACAGCTGTGCAGGTCGCCAGTCCTTTACGGCTGTATAGGATTAAGGAAAGTATTCCCACGCCTCCAAACTCAGTCGGAATTAAGTACACTCACGAAGAAGCGTTTTCCCTATTTATGGACTTGGGACTGACTAAGGAGAAATATGATATTTTACGCAGCTCCTTAAAAAAACATAACGTCAAAGTTCTTCCCGGATATAAAAAAATTGTATTTGCCAAAAAGGAAGCAGTGCCACCTAATACAATAATAACAGAGACATCTGTAGAAGTAAAACTCCAGGATTTAATGGATCACACTGCTAGGCGTATAGTTGAAAGTTTGCCTGATGGAGAGGTCGAGCTTCTTCCTGAAAATCTGACTCTACAATAAGTGGGGATGTGATGGATCGTCTGGACAAAGCATATACAAACAAATTATACAGACAGATGACGAAACTATTTCTGATGAAAATATGTTTATGGCTTCTGTAGTTCCCTTACGCCTTAGGAGTGAAACTTCTGAACATTGGAAAAATCGCCGACCATCATAGATTCATTATTATCGCCCTATTTTCTTCAAATATGCGAAGGAGTCGTCTGAATTGATTAAATCAACTGTAACCGACATACAAAATCAAATTAGCCAACTGAAGCCTACTGTTTTTCAAACCAAGAGTGGAAAAACATTCACGGTGAAGTTTGATTTCTTCCTGACAATTATTGATGGAAAAGTCTTAAATGAAATTACAAACACCTCCTCAACATTGAGGTGTCCCATTTGTAAAAAAAACTCAAAAAGACTTTCACAGTTAAGACGACTCAACGGGTGAGGAGAACTGCTACGAATATGGAATTTCTCCGTTGCATTGCAGAATAAAGTGTATGGAATTTATTCTGAAGCTCGCGTACACACTTCCTCGGCCAGGAGAAACAAAAACGGATAATACGCCTCGTGAGGATATACAGAGAAGAAAGGAAGTTATACAAGCTGAGTTCTCTCGGAAGCTAGGAATAAAAGTTGACTGTCCAAAGCACGGATACGGGAATATGAATTATGGAAATACTTCGAGGAGATTTTTTGAAAATGATCAAATAACAACTTTGATAACAGGTGTTCATAATGAGATCATTAAAAGGTTTGCTTTTATCCTAAATGTTATAAACTGCAAAGAAATGATAGATGGTGCAAAATTTGGCGAATACGCATCAAAAACAGCTCAATTTTTGACTGGATTGTATCCTCAGAAAAAACTAACCCCCACGGTACATAGGATTTTGGCTCATGGAAAGGACTTAATAGAATATCCGTGCTTACCTATTGGAGAGCTGTCCGAAGAAGCACAGGAATGTAAAAACAAGGACTACAAGAGGTTCAGATACACTAATACGTGCAAAATTTCTCGGGTGCGACAAAATGGAGACCTTTTCAACATGCTGGCAGCCTCATCGGATCCACTTCTTGCATCGCTGAGCCATGTGCAATCACGAAAGGATTTGGAAGATAGCAACAATAGTTCCGAAATGTTGAGTTTATTTGATGTAAACCTCACTAGCATTAATGTTGATGATTATTTGGTTGAAAATCAGCCATCGATAGCAAATATTAAAAATTAACCTCAAAAAATCACCCAAAAATAAGAATTTAAATTTTATGTATTTGAGTTAGAAAATCGAATAAAAACAACAACAAATGCGAAATAGTCATTGAAGTTATAAAAAATGTTCAGTTATGATTAAAAACAAACGTTTTTAATTGGAATTTTACAGGTAAAATGTGCTGGAAATATTTCTTGACTTTGACCTTGAATATTTAAGCACCACGGATACCTAGCACTCTTGGAGAACATTCATTTTAAAGCTTGAAAAGTCATCTATTAATAGCTTTTTAAATTTGAAATCGCTTCATTAGTTTAGAAGATATGATTTTTGATAAGCTAAATGAGCAAAGGCCCCACTGTGCGCCGTTCGCTTGGCTTATTCAAAAATTAATATGAATATGGCATCTCTGGAAGCTGGAAAAGTATGCAAATCTGATTTATATTTATATTTTATAAGAAATTAATAAAATTGTTTATTACCTTAAGAAAATCATCATTTAATGCTTTGTATATTGCATCACAGCTTTCCTGTATTATTGATGAAATAGACGGTACCGACATTTTAAACAAAAAGCTTAAGCTGTGCATGCTATCCCCTGTGGCCAAGTATCGAAGAGTCCGGTGAGGCGCTTTTGTTATTAAAGGCTTCACACATTCCAGTAAAAAATCAAAATCGTCTGGATTCATTCGCACGAAGTCCTTTCAACGATCAGGACTATTGATCTAATTATTGATTCAAATGCTTGGAAAATCCAGTTTTATCACGATCCAGATAAAGCTCTTGAACCCACAATTTTCTTTTATTTACTCGTTTCTCCTGCTTTTCCTTGTCCTCAAGAGCTAATACCAACAGCAATACTGCAATACTGTGATGTAATTGTACTTATTTTTCTTTAAGGCAAATAAATTACATCTAAATTAATAATACATATGCGTGAGTACTCACCACTTTTTCTAAAAAAAAAAAAAAACGCTAAATACTTTAGCTACGTTGACGTCAATGAACGTTGATATCAACTAGTGTGAATTACTGTCAACTTCATCATCAACGCGTTGGCATCTAGCTCGTTGCTCAACACGAAAATCAGTTGACAAATCGGTTTTTTGGTCATCTCAGTCAACTTGTCTAAACACAAGTAATGCGTTGATAATGAATTACTATTGTTGACGTACGCAGCATAAATCGATTGTCAAAGGCACACAAATCTGAAAAAAAAAAAATTTTCACTGTGCGAAGTGAAACATGTGCATAAAGTTATGAAATTTAAATTTTCAAGCGCATTCTTCACTTATTTATTTGAAATTTTCAGCCTTCTAGCTCTTTTCGTTTAGGCCTTGGCGATTCGGACAATCGGGACAAACTCGTTTATACATATAGATAAAACAAACAAAACGAATAATGAGACGTGGTTTTCTTGTAATAGCGAATATAATTTGTGTGGTGGCTTCAGGTATAATACGACAAATAAATTCTAGCTTTATTGACGTATTAAACGATTCAAAAGTAACGCATTGTCATTTTTAGCTTTCACGTCTAAATTTTTTTTTCAGATGAATTTGGCTGAGTTTCGGAAATTAATTATGACCTTTTTTTTATTGTACGTACAAATTGTTTGATGTTCACATAGTTCAACATTAACTTTAATTTTACTTTATGCCGTTTCGGCTCAACTCACGGTCGCCATGTATTATGTCTAGTTTTATTTAATTTTTAAGAAGCGAAAAAATATATTTCAATGTTTCAAAAAGTTTGATGTTGGTTCAGCTTCACTGATTTATTGACGTATTTAACGATTCAAAAGTAACGCATTGTCATTTTTAGCTTTCACGTTCAATATTTTCATCAGATGAATTTGTCATCTTGTCATGACTTGTGTATACCGGGAACCAGAATAGTTATCGATAATTTCAAGCAAACTTGTTCTGCTTATGGTATAGGAGAACTTAAATTCAAAATCAGAAGTCCCTAGCTCTTGTAGTCTCTGAGATCCACGCGTTCATACAGACAGACAGACAGACGGACATGGCTATATCGTCTTGGCTGTTGATGTTGATCAAGAATATATATACTTTATAGGGTCGGAGATGCTTCCTTCTGCCTGTTACATACTTTTGCACAAAACCATTATACCCTTATTTACCCATTTTATGGGTTAAGGGTAAAAAAACGTGTTCCTATTTTAGTTTAAAGCATTAAATTTAAGAAAAAAATACTTATAATAAGAAATGTTTCTTTAATATTGTTATTTCTTATGATTTTTTGTTAATGTTTTGTTAAACAAGCCAAATGGAAAAGAGCAGTGGAATATTTATTTATAAACAAGAGACTGCAGGAAAGCGACTTGAATTCGTTTTTTTCTAAAAATATATAAATAAAATAATACAAAACTAACATGTTCTGTTAGTTTTCATGCATTGGATTTTTTTAAAGGATTTTTAAAAATGACATCGTCGAGTCGACGTACGATGACCTTTACGTTATAAAAATAACGATGACCTTCCAGGGTTAAACTAACTTATGCTATAATAAATTCCGAACTAAAATAAACTACTCCAACAACATAAAAACTCTATGTCTGGTAGATCATGAGGATGAATCTGTTTGGAAGAATTAAAGTCAATAGCAATGGGAATACCGCTTTTCTAACGGGAGTTTAGAATGCCTCTGTAAAAGTAATACTTATAAGAAAACAAGTAAGAAGGCTCTAGTCGGGAGAGCCCGACTAGAAGATACCCTGAACCCAGTTGCAACAAATATAATAAATTTATAATTGACTTTGGTATATGTACTGACTTAGCTTCAATCGATTACATTCGATACCTCCGGTGTTTCTTTACAGATTTAGACAAAATTTTCAGAATCGTTCTATCGTTACCCATTATTTCAACCCTAATTTTTACATATTCGAAGTTCGATATTTTTTGTTATCGATTCCATGTGTATATCGGAAACCAGAGTAGTTATCGATAATTTGAAGCAAACTTGTTCTGCTCATGGTATAGGAGAGCCTATATCCAAAATCTGAAGAGTCTAGCTTTTGTAGTCTCTGAGATCCGCGCGTTCATACAGACGGACATGGCTATATCGACTTGGCTGTTGATGCTGATCAAGAATATATATACTTTATGGGGTCGGAGATGCTTCTTTCTGCCTGTTACATACTTTTGCACAAAACCATTATACCCTTATTAACCCATTTTATGGTTTATGGGTATGAAAAAGTAAGTAATCAGAATTATAAAAGCTTCAATCAGTATACCATATATGAGGAATATGCATGAAGTAACCGGCGATCAGCCCTTTGCGCTAGAAAACCGCAGGCTGTGGGGAAAGATCGCACAGTCAGAAAGCAAAATGATTTGCAATTCGCTCTCGAAACATGAGTTCAACGAAAAAAGTATACAATTGCGTTCTCTGAGAGCGTGGTAGCTGCGCTTTCAGGTTCCAACTGGGTAATAGAATTTCGCCCAATGATGAGTCTATTTAAGTATATTCTTGTTCCCGATAGTAGTAGGTGGTAGTACCACAGATCGATACACTACCAATGAACGTGGTGGTGTGTTAATTTGACTTTCGAGTAGATGTAAGTGAAGCGATATTATGAATGCGCATCCAACTTCGACGCAAGAAGAAATAAAAAACAAGTAAGAAGGCTCTAGTCGGGAGAGCCCGACTAGAAGATACCCTGAACACAGTTGCAATAAATATGTAAATTAAATTTATAATTGACTTTGGTATACTGACTTAACTTCAATCGATAAAATTAGATATCTCCGGTGTTTCTTAACCGATTTGGACAAATTTTTCAGAAAAGTTCTATCATTACCCATTATATCAACCCTCATTTTTACATTTTCCAAATTCGATATTTTTTGTTATCTATATCATGTGTATATCGGAAACCAGAATAGTTATCGATAATTTGAAGAAAACTTGTTCTGCTCATGGTATAGGAAAACTTAAATACAAAATCAGAAGTCTCTAGCTCTTGTAGTCTCTGAGATCCACGCGTTCATACAGACAGACAGACGGACAGACAGACGAAGAGACGGACATGGCTATATCGTCTCGGCTGTTGATGCTGATCAAGAATATATATACTTTATAGGGTCGGAGATGCTTCCTTCTGCCTGTTACATACTTTTGCACAAAATCATTATACCCTTATTTACCCATTTTATGGGTTAAGGGTATAATAAAACAAAGATATCTATTGGGAACGAAAAAAATTCGCCTCAGTTCAAGAAGCCGGGTCTGAAGAGCCAGAATCCGAAGAGTAGGTAACTGAGAGATAAAAGGATAGGAAGCAGTCTCCGCCCATGCCTTCCTTGACGAATACCGGAGCGATGCGCGTGAAAGCCGCATAGTCCCATTTGAAAATTGCAGAATTATTCTTTGACAACTATTTTTTTTATGTGAAGAGATTGAGGCTTAGTTGCAACTTGGAATTTTCGTGCTCCCGTAACGTGTAAAAATTCCCGACGAACCCGACGATCACAATTGTGCGAAGTTTAATTCTTATGACATCTATCATCTGCGGAGGGTAGTTATGTTTTCAAAATCTCAATCCCTCACATTGGAATTCCATGCATGCGTACTTTTTATGATATGATAGCGATCTTCTCTTCAATTTGCCGTGATACCAGCTTTGCCTTGAGATCGGATATCCTTTCACGTAGGGCTTGAATGTTTTCCACCTCAAGATGATGCATTCTCTTGGCAAGTAGCTTTATATCGCCAGCGATGCCAATGACCATAGTGCCGAGTTCCGTTAATTTTTTCCCCTCAACCTCCCTCATTCTAGAGCTTGTTATCATCACGTTTTCAGAAAACCGTTGATTTATCATTTCGACTAGGAGTGGAGAAAAGGCATCAGAACGTGCGGCAAGCTGCCAAGTAGGCAGTGGACTTACTTCATACACTTTCACTTCGAACTTTCGAACACCGTCGCAGGCCATCAAGTTTTGTCTTATTTATTTTCATCCTTTTTCTGGCAATATTAATTAATTTAAATAATAATACGAACATTTCTAGCATTGAACGAAGAGTCAAATATGTCATACTTGCTTTAAGATATGATTTTGAAAAAAAAACCTTGTATTGTGCAAATCATAAATTTTGGTGCATGCATATAAATGTATTGTATTTTGGTACCTTAAATATAAAATAACAAAAGGAAACGTTGCAGTTCGACGCAACCGACTGCGGTATGCTCGATACCTATATTAAAACCGGTAATAAGAGGCGGAAGGGGTTTACGCTGTCTCAAGATTGTTTGTTGCACATAGGGATGCCATCAGCTATCTTCCTTCCAAAGTTTGGTGACTCTAGCTTAAAGTTAGTGTATTGTGTGAGAAAGCAGTGCTGGGGCGATATGAGAAGTTTGGAATCCAAATTTTTGCTAAAGATCTTGCTGGGATGCCAATTCCTATCTTCCTTCCGATTTCGGATAGTCTAGCTCAAAGTAATAAAATTGTATGGGGAAGGGGGCTGGAGGTGGTATGGGTGGGCGTAGCATCCAAATTTTTTCTGTAGATCTTGGTGAGATGCCACCAGCTATCTTCCTTGCAAATTTGGAAAATCTAGCCCAAAGTTCGAAAAAGGGAAGAGAAAGGGGAATTGGGCCGGAATGTATGGGCGTGGCTTCAAATTGTTGATGCAGACCTTTCGGGTTGTTACCAGTCATCTTCATACCAAATTTTGTGACTCTAGCTCAGTTACTATGAAAGTTACACACCTACTCGTTTTTAATGAAACAAAGGAGCGGGTGGAGGCGGATAGAGCGGTATGGGTGGGCATGCTCTAGCTCTAGCTCAAAAAATGTGATAGACACAAGCATTCCCGTTTTTAACGAAGCGTTGGAACAGCTGCAGTTTGATGCAGTTTTTAGGAGGTCATCACCTATCTTTGCACCAGTTTACAAGTTGTCTTTCGTTGATGACTGTCGTGTTTTTGCGTGCTCTTAATAATTTATTGTTCTCTTGTGTTTGTGAACGGTGTTTTACTTTGTTTAATATGGTAAATAACTCTAGCAGTGATTGCAAATATACGTTTGCAAAAAAAAGTTTTGCTAAGTTTATACTCACTTTAATTTGCAGTTGAACTGACGCTGCTGTGCCTTATATAAAGAAAACATACGTACATACATACATAAATATATTTGCATTAACATATCGTCGTCTTGCTTTGCATCGCAACGGACGTGTTTTTTTTATGCGCTTCGCTTTTTTTTACTATTGTGCGTTTTATTTCTGCTATTAATTTCGCGTTTTTGTGTAAACTAATAGTTTTGTGACTTTGTGTTTTGTCGGTTTGCCTTAACCCAAAGTGGACATTAAATTAACGATTTAATTTGCATTTGTTTTAAAGTGTTTCCAAGCACAACAACAAACTGCAGTCCAGCATACTGAAAATTTGCTCAACTTGCTGCCGCCTGCTTTTGTTTTGTTTTTGTGTTTTTACGCTCACTCTCTCTCTGTTTTTTTTTTCAAGCGCTCCGCTCCCAGTGCATAAAACCGTTTCTTGATCGTTTACTCTAACGCACTCTTTTGTATTGGTGTTGGTCGCGGTCAAACTCTTCTCCGTTGCTTGTTGCTTTCGGTGGTCGCGCTCACGCCGTTTTTATACCCTTAACCCATAAAATGGGTAAATAAGGGTATAATGGTTTTGTGCAAAAGTATGTAACAGGCAGAAGGAAGCATCTCCGACCCTATAAAGTATATATATTCTTGATCAGCATCAACAGCCGAGACGATATAGCCATGTCCGTCTGTCCGTCTGTCCGTCTGTCTGTCTGTATGAACGCGTGGATCTCAGAGACTACAAGAGCTAGAGACTTCTGATTTTGTATTTAAGTTTTCCTATACCATGAGCAGAACAAGTTTGCTTCAAATTATCGATAACTATTCTGGTTTCCGATATACACATAATATCGATAACAATAAAATTTCGAATTTGGAAAATCTAAAAATGAGTAATGGATAATGATAGAACTTTTCTGTAAATTTCGTCCAAATCGGTTGAGAAACACCGGAGATATTGAACTTAATCGATGGAATCGATTTATTGCAACTGGGTTCAGGGTATCTTCTAGTCGGGCTCTCCCGACTAGAGCCTTCTTACTTGTTGTTTGTGAAGCTATGAAGTAAGTCTTGTTTGTAGCTTTACTATTCGCACATTAGGGTGGACCTGTATATTAATAATAAAAATTTTCTGTAGCGATATTTTTATTTTATTTTATTTTTTCGTAATTTAATTTCTTTTTAATAAGCTCAATAAAAATGTCTCTCTGCTGCTATGCGAATTGCCAAGTCCACGCAAACTCAAAAATGGGTTTTGTCTGCTGCTGGATGTGCACAAATGTTGCTCATGAGCAATGTTGTGGCATTAATGGCCGTGTCTCAGACCTCTTGAAGGTTACTAATTTAGAGTGGCCGTGTTGGTCATGTTTGGAGAAAAAAAAAGACATTGCAAGCTTTATAGAAACTCAGCCTGGCTTAGAGGGCGTTTTCTGCCTGTTGAATAAAATGTGTGAAAAATTCTCATCGGTTCAGAGAAACCTTAGCGAGAAAAATCTCGTGAAGGATTCTCCAAAGCGTAAAAAGGCCAACGTTGGGCAGTTATCGGGCTCTGTGACGTCGGAAAATACTCCAAACGCTCCGATACCACAGTGTGAAGTTAATAATAAAAATCTTCATGTCCCTCCAACTAAAATTATCGAGAACTTAGATGATATACCAATAATTCCTATGGATATTGTCTTATCTGATCCTGATCCTTCGGTTCCTTTGGTGGTTAGTAGTGTTGATGTTAATCAACAAAACTACTCTATCAAACCTAAAGAGCCAAATATTCAATTATCCGAGACTGAGTCTTCCAAACCCGCCTCAGTGGAGGATATAATTAAAAAATTTTTTGCTGTTTCACCTAAAAAACAGATATTTGTTTCAAGGCTTCCCCCTGATTTAACATCAGATGATGTCAAGGTCTATATCAAGGCCAAATCGAATGTCAATTTCACGGTGGAGAAATTCAAATTTGCTTATAATCGGAAAGAATTTTGGCCAGAACACATACAGTGTACCAATAATGTCTTCGTACAGCAACTATATTTTTCTTTACTATCGAAAAAAACATATTTATAAATGTCATATAAAAAAATTTTGATGCAGTTTTTTTATTTATTATTTAACTTTATAAATCATAAAAAACAAATCCGATATGTTTGCTAACAAAAAAGTTATTAATAAAAAACAAAAAAAAGGCACGTTTTTGGCTCCAATAAAGTCTTCGTACACCGTACTGGCCTCAGACTCTAGCAGCAGACCATATGCGAAAATGATAACGGTTGTTTTTGAATGTAAGCAGAGGCATGTCTAGACAACCGTTGGTGGCAAATTATAGAAATTTTGTTGTGTATTAGGCTACAAGTAGGCAGATCTTGCTTCAAAATGCCAGGAAAATATTTGAGTATTGAGGAGCGCAAGCATATTTTAAACATGCACGTCAAGCAGCAAAAATCATACTCAGAAATTGCTAAGATTTTATGCCGCAGCCGTTCCACTATCCAATCCGTCATTGGGAGGTTCAAATACGAGGGACGGGTGGAGAATATGCCAAAATCTGGACGGCCAAAAAGTTTGACGGGCAGGGATGAGTTGGCTATTAAGCGAATGGTGGCCTCGGATCCATTTATTAGCGCGCAAAATATTTGTGCAGAGCTTGTTCGATCAAGTCAAAAGCAAGTGCACCCCGAGACTGTTCGAAAGGCTATAGTAGATGCCGGGTATAAGTCGCGCACGCCAAGAAGAAAACCATTCGTCAATGCCGTCAACAGAAAAAAACGATTGGAGTTCGCAAAACAATATGAAAATGCGTCTCCTGACTTTTGGCGTAATGTCATATTCTCTGACGAGTCAAAATTTAACATTTTTGGGTCAGATGGACGAATTCGGGTATGGAGAAGAACTGGAGAAGCCCTTAACCCAAAAAAACACAATAAAGACAATTAAGAATGGCGGCGGGGGAGTAATGGTTTGGGGCTGTATAGCTGCAAGTGGCGTCGGCAGCTTAGAAATTATTGAAAGAGTTATGGACCATAAGGTTTATATTGAAGTTCTACAAAAAAATTTGGGGCCTAGCGTGGAAAAGTTGGGAGTATCCAGCTCGTATTACTTTCAAAAAGACAATGACCCGAAGCACACGGCCCATAACACGAGGATGTATCTGGCATACAACACGCCACATTTGCTCAAAACTCCAGCGCAGAGTCCTGATCTAAATCCAATTGAACATTGCTGGCATATGCTGGAAAAAAGGATCAGGAACCACTACATAAGCTCAAAATCAAGACTTATTGAGGTTTTGAAAGAGGAGTGGGCAAAAATTGACCAATCCTACACGGAAAAACTGGTGTTATCCATGCCAAACCGTCTAAGGGCAGTCATAAAAATAAAGGATACCCAACTAAATATTAAGATTGCGATAATTTGTTTTTTTTTTTAGAATATTCTTAGATAATAAGTACGGTGTACGAAGACTTTATTGGAGCCAAAACCGTGCCTTTTCTTTGTTTTTTATTTATAACTTTTTTGTTAGCAAACATATCGGATTTGTTTTTTATGATTTATAAAGTTAAATAATAAATAAAAAAAACTGCATCAAAATTTTTTTATATGACATTTATAAATATGTTTTTTTCGATAGTAAAGAAAAATATAGTTGCTGTACGAAGACATTATTGGTACACTGTAATTGTGAAAGAGTATACTGCAAGAAAAAAAAATCGGCCCCCGATTGTATCATCCCTTCCGGTGGTTGGTTCTAAGGTAACTCTCCCAATTACTGATAGTTCAAAAAACTAACATCCTCCTTCTTACTTGGCTATCAGAATGTAAGAGGTCTTTGTAGTAAACTCACTAGCTTATACCTTAATAGTCTTTCTTTCCCTTTCCATGTCATTGCCTTTACTGAAACGTGGTTAAGGTAAGACATTCTCAATTCCGAAATTCTATGTAGTACATATTCTATTTATAGAAAAGACCGTACTCTACGGCTTGGTGGTGGAGTGCTTATTGCATTGAATGTAGACTTTCCTTCTGAAACAGTCGTATTAGATAGTTCTTTTGATATAGAGCTGTTGTAAAGCTAAATATTTACGGTATTAAAATTTTTATCACTTGTTCCTATATACCTCCTTCCTCTGATCTCTCTATCTATGAGACACATCTATCTGCTATTCATTCTGTCTCTGCCTTGCTTTCTGATCACGATTTTCTTGTAGTTCTTGGTGATTTCAACATTGCTGAAGCTACTTGGATTTCTTGTCCTGACTCTGGTGCCCTGACTCCCACGGCCCCGAATGAATTTTTAATCGATTTACTTGGGATGTCATTGAGTCAAATTAATGCTATCTTAAATTCTCTAAATAAAATGCTTGATCTGACTTTTGTTTATATATCTTATCCCGAAGACTTATACCGTCCTACGTTGGAGCTGTTAATTAATTTAACTTCCCGGACGCGTTGCAATGTTAAGATGCCTTTGAGTCGAGTTCGTCAATTTCGGAAAACTGATTTTGAGGGACTCGCCCTGCTTTTATCCCAAACTGCCTGGTCTCCCCTCTACGAGTCTGACGACTTGGACGTGGCAAACAGTATTTTTTATGATACCTTATATTCTTTATTTGATTTATGTGTCCCGGTTGGTAAGCTAAAAAGGTCTAACAAATCAGTGTGGATTACCCGAGAGTTGACAATTCGCAAAAGTCAAAAATCTAAACTCTACAAGAGATTTAGAAAAAGCGGCTCATCGGTAGCCTATTCTGATTACTTGATTGCTCGTGCCAGTTTTGCTATCTTAACCAACCAATGTTATAAGAATTACCTGACTCGGTGTAGATTACAGTTTCAGCAGGATCCAAAGCGGTTTTTTGATTTTGTTAATGCGAAGCGTAGGTCATCGACACTCCCAACGGAAGTATTCTTTGAGGAAACGAAGGCCAACTCTGATCAGGAGATTGCAAATATATTTGCCCAATTTTTTCATACGACTTATAGTTCATCTCAATCTCAAGTCGGTTTGCCTTACCCTTATCAGGTGAATGGCTCGAACCGCATCTTTGGACTGCAAATTACTGAAAACTCAAATTTAAATAATCTAAATGTTTTGAAACCCTTTATTTTCCCCAGGACCTGACGGAGTGCCAAGCTGTGTGCTTAGACACTGCGCTCATGGTCTTTTAAATCCGTTGCTTAAAATGTTTAACTTGTCCCTGGAGTTAGGCTCCTTTCCAAAAATTTGGAAAGAGTCATTTATTATTCCTCTCCATAAAAAAGGAAACAAATGTAATGTTCAAAATTATAGGGGTATCTTCAAGTTGTCTGCTTTTCCTAAGATTTTTGAAAATTTAATAACCTCCCATCTTCAACACCTTTGCAAATCTATTATTTCACCGTGTCAGCACGGATTTATGAAACAAAGATCTACTACCACTAACTTGTTAGAATTTACTTCGTTTGTTATCAAGGGTTTTCAAGACAAATTGCAGACTGATGCTATTCATACTAATTTTAGTAAGGCTTTAGACTCTGTAGATCATCATCTCCTAATACTCTTGGGCTTTTCAAATATTCTAGTTCTTTGGATAAAAGACTACCTAAAGGGCCCGTTTCTAAAAAGGTTCAGGTCACTTCAGGCGTTCCACAGGGTAGTCAACTTGGCCCTTAATTATTTATTTTGTTTATAAACGATCTTCCATCGGTTATAAAGTTCTCTCGGGTTTTGATGTACGCTGATGATGTAAAATTATGCACGTCAGCTGCAACTCCCCTAGCTGCTCAACAGCTTCAGGGAGATTTAGATAACTTTCAAATGTGATGTAAAGTAAATTTTTTCAATCTTAATTGTAGTATATGTAAAGTAATGTCATTTTTTTAGATCTTTGCCCTTTTTATACCCTTAACCCATAAAATGGGTAAATAAGGGTATAATGGTTTTGTGCAAAAGTATGTAACAGGCAGAAGGAAGCATCTCCGACCCTATAAAGTATATATATTCTTCTTCAGCATCAACAGCCGAGACGATATAGCCATGTCCGTCTGTCCGTCTGTCTGTCCGTCTGTCCGTCTGACCGTCTGTCCGTCTGTCCGTCTGTATGAACGCGTGGATCTCAGAGAGAGACTTCTGATTTTGTATATAAGTTCTTCTATACCATGAGCAGAACAAGTTTGCTTCAAATTATCGATAACTATTCTGGTTTCCGATATACACATAATATCGATAAAAATAAAATATCGAATTTGTAAAATCCAAAAATGAGGGTTGAAGTAATGGATAATGATAGAACTTTTCTGAAAATTTCCAAATTGGTTGAGAAACACCGGAGATATTGAACTTAATCGATGGAAGCTAAGCCAGTATTCCAAAGTCTTATATAAATTAAATATATTTATTGCAACTGGGTTCAGGGTATCTTCTAGTCGGGCTCTCCCGACTAGAGCCTTCTTACTTGTTTTATATATAAGTTCTTGACAACAAACCACTAGATAGAATTGAATGGGTTGCCGATTAGGGCATCGTCATGGACCCAAAGTTTAAGTTTGACAAGCATATTTCTTCAATTTCTAATCGAGCATCCGGTGTCTTGGGCTTCATTAAGCGCTGGTCGAAGGAGTTCAACGATCCCTACTTAACAAAATCTCTGTATACATCTCTTGTACGACCGATTCTGGAATATGGATCTTGTATATGGTTTCCCAAATACGAAATTCATCATAATAAAATAGAATCGGTACAAAAACAATTAGAGCACTTAGAGGTCTTAACTGGGACACTAACAATAATTTGCCATTTTATCGTAGTTGACTTTTACTAAAAGATCTTCCTTCTCTTAATGATCGTAGAAAAGTGCTAGCATTTTCCTTTTTCACAACTAAATTAATAGAGAAATTGATTCTTCTGAATTAATAAACCAAATTTACTTTGCTGTTCCTATCAGAAATACTAGAAACTTTGTACCTATATCTCTTCAAACTTGTAGTTCTAATCATGCTCTTCATAACCCTTTTCGTATTCTGTGTTCTATTTATAACGATCTTTCCCACTTAATAAAAGTTAGTTTTGTGTCATTTGTATGCATGTTCGCGATCATCGTAACCGCACGATAAGCGGAGCGCCCCTCGGTCGGATGGGCGGGAGGCGGGTCGCATTGTGCGTGGGTCCGCGCGTTAACAAGCCGGTGCTTGGTATCGTTGGGCCACTTGAATGTACTGTTCGTTAGTACATCTACGTCCAATATAATATTTTATGTCTACTAACAACAAACAGCTTGTCAATTTTATTACTCTTGCTTTTCAGCATCAGTCCTCTCCCACTTTCGTCCGCTCTTATACGACGTAATTGCGGTTGTATCTGTCTTCGTACTCACGCTCTCTCACGCAAGCGCTTTTTTGATTTTTATACCCTTCACACATGTGAAACAGGGTATATTGAGTTTGCAATGAATCTGTAACGCCTCAAAGGAATGATGGGAGACCCTATAAACTGTATATCAAAATGATCAGGACGAGCTCAGGAACTTTTTCCGCGTATCCGTCCGTCCGTCTGTTCGTCTGTTTTAACACGATTTCAGGCCAAACTGCTGAGCCGATCTTGATGAGACTTTCACAGATTGCTTAGATCAAGGTATACTTAAGAAGGTACTCGCGCTCGGTCTCTCGCTCTCTTTTCACTTCTTAAACTGTCAGTCTGTTAGCAGCAGTTGTGAGCAACGCACATCCACGGACGATTTTTTCGTGTCAAACTTCTTGTGCTACAGACTACGTATTTTTGCAATGGCGCCTCCATATTGCTCTGTATTGCTCACTGTCTTCTGCCATATTGACACTTAAGTAAGAAGTCGTGAGCGTGCAAGTGCGGCTACCTTGTTAAGTATTTCTTGGCTTAGATCATGTTGGGTTTGTTCACTATGAAATTTCATCCCGCTACCAAACAAATTGACCATATCGTAATATCAAAAAAAAAAAAGAAAAAAAAAAAAACAATGACTGTTGGAACTCACGGGCGATGTGTTAACACCTGTTTGTTGGTGTGTTTGTACCGTTATTAGTGCTATGAGCACGTATAATATTATACTGAATTTGGGTTTACATTTGAATTTGGGTTCATCATTCGTCAGCTCATTCTCTTATTGATGAAGTCAACTATGTTAGTCTATATGTGTGTGTGAGTGTGTGTATTCACAAAAGAAGCAATACAGAACTGCACAAGTCGAATGATAAATGTTGGATACTCTTATAATGTTGGAAGATGATATGTTATTAAACTGTTTTTAGTTATTTCTCAATTGTGTGATAACGCCAACCTTTTTATTTTTAATTCAATTTTATTATTAACGAAATTCTAAGTGCTACAGTATTACTACTATAAATTAAAGAACTTATTACTAATACAAGAGGCAAAAAAAAAAAAATTAAAAAAAAAATACATATACATAATTTTATAAAGAACAAAAAATAATTATATATAAACAAGTAAGAAGGCTCTAGTCGGGAGAGCCCGACTAGAAGATACCCTGAACCCAGTTGCAATAAATAAATTAAATTTATGTAAGACTTTGGTATACTGACTTAGCTTCAATCGATTAAATTCGATATCTCCAGTGTTTCTCAACCGATTTGGACGAAATTTTCAGAAAAGTTCTATCATTACCCATTACTTCAACCCTCATTATTAGATTTTCCAAATTCGATATTTTTTGTTATCGATATTATGTGTATGTTCTGCTTATGGTATAGGAGAACTTAAATACCAAATCTGAAGTTTCTAGCTCTTGTAGTCTCTGAGATCCACGCGTTCATACAGACAGACAGACGGACAGACGAACAGACGGACGGACAGACGGACATGGCTATGTCGTCTCGGCTATTGATGCTGATCAAGAATATATATACTTTATGGGGTCGGAGATGCTTCCTTCTGCCTGTTACATACTTTTGCACAAAACCATTATACCCTTATTTACCCATTTTATGGGTTAAGGGTATAAAAATATAAACAAACTTATTGATAGAAACATTGATTAAATATTATGAACATTAAACATTGAATGACTTTTATAAAAGTTAGGACTAAGACTATGTATATGCATATAGATATTCATACATATATTTCATTTATTTTTTTTTATTATTATTATTTTATTCATTTGTTTTTTTTTTTAATATTAGGATTGATAAAGATTTTTAACGATTTTACGTTTAAATTGGTGTGCGCCTCTTATGGGTTTAAACACATTAGGAAGACTATTCCACAGTCGAAAAGCATTAATATAAAATTGTTTTTCTCCACATGCTAACCTGGTTCTAAGACAAATAAGATTTTTTAATCTTTGGGAGGAAGTAATATTTTTGTTTTCAAATAAATACTCAGGCTTTTGTGTAAAGATTATTTTATGTAAAAAAATAAGAATTTTTAACTTAACCAATGACGATAAATTTAAGCCGAACAGTTTGTTGGCATAGCCCGTAACGTGATCCGTCCTTTTCAGTCCATACGCGTAACGAGCTACACTATTAAAAGCCACACTGAGCCTACGCTGACTAACAGTATCACAGCTGCCAAAAATTTCCATCCCATAAAAGACTATTAGTAATAGTACTGCCTTAGCAATAATCATTTTTGTTTGCACATGAATATAATGCTGGGTTATTGACAATTGTCTAAGTGTGCCGTTCATTTTGCCCACCGCTTTGTTAACATGGTCATTCCACGTCAGTGTCTTATTAAAGGTTATGCCAAGATTTTCTGCCTTATTTACAAACTCAATTCTTTCATTATCTATACTAAGCTTAGGAAAATGTTCAGTATTTAGGTTCTTCTTATAAATTACAAGACACTCTGACTTAGACGGATTAATACATATACCATTATCACATGCCCATTTACTAACACTTAAGAGATCAATATTACACAAATCAATACATTTATTTATTTGACTAAGTTTGGTACTTACATACAATTGGACATCATCAGCATATAAATGAACATTACAGTAAGACAGACATGACGGTAGATCGTTAGAATAAATAGAGAATAGAAGCGGACTTAATATTGATATTGATCCCTGTGGAACACCACAGGGCACTGACAGCAGGTCCGATATTTTGTTGACGGAAACAACCGCTTGTCTTCGTTGCTTTAAATAGGACATTACTTTGGTGGCAGTTGTACTAAAACTGTACATTCTACATAGCTTGGTGAGAAGTCTGTCGTGGTTCACCGTGTCAAATGCTTTACTGAAAACAAGAAGCGTCAATTAGGTTACCTCGCTATTATCCATTTTAAACCTAATATCCTCGACTACTTTTACAATCGCCGTTGTGCAACTATGATTAGTCCGAAAGCCAGACTGATGGTGGACAAGAAGTTTATTGGCGTTTAGAAAATTGTTAATTTGTTTGGCGACTAGATGTTCAAAATTTTAGATAGGTATGGCAATATGGATATCATTCGAAAGTCAGCATTGGCCTTAGCAATAGGCAGAACTTTGGCAATTTTCCATTCATTAGGGAATGTAAAGGTGGTAATAGCAGTATTAAATATGATTTAAGTGGCTTTTTATAAATGGTAATAACAGTTTGACGAACTTAGGGTTAATATCGTCCAAATCAGTAGCATTGGATTTGATTTTTACACTCGATACCGAAGGTAAAGAGTATATTGAGTTTTTGCAATGTCCGTCATGATGTTTTTTTTATTTTTTTATTTCAATAAAAAAATTAAAGCCTAGTGTTAAATTATGCAGCATGTCCGTCATGGTGTCCGTCCGTCTGTATGTGTGCAAGTTTTTGAAACACCCTTCAAGCTAGAGATTTAAAACTTTCCAATTCTCTATATCTATGGGATAGTACATTAAACTGTAAAGATGGGGGTTCTACGATAACTGGGGGGCTGGCAAATCGATAAATTCGATAACTCAAAACCGATAAATCTACATATTTCGCACATCCTTACAGCTAGAACTACCAAATTTAGTTAGAAGATAGCTACTAGCAACCCCAAAAAACTGCATCAAAAATTTTTGAGCCACGCCTACCCATTCCGCCCCAGCCCCCCCCCCCCTCGCATTTAAAGTCAAAACTGCCTATATCTCCCACAGTTTTTGAGCCATAGCCATCAAATTTGGTACCAAGATAGGTGACGACCCTTCAAAAACTGCATCAAAAGTTAGACGCCAAGCCCAACAATACTGCCCTAGCCGCCCCCATCCGCCCCAACGCTTCGTCAAAAACGGGAATGCGTGTATTTTCCAGAGTACAGGAGCTAGAGCCACCAAATTTGGTGGAAAGATAGCTGGGAACGACCCCCAAAAATCTGCATCAAAGTTTTGGAACCACGCCCACCCATTCCGCCCCCAGCCCCCCGCGTTATGAAATCAGAAAAGCCTATATCTTCCACAGTTTTTGAGCTGGAGTCACCAAATTTGGTGCCAAGATAGGTGATAATGATCCCCCAAAAACTGCATCAAAAGTTTGGATGCTACGCCCACCAATACCGCCCTAGGCACCCCCATCTGCCCCAACGCTTCGTCAAAAACGGGAATGCGTGTATTTTCCAGAGTACAGGAGCTAGAGCCTCCAAATTTGGTGGAAAGATAGCTTGCAACGACCCCCGAAAATCTGCATCAAAGTTTTGGAGCCACGCCCAACCCTTCCGCCCCCAGCCCCCCTTTCCCCACCTTATACAACCTTTGAGCTAGAGTCACCAAATTTGGTATGAAGGTAGCAATTGACATCCCACATGGTTCCACCCATACCGTCCCCAGCCCCCTCTCCTCACTCTTACAAACTTTGAGCTAGAGTCACCAAATTTGGTATGAAGGTAGCAAATTACATTTCGCAAAGATCTGTTTAAAAAATTTGGATGCAATTCCACCTATACCGCCCCCAGCCCCCCTTTCCCAACCTTTTACAAACTCTGACCTAGAGTCACCAAATTTGGTATTAAGAAAGCAATTGACAATCCAACAAGATCTGCATCAAAAATTTTGATGCCACACCCACCCATACCGTCCCAGCCGCCTTTCCCACACTTCCCAAACTTTGAGCTAGATTCATAAAATATGGTATGAAGATAGCAATTGACATATCACAAAGATCTGCATCAAAAATTTGGATGCCACACCCACCCAATCCGCCCCCAACCCCCCTTTCCACTACTTTTACTTTTGAGCTTCAGTCACCAAATTTGGAAGAAAAATAGCTGGTGGCATCCCCATCTGCATCGGAGAATCTATAAGGCAGCGTACACCCCTGCCGCATCCGTACCCCTTTGCAATCAGGCCTGTTTTTACCGGTTTTAATACTGGTATAGAGTATGCCGCAGTCGGTTGCGACCGACTGCAACGTTTACACTTGTTTGTAGTAAGTGCAGCACATCACATTGATACACAGGACTAAAACGGAAACTGTTTTGACAATTGTTAAAAGACGTAAAACTCACATAGGGGTTACATAGAGATACAGGGACAATTGCATTAAAAAATTTATTATTTATACAATTAACATCATTAATATCATTTGTCACAGTTTTAACTTTCCCAATCCCCAATTTCTTAATATCTTTTCATTGTCTGGTGTCAATTGCCCTTTTAAATCTATTTGTAAAATAAGTACGCTTGGCCCTATAAATCAAATCATTGACAAATCGTCTGTTGGTAATAAATACGTAATGTAAGTGATCAGTCTTGTATCTCTGCCATTTCTTGTATGCCTTTGGTTTTGATTGGTACATGTTTGTTGTACAAAATGTCGATGAAATATTGCACATAATGAATTTGGGTGTCAGCTGCAGGGAAGGAAAAATTGAGATCAAGATCAGAGTTGTAACAATCATCGTATAAACTGGCAAAGTCGATGTCATTGAAGTCCCGGTAAGATATAGTTTGTTCACAATTATTAAGAGGCAGGTCGTACGTCAAAAATATTAAGTCATGTTTTGAGAAAGCAGGTACAGATATTTGATCATTAAGTAATACTAGTTCCCTTTTATTAACGAAAAACAAGTAAATTAAGGTATTAGTGAAATGGTACTAAGCCGAGAGATACCATATCATCCGCCAGGTGTCTTTCAGTGAATATATGACTGTTCATGTCACCTGCCAAAATAATATCGGTATAATTAAGTTAAGTTATGTTATATCAAGCGTTCCATTTCAATCGTTAACATTGCGCAAATACAAAGTAGCGATCTGGCAACTCTTAATATAAGCATATGTAAAATGCCTACATTATATTCCTTTATGTATTAAGTTCGTAAAATACTCTTCGAATGAGCAGATGTACATGTGCGTACGCATTTAATGAAAATGTAAACTCCAATAGGTTATCTACTACCACTAACTTGTTAGAATTTACTTCGTTTGTTATCAAGTGTTTTCAAGACAAATTGCAGACTGATGCTATTCATACTTATTTTAGTAAGGCTTTAGAATCTGTAGATCATCATCTCCTAATACTCTTGGGCTTTTCAAATATTCTAGTTCTTTGGATAAAAGACTACCAAACTCTTAGAACTCAGAGGGTTTTATTTAAAGGGCCCGTTTCCAAAAAGGTTCAGGTCACTTCAGGCGTTCCACAGGGTAGTCAACTTGGCCCTTAATTATTTATTTTGTTTATAAACGATCTTCCATCGGTTATAAAGTTCTCTCGGGTTTTGATGTACGCTGATGATGTAAAATTATGCACGTCAGCTGCAACTCCCCTACCTGCTCAACAGCTTCAAAGAGATTTAGATAACTTTCAAATGTGATGTAAAGTAAATTTTTTCAATCTTAATTGTAGTAAATGTAAAGTAATGTCATTTTTTTAGATCTTTGCCCTTTTTTTTATATATAAGTTCTTGACAACAAACCACTAGATAGAATTGAATGGGTTGCCGATTAGGGCATCGTCATGGACCCAAAGTTTAAGTTTGACAAGCATATTTCTTCAATTTCTAATCGAGCATCCGGTGTCTTGGGCTTCAATAAGCGCTGGTCGAAGGAGTTCAACGATCCCTACTTAACAAAATCTCTGTATACTTCTCTTGTACGACCGATTCTGGAATATGGATCTTGTATATGGTTTCCCAAATACGAAATTCATCAGAATAAAATAGAATCGGTACAAAAACAATTAGAGCACTTAGAGGTCTTAACTGGGACACTAACAATAATTTGCCATTTTATCGTAGTAGACTTTTACTAATAGATCTTCCTTCTCTTAACGATCGTAGAATAGTGCTAGCATTTTCCTTTTTTCACAAATTAATTAATGGTGAAATTGATTCTTCTGAATTAATAAACCAAATTTACTTTGCTGTTCCTATCAGAAATACTAGAAACTTTGTACCTATATCTCTTCAAACTTGTAGTTCTAATCATGCTCTTCATAACCCTTTTCGTATTCTGTGTTCTATTTATAACGATCTTTCCCACTTAATAAAAGTTAGTTTTTTGTCATTTGTCTGCATGTTCGCGATCATCGTAACCGCACGATAAGCGGAGCGCCCCTCGGTCGGATGGGCGGGAGGCGGGTCGCATTGTGCGTGGGTCCGCGCGTTAACAAGCCGGTGCTTGGTATCGTTGGGCCACTTGATTGTACTGTTCGTTAGTACATCTACGTCCAATAAAATATTTTATGTCTACTAACAACAAACAGCTTGTAAATTTTATTACTCTTGCTTTTCAGCATCAGTCCTCTCCCACTTTCGTCCGCTCTTATACGACGTAATTGCGGTTGTATCTGTCTTCGTACTCACGCTCTCTCACGCAAGCGCTTTTTTGATTTTTATACCCTTCACACATGTGAAACAGGGTATATTGAGTTTGCAATGAATCTGTAACGCCTTAAAGGAATGATGGGAGACCCCATAAACTATATATCAAAATGATCAGGACGAGCTCAGGAATTTTTTCCGCGTATCCGTCCGTCCGTCTGTTCGTCTGTTTTAACACGATTTCAGGCCAAACTGCTGAACCGATCTTGATGAGACTTTCACAGATTGCTTAGATCAAGGTATACTTAAGAAGGTACTCGCGCTCGGTCTTTCGCTCTCTTTTCACTTCTTAAACTGTCAGTCTGTTAGCAGCAGTTGTGAGCAACGCACATCCACCGACGATTTTTTCGTGTCAAACTTCTTGTGCTACAGACTACGTATTTTTGCAATGGCGCCTCCATATTGCTCTGTATTGCTCACTCTCTTCTGCCATATTGACACTTAAGTAAGAAGTCGTGAGCGTGCAAGTGCGGCTACCTTGATATATATTTCTTGGCTTAGATCATGTTGGGTTTGTTCACTATGAAATTTCATCCCGCTACCAAACAAATTGACCATATCGTAATATCAAAAAAAAAAAAAAAAGAAAAAAAAAAAAAACAATGACTGTTGGAACTCACGGGCGATGTGTTAACACCTGTTTGTTGGTGTGTTTGTACCGTTATTAGTGCTATGAGCACGTATAATATTATACTGAATTTGGGTTTACATTTGAATTTGGGTTCATCATTCGTCAGCTCATTCTCTTATTGATGAAGTCAACTATGTTAGTCTATATGTGTGTGTGAGTGTGTGTATTCACAAAAGAAGCAATACAGAACTGCACAAGTCGAATGATAAATGTTGGATACTCTTATAATGTTGGAAGATGATATGTTATTAAACTGTTTTTAGTTATTTCTCAATTGTGTGATAACGCCAACCTTTTTATTTTTAATTCAATTTTATTATTAACGAAATTCTAAGTGCTACAGTATTACTACTATAAATTAAAGAACTTATTACTAATACAAGAGGCAAAAAAAAAAAAATTAAAAAAAAAATACATATACATAATTTTATAAAGAACAAAAAATAATTATATATAAACAAGTAAGAAGGCTCTAGTCGGGAGAGCCCGACTAGAAGATACCCTGAACCCAGTTGCAATAAATAAATTAAATTTATGTAAGACTTTGGTATACTGACTTAGCTTCAATCGATTAAATTCGATATCTCCGGTGTTTCTCAACCGATTTGGACGAAATTTTCAGAAAAGTTCTATCATTACCCATTACTTCAACCCTCATTATTAGATTTTCCAAATTCGATATTTTTTGTTATCGATATTATGTGTATGTTCTGCTTATGGTATAGGAGAACTTAAATACCAAATCTGAAGTTTCTAGCTCTTGTAGTCTCTGAGATCCACGCGTTCATACAGACAGACAGACGGACAGACGAACAGACGGACGGACAGACGGACATGGCTATGTCGTCTCGGCTATTGATGCTGATCAAGAATATATATACTTTATGGGGTCGGAGATGCTTCCTTCTGCCTGTTACATACTTTTGCACAAAACCATTATACCCTTATTTACCCATTTTATGGGTTAAGGGTATAAAAATATAAACAAACTTATTGATAGAAACATTAATTAAATATTATGAACATTAAACATTGAATGACTTTTATAAAAGTTAGGACTAAGACTATGTATATGCATATAGATATTCATACATATATTTCATTTATTTTTTTTATTATTATTATTTTATTCATTTGTTTTTTTTTTTAATATTAGGATTGATAAAGATTTTTAACGATTTTACGTTTAAATTGGTGTGCGCCTCTTATGGGTTTAAACACATTAGGAAGACTATTCCACAGTCGAAAAGCATTAATATAAAATTGTTTTTCTCCACATGCTAACCTGGTTCTAAGACAAATAAGATTTTTTAATCTTTGGGAGGAAGTAATATTTTTGTTTTCAAATAAATACTCAGGCTTTTGTGTAAAGATTATTTGATGTAAAAAAATAAGAATTTTTAACTTAACCAATGACGATAAATTTAAGCCGAACAGTTTGTTGGCATAGCCCGTAACGTGATCCGTCCTTTTCAGTCCATACGCGTAACGAGCTACACTATTAAAAGCCACACTGAGCCTACGCTGACTAACAGTATCACAGCTGCCAAAAATTTCCATCCCATAAAAGACTATTAGTAATAGTACTGCCTTAGCAATAATCATTTTTGTTTGCACATGAATATAATGCTGGGTTATTGACAATTGTCTAAGTGTGCCGTTCATTTTGCCCACCGCTTTGTTAACATGGTCATTCCACGTCAGTGTCTTATTAAAGGTTATGCCAAGATTTTCTGCCTTATTTACAAACTCAATTCTTTCATTATCTATACTAAGCTTAGGAAAATGTTCAGTATTTAGGTTCTTCTTATAAATTACAAGACACTCTGACTTAGACGGATTAATACATATACCATTATCACATGCCCATTTACTAACACTTAAGAGATCAATATTACACAAATCAATACATTTATTTATTTGACTAAGTTTGGTACTTACATACAATTGGACATCATCAGCATATAAATGAACATTACAGTAAGACAGACATGACGGTAGATCGTTAGAATAAATAGAGAATAGAAGCGGACTTAATATTGATATTGATCCCTGTGGAACACCACAGGGCACTGACAGCAGGTCCGATATTTGTTGACGGAAACAACCGCTTGTCTTCGTTGCTTTAAATAGGACATTACTTTGGTGGCAGTTGTACTAAAACTGTACATTCTACATAGCTTGGTGAGAAGTCTGTCGTGGTTCACCGTGTCAAATGCTTTACTGAAAACAAGAAGCGTCAATTAGGTTACCTCGCTATTATCCATTTTAAACCTAATATCCTCGACTACTTTTACAATCGCCGTTGTGCAACTATGATTAGTCCGAAAGCCAGACTGATGGTGGACAAGAAGTTTATTGGCGTTTAGAAAATTGTTAATTTGTTTGGCGACTAGATGTTCAAAATTTTAGATAGGTATGGCAATATGGATATCATTCGAAAGTCAGCATTGGCCTTAGCAATAGGCAGAACTTTGGCAATTTTCCATTCATTAGGGAATGTAAAGGTGGTAATAGCAGTATTAAAATATGATTTAAGTGGCTTTTTATAAATGGTAATAACAGTTTGACGAACTTAGGGTTAATATCGTCCAAATCAGTAGCATTGGATTTGATTTTTACACTCGATACCGAAGGTAAAGAGTATATTGAGTTTTTGCAATGTCCGTCATGATGTTTTTTTTATTTTTTTATTTCAATAAAAAAATTAAAGCCTAGTGTTAAATTATGCAGCATGTCCGTCATGGTGTCCGTCCGTCTGTATGTGTGCAAGTTTTTGAAACACCCTTCAAGCTAGAGATTTAAAACTTTCCAATTCTCTATATCTATGGGATAGTACATTAAACTGTAAAGATGGGGGTTCTACGATAACTGGGGGGCTGGCAAATCGATAAATTCGATAACTCAAAACCGATAAATCCACATATTTCGCACATCCTTACAGCTAGAACTACCAAATTTAGTTAGAAGATAGCTACTAGCAACCCCAAAAAATGCATCACAAATTTTTGAGCCACGCCTACCCATTCCGCCCCAGCCCCCCCCCCCTCGCATTTAAAGTCAAAACTGCCTATATCTCCCACAGTTTTTGAGCCATAGCCATCAAATTTGGTACCAAGATAGGTGACGACCCTTCAAAAACTGCATCAAAAGTTAGACGCCAAGCCCAACAATACTGCCCTAGCCGCCCCCATCCGCCCCAACGCTTCGTCAAAAACGGGAATGCGTGTATTTTCCAGAGTACAGGAGCTAGAGCCACCAAATTTGGTGGAAAGATAGCTGGGAACGACCCCCAAAAATCTGCATCAAAGTTTTGGAACCACGCCCACCCATTCCGCCCCCAGCCCCCCGCGTTATGAAATCAGAAAAGCCTATATCTTCCACAGTTTTTGAGCTGGAGTCACCAAATTTGGTGCCAAGATAGGTGATAATGATCCCCCAAAAACTGCATCAAAAGTTTGGATGCTACGCCCACCAATACCGCCCTAGGCACTCCATCTGCCCCAACGCTTCGTCAAAAACGGGAATGCGTGTATTTTCCAGAGAGGAGCTAGAGCCTCCAAATTTGGTGGAAAGATAGCTTGCAACGACCCCCAAAAATCTGCATCAAAGTTTTGGAGCCACGCCCAACCCTTCCGCCCCAGCCCCCCTTTCCCCACCTTATACAACCTTTGAGCTAGAGTCACCAAATTTGGTATGAAGGTAGCAATTGACATCCCACATGGTTCTGCATCAAAAATTTGAATGCCACGCCCACCCATACCGCCCCCTCTCCTCACTCTTACAAACTTTGAGCTAGAGTCACCAAATTTGGTATGAAGGTAGCAATTGACATTTCGCAAAGATCTGTTTAAAAAATTTGGATGCAATTCCACCTATACCGCCCCCAGCCCCCCTTTCCCAACCTTTTACAAACTCTGACCTAGAGTCACCAAATTTGGTATTAAGAAAGCAATTGACAATCCAACAAGATCTGCATCAAAAATTTTGATGCCATACCCACCCATACCGTCCCAGCCGCCTTTCCCACATTTCCCAAACTTTGAGCTAGATTCATAAAATATGGTATGAAGATAGCAATTGACATATCACAAAGATCTGCATCAAAAATTTGGATGCCACACCCACCCAATCCGCCCCCAACCCCCCTTTCCACTACTTTTACTTTTGAGCTTCAGTCACCAAATTTGGAAGAAAAATAGCTGGTGGCATCCCCATCTGCATCGGAGAATCTATAAGGCAGCGTACACCCCTGCCGCATCCGTACCCCTTTGCAATCAGGCCTGTTTTTACCGGTTTTAATACTGGTATAGAGTATGCCGCAGTCGGTTGCGTCCGACTGCAACGTTTACACTTGTTTGTAGTAAGTGCAGCACATCACATTGATACACAGGACTAAAACGGAAACTGTTTTGACAATTGTTAAAAGACGTAAAACTCACATAGGGGTTACATAGAGATACAGGGACAATTGCATTAAAAAATTTATTATTTATACAATTAACATCATTAATATCATTTGTCACAGTTTTAACTTTCCCAATCCCCAATTTCTTAATATCTTTTCATTGTCTGGTGTCAATTGCCCTTTTAAATCTATTTGTAAAATAAGTACGCTTGGCCCTATAAATCAAATCATTGACAAATCGTCTGTTGGTAATAAATACGTAATGTAAGTGATCAGTCTTGTATCTCTGCCATTTCTTGTATGCCTTATCTCTTAATGGTATTGCACTTTGCATATCTTTGTTTAACCAAGATTTTATTGAAGGCTTAATAACTTTGGTTTTGATTGGTGATGATCGATGAAATATTGCACATAATGAATTTGGGTGTCAGCTGCAGGGAAGGAAAAATTGAGATCAAGATCAGAGTTGTAACAATCATCGTATAAACTGGCAAAGTCGATGTCATTGAAGTCCCGGTAAGATATAGTTTGTTCACAATTATTAAGAGGCAGGTCGTACGTCAAAAATATTAAGTCATGTTTTGAGAAAGCAGGTACAGATATTTGATCATTAAGTAATACTAGTTCCCTTTTATTAACGAAAAACAAGTAAATTAAGGTATTAGTGAAATGGTACTAAGCCGAGAGATACCATATCATCCGCCAGGTGTCTTTCAGTGAATATATGACTGTTCATGTCACCTGCCAAAATAATATCGGTATAATTAAGTTAAGTTATGTTATATCAAGCGTTCCATTTCAATCGTTAACATTGCGCAAATACAAAGTAGCGATCTGGCAAGTCTTTATATAAGCATATGTAAACTGCCTACATTATATTCCTTTATGTATTAAGTTCGTAAAATACTCTTCGAATGAGCAGATGTACATGTGCGTACGCATTTAATGAAAATGTAAACTCCAATAGGTTATCTACTACCACTAACTTGTTAGAATTTACTTCGTTTGTTATCAAGGGTTTTCAAGACAAATTGCAGACTGATGCTATTCATACTTATTTTAGTAAGGCTTTAGACTCTGTAGATCATCATCTCTTAATACTCTTGGGCTTTTCAAATATTCTAGTTCTTTGGATAAAAGACTACCTAACTCTTAGAACTCAGAGGGTTTTATTTAAAGGGCCCGTTTCCAAAAAGGTTCAGGTCACTTCAGGCGTTCCACAGGGTAGTCAACTTGGCCCTTAATTATTTATTTTGTTTATAAACGATCTTCCATCGGTTATAAAGTTCTCTCGGGTTTTGATGTACGCTGATGATGTAAAATTATGCACGTCAGCTGCAACTCCCCTACCTGCTCAACAGCTTCAAAGAGATTTAGATAACTTTCAAATGTGATGTAAAGTAAATTTTTTAAATCTTAATTGTAGTAAATGTAAAGTAATGTCATTTTTTTAGATCTTTGCCCTTTTTTTATATATAAGTTCTTGACAACAAACCACTAGATAGAATTGAATGGGTTGCCGATTAGGGCATCGTCATGGACCCAAAGTTTAAGTTTGACAAGCATATTTCTTCAATTTCTAATCGAGCATCCGGTGTCTTGGGCTTCAATAAGCGCTGGTCGAAGGAGTTCAACGATCCCTACTTAACAAAATCTCTGTATACTTCTCTTGTACGACCGATTCTGGAATATGGATCTTGTATATGGTTTCCCAAATACGAAATTCATCAGAATAAAATAGAATCGGTACAAAAACAATTAGAGCACTTAGAGGTCTTAACTGGGACACTAACAATAATTTGCCATTTTATCGTAGTAGACTTTTACTAATAGATCTTCCTTCTCTTAACGATCGTAGAATAGTGCTAGCATTTTCGTTTTTTCACAAATTAATTAATGGTGAAATTGATTCTTCTGAATTAATAAACCAAATTTACTTTGCTGTTCCTATCAGAAATACTAGAAACTTTGTACCTATATCTCTTCAAACTTGTAGTTCTAATCATGCTCTTCATAACCCTTTTCGTATTCTGTGTTCTATTTATAACGATCTTTCCCACTTAATAAAAGTTAGTTTTGTGTCATTTGTCTGCATGTTCGCGATCATCGTAACCGCACGATAAGCGGAGCGCCCCTCGGTCGGATGGGCGGGAGGCGGTCGCATTGTGCGTGGGTCCGCGCGTTAACAAGCCGGTGCTTGGTATCGTTGGGCCACTTGATTGTACTGTTCGTTAGTACATCTACGTCCAATAAAATATTTTATGTCTACTAACAACAAACAGCTTGTAAATTTTATTACTCTTGCTTTTCAGCATCAGTCCTCTCCCACTTTCGTCCGCTCTTATACGACGTAATTGCGGTTGTATCTGTCTTCGTACTCACGCTCTCTCACGCAAGCGCTTTTTTGATTTTTATACCCTTCACACATGTGAAACAGGGTATATTGAGTTTGCAATGAATCTGTAACGCCTTAAAGGAATGATGGGAGACCCCATAAACTATATATCAAAATGATCAGGACGAGCTCAGGAATTTTTTCCGCGTATCCGTCCGTCCGTCTGTTCGTCTGTTTTAACACGATTTCAGGCCAAACTGCTGAACCGATCTTGATGAGACTTTCACAGATTGCTTAGATCAAGGTATACTTAAGAAGGTACTCGCGCTCGGTCTTTCGCTCTCTTTTCACTTCTTAAACTGTCAGTCTGTTAGCAGCAGTTGTGAGCAACGCACATCCACCGACGATTTTTTCGTGTCAAACTTCTTGTGCTACAGACTACGTATTTTTGCAATGGCGCCTCCATATTGCTCTGTATTGCTCACTCTCTTCTGCCATATTGACACTTAAGTAAGAAGTCGTGAGCGTGCAAGTGCGGCTACCTTGTTAAGTATTTCTTGGCTTAGATCATGTTGGGTTTGTTCACTATGAAATTTCATCCCGCTACCAAACAAATTGACCATATCGTAATATCAAAAAAAAAAAAAAGAAAAAAAAAAAAAACAATGACTGTTGGAACTCACGGGCGATGTGTTAACACCTGTTTGTTGGTGTGTTTGTACCGTTATTAGTGCTATGAGCACGTATAATATTATACTGAATTGGGTTTACATTTGAATTTGGGTTCATCATTCGTCAGCTCATTCTCTTATTGATGAAGTCAACTATGTTAGTCTATATGTGTGTGTGAGTGTGTGTATTCACAAAAGAAGCAATACAGAACTGCACAAGTCGAATGATAAATGTTGGATACTCTTATAATGTTGGAAGATGATATGTTATTAAACTGTTTTTAGTTATTTCTCAATTGTGTGATAACGCCAACCTTTTTATTTTTAATTCAATTTTATTATTAACGAAATTCTAAGTGCAACAGTATTACCACTATAAATTAAAGAACTTATTACTAATACAAGAGGCAAAAAAAAAAAAAATTAAAAAAAAATACATATACATAATTTTATAAAGAACAAAAAATAATTATATATAAACAAGTAAGAAGGCTCTAGTCGGGAGAGCCCGACTAGAAGATACCCTGAACCCAGTTGCAATAATAAATTAAATTTATGTAAGACTTTGGTATACTGACTTAGCTTCAATCGATTAAATTCGATATCTCCGGTGTTTCTCAACCGATTTGGACGAAATTTTCAGAAAAGTTCTATCATTACCCATTACTTCAACCCTCATTATTAGATTTTCCAAATTCGATATTTTTTGTTATCGATATTATGTGTATGTTCTGCTTATGGTATAGGAGAACTTAAATACCAAATCTGAAGTTTCTAGCTCTTGTAGTCTCTGAGATCCACGCGTTCATACAGACAGACAGACGGACAGACGAACAGACGGACGGACAGACGGACATGGCTATGTCGTCTCGGCTATTGATGCTGATCAAGAATATATATACTTTATGGGGTCGGAGATGCTTCCTTCTGCCTGTTACATACTTTTGCACAAAACCATTATACCCTTATTTACCCATTTTATGGGTTAAGGGTATAAAAATATAAACAAACTTATTGATAGAAACATTGATTAAATATTATGAACATTAAACATTGAATGACTTTTATAAAAGTTAGGACTAAGACTATGTATATGCATATAGATATTCATACATATATTTCATTTATTTTTTTTTATTATTATTTTTATTCATTTGTTTTTTTTTTTAATATTAGGATTGATAAAGATTTTTAACGATTTTACGTTTAAATTGGTGTGCGCCTCTTATGGGTTTAAACACATTAGGAAGACTATTCCACAGTCGAAAAGCATTAATATAAAATTGTTTTTCTCCACATGCTAACCTGGTTCTAAGACAAATAAGATTTTTTAATCTTTGGGAGGAAGTAATATTTTTGTTTTCAAATAAATACTCAGGCTTTTGTGTAAAGATTATTTGATGTAAAAAAATAAGAATTTTTAACTTAACCAATGACGATAAATTTAAGCCGAACAGTTTGTTGGCATAGCCCGTAACGTGATCCGTCCTTTTCAGTCCATACGCGTAACGAGCTACACTATTAAAAGCCACACTGAGCCTACGCTGACTAACAGTATCACAGCTGCCAAAAATTTCCATCCCATAAAAGACTATTAGTAATAGTACTGCCTTAGCAATAATCATTTTTGTTTGCACATGAATATAATGCTGGGTTATTGACAATTGTCTAAGTGTGCCGTTCATTTTGCCCACCGCTTTGTTAACATGGTCATTCCACGTCAGTGTCTTATTAAAGGTTATGCCAAGATTTTCTGCCTTATTTACAAACTCAATTCTTTCATTATCTATACTAAGCTTAGGAAAATGTTCAGTATTTAGGTTCTTCTTATAAATTACAAGACACTCTGACTTAGACGGATTAATACATATACCATTATCACATGCCCATTTACTAACACTTAAGAGATCAATATTACACAAATCAATACATTTATTTATTTGACTAAGTTTGGTACTTACATACAATTGGACATCATCAGCATATAAATGAACATTACAGTAAGACAGACATGACGGTAGATCGTTAGAATAAATAGAGAATAGAAGCGGACTTAATATTGATATTGATCCCTGTGGAACACCACAGGGCACTGACAGCAGGTCCGATATTTTGTTGACGGAAACAACCGCTTGTCTTCGTTGCTTTAAATAGGACATTACTTTGGTGGCAGTTGTACTAAAACTGTACATTCTACATAGCTTGGTGAGAAGTCTGTCGTGGTTCACCGTGTCAAATGCTTTACTGAAAACAAGAAGCGTCAATTAGGTTACCTCGCTATTATCCATTTTAAACCTAATATCCTCGACTACTTTTACAATCGCCGTTGTGCAACTATGATTAGTCCGAAAGCCAGACTGATGGTGGACAAGAAGTTTATTGGCGTTTAGAAAATTGTTAATTTGTTTGGCGACTAGATGTTCAAATTTTAGATAGGTATGGCAATATGGATATCATTCGAAAGTCAGCATTGGCCTTAGCAATAGGCAGAACTTGGCAATTTTCCATTCATTAGGGAATGTAAAGGTGGTAATAGCAGTATTAAAATATGATTTAAGTGGCTTTTTATAAATGGTAATAACAGTTTGACGAACTTAGGGTTAATATCGTCCAAATCAGTAGCATTGGATTTGATTTTACACTCGATACCGAAGGTAAGAGTATATTGAGTTTTTGCAATGTCCGTCATGATGTTTTTTTTTATTTTTTTATTTCAATAAAAAAATTAAAGCCTAGTGTTAAATTATGCAGCATGTCCGTCATGGTGTCCGTCCGTCTGTATGTGTGCAAGTTTTGAAACACCCTTCAAGCTAGAGATTTAAAACTTTCCAATTCTCTATATCTATGGGATAGTACATTAAACTGTAAAGATGGGGGTTCTACGATAACTGGGGGGCTGGCAAATCGATAAATTCGATAACTCAAAACCGATAAATCCACATATTTCGCACATCCTTACAGCTAGAACTACCAAATTTAGTTAGAAGATAGCTACTAGCAACCCCAAAAAACTGCATCACAAATTTTTGAGCCACGCCTACCCATTCCGCCCCAGCCCCCCCCCCCTCGCATTTAAAGTCAAAACTGCCTATATCTCCCACAGTTTTTGAGCCATAGCCATCAAATTTGGTACCAAGATAGGTGACGACCCTTCAAAAACTGCATCAAAAGTTAGACGCCAAGCCCAACAATACTGCCCTAGCCGCCCCCATCCGCCCCAACGCTTCGTCAAAAACGGGAATGCGTGTATTTTCCAGAGTACAGGAGCTAGAGCCACCAAATTTGGTGGAAAGATAGCTGGGAACGACCCCCAAAATCTGCATCAAAGTTTTGGAACCACGCCCACCCATTCCGCCCCCAGCCCCCCGCGTTATGAAATCAGAAAAGCCTATATCTTCCACAGTTTTTGAGCTGGAGTCACCAAATTTGGTGCCAAGATAGGTGATAATGATCCCCCAAAAACTGCATCAAAAGTTTGGATGCTACGCCCACCAATACCGCCCTAGGCACCCCATCTGCCCCAACGCTTCGTCAAAAACGGGAATGCGTGTATTTTCCAGAGTACGGAGCTAGAGCCTCCAAATTGGTGGAAAGATAGCTTGCAACGACCCCCGAAAATCTGCATCAAAGTTTTGGAGCCACGCCCAACCCTTCCGCCCCCAGCCCCCCTTTCCCCACCTTATACAACCTTTGAGCTAGAGTCACCAAATTTGGTATGAAGGTAGCAATTGACATCCCACATGGTTCTGCATCAAAATTTGAATGCCACGCCCACCCATACCGTCCCCCCCCTCTCCTCACTCTTACAAACTTTGAGCTAGAGTCACCAAATTTGGTATGAAGGTAGCAATTGACATTTCGCAAAGATCTGTTTAAAAAATTTGGATGCAATTCCACCTATACCGCCCCCAGCCCCCCTTTCCCAACCTTTTACAAACTCTGACCTAGAGTCACCAAATTTGGTATTAAGAAAGCAATTGACAATCCAACAAGATCTGCATCAAAATTTTGATGCCACACCCACCCATACCGTCCCAGCCGCCTTTCCCACATTTCCCAAACTTTGAGCTAGATTCATAAAATATGGTATGAAGATAGCAATTGACATATCACAAAGATCTGCATCAAAAATTGGATGCCACACCCACCCAATCCGCCCCCAACCCCCCTTTCCACTACTTTTACTTTTGAGCTTCAGTCACCAATTTGGAAGAAAAATAGCTGGTGGCATCCCCATCTGCATCGGAGAATCTATAAGGCAGCGTACACCCCTGCCGCATCCGTACCCCTTTGCAATCAGGCCTGTTTTTACCGGTTTTAATACTGGTATAGAGTATGCCGCAGTCGGTTGCGACCGACTGCAACGTTTACACTTGTTTGTAGTAAGTGCAGCACATCACATTGATACACAGGACTAAAACGGAAACTGTTTTGACAATTGTTAAAAGACGTAAAACTCACATAGGGGTTACATAGAGATACAGGGACAATTGCATTAAAAATTTATTATTTATACAATTAACATCATTAATATCATTTGTCACAGTTTTAACTTTCCCAATCCCCAATTTCTTAATATCTTTTCATTGTCTGGTGTCAATTGCCCTTTTAAATCTATTTGTAAAATAAGTACGCTTGGCCCTATAAATCAAATCATTGACAAATCGTCTGTTGGTAATAAATACGTAATGTAAGTGAGCATCCACAATGCCTCGTCAAAAACGGGCAATTTGGTAGGAAGGCAGATGGCAACGAGCCACTCCCACCTTTTTACAAACTTCGAGCTAGAGTCACCAAATTTGGTATGACATTCCACATAGATCTGCAGAAAAAATTAGAATGCCACGCCCACACATACCGCCCCAGCCCCCCGTCACCAAATTTGGAAGTAAAATAGCTGGTGGCATCCCCTTCTGCATCGGAGAATCTTTAAGGCAGCGTACACCCCTGCTGCATCCGTACCCTATTGCAATCAGGCCTCTTTTTACCGGTTTTAGTACTGGTAACGAGTGTATCCAGTCGATTGCGTCCGACTGCAACTTTTCCACTTGTTTTGTCATGACATCGGCGGGCTTTTGACTGAAATGGGAATATGCTGGTATGAGTCAATCAATTTGCGCCTATTTGTAGACAGCTGTAAGAAAAGCTTTTGGTAAACGTCTCTAACAGTGATCGCAAGTGTACGTTGTGTGTATTTGCGCGTGCATTATTGAACTCTGAACTCTTTTCGACAATTTGTTCAGAAAAAATTCTGGCCGCAGCAGCTTGTTGTAAA